>CM022702.1:8861901-9524401 GCA_012295165.1 Asparagus setaceus | reverse complement strand
CATGGTTTTGATTTTTTTCATTTCTCGACCTAATGGCATATAATTTATTGGAGTTCAAAATAACAAATTTTATAAACTATAACTCACGAGATTTTTATGTATTTTTGTTCATTTGGGGTGAATGATAAATAATTTTGTAGAGTTCAAATTTCATGGTCTTAAGAGCGTTAACCTACAATTTTGTCCATTTTATTTTATTTGACCTTATGACAAATAATTTTGTAGAGTTTTAAATTTATAATTTCATGAGCTATAACCAATAATTTATAAATTTTTATTTATTTTGATCTAATGATAAATAATTTTGTGGAGTTCAAAATTCTATTGTGCTATAACCAACAGTTTATGAACTATAACCCATACTTTTGATCAATTTTATTTATTTCTATCCAATGGCTAATAAATTTTTAAAGTTCAAAATTCACGATTTTATTAGCTATAAGCACTATTCTTTCTAAATTTTATTCATTTTAGCCTAATAAAAATAATTTTTACTTTTGTTCATTTTGATCCCATGATGAATAATTTTTAGAGTTTAGAATTCATGACTTCATGACTATAATTCATGATTTTCATCCATTTTATTCATTCAATACAATTGAAAATAATTATCTGAAATTCATAATTCACGATTTCATGAACGATAACCTATAATTTTAAAATTTTTGATTTGTTTCAACCCAAAGATAAATAATTCTGTGAAGTTTAAAATTCATAATTTCATGAACTATATCCCATGATTTATGAGCTTTTGCTTGTTTCACTCTAATGGCAAATAATTTTATGGAGTTCAAAATTCAATATTTCATGTGCTATAACGCATAATTTTATGAGCTATAATCCATTATTTTTGATCAATTTCATTCATTTAGATCCAAAGGTAAATAATTTTTGGAGTTTAAAATTCAGTATTTCATGAGCTATAACCCATGATTTTTTAATATTTTTGTTCATTCTGACCCAATGAAAAATAAATTCTGAGTTTAAAATTCACCATTTCAATAGTTACTACACATGGTTTTAAATTTCTTTTATTTGTTTAGACCCAAAAGCAAATAATTTTGTATAGTTCAAAATTAAAAATTTCATGACCTATAACCCACAATTTTTTGTGTTTTGTTCCTTTGAACCTAATGAAAAATAATTTTACAAAGATCAAAATTAGGAATTTCATGAGCTATAATCCATGATTTTTGAATTTTTTATTTGTTTTGACCCAATGACAAATAGTTTTTAGAGTTTAAATGTCATGATTCCATGAGCAGTCTATTCTTTTCATTTTGGCCCAATTGAAAATAATTATCTGAGTTCAACATTCATGTGTTCATGACCTACAGTCTATGATTTGTGGATTGTTTTTATTTATTCTAATGCAATTGTAAATAGATTTGTGGGGTTCAAAATTCACAATTTCACGAGCTATAAATCCATGATTTATAAATCTATGGCGTAGATTTTATGAAACATAACTCATGATTTTTGACCAATTTCATTCATTTCGATCCAATGGTTAATAATTTTCAGAGTAAAATTCACGATTTCATGAGCCATAACATGTGATTTATTTTCAAGTTTTGACCTATTTTCAAATTCTTTTCATTTCGATCTAATTGCAAATAATTTTTCTCAATTTAAAATTTATGATTTCATGTGCTATAACCCATGATTTTTGTGCATTTTATTTGTTTCATCCTAATGAAAAATAATTTTCTGAGTTCAAAATTCATGATTTTAGGAACTTTTACCCATAATTTTTAAATATTTTTAATTTTTGATCCAATGACAAATAATTTTATAGAGTTCAAAATAACAAATTTTATGAACTATAACTCACGATATTTTTATGCATTTTCGTTCATTTGGACTGAATGGTAAATAATTTTATAGATTTCAAATTTCACAATTTCAAAAGCTTTAACCCATGATTTTTGTCCGTTTTGATCTAATGACATATAATTTTGTGGAGTTCAAAATTCTAAATTTTATGTGCTATAACCAATGATTTTATGAACTATATCCCATAATGTTTAACCAATTTATTCAATTCTATCCAATGGATAATAACTTTTAAAGTTTAAAATTCACGATTTTATGAGCCATAACACATGATTCTTTCTAAATTTTATTTATTTTGACCTAATAAAAATTGTTTTTTCGCTTTTGTTCGTTTCAACCCTATGGCAAATAATTTTTTGAGTTTAAAATTCATGATTTTATGAGCTATAATTTAAGATTTTTATCCATGTTTGTTCATTTCGATATGATTGCAAATAATTATCTGAGTTCATGAGCTATAACCTGTGATTTTTATTTTTGATTTGTTTCCACCCAATGATAAATACTTTTTAGAGTTTAAAATTCATAATTTCATGAGCTGTAGCCCACGATTTATGAACTTTTGCTTGTTTCACTTTAATGGCAAATAATTTTGTGAAGTTCAAAATTCAATATTTCATTTTCTATAACCCATAAATTTTGACTAATTTTATTCTTTTTGATCTATAGGTAAATAGTTTTTAAAGTTTAAAATTCAAGATTGTAGAAGCTGTAACTCGTGATTTTTTGTCCATTTTGTTCATTACGGCCTAATGAAAAATAAATTTATGAAGTTCAAAATTTATGATTTTGGAGCTGTAACCCATGATTATTGAATTTCTATTATTTGTTTAGAGCCAAAATTAAATAGTTTTGTACAATTCAAACTTAGAATTTCATGAGCTATAACTCACAATATTTGTGTATTTTTGTTCCTTTGGACCCAATGGAAAATAATTTTATAAAGTTTAAAATTCATGATTTCATGAGCCATAATATATGATTTTTGAATTTTTTATTTTTTCGACCCATTGGTAAACAATTTTTAGGAGTTTAAAATTTATAATTTCAAGAGCTATAACATATGATTTTTGGGCAATTTCATTCATTTTGACCATATAGAAAATAAGTTTTTGAGTTTAAAATTCATAATTTTATGAGCTATAAATAGTTTTGTAGAGTTTAAAATTCATAATTTCATGAGCATGAACCCACGATTTTTGATTTTTGTTTGTTTTGACCATATAGAAAATGACTTTTTAGAGTTCAAAATTCATAATTTCATGGGCTCTAATACACAATTTGTTATCAATTTCATTCATTTTGATCTAATAGAAAATATTTTTTCCAATTTTGTTCGTTTCACTTCAATGGCAAATAAATTTTCAAAGTATAAAATTCACTATTTCATGAGGTTTAACTCATGGTTTTGTCTATTTTGTTCATTTCAATCCAATTAAAATAATTATATGGTGTTCAAAAGTCATGATTTCATGAGATATAACCTATAATTTTTAAAGTTTTTAATTTTTTCAACACAATGGCAAATAATTTTGTAGTGATCAAATTTCATGATTTCATGAGTGACCTACGATATTTATCCAATTTTTGGTCCTATGGTAAATAATTTTTGGGTTCAAAATTTAGGATTTCATTAGCTATATCAAACAAATTATTTCCTAATTTTTTATTTCAACCTGATAAAAGTTAATCTATTTTCAATTTTTTCTTTTTGATCCGATGACAAATACTTTTTAGAGTTTAAAATTCAAGGTTACATGAGCTATAACCCATGCTTTTTGTCTATTTTTTTCATTTTGACCTAATTGAAAATAATTATACGGAGTTCAAAATTCATGATTTTATGACCTATAATGTAAGCTTTATGGATTGTTTTTATTTGTTCGACCAAATTGCAAATAGATTCGTGGAGTTTGAAATTAACAATTTCATGAGTTATAACCCACGATTTACAAACTTTTTGTCCGTTCAATCTAATGGCAAATAATTTTATGCATTTCAAGATTCTATATTTCATGTGCAATAACCAGCGATTTTATGAACTATATAATCCATGATTTTTGACCAATTTATTTTATTTTGATCCAGTGGTTAATAAATTTTTAGAGTTCAAAGTTCACTATTTTATGAGCCATAACACACGATTTGTTTTCCAATTTTGACCTAATAACTTCTATTTTTTCTTTTTGGTCCAATGGAAAATAATATTTTAGAATTTAAAATTTAGAATTTTATGAGCTATAACCCATGATTTTTGTGCATCCTTATTTTTCTTCCTAATGGAAAATAACCTTACCGAGTTCAAAATTCATGATTTCAAGAGCTATAACCCACGATTTTTGATTTTATATATTTTTTAACCCAATGGCAAATAATTTTTGGAGTTACAAAATAACAAATTTCATTAACTATAACTCACGTGATTTTTATACAATTTCGTTTGTTTGGACGAATGGTAAATAATTTTGTGGAGTTAAAATTTCACGATTTCAAGTGCTTTAACCCATGATTTTTATCTGTTCTATTTATTTTGACCACATGACAAATAATTTTTAGAGTTTGAAATTCACATATTCCTAAGCTGTAATACATGATTTTTGTCCAAGTTTGTTAATTTTGACTTAATAGCAAATAATTTTTAATTCAATTTTCTTCATCTTGATCCAATGGCAAATAATTTTTCAAAGCTTGAAATTCATGATTTCATGAGCTCTATCCAATGATTTTTATGCATTTTTGTTTGATCATATGGCATATAATCTTATAGACTTTAAAATTCACAATTTCATGAGCTACAACCCACATTTTTTTCATTTTTATTTGTTTTGATCCAATGATAACTAATTTCCAGAGTTCAAAATTCACGATTCCATGAGCCATAACACATAACTTTTGGCCAACTTTGTTAGATTCTGACCTAAAAGCAAATAATTTTGTCCAGCTTTATTTGTTTCAATTCTATGGTAAGTATATTTTTAGAGTTCAAAATTCATAATTTTATGAGCTATAATCCACAATATTTGAATTTTTTCATTGGTTTAGGCCCAATAACAAATAATTTTGTGGAGTTCAAAATTTATAATTTCATGGACTGCAACCCATGATTTAAAATATTTTTATTTATTTTGATCCAATGGCAAATAATTTTGTAGAGTTAAAAGTTCATGATTTCATGATCTAGAAACCATGATTTTTGAGCATTTTTCATTGTTTCAATTCAATGGAAAAATAATTTTATGTAGTTCAAAATTCATAATTTCAAGAGTTATAACCCATGATATTTGAATTGTTTTTGTTCATTTTGTCCTAATGGCAAATATTTTAATGTAGTTCAAAAGGCAAAATTTCATGAGCTATAAACCACAATTTAATGAGCTATAACCCACAAGTTCTTTCCAATTTTGTTCATTTCAATTGAATGACAAGAAATTTTTGGGATTTAAAATTCATAATTTTATGAGGTATAACCATAAGTTTTAATTTTTATTCATTTCGATTCAATGGCAAATAATTTTGTGAAGTGCAAAATTATAATCATGAGCTATAACCATGATTATTTTTGCATTTTCATTTGTTTCGACCTAATAGAAAATAAATTTATGGAGTCCAAAATTTACTATTTCATGAGTATCCAAAATTCATGATTTCATGAGATATAACCTATGATTTTGAATTTTTATTTATTTGACCCAATGGCAAATAATTTTATGGAGTTCAAATTTCAACATTTCATGAGCTATAACTCATGATTTTTATTCGATTTGGTCTAATTGTAAGTAGTTTTTCAGAGTTCAAAATTCACTATTTTATGAGCTATAACTCACAATTTGTTTTTCTAATTTGTTTGTTTCAACCTAAAAATATTTTTTTCAATTTTGTTATTTTTGTTCTAATGGTAAATAATTTTTAGAGTTTAAAATTTACAATTTCATGAGCTATAACCCATGATTTTTGTCTATTTTTTCATTTCGACTTAATTAAAATTAATTATATGGAGTTCAAAATTTATGATTTCATGAGCTATGACCTATTATTTTTGAATTTTTATTTCTTCTAACCTACTTGGAAATAATTTTGTGGAGTTTAAAATTAAAAATTTCATGATCTATAACCCATGATTTATTAATTTTTCATTCATTTTGATCTAATGCTAAATAATTTTATGGAGTTTAAAATTCAATATTTCATGTGCTGTACTCCATGATTTTATTATCTATCTGACACAATTTTTCGACCAATTTTATTCATTTCAATCCAATGGTAAATAATTTTTAGAGTATAAAATTCACAATTTTATGAATTTTAACACATGTTTTTTCAATTTTGTTCATTTTAACCTTATAAAAATAAATTTGTTAATTTTGTTCTCATTGATCTAATGGCAAATAATTTTTCATTCTCTAAAATTCACAATTTCTTGAGCTATAACCTGTGATTTTTGTGCATTTTTGTTCATTTCAATCCAATAGAAAATAATTTTAGGGAATTCAAAATTCATGATTTCAATAACTATAATCCACATTTCTGAATATTTTCATTTTTTTCACCCAATGGGAAATAATTTTTGGAGTTTAAAATTCACAGTTTCATGAACTATTTCTCCTGATTTTTGTGCATTTTTGTTCATTTTGACCCAATAGCAAAAATTTTGTTGAGTTTAAAATTTTGATTTTAAGAGCTATGACCCATGGATTTGAATTTTATTATTTGTTTCATCCTAATGACAAATATTTATGTGTAATTTAAAAGATACAATTTCATGAGGTATAACCCACAATTTAGTGAGCTATAAACCTCAAGTTTTGTCCAATTTTGTTCATTTCAATCAAATGACAAATATTTTTATAGTTTAAAATTCACAACTTCATGATCTGTAACACATGATTTTTATCAAGATTTTTCATTTCAACGTAATAGAAAGTGTTTTTTAATCTAATTTTGTTCATTTTGATCTAATGACAAATAATTTTGTAGAGTTTAAATTTCACATATTCATGAGCTATTAACCAATGATTTTTGAATTTTTATTTATTTTGATCCAATAGCAAATAATTTTTAGAGTTTAAAATTTACTATTTCATGAGCTATAATCCATGATTTGCCTATTTTTATCCATTTCAATCCAATGGTAAATTATTATTTAGAGTTCAAAATTTAAAATTTCATGAGCTATAATGCACGATTTTTGTCCAATTTTATTCATTTTGACCTAATATCAAATATTATTTTTCCAATTTTGTTCTTTTGATCCAATATTTTTACTATTTAAAATTCACGATTTCATGATCTATAACCCATGATTTTTTCTATTTTTGCATTTTAACCATATTAAAAATAATCTAAAATTTATGAGCCATAGCGTATTACTTTTATGAGTTTAAAATTCACTATTTCATGTACATATAACCCATGTTTTTCTATTTTTATTTTTTTGACCCAATAGCAAATAATTTTATAGAAATCAAAATTCATAATTTCATGAGTTATGACCCATGATTTAAGAATTTTTATTCATTTCCCAATAGCAAATAATTTTATAGAAATCAAAATTCATAATTTCATGAGTTATGACCCATGATTTAAGAATTTTTATTCATTTTAATCTAACGACAAATAATTTTGTGGAGTTTAAAGTTCATAATTTTATGTGGTATAACTCACGATTTTATGAGCAATAACCCATGATTTTTATTTAATTTCATTTGTTTTGATCCAATGGTAAATAATGTTTTGGAGTTTAAAAATTTCATGAGCTATGACCTGTAATTTGTTTTCCATTTTCATTTATTTTGGCCCTATGGAAAATAAATTTACAGAGTTCAAAATTCACAATTTCATGAATTATTATTCCTATTTTTTATTTTTATTTATTTCAATCCAGTAGCAAACAATTTTGTAGAGGTCAAAATTAGAAATTATATGAGTTATAACCAATGAGTTTTGTGCATTTTGTCTTTTCAATCCAATCCAAACGAATTTTATAGAGTTCAAAATTCATGATGTCATGAGTAATAATCCATGATTTTGGAAATTTTCCATTTGGTTCCACCCAATGGAAAGTTTTTATGGAGTTCAAAATTCACAATTTCATGAGTTATAATCCACGATTTTTGTGCATTTTCGTTTATTTTGACTAAATGGTAAATAATTTTATAGAGCTTAAATATATGATTTTAGGAGCTATAACCAAGATATTTATTTTTTCATTTGTTTTGACCCAATATCAAATATTTTTGTGGAGTTCAAAACTCACAATATTATGGATTATGACACGCAATTGTTTGTGCTATAACTTATAATTTTTATCCAACTTTTTCATTTTAATCGAATGACAAATAATTTTATCGAGTTTAAAATTTATGATTTCATGAGCCATTATCCATAATTTTTATTTTTTCATCAATTTTGATCCAATAACAAATAAGTTTTATAATTCTTCATGAGTTATAATCCACGATTTTTGTGCATTTTCGTTCATTTTGACCAAATGGTAAATAATTTTATAGAGCTTAAATATATGATTTTAGGATTTATAACCAAGTTATTTATTTTTTCATTTGTTTTGACCCAATATCAAGTATTTTTGTGGAGTTCAAAACTCACAATATTATGGATTATGACACGCAATTTTATGTGCTATAACTTATAATTTTTATCCAACTTTTTCATTTTAATCGAATGACAAATAATTTTATCGAGTTTAAAATTTATGATTTCATGAGCCATTATCCATAATTTTTATTTTTTCATCAATTTTGATCCAATAACAAATAAGTTTGTGAATTATAAAATTACAATTTCTTGAGCTATAACCCATTATTTCTTTGTATTTTTGTTGTTTTCGACGTAATGGAAAATAATTTTTCTGAGGTCAAAATTCATGATTTCAAAGCTATAACTCACAATATTTGAATTTTTTATTTGTTTTGACCCAATGGCAAATAATTTTGTGGCATTCAAAATTCACAATTTTATGAGCTATAAACCACAATTTAATGAGCTATAACCCACAAGTTCTTTCCAATTTTGTTCATTTCAATTGAATGACAAGAAATTTTTGGGATTTAAAATTCATAATTTTATGAGGTATAACCATAAGTTTTAATTTTTATTCATTTCGATTCAATGGCAAATAATTTTGTGAAGTGCAAAATTATAATCATGAGCTATAACCATGATTATTTTTGCATTTTCATTTGTTTCGACCTAATAGAAAATAAATTTATGGAGTCCAAAATTTACTATTTCATGAGTATCCAAAATTCATGATTTCATGAGATATAACCTATGATTTTGAAATTTTTATTTATTTGACCCAATGGCAAATAATTTTATGGAGTTCAAATTTCAACATTTCATGAGCTATAACTCATGATTTTTATTCGATTTGGTCTAATTGTAAGTAGTTTTTCAGAGTTCAAAATTCACTATTTTATGAGCTCTAACTCACAATTTGTTTTTCTAATTTGTTTGTTTCAACCTAGAAAATATTTTTTTCAATTTTGTTATTTTTGTTCTAATGGTAAATAATTTTTAGAGTTTAAAATTTACAATTTCATGAGCTATAACCCATGATTTTTGTCTATTTTTCATTTCGACTTAATTAAAATTAATTATATGGAGTTCAAAATTTATGATTTCATGAGCTATGACCTATTATTTTTGAATTTTTATTTCTTCTAACCTACTTGGAAATAATTTTGTGGAGTTTAAAATTAAAAATTTCATGATCTATAACCCATGATTTATTAATTTTTCATTCATTTTGATCTAATGCTAAATAATTTTATGGAGTTTAAAATTCAATATTTCATGTGCTGTACTCCATGATTTTATTATCTATACGACACAATTTTTGACCAATTTTATTCATTTCAATCCAATGGTAAATAATTTTTAGAGTATAAAATTCACAATTTTATGAATTTTAACACATGTTTTTTCAATTTTGTTCATTTTAACCTTATAAAAATAAATTTGTTAATTTTGTTCTCATTGATCTAATGGCAAATAATTTTTCATTCTCTAAAATTCACAATTTCTTGAGCTATAACCTGTGATTTTTGTGCATTTTGTTCATTTCAATCCAATAGAAAATAATTTTAGGAATTCAAAATTCATGATTTCAATAACTATAATCCACATTTCTGAATATTTTCATTTTTTCGACCCAATGGGAAATAATTTTTGGAGTTTAAAATTCACAGTTTCATGAACTATTTCTCCTGATTTTTGTGCATTTTGTTCATTTTGACCCAATAGCAAAAATTTTGTTGAGTTTAAAATTCTTGATTTTAAGAGCTATGACCCATGGATTTGAATTTTATTATTTGTTTCATCCTAATGACAAATATTTATGTGTAATTTAAAAGATACAATTTCATGAGGTATAACCCACAATTTAGTGAGCTATAAACCTCAAGTTTTGTCCAATTTTGTTCATTTCAATCAAATGACAAATATTTTTATAGTTTAAAATTCACAACTTCATGATCTGTAACACATGATTTTTATCAAGATTTTTCATTTCAACGTAATAGAAAGTGTTTTTAATCTAATTTTGTTCATTTTGATCTAATGACAAATAATTTTGTAGAGTTTAAATTTCACATATTCATGAGCTATTAACCAATGATTTTTGAATTTTTATTTATTTTGATCCAATAGCAAATAATTTTTAGAGTTTAAAATTTACTATTTCATGAGCTATAATCCATGATTTGCCTATTTTTATCCATTTCAATCCAATGGTAAATTATTATTTAGAGTTCAAAATTTAAAATTTCATGAGCTATAATGCACGATTTTTGTCCAATTTTATTCATTTTGACCTAATATCAAATATTATTTTTCCAATTTTGTTCTTTTGATCCAATATTTTTACTATTTAAAATTCACGATTTCATGATCTATAACCCATGATTTTTATTTAATTTCATTTGTTTTGATCCAATGGTAAATAATTTTATGGAGTTTAAAATTTACAATTTCATGAGGTATAACCCACAATTTAGTGAGCTATAAACCTCAAGTTTTGTCCAATTTTGTTCATTTCAATCAAATGACAAATATTTTTATAGTTTAAAATTCACAACTTCATGATCTGTAACACATGATTTTTATCAAGATTTTTCATTTCAACGTAATAGAAAGTGTTTTTAATCTAATTTTGTTCATTTTGATCTAATGACAAATAATTTTGTAGAGTTTAAATTTCACATATTCATGAGCTATTAACCAATGATTTTTGAATTTTTATTTATTTTGATCCAATAGCAAATAATTTTTAGAGTTTAAAATTTACTATTTCATGAGCTATAATCCATGATTTGCCTATTTTTATCCATTTCAATCCAATGGTAAATTATTATTTAGAGTTCAAAATTTAAAATTTCATGAGCTATAATGCACGATTTTTGTCCAATTTTATTCATTTTGACCTAATATCAAATATTATTTTTCCAATTTTGTTCTTTTGATCCAATATTTTTACTATTTAAAATTCACGATTTCATGATCTATAACCCATGATTTTTTCTATTTTTGCATTTTAACCATATTAAAAATAATCTAAAATTTATGAGCCATAGCGTATTACTTTTATGAGTTTAAAATTCACTATTTCATGTACATATAACCCATGTTTTTCTATTTTTATTTTTTTGACCCAATAGCAAATAATTTTATAGAAATCAAAATTCATAATTTCATGAGTTATGACCCATGATTTAAGAATTTTTATTCATTTCCCAATAGCAAATAATTTTATAGAAATCAAAATTCATAATTTCATGAGTTATGACCCATGATTTAAGAATTTTTATTCATTTTAATCTAACGACAAATAATTTTGTGGAGTTTAAAGTTCATAATTTTATGTGGTATAACTCACGATTTTATGAGCAATAACCCATGATTTTTATTTAATTTCATTTGTTTTGATCCAATGGTAAATAATGTTTTGGAGTTTAAAAATTTCATGAGCTATGACCTGTAATTTGTTTTCCATTTTCATTTATTTTGGCCCTATGGAAAATAAATTTACAGAGTTCAAAATTCACAATTTCATGAATTATTATTCCTATTTTTTATTTTTTATTTATTTCAATCCAGTAGCAAACAATTTTGTAGAGGTCAAAATTAGAAATTATATGAGTTATAACCAATGAGTTTTGTGCATTTTGTCTTTTTCAATCCAATCCAAACGAATTTTATAGAGTTCAAAATTCATGATGTCATGAGTAATAATCCATGATTTTGAAATTTTCCATTTGGTTCCACCCAATGGAAAGTTTTTATGGAGTTCAAAATTCACAATTTCATGAGTTATAATCCACGATTTTTGTGCATTTTCGTTTATTTTGACTAAATGGTAAATAATTTTATAGAGCTTAAATATATGATTTTAGGAGCTATAACCAAGATATTTATTTTTCATTTGTTTTGACCCAATATCAAATATTTTTGTGGAGTTCAAAACTCACAATATTATGGATTATGACACGCAATTGTTTGTGCTATAACTTATAATTTTTATCCAACTTTTTCATTTTAATCGAATGACAAATAATTTTATCGAGTTTAAAATTTATGATTTCATGAGCCATTATCCATAATTTTTATTTTTTCATCAATTTTGATCCAATAACAAATAAGTTTTATAATTCTTCATGAGTTATAATCCACGATTTTTGTGCATTTTCGTTCATTTTGACCAAATGGTAAATAATTTTATAGAGCTTAAATATATGATTTTAGGATTTATAACCAAGTTATTTATTTTTCATTTGTTTTGACCCAATATCAAGTATTTTTGTGGAGTTCAAAACTCACAATATTATGGATTATGACACGCAATTTTATGTGCTATAACTTATAATTTTTATCCAACTTTTTCATTTTAATCGAATGACAAATAATTTTATCGAGTTTAAAATTTATGATTTCATGAGCCATTATCCATAATTTTTATTTTTTCATCAATTTTGATCCAATAACAAATAAGTTTGTGAATTATAAAATTACAATTTCTTGAGCTATAACCCATTATTTCTTTGTATTTTTGTTGTTTTCGACGTAATGGAAAATAATTTTTCTGAGGTCAAAATTCATGATTTCAAAGCTATAACTCACAATATTTGAATTTTTTATTTGTTTTGACCCAATGGCAAATAATTTTGTGGCATTCAAAATTCACAATTTTATGAGCTATAACCCATGATTTTTAGGCATTTTAGTTCATTTTGACCCAATGGTCAATAATTTTGTAGAGTTTAATATGCACGATTTCAAGAGCTTTTAAACCATGATTTTGTCCTTTTTTGTTTGTTTTATGCATATGGAAAATGATTATTCAAAGTTTAAAATTCATCATTAAATGAGCTAAAACCCATAATTTTTATCCACTTTTGTTCGTTTCAATTCAAAGACAAATAAATTTTCGAGTTCAAAATTCACAATTCTACAAGCTACAACACACGATTTTTATCAAATTTTGTTCATTTCGATCTAATACCAAATAAATTTTATCCAAATTTGTTTATTTTGGTCCAATAATAAATAATTTCTCAGAGTTAAAATTCACAATTTTATGAGCTATAACATATTACGTTTTTATCTATTTTTGTCTATTTTTCCCAATGGTACTGAGTTCAAAATTTATGAGAGCTATAACCCATGAATTTTGTATTTTTATTTAATTTAACCCAATGGAAAATAATTTTGTAGAGTTTAAAATTAAAATTTTATAAACTATAACCCATGATTTTTGTGCATTTTCTTTTATTTTGACCAAATGGAAAATAATTTTACGGAGTTCATAATTCATGATTTTATGAGCTATAGAATCCATGATTTTTGATTTTTATTGTTATTTTCGACCCAATGGAAAATAATTTTAGGAGTTCACAATGTCATGAGCTATAATCCATAATTTTGTTGATTTTTGTTTATTTTGACGTAACGGTAAATAATTTTTAGAGTTTAATGTTTACTATTTCAAGAGCTTTAACCCATGATCTTTTTCTATTTTTGTTTATTTTGACCATATAGAAAATAAATTTTCAAAGTTCAAAATCTCGATTTCATATGTTAAAGGATTTTCGCCCAATTTCTTTTATTTTGGTCTATTTTTTCTAATTTTGTTCATTTTGATTCAATGACAAATCAATTTTAATGTTTAAAATTCATGATTTCATGTGCTATAACCATAGATTTATTGTTCTATTTGTTGTTCATTTTGACCCAAGTGAAAATAATTTTTGGAGTTGAAAATTCATGATTTTGATAGCTATAACCCACGATTTTCATCCATTTTTGTTTGTTTTGATGAAAAGGCAAATATTTTTAGAGTTCAATATTTATAATTTCATGTGCTATAACACGCAAATTTTGTCCAAGTTTATTAGTTTTGACATAATAGCAAACATTGTTTATTCTACTTTTGTTCATTTTGACCCAATGACAAATAGAGTTTGAAATTTACAATTTCATGAGCTATAATCCATAATTTTTAAATCTTTTTATTTTTTAACAACCCAATGAGAAATGATTTTGTGGAGTTCAAAATTCACAATTTCATGAGCTATGACTCATAATTTTGAATTTGTATGTTCATTTTGATCTAATGGCACATAACTTTGTAGAGTTAAAATTCTCGATTTTTGTACATTTTGACTGAATGTAAATTTTTTATAGAGTTTAAAACTAATAATTTTAGGAGCTATAACCCACAATATTTGAATTCTTTTCATTGTTTTTACTCATATATAAATATTTTTGTGGAGTTTAAAATTAACCATTTCATGAGCTAGAACCAGCGATTTTATAAGCAACAAACCACAATTTTTGTTCAATTTTAATAATGTTAATCAAATGATAAATAATTTTTGTAGTTAAAATTTAGAATTTCATGAGCTATAACCCATGATTTATGAAATTTTCATTTGTTTTGATCTAATGGCAAATAATTTTGTAGAGTTATAAATTCATTATTTCATGTGCTATAAACCATAATTTTATGAGCTATAAATTATGATTTTTGACCAATTTCTTTGGTTTTATCCAATAGCAAATAATTTTTGGAGTTTAAAATTCACAATCTCTTGATTTTTATCCATTTTTGTTCATTTCACCCAATGGAAAATAATTTTATGGAATTCAAATAATTTTTATTTATTTTAACCCAATAGCAAATATGTTTGTTGAGTTAAAAATTAAAAATATCATGAGCTATTAACCCTTGATTTTTGTGTATTTTGTTCATTTCGACCCAATGGTAAATAATTTTATAGAGATCAATGGTTAATAATTTCTTGAGCCATAACCCATAACTTTTGAAATTTTTGTTTGTTACAACACAGTGGATAATAATTTTTGGAGTTTAAAATTCAAAATTTTATAAGCTATAACTCACGATTTTTATGCATTTTCAATTGTTTTGAGCCAATGATAAATAATTTTGTAGAGTTTAAAATTCACAATTTCAAGTGCTTTAACTCATAATTTTTGTCCTTTTTGTTCATTTTAACCATATGGCAAATTTGTTTAGAGTTCAAAATTCATAATCTCATGAGCTATCATACACGATTTTTGTCCATTTTTGTTCATTTTAACCTAATAGAATTTTTTTCCAATTTAGTTCATTTCAATTTAGTAGCAATTTTTTTGAAGTTTAAAATATTCGATTTCATGAGCTACAACTCTCCATTTTGTACATTTCATCCCAATTGAAAATAATTATATGGAGCTCAAAATTCTCAATTTTAGGAGCTATAACCTATGATTTTTGAATTGTTTATTCTTTTCAACCCATAGGCATATAATTTTGTGGAGTTTAAAACTCACTATTTCATGAGTTATAACCCAAAATTTATTTTATTTCGATCTAATGACAAATAATTTTGTTTAGTTCAAAATTCAATATTTCATGTGCTATAACCCACAATTTTGTGAGCTACAACCTAAGATTTTTGACCAATTTCATTGGTTTCGTAAATAATTTTTCAGTAGTTTAAAATTAATGATTCATGGGCTATAATCCATAATTTATTTTGTCCATTTTATTCATTTTGACCCAATGGAAGATAATTTTATAGAGTTTAAAATTCATGATTTCATATGCTATGACCCATGATTTTTGAATTTTTTAATTTCTTTCGAACCATTGGCATATATTTTTATAAAGTTGAAAATTACAAATTTCATGAGTTATAACCCATTTTGTGCATTTTCATTCGTATTGACCAATGGTAAATAACTCAATAGTGTTCAAAATCATATTTTCAAGAACTTTAACCCATGATTTTTTTCTATTTTAGTTGTTTCGACCCATTGGTTAATAATTTTGTTGAGGCCAAAATTCACGATTTCATTGGCTATAACTCACAATGTTTTGGCTATTTTAAGTTCTTTTGACCTATTGGCAAATAATTTCATGGATGCAAAAATTCATAATTTTCATGAGCTATATCATGAGATTTTTGGCCATTTTAGTCATTTCAAAGCATTGGAAAATAATATCGTGGAGGCCAAAATTTACGATTTTGTTAGCTATAACCCTCATTTTTGGCAATATTTAGTTGTTTTGACCAATATGCAAATAATTTAACTATGGCCAAAATTTAAGATTTCATGAGCTATATTTCATGATTTTTTGGTTATTTTTAGTTATTTTGACCCATTGGCAAATAATTTCATAGAGGCTAAAATTTACGATTTTATGAGCTATAAGCTCGAAGTTTTGACCAACTTCATTGGTTTCAGTCCAATTTAAATAATTTTTAGAGTTTAAAATTTATAATTTTATGAGTTATAACCCATAATTATTTTATCCATTTCCATTTATTTTGACCCAATGGAAATAATTTTTTCAAGTTTAAAATTTACTATTTCATGAGCTATAACTCACGATTTTTAAAGTTTTGATTTCTTTTGACCTAATGGTATATTTTATGTAGAGTTAACAATTAGGAATTTTATGAGCTCTAACCCATGGTTTTTTTTACATTTTCATTCGTTTTAACCCAATGGTAAATAATTTTGTAGTATTCAAAATTTAGAATTTCATGGGCTATAACGCATAATTTTAGCCATTTTAGTCGTTTTAACCCATTAACAAATAATTTTATGGAGATCAAAATTTAAGATTTTGTGAGCTATAACCCATGATTTTTAGCCATTTTCCGTTGGCAAATAATTTCGTGGAGGCTGAAATTCATGATTTTATGAGTTATAACACACATTTTTTGGTCATTTTTAGTCATTTCAACCTATAGGTAAATAATTTCACTGACGCCAAAATTCATAATTTTATGAGCTATATGACACAATATTTGGCCATTTTCAGTCTTCTTGACCCATTGGCAAATAATTTTATGAAGGATAAAAATTCATAATTTCATGAGCTATAAAGCAAGATTTTTAGTAAATTTTAGTTTTTTTACCCATTGTCAAATAATTTCGTGGAGGTAAAATTCACAATTTTATTAGTTATAACCCATGATTTTTAACAATTTTCAGTCATTTTGAACCATAGGAAAATAATTTCACCGAGGCTAAAATTCATGATTTCATGATCTATAGCACACGATTTGGGCTATTTTTAGTTGTCTCAGTCCATAAGCTAATAATTTCATTGAGGGCGAATTGCATGAGTTTATGAGTGATAATGCATGATTTTTGGCCATTTTTAGTCATATCGAGCCATTGGTAAATAATTTTTGAGGTCAAAATTCACGATTTCATAAGCTATAATGCAAGAGTTTTGGCCATTTTTATATATTTTGACCCGTTTACAAATAATTTCATGGATAGCATAATTCAAGATTTCTTTAGCTATAACCCATGATTTTAGAAAAGTTTTAGTTGTTTTGAACCATTGGTTAATAGTTTTGTGGAGACAAAAAATTCACGAATTCATGAGCTATAACGGGCTAATTTTAGGATTTTGACATAATGGCAAATAATTTCATGGATGCTAAGATTCATGATTTTCATGAGGTATTCATGAGCTATAACCCACAATTTTGTTAATGTTTAGTTATTTTGACCCATAGATAAATAATTTAAGCCTAAAATTTGAGATTTCATGAACTATAAGATTATTGATAATTTTTAATCTTTTCGAACCATTAGCAAATAATTTCATGGAGGACGAAAATTTATGATTTCATGAACAATAATGCATGATTTTTGGTCATTTTTAGTTATTTTGACCCATTGAAAAATAATCTCATGGACGTAAAAATTCATGGTTTCATAAGCTATAACCCATATTTTTGTAATTTTAGTCATTTCATCCCATAGGAAAATAATTTCACTGAGGCCAAAATTTAAGATTTCATGAATTATAACACAGTTATTGGCAGTTTTTTTATCGTTTTGACCCATAGGCAAATAATTCCACTAAGGCCAAACTCAATTTCATGAGTTGTAACACATGAATTTTGGCCCTTTTTAATCATTTTAACCCATTGGCAAATAATTTTGTGGATATCAAAGTTCACGATTTCATGAACTATAACCCACGATTTTGGGTAATTTTTAGTCGCTTCAATACATTGGCAAATAATTTCATGAATACAAAAATTCATAATTTCATGAGCTATGATGCATGATTTTTAGCCATTTTTAGTCATTTTGACCCATCGGCCAAAATTTCGCGTAGGCTAAAACTCACGATTTCATGATCTATAGCACACGATTTATGGCCATTTTTAGTCGTTTTGACTTACCAAAAAATAATTTTGCAAAGATAAAAATTCATGATTTAATAAGTTATAACACATGATTTTTGAGCATTTTAATTCATTTGGACCCATTGACAAATAATTTCATGGGTGCCAAAATCACAATTTTAATGAGCTATAACGCACGATTTTGTCCATTTTTAGTCATTTTGCGCCACTGACAAATAATTTCATGGAGACCAAAATTCATGATTTCATTAGGTGAAACCCTAGATTTTTTGCAAATTTTAGTCGCTTCAATACATTGGCAAATAATTTCACCGAGGCTAAAATTCATGATTTTATGAGTTATAACCCATGATTTTGGCAAGTTTTAGTCATTTCGACCCATTAGCAAATAATTTCACCGAGTCTAAAATTCATGATTTCATAAGCTATAACATAAGCTTTTTAGCCATGTTTAGTTATTTTAAACTATTGGCAAATAATTTTGTGGACTCTGTTCGCGAGGAAAATTTGAGAAAATGTAAAATTGATCTATTCTATTTGAAGAATAATGAATACAAACTCTCGAATGCAATCTCTCTCTCTAACTGACTTAGATAAAAAGAAATTACAAATTCCTCGATCGGTTGCCCGATTTACAAAAGAGAGAAAGATCAACGGAGATCTTTCCCTTTATTTAATCTGGGTTCTTCACGGTGGCGGTGGGAGCTTGAATCTTGTATCCCGTTGACGATCCGACCGTCTTGACTCGTGGGACGAGGTTGAAAAAGAACTCGCAGGAGCAAGTCTAAGAACTCGCAAAGCAAGTTTATAACTCTAACGAGTTTGATAACTCAAGGGATGAGTTTTGTAACTCTGGATGAGTTTGTATGCCTAGCCAAGCCAAGGGAAAGCCAATCCAAAGAAGCCTCCTCTAAGCCAACCCAACTTCCCTCCAAAAGGTCGCGCCAATCGAGAGAAAAAGCCCCTCTATCTGCCGAGCCTTTGGCTATTTATAGGGGTTTTAAGGGGTGTAACTGACCCCTATAATCGCTCCTAAATGAGGGTTAATGGCCCTCAGATCGTGCAAAATAGTTTCGGAACTGTTAAGATCGTGTTTGAACGAGTCAAAACGCGGAGTTCGCTGCTCGAGCAAGCCTCGCGTCGTGTTTTGATCTTCAACGCGGGCCATGTGTGCCGCTTTGAGCTTCAACGCGGGCCATGTGTGCCGCTTTGAGCTTCAACGCTGGCCGCAGCCATGTGCTCCGCGCTTGGGGCTTCAACGCAGCCATGTGCTCCGCGATTTGGGGTTGAGCGGGCCATGTGCTCCGCGCTTGGGGCTTCAACGCAGCCATGTGCTCCACATTTGGGGCTTGAGCGGGCCATGTGCTCCGCGTTTTGAAGCTGGCGGGGATAAGTCCCGCTTTTGCTTTGAAGAGATCAATACTTGTGATCTCTTTTCACAAGGATTGTCAACTTGTAATCCTTGTACTGGAGACATTAGCTTCGATTCTCCTTTGTTATCGCGGAAAGTCGTCGACTTGTAACCTTCATCGATAGTGTTTCGCGGATATTGGTCGCTCGCAATTTTTACGACCCTACGACTCTAAAATTCAAAACTTAATGAGTTATAATGCACGATTTTTGGCCATTTTTAGTGATTTCAACCTATTGGTAAATAATTTTATTGATGCCAAAATTCAAAATTTCATGAACTACAAAGTACAATTTTTGGCCATTTTTTCATCATATCTACCCTTTAGCAAATAATTTTTCGAAGGCTAAAATTCAGAATTTCATGAACTATAAAGCATGGTTTTTGGTCTGCTTTAGTCATTTTGACCCATTGGCAAATAAATTCATGTATGAAAAAATTTACGATTTTATTAGCTATAACCCATGATTTTTGGCAAGTTTTAGTCATTTTTGCCCATAGGGTAAATAATTTAACTGAGGACAAAATTCATGATTTCACGAGCTACAGCACACAGTTTTTAGGCATTTTTAGTTTTTTTGAGCCATTGGTAAATAATTTCATAGACTCCGAAATTAACAATCATTATTCCATGATTTTTGGCTATTTTTAGTTATTTTGACCCATTAGCAAATAATTTCATAGAGGCCAAAATTTACGATTGCATTATCTAATGCAAGATTTTTGGCCATTTTTAGTTATTTCGATCTATTAGCAAATAATTATGTGGAGGCCAAAATGAACTACTTCATGAGATATAACGCACAATTTTTGGCTATTTTTAGTCATTTTCACTCATTGGTAAATAATTTTACAGAGGCACAAATTCAAATTAATGATTTAATAAGTTATAAAGCACAATTTTAGCCATTTTTAATTATTTCGACCCATAGTCAAATAATTTTACTGAGGTGAAAATTCATGATTGAATGAGCTAGCTTTCACCATTTTTGGACATTTTTAGTCTTTTCGATACATTGACAAATAATTTCACGGAGGACAAAATTCATGATTTCATGAACTATAATTCATGATTTTTTAGAATTTTTAGTCATTTTGATCCATTTGTAAATAATTTCATGGAGGCCAAAATTCATAATTTTACGAGTTATAACGGATGATTTTTGGCTATTTTTAGTCTTTTGACCTATTGACAAATAATTTCATGGACAAAATTTACAAATTTATGAGCTATAATGTACGGTTTTGGTAATTTTTAATCATTTTATTAATTTGCAAACAATTTCACAAATATAAAATTTTAGAATTTTATTAGCTATAACCCACAATATTTGATATTTTTAAGTCATTTTCACTGTAGCAAAATAGTTTCATTGAGGCAAAAAGTCACAATGTCATGAGATATAACGCATAATTTTTGGCCTTTTTTTATTATTTCAACCCATTGACAAATATATTTGTGGAGCCCAAAATTAATGATTTTATTAATTGTAACCCCTTTTGCTATTTTTATTCATTTTTTGACCCATAGAAAAATAATTTCACTAAGGCCAAAATTTATGATTTTATGAGCTATATCACAAAAGTTTTAGCCATTTTAATCGTTTTGTCATTGGCAACTAGTTTTTGGATGCCGAAAGTCACGATTTCATGAGCTATACCCACGATTTTGAGTAATTTTAAGTCATTTCCACCAATTAGCAAAAAATTTCACGGAGGGAAAAATTCACGATTTTATGAGTTATACACAAATTTTGACCATTTTTCATCATTTTGATCCATTGACAATAATTTTGAGGAGATAATTTCATGAGCTATAACACATGATTTTTGACCATTTTTTATCATTTCGTCCCATTGTTTAATAATTTCGTGAAGATTAAAGTTTATGATTTCATGAGCTATAACACATGATGTTTTGCCATTTTAGTTATTTAGACCCATTGGCAAATAATTTCGAGAATGCTAAAATCACAATTTTCATTAGCTATAGCGCAATATTTTTTTTCTTCCAATTTTAGTTATTTTGACCTATGGGCAAATAATTTCATGGAGCACTAAATTCATGATTTTATGAGTTATAACCCATAATGTTTGGTAATTTTTAGTTGTTTTGACCTATAGGTGAGTTATTTCACTATTGCTAAAATTCCCGATTTCACGAGCTACAACGCACGATTTTTAGCCATTTTTAGTTATTTCAACCCATTGGAATATAATTTCATTGACTCCAAAATTGACAATTTCATGAGTTATATTCCATGATTTTTGGTCATTTTCAAATCTTTTGACCCATTGAGAAATAATTTTACAGAGGTCAAAATTCACGATTTCATTAGCTATAATGTAAGATTTTTGGCCATTTTTTGTCGTTTTGACCTAATAGCAAATAATTTTGTGGAGGCCACAATTAAACATTTAATGAGATATAACGCATGACTTTTGGACATTTTCAGTCATTTTGACCCATTGGAAAATAATTTTGTGGGGGACAAAATTCCTGATTTAATGAGCTATAATGCATGATTTTTTAAGCAATTTTTAGTCTCTTCGACCAAATTGTTTCATGGAAGAGAAAAATTCACAATTTCATGAGCTATAACGTATGATTTTTGGCAATTATTAGTCATTTTGACCCATTGGCAAATAATTTTGTGAAGGCCAAAATTCATGATTACATGAGCTATAATGCATGATTTTTGGTCATTTTGACCCATTGGCAAATAATTTCTATGAGGCCAAAATTCATGATTTTCTAAGCTATATTTCATGATTTTTGGCAACTTTTAGTTATTTTAATTAGTTTGCAAATAATTTTGTGGAGGCAAAAATTCATAATTTCATTAGCTAAATCCACAATATTTGGCAAGTTTTAGTCATTTTGATCCGTTGTAAAATAATTTCACTGAGACCAAAAGTAACAATTTCATGAGCTATAATGCACGATTTTTAGCCATTTTTTTGTCTTTTCGAGGCATTAGCAAATAATTTCAAGGACTCCAATATTCACAATTTCATTAAGTATAACCCACGATTTGTTGCTATTTTTTGTCGTTTTGATCCATAGACAGCTAATTTCATTGAGGCCGAAATTCACAATTTTATGTGCTATAACGTATAATTTCTTGCCATTTTAGACGTTTTGACTTATTGGCAAATAGTTTTTGGATGCCAAAATTCACGATTTTATAAGCTATAACATGCAATTTTGGGCAATTAAGTCATTCGACCCACTGACAAATAATTTCGTGGAGACCAAAATTCATGATTTCATGAGCTATAATGCATGATTTTTGGCTATTTTTAGTCATTTTGATCCATTGACAAATAATTCCACGGAGATCTATATTCATGATTTCATGAGCACACACAAAATTTGAACATTTTTAGTCATTTTGTCCCATTGTTTAATAATTTCATGAAGATAAAAATCTAGATTTTATGAGCTATAACACGCGATTTTTGGCCATTTTAGTCATTTGGACCCAATTGTAAATAATTTTGGGGATGCCAAAATTATGATTTTTATGATCTATAACGTATGACTTTTGTCCAATTTTAGTCATTTTGACCCATTGATGAATAATCTCAAGGAGGCTAAAATTTACGATTTCATCAGCTATAACCGATGATTTTTGGCAATTTTTAGTCATTTCAACCTATAAGAGAATAATTTCACAGATGCTAAAATTTATGATTTCATGAGCTATAATGCACGACTTTTAGCCATTTGACCCATTGGTAAATAATTTTGTAGATGCCAAAATTCTCACCATTTCATGAGCTATATGCATGATTTTTGGTTATTTTACTGCACATTGGTAAATAAACTTATGGATGCCAAAATTCTTGATTTTATGAGCTATAACGAATAATTTTATCCATTTTTTTTGTCATTTTGACCCATTTGCAAATAGTTTTGTGGAGGCAAAACTTCACAATTTTATTAGCTACAACTTGCAATTTTTAACAATTTTTAGTCATTAAGACACATGGGAAAATAATTTCACTGAGGCTAAAATTCACGATTTCACGGGAAAATAATTTCACTGAGGCCAAAATTCATGATTTCATGAGTTATAACCCACAGTTTTTGATCATTTTTTTATCATTTTGACCCATTGCCAAATAATTTCATAGACTCCAAAATTCATGATTTTATTAAGTATGACCCACAATTTTTTGCTATTTTTTATTCATTTCGACCCATAGGTAAATAATTTCTTGAGGCCAAAATTATGATTTAATAAACTATAACATGCAATTTTTGGCTATTTTTAACCATTTTGATCCATCAACATATAATTCATGGAATCCAAAATTAATGGTTTCATGAGCTTCCATGATTTTTGGTCATTTTTAATCGTTTTAACCCATTGGCAAATAATTTCACAGTGGCAAAAATTCATGATTTCATTAGCTATGATGCACGATTTTTAGCCATTTTTAGTTGATTCGACCTATAGATTAATGATTTTGCTGATGCTAAAATCTATGATTTTATATGCTATAAAGGAACAATTTGTGGCTATTTTTAGTCATTTTGTCTCGTTGGTAAATAGTTTTATCAATTCCAAAATTCACACATGGGCACGCATGATTTTTTGGGTATTTTTAGCCATTTCAACCCATAGGTATAAATTCATGGATGCTAAAAGTCACGATTTCGTGAGCTATAACGTATGATTTTTGGCCATTTTTAGTTAGTTCTATAATTTAGCGGAGGCCAAAATTGACGATTTCATGAGCTATAAGACACAAATTTTGGCCTCTTTTAGTCTTTTTTATGCATTGACAAATACTTTTGTGGATGCCAAAACTCATAATTTTCATGAACTATAACTTATGATTTTCGGGCATTTTTACTTGTTTTGACCCATTGGCAAATAAGTTTGTGGAGGCCAAAATTCGCGAATTCATGAGTTAGAACACATGATTTTTGGCCATTTTTAGTCATTTTGACCAGTGGTAAATAATTTTGTCGAGTCCAAAATCATGATTTTCAAAAGCTATAACACATGATTTTTGGCCATTTTAGTCATTTTGACCAGTGGTAAATAATTTTGTCGAGTCCAAAATCATGATTTTCAAAAGCTATAACACATGATTTTTGGCCATTTTAGTCATTTTGACCCGTAGATAAATAGGTCCACTGAGGTAAAAATTCACAAAATTTTTAGCAATAATGCATAATTTTAGGCCATTTTTAGTTGTATCAGCCCATTGGCAAATAATTTCATGGACTCAAAATTCACAATTTCATGAGCAATATTCTACAGAGGCCAAAATTCAGAATTCGATTAGTTACAGCCAATGATTTTTGGCCATTTTTAGTCATTTTGACCCATAGGCAAATAATTTTATAGAGGCCAATATTCACAATTTCATGAGCTATAATGTATGACTTTTGGCCATTTTTAGTCATTTTGACCCATTGGCAAATAATTGTGCTGAGGCCAAAATTTATGATTTTATTAGCTATAGCACACGATTTTTGATATTTTTTAGTTATTTTGACCCATTGGAAAGTAATTTCACGAATGCCAAAATTTATAATTTCATTAGCTATAACACACGAGTTTTGGCCATTGTTAGTCATTTTGATCTACTGGCAAATAATTTTCTGGATGCCAAAAGTCCCGATTTCATGAACCACAACACATGATTTTTGGTTATTTTTAGTGATTTTTACCAATTGCCAAATAATTTTATAGATGAAAAAATTTAAAATTTAATGAGCTATAGCGCTTGATTTTTGCCGTTTTTTGTCATTTCAACTTATTGGTAAATAATTTCATGGATGCTAAAATTCATGTGTTCCTGAGTTATAACATATGATTTTTGTTCATTTCTTGTCATTTGGACCCATAGGCAAATAATTTCGACGAGGACATATTCACGATTTCATGAGCTTTAAAGGACTATTTTGGCCATTTTTAGTCGTTTTGACCCTTTGGCAAATAATTTCATTGATGCCAAAATTCATGATTTTTATGAGCTATAGTACATAAATTTTGGCCATTTTAAGTCGTTTTGACCCATTAGCAAATAATTTTATGGAGGCTAATATTCATGATTTTATTGGTTATGACCCATTAATTTTGGTAGTTTTTAGTCGTTTCGACACATAGTCAAATAATTTCACTTAGGCCACAAAATTCACAATTTCATTGATAATAATTCACGATTTTAGGCCGTTTTTTTTCATTTCGGCCTATTGGTAAATAATTTCATGGACTCCAAAATTCACGATTTCATGCGCTATATTCTATGGAGGCTAAAATTTATGATTTATTAGCTATAACCCATGATATTTTGTCATTTTTAGACATTACGACCCATTGGCAAATAATTTCACAAATGCCAAAATTCATGATTTCATGAGCTACAAGGCATGATTAATGACCAACTTTAATTATTTTAACCCATTAGCAGATAATTTCATGGAGTACAAAATTCATGATTTCATGAGCATATAACTTATGATTTTTTGCCATTTTTAGTTATTTTTACCCATTGGCAAAAAATTTCTTGGAGGCCAAAATTCATGATGTCATGAGCTGTAACACACGATTTTTAGCCGTTATTAGTGATTTCAAGCCTAAGGCAAATAATTTCAATGATGCTAAAATTCACGACTTCATGAGCTATATTTCACGACTTTTGGCTATTTTTAGTCTTTTCGACCCATTGGCAAATAATTTTATGGAGGACAAAAATTTATGATTTCATGAGTTATATCGCACTATTTTTGGTAATTTTTAGTGATTTGGATCTATTTGCAAATAATTTTATGGAGGAAAAAATTCACAATTTTAATAGTTATAACCCATGATTTTTGGCAAATGTTAGTAGTTTCGACACATGGAAAAATAATTTTACTGAAGCAAAAATTCATGATTTCATGAGCTATAACATATGATTTTTGGCCATTTTTTATTATTTTGACTCATTGCTAAATAATTTCACGGACTCTAAAATTCACGATTTCATTAACACCAACAATTGATTGCTGTTTTTAGTCATTTTGACTCATAAGCAAATAGTTTCACTGAGGCCAAAGATCACGATTTCATGAGCTATAACCCATAAATTTTATCTATTTTCAGTCATTTCAATCCATTAGCAAATAGTTTTATGGAAGCCAAAATCATGATTTAATGAGCTATAAATCTCAATTTCAGGCAATTTTTAGTCACTTCCACCCACTAGCAAATAATTTCACAGAGGCTAAAATTAGTGATTTCACATGATTTTTGGCCATTTTAGTCATTTAGACCCATTAGCAAATAATTTCGTGGATGCCAAAATCATGATTTCATGAGCTATAACGCATAATTTTTATCCAGCTTTTAGATTTTGACCAATTGGCAAATAATTTCATGGAGGTCAAAGTTCATAATTTCATTAGCTATATTCCACAATTTTGAGCCATTTTAGTCTTTTAATCAATTAACAAATAATGTCTTGAAGAATGAAAATTCACGATTTCATGAGCTATAAAGCTTTTAGCAATTAATACTTATTCGACCCATTGGCAAATAATTTTATGGAGAAAAATTCACAATTTCATTATCTATAACCTAATGATTTTTGGCAATTTTTCAGCTATTTCAACTCATAGGAAAATAATTTCACTGAGGTAAAAATTCATGATATCATGAGCTATAATGCATGATTGTTTACCCTTTTTTGTCATTTTGGCTCATTGCAAAATAATTTCATGGATGCCAAAATTCACGATTTAATTAGTTATAATCCATAATTTTGGGCAATTTTTAGCCGCTTCAACACACTGACAAATAATTTCACGAAGGCTAAAATTCATGATTTCATTAACTATAATGCATGATTTTTTTTGCAATTTTTAGTCCCATTAGCAAATAATTTTAAGACTAAAATTTGTGATTTTCTGAGCTATAGCACACGATTTTTGGCCAATGTAATCGTTTTGTCTTTTTGGTAAATAAATTTGTGAAGATAAAATATTTTTTGAGCTATAACTTATGGTTTTAGACAATTTTAAGCCATTTGGATCCATGGACAAATAATTTCTTAGATGCCAAAATCACCATCTTCATGAGCTATCTTGCATGATTTTGTCCATTTTGTCATGTTGACACATTGGTAAATAATTTCATGAATGCCAAAGTTCATGATTTCATCATCTATAGCCCACGATGGTTTGTAATTTTAGTAGTTTTGACCTATAGGCTAATAATTTCACCGAGGATAAAATTGATGATTGCATTAGCTATAATGCACGGTTTAGGCCATTTTAGTTATTTTGACCCATTGAAAAATAATTTTGTACATGCTAAAATTTTTAATTTCATGAGCTATATAACGATGATTTTTGGCCATTTTAGTTATTTTTACCCATTGGCAAATAATTTCATGGATGCCAAAATTCATGATGTCATGAGTCGTAACACACGATTTTTAGCCGTTATTAGTGATTTCAAGCCTAAGGCAAATAATTTCAATGATGCTAAAATTCACGACTTCATGAGCTATATTTCACGACTTTTGGCTATTTTAGTCTTTTTCGACCCATTGGCAAATAATTTTATGGAGGACAAAATTTATGATTTCATGAGTTATATCGCACTATTTTTGGTAATTTTAGTGATTTGGATCTATTTGCAAATAATTTTATGGAGGAAAAATTCACAATTTTAATAGTTATAACCCATGATTTTTGGCAAATGTTAGTAGTTTCGACACATGGAAAAATAATTTTATCAAGCAAAAATTCATGATTTCATGAGCTATAACATATGATTTTTGGCCATTTTTATTATTTTGACTCATTGCTAAATAATTTCACGGACTCTAAAATTCACGATTTCATTAACACCAACAATTGATTCTTTGTTTTTAGTCATTTTGACTCATAAGCAAATAGTTTCACGAGGCCAAAGATCACGATTTCATGAGCTATAACCCATAAATTTTATCTATTTTCAGTCATTTCAATCCATTAGCAAATAGTTTTATGGAAGCCAAAATCATGATTTAATGAGCTATAAATCTCAATTTCGTGCAATTTTAGTCACTTCCACCCACTAGCAAATAATTTCACAGAGGCTAAAATTAGTGATTTCACATGATTTTTGGCCATTTTAGTCATTTAGACCCATTAGCAAATAATTTCGTGGATGCCAAAATCATGATTTCATGAGCTATAACGCATAATTTTTATCCAGCTTTTAGATTTTGACCAATTGGCAAATAATTTCATGGAGGTCAAAGTTCATAATTTCATTAGCTATATTCCACAATTTTGAGCCATTTTAGTCTTTTAATCAATTAACAAATAATGTCTTGAAGAATGAAAATTCACGATTTCATGAGCTATAAAGCTTTTAGCAATTAATACTTATTCTGACCCATTGGCAAATAATTTTATGGAGAAAAATTCACAATTTCATTATCTATAACCTAATGATTTTTGGCAATTTTTCAGCTATTTCAACTCATAGGAAAATAATTTCACCGAGGTAAAAATTCATGATATCATGAGCTATAATGCATGATTGTTTACCCTTTTTGTCATTTTGGCTCATTGCAAATAATTTCATGGATGCCAAAATTCACGATTTAATTAGTTATAATCCATAATTTTGGGCAATTTTAGCCGCTTCAACACACCGACAAATAATTTCACGAAGGCTAAAATTCATGATTTTCATGAGCTATAAAGCTTTTAGCAATTAATACTTATTCGACCCATTGGCAAATAATTTTATGGAGAAAAATTCACAATTTCATTATCTATAACCTAATGATTTTTGGCAATTTTTCAGCTATTTCAACTCATAGGAAAATAATTTCACCGAGGTAAAAATTCATGATATCATGAGCTATAATGCATGATTGTTTACCCTTTTTGTCATTTTGGCTCATTGCAAATAATTTCATGGATGCCAAAATTCACGATTTAATTAGTTATAATCCATAATTTTGGGCAATTTTAGCCGCTTCAACACACCGACAAATAATTTCACGAAGGCTAAAATTCATGATTTCATTAACTATAATGCATGATTTTTTTGCAATTTTAGTCCCATTAGCAAATAATTTTAAGACTAAAATTTGTGATTTTCTCGAGCTATAGCACACGATTTTTGGCCAATGTAATCGCTTTTGTCTTTTGGTAAATAAATTTGTGAAGATAAAATATTTTTGAGCTATAACTTATGGTTTTAGACAATTTTAAGCCATTTGGATCCATGGACAAATAATTTCTTAGATGCCAAAATCACCATCTTCATGAGCTATATAACGCATGATTTTTGGCCATTTTAGTCATTTAGACCCATTAGCAAATAATTTCACGAAGGCTAAAATTCATGATTTTCATGAGCTATATTCCATGATTTTTGGCCATTTTAGTCATTTCACCCATTGGCAAATAATTTCATAGAGGATAAAATTCACAATTTTATGAGCCATAAAGCACAAATTTTAGCCTTCTTTTAGTCATTTTGACCCATTTGCTAATAATTTCGTGGATGCCAAAATCATGATTTTCATGAGCTATAACATATGATTTTTGGCCATTTTTATTATTTTGACTCATTGCTAAATAATTTCACGGACTCTAAAATTCACGATTTCATTAACACCAACAATTGATTCTTTGTTTTAGTCATTTTGACTCATAAGCAAATAGTTTCACTGAGGCCAAAGATCACGATTTCATGAGCTATAACCCATAAATTTTATCTATTTTCAGTCATTTCAATCCATTAGCAAATAGTTTTATGGAAGCCAAAATCATGATTTAATGAGCTATAAATCTCAATTTCGGGCAATTTTAGTCACTTCCACCCACTAGCAAATAATTTCACGAAGGCTAAAATTCATGATTTTCATGAGCTATAACATATGATTTTTGGCCATTTTAGTCATTTAGACCCATTAGCAAATAATTTCGTGGATGCCAAAATCATGATTTTCATGAGCTATAGCATAATTTTTATCCAGCTTTTAGATTTTGACCAATTGGCAAATAATTTCATGGAGGTCAAAGTTCATAATTTCATTAGCTATATTCCACAATTTTGAGCCATTTTAGTCTTTTAATCAATTAACAAATAATGTCTTGAAGAATGAAAATTCACGATTTCATGAGCTATAAAGCTTTTAGCAATTAATACTTATTCGACCCATTGGCAAATAATTTTATGGAGAAAAATTCACAATTTCATTATCTATAACCTAATGATTTTTGGCAATTTTTCACTATTTCAACTCATAGGAAAATAATTTCACCGAGGTAAAAATTCATGATATCATGAGCTATAATGCATGATTGTTTACCCTTTTTGTCATTTTGGCTCATTGCAAATAATTTCATGGATGCCAAAATTCACGATTTAATTAGTTATAATCCATAATTTTGGGCAATTTTTAGCCGCTTCAACACACTGACAAATAATTTCACGAAGGCTAAAATTCATGATTTCATTAACTATAATGCATGATTTTTTTTGCAATTTTTAGTCCCATTAGCAAATAATTTTAAGACTAAAATTTGTGATTTTCTGAGCTATAGCACACGATTTTTGGCCAATGTAATCGTTTTGTCTTTTTGGTAAATAAATTTGTGAAGATAAAATATTTTTTGAGCTATAACTTATGGTTTTAGACAATTTTAAGCCATTTGGATCCATGGACAAATAATTTCTTAGATGCCAAAATCACCATCTTCATGAGCTATACTGCATGATTTTGTCCATTTTTGTCATGTTGACACATTGGTAAATAATTTCATGAATGCCAAAGTTCATGATTTCATCATCTATAGCCCACGATGGTTTGTAATTTTTAGTAGTTTTGACCTATAGGCGAATAATTTCACTGAGGATAAAATTGATGATTGCATTAGCTATAATGCACGGTTTAGGCCATTTTTAGTTATTTTGACCCATTGAAAAATAATTTTGTACATGCTAAAATTTTTAATTTCATGAGCTATATAACGCATGATTTTTGGCCATTTTAGTCATTTCGACCCATTGGCAAATAATTTCACAGAGGCCAACATTTATGATTTTATTAGTTATAATGCAAGATTTTGGCCATTTTAGTCATTTCAACCTATTGGTAAATAATTTCATAGAGGATAAAATTCACAATTTTATGAGCCATAAAGCACAAATTTTAGCCTTCTTTTAGTCATTTTGACCCATTTGCTAATAATTTCGTGGATGCCAAAATTCACGATATAATGAGTAATATAACGTATGATTTTTGCCAATTTTAGTCATTTTGACCCATTGAAAAATAATTTTGTACATGCTAAAATTTTTAATTTCATGAGCTATATAACGCATGATATTTGGCCATTTTTAGTCATTTCAACCTATTGGTAAATAATTTGATGGATGCCAAAATTCAGGATTTCATGAGCTATAAAGTATGATTTTTGGACCTTTTTTGTCATATCGACCTTTTAGCAAATAATTTCATAGAGGATAAAATTCACAATTTTATGAGCCATAAAGCACAAATTTTAGCCTTCTTTTAGTCATTTTGACCCATTTGCGAATAATTTCGTGGATGCCAAAGTTTGCGATTTCACTTGTATGAGCCATAATGCACGATTTTTGGCAAGTTTTAGTCATTTCGATGCATAGGCTAAATAATTTAATTGAGACCAAAATTCACGATATAATGAGTAATATAACGTATGATTTTTGCCAATTTTAGTCATTTCGACCCATTGGCAAATAATTTCATGGATGCCAAAATTCACGATATAATGAGTAATATAACGTATGATTTTTGCCAATTTTAGTCATTTCAACCTATTGGTAAATAATTTGATGGATGCCAAAATTCACGATATAATGAGTAATATAACGTATGATTTTGGACCTTTTTGTCATATCGACCTTTTAGCAAATAATTTCATAGAGGATAAAATTCACAATTTTATGAGCCATAAAGCACAAATTTTAGCCTTCTTTTAGTCATTTTGACCCATTTGCGAATAATTTCGTGGATGCCAAAGTTTGCGATTTCACTTGTATGAGCCATAATGCACGATTTTTGGCAAGTTTTAGTCATTTCGATGCATAGGCTAAATAATTTAATTGAGACCAAAATTCACGATATAATGAGTAATATAACGTATGATTTTTTGCCAATTTTAGTCATTTCGACCCATTGGCAAATAATTTCATAGACTAAAAAATTAGTGATTTCATGAGCTATATTCCATGATTTTTGGCCATTTTAAGTCATTTTCATCCATTTGCAAATAATTTCACAGAGGCCAACATTTATGATTTTATTAGTTATAATGCAAGATTTTGGCCATTTTTAGTTGTTTCAACCATGTTCGCGGTAAAAGTCGGTTTGTTATTCATTGCTTGTTGAACTTGTTTACAGCTTCGTTGGCCTACAACAAAATTCAAACAAAAAGAAATTGCCTTTTATTTAAGGCGTACAATGAAAACAAAAATTACAACTTTTTTCCTTTTGTGAACAAACGCTCGGATCTCTATTATTCGGGATCCTCGCTTGTGTGGGTTCTTCGCCTGTGCCGGGGATCTTGTCCGTGGACGACCGCGCAATTCCGATCCAGGTGGAAACCCGGATTCTGGAACTACAGACATAGAGGGGCTCGTTTCACGAAGGAAACAAAGCGCCTAAGGGGATCGCACTCACGAAGGAGAGGATCGCCGGAGCGGGTGAGATCTACTAGGAGAAATCACAATGTCCCGAAGGGTAATCAGAGTCCCCGACCGGATTTGCTTACCTGCGGTTGTAGATCCGACGATCGAAGTTATCCCTAAGAATACTTTTATGGAAATATTCTTCCGAACTTCTCGACAAATTAGGAAATAGTTTATACTCGTAGTCCTATTCGAGTAGGATTAGCGACGCTGATCGGCGCCGATGCAATCCGCAGACGATCGAAGTTATCCCTAAGAATACTTTTATGGAAATATTCTTCCGAACTTCTCGACAAATTAGGAAATAGTTTATACTGTAATCCTATTTGGAGTAGGATTAGCGACGCTGATCGGCCGATGTGATCCGCGACGATCGAAGTTATCCCTAAGAATGGAAATATTCTTCCGAACTTCTCGACAAATTAGGAAATAGTTTATACTGTAATCCTATTTGGAGTAGGATTAGCGACGCTGATCGGCCGATGTGATCCGCGACGATCGAAGTTATCCCTAAGAATACTTTTATGGAAATATTCTTCCGAACTTCTCGACAAATTAGGAAATAGTTTATACTGTAATCCTATTTGGAGTAGGATTAGCGACGCTGATCGGCCGATGTGATCCGCGACGATCGAAGTTATCCCTAAGAATATTTTTATGGAAATATTCTTCCGAACTTCTCGACAAATTAGGAAATAGTTTATACTCGTAGTCCTATTCGAGTAGGATTAGCGACGCTGATCGGCCGATGTGATCCGCGACGATCGAAGTTATCCCTAAGAATGGAAATATTCTTCCGAACTTCTCGACAAATTAGGAAATAGTTTATACTCGTAGTCCTATTCGAGTAGGATTAGCGACGCTGATCGGCCGATGTGATCCGCGACGATCGAAGTTATCCCTAAGAATACTTTTATGGAAATATTCTTCCGAACTTCTCGACAAATTAGGAAATAGTTTATACTGTAATCCTATTTGGAGTAGGATTAGCGACGCTGATCGGCCGATGTGATCCGCGACGATCGAAGTTATCCCTAAGAATATTTTTATGGAAATATTCTTCCGAACTTCTCGACAAATTAGGAAATAGTTTATACTGTAATCCTATTTGGAGTAGGATTAGCGACGCTGATCGGCCGATGTGATCCGCGACGATCGAAGTTATCCCTAAGAATGGAAATATTCTTCCGAACTTCTCGACAAATTAGGAAATAGTTTATACTGTAATCCTATTTGGAGTAGGATTAGCGACGCTGATCGGCCGATGTGATCCGCGACGATCGAAGTTATCCCTAAGAATATTTTTATGGAAATATTCTTCCGAACTTCTCGACAAATTAGGAAATAGTTTATACTGTAATCCTATTTGGAGTAGGATTAGCGACGCTGATCGGCCGATGTGATCCGCGACGATCGAAGTTATCCCTAAGAATATTTTTATGGAAATATTCTTCCGAACTTCTCGACAAATTAGGAAATAGTTTATACTGTAATCCTATTTGGAGTAGGATTAGCGACGCTGATCGGCCGATGTGATCCGCGACGATCGAAGTTATCCCTAAGAATGGAAATATTCTTCCGAACTTCTCGACAAATTAGGAAATAGTTTATACTGTAATCCTATTTGGAGTAGGATTAGCGACCAAAGGAGAGGGGGTTCGTCGGCCGGACACCAAACGGTGTCCGTTTCTACCAACGCCGCTTGGCTTCGTTTGGTTGGTTTCCGGACTTTTTGCGACGCTTTGTCTCGATCTTGTCGTTGTCGCCCTAAGTCCGTGTCCGATTCATTTCTTTGTCGACTCGAATTCGGTTGGTTCAATCGCTGACAAGTTAGGTGACGACCGATCCTTGTCTTGTCATCGTTTGAATCGGTCGTTGGCGTTGAATCCAATCAATCTCGCCGTGAATCTTATTGATTTTAAGCTTTGTTGTTGGATTTATCCCACATTTATGCAACCTCGTTGGCTTGTATGCATCGCCGCTCACTTCATGTACTCGTCGCCGTGATGCGTTTTGCGGCATAGTCAATCGCCAGCGTTTGTTGGATGGGTCGTCGGTTGTTAACCCACCGTCACGAGTCTCGTTCGGGTACTGATGAGCAATTTTTAACGCCTACAGATACCCCCTCCAAAGTGTCTCAGTCTCGATTCTTGATGAGTCTGGGATGCTTTGGACGTGATGAGCCCTTCACCCTTTAGTTGGCGTGATAGGACTTATGAATGACCTTGGCGTTTGATCTCTCCACTCCTTTCAGTCTTTCCAGTGCTTTGTAGGATTGCTGAAGGTATTACGGTACTGTATTTTTTGTCTGACCGTTGTTGAGATCTTGACTAGAAGTCGATTGATGAATTTCTTCTTGAGAATAGCCTCATCATTTTGATTCTTCCAATCCTCTCGTGTTGTCCGCTTTGTAGGATTGCTGAAGGTATTACGGTACTGTATTTTTTGTCTGACCGTTGTTGAGATCTTGACTAGAAGTCGATTGATGAATTTCTTCTTGAGAATAGCCTCATCATTTTGATTCTTCCAATCCTCTCAGGTTGTCCAGTGCTTTGTAGGATACCCGAGGGCGTCACGGTACTGCATTTATTGCTTGACCGTTTGTTGGAATTTCAAAATGTAATTGACTGAGTTCATTTGTTGTTGACTCGTGTTGGTGAACTGTCATCCAATTGACCATCGAGATTCCTCCGTTGATCGGGGAAACCTTCACTGCGACGCGTTAATTGGCGTCAAACTATATGGATTTTAGCCTTTAATCGGCGAAAGTGCGGTTGACCGCGCGGCGATCTTACGTGGATCCGAACCGCTGATCGCTGAATCCTTCGGCGACGACGCGTTGGTTAGCGTCGCCATCAGATACTCCTTGTCAGAGTACAATTGTCCACAGTGGGAGGAATTCTTTTTGGGATTTATTCCAATTCCAAACTGTTGACCGACGGGCCTTCCGGCGGCGACGCACGAATCGGCATTAATACAGTGGGAGGAGTTCTTTCAAGGTAGAACCCGTTGTCCGGCGTCAATATAAGCCTTGTCAGAATTCATCAACTTATCCCTCTTTGAGGTTCCACAGTGGGAGGAAATTGAGGGTTATCGAGTTATCCTTAAAAATATGGTAATATTCTCCAGGAACTTCTCGTTAAGAATTAGGAAATAGTTTATACTCGTAGTCCTATTCGGAGTAGGATTAGGCGACGCGTCGATCGGCGTCGATGTGATCCGCACGATCGAGTTATCCCTAAGAATGGAAATATTCTTCCGGGAACTTCTCGACAAATTAGGAAATAGTTTATACTCGTAGTCCTATTCGAGTAGGATTAGCGACGCTGATCGGCCGATGTGATCCGCGACGATCGAAGTTATCCCTAAGAATACTTTTATGGAAATATTCTTCCGAACTTCTCGACAAATTAGGAAATAGTTTATACTGTAATCCTATTTGGAGTAGGATTAGCGACGCTGATCGGCGCCGATGCAATCCGTACGATCGAGTTATCCCTAAGAATATTTTTTATGGAAATATTCTTCCGGGAACTTCTCGACAAATTAGGAAACAGTTTATACTCGTAATCCTATTTGGAGTAGGATTAGGCCACATGGGGGCGTATTTGGAAAATTGAGTCGGCTAATTCTCTTCCAAATATTCGTGAGAGAGGATGGGGGAATTATTGAGCTGATTTAGTTTCTTTTGTAGGTATCCAATTGGGCTCCAATTAGAACTCCTACTTGTTGTCAAATAGGACTGCTTATTCAAAGAGGATTGGGTCCATATGGGATTGTTATAAATACCCACAAATCCTCCTTCCTCTTGACCTAGGCCGACCCCCTTCTCTGTGCACTTTTTCTTTTGTTTTCTTCCCGCCTCGTGTCGTTTCATCTTCTCTGAACAACGAGGCATGATGAGGGTTTTATATTTCCTCTTCTTCTCTCTTCTTTTCTCTTCTCTTTTTTTTTGTTGCATGCATGAACAGGCGGCGGCGGCCATAGGTGGCGGCTGTGGAGTGGAGCTGGTACGGCGACGGCCTAAGCAGTGTCGCTTGGCCATGACCGAAGCCTGGCGGTTTCGCCGACCTGATACTGGCGCTTCGGTCGGACCGAAGGCCAGCGCCATGAGGTTCTCTCGCCTGCACCTTGGTCGAAAAGCGGTCGTCCGTCGTTTTTGTTGACGCGTCCGTTGATGCCCTAGTCATGATTGATAAACCATGACCTGACCAAACATGACTTCTTGCTATTGTATTTGTTGATTTTTAGCCATGCGTCTGACTTTTCGTCGTGTTTTTTGCAGCTTCCGATGTCGTCGGGAAGATCACGTGCTTCGAGGAGCCGACCGTCTACTCCGTCTCGCGATGACGTACCACCATCGTTTGCTGGTGAGATTTTTATGTTAAATTGCTCATTCACAACTTGCATTCATAAATTGCACGGCCTTGATTCCTCCTTCGTGGGGAACAACGCTCATATAGCCTTGATTTCTCCTTCGTGAGGATCGACGCTCGCATAGCCTTGATTCCTCCTTCGTGAGGATCGACGCTTATATTTCGGCAGACGACGGGGAGCGATTCCATGACGCATCACGGTCGATGGATAGAATACTTCGTCATTTTATGAGACGGGGTATATTATCCGATAAATCCGTAGTGTGTTCGGCACCGATTTTCCTGTTTATAAGGCCGTGACTCTATCTCACGAATTTCGTGAAATGAATTCAACGCCTTATATATATGTTTGCTGGGTTCTGACTCATTTCGATTTCATTTTTTTTCGCTGAGTATCCTCTCGCGCTTCCTTCGCGATGCGCTGACGGACATCGTGGTGACCACTTCTCCTCCTCTGATGATCCCACTATTCTTATTTCGCCCCAGTTTAGACCGGATACGCCTGCGGAGGTGACCCAGTTAGTACTTGGAGGAGGTCCTCGTGTGTTGAGGTCGCTGATGACTGACGCGCCACTTGAGAAGATTACCGGTTCTTCTCAGCCTTTGGGCAAGACGGACTATTTGTTTGGCGACTCCATTGAGGACCCAGATACAGCTTTCATTGAGAGTGAGCAATGGCTGCACAAGGATGACGTGGATTCTTATATCTCCCTTGGATTCCTCGTCACCGTTGTTTGACCGAAGTTACGCATCGTGGAGTCGCATCGAAAATATCGTGGCGCAGAGGAGTGTGACAAAGATTCATTGCGTGTTTATCACCCATCGGTCGGTTCTGGTTCACTCGAGGCCGAAGCATCTGACCGCACTCGGTATATTGGGACTAGACTCTCCGCCTCGTGATGAGCATTTCGTCACTGGTCAGACTTTGAAGAACCGCCTTGCCCTGTTAGGACGGGAGATGCCGGCCCGTCATAGATTCTTCGGCTGGGTTCATTCTGCAGATAAGCTCTGGTGGACTCGTTTGACTAGTCACGTTCTTGGCCGATGGGGCGAGGAACTTCGTGCCTGTGGTTTATATGCCGCGATTCGTGCCACTATGTATGGGCTCCCGATCAGTACCAACCACTTCTTCGCTTTATCCGAGCTCTATGATCCTGATTCGAACACATTCTTAACCAGGCAGGGCGAATTAGGATTGGCTTTGCACGAGATGCATCGGGTCTCGGGTTTACCTATGGGAAGGATGCTATATCAGGAATACTTCCCTTCGGGCCGAGAATTGGGTCGACTGAAGGATACTCTGCCTGACCGTTACGACACTCTATGGGACCTCACGTGCCATTATCACATCGCCCCCGAGTAGTACCGAGTATGGTTTTCCAGCAGGGAGCAAATTCTCGACTTTCTTATGGCATGCAGTAAAACCTATCCGGCCGATGACTCTCTTAGCCGGTTTCCTCGCCATCTGGTTGAAGAAATGTGTGATGCCATGTCAGCCTAGCGACGCTTTGCCGTTAGAGGTGCTCTATCCTGCAGTTCAGCTTGCTCACAAGAAGGAGTTGTCTCTTCTTCCAGTGATGGTGGCTAACATTCATCGGGGACTTCACAAATAGCCACCGCTTTTACTCGGAGGAAAACAAACCGCCGATGAGATTCCTCATGTAAAGGTGGAACTCCCGACACCTACTTGATGGCCTCGGTTTGTTCTTCATCGACTGATATGATGACAGAGCCAAAGCTTGCAGATCCATCTGTCCCTTTTCTTCAATCTTTAGAGACATGCAAGTGGCAAGGGCGCGGATTCTTAGGAGTCTGTAGGCAACTGCAGATTCACAAGGGTTGGGCCTTCTAGATGTTTTCCTGCCTTCCGTCAAGACGGGAATCTTTGATCGATGAGGAGAGACACAATATGAACCGGACTTTGCTTGATGTTGGTCGCTTTAATTGGTCGATCAACATCCCACTGTGTTATCTTATTTTCCGAAAGTGAGAAACGAGTGCTACATTGAGCCTTATTTCCTTCTCGCTTCGCCGTCCTGTTACGACCAACTTTACATTGGGAACCCGAACCGAGTTCCGACTCGCGGCGGTTTGATCGATGGTGTTCGCGGTCGTGGAGTGTAGCGGTCGTACTAACGCTAAATTTAGCCTCCTGTGCACCGATCGCATCGGAGTCGACATATTTATCTGCAAGCGGCTTTTGGCCTCCAAAGGAGCTCGCTCTGTGAAGTCCCTTGACGAACTGAAGGCTGAAGAGGCTTCCCGAGCTGACACTCAAGCTGTTCAGGAGGCTGCTCGGGCACAAAAGAAGCGTCGCCATACCCACGAGTCAGATAGGTCCGGTGGGGAGATCCATAGTTCTGCGACAGATACTTCAGGAGAGGACCAGGAGGAAGCTGCAACTCATGAAGAAAACTCTGGTACTTTCTCCTTGAATCTCTTTATCCCCTTGAGATATCCCAATCTGATATTGATTTATCTTTTCAGGAATACCAGAAAGAGAAGCGGTCCGCCCTTGCGATGGGGACAAACTCCGCAATGGAGCTCCTTTTAAGCGAAAGAAACTGGTTCACAGATCTCGCCCTGCTTCTCGGACCATTATCTTGGATTTGACAAGCGAAGACTCTGCCGGCGATAAAGGTAATGCTCGACTGACCCGAAATCTTTCTGATCATTCGGCTCTTCATGAATCTCACGATTTTCTCTTATGCAGGAGAATTTGGTAGCGACGCCAATTTTGATTTTCCTCTCCCTGACTTTGCCGAGTCCAGTTTCGTGGGGCAAGTACTCGGAGCTATTGCAGGAGAGCCTGAAAATACCAACATAGGACCTGGATCGGAGAATCCAGGTACATCTAACACTGGTAATTTTTCTTACCTGGTTAGCAACTTGCAAAGACACGAAATTTGTTTCCCTGCAACTCACATCTGTACTTCTCGCTCTTATGTCAGCTTTTTCGATGGTGGACTTCGAGGATTTGATGCGTGATTTACCCCGAGACGTTCCTCTTCCTGGCGATACCGTGCCTGAGCTAGGAATTCCTAGGGATATCGAGGCTGATTTCTTTGAAGGTATAAATCCCCTTCCTGATAATCATAGGACTATTCAATTTTGACTAGTACGTCTATGATTGAAAATGTCTCTCGCTTGATAACAGAGACCCGTCCTGGTGACATTGAGCCTGCTATTCTTCCAGAGTCCACTTCCGCAACCGTCAATACATTGGACGTGCAGGTCGAGATACCGACTGAGACTGTCGATGCGCCACCGACTGCTGCTGCTTCGCCGGTTTCATTAAGGCAAGGAACTGCCTGTACAGGTATGAACCATTCAACTGCCGATACTCATGTTGATCTTTTTGGTTTTGGGAGTTTTCAGCCCCTTTTCTTCCTTTTTGCGTGGTCTATAACGACTCTTCACGACTTAGTGAGAGCTTTGATGTCCGACGACGATCCATCTTGGCCGATTATCCCGTGGAAATTCGCCGTTTTTCTCCTATTTAGCCATAGTGATAGACACACTTCGGTACCGGACTTTCTCTCCGCCGGCCCACCATTCCTTGATCCTAGGGTAACCACGATACGAGATGCGGGTTATTGAGTTGGCCCAGATCATCGCCGATGATCTCGATCATTTGAGGTTAAGCTCAAAAGTCGCAAGACTTTGAGGCACTGCCCTCATATATAGAGACAGAGATGAGGCTCGCCTGACAGCCTTGGCGGATGCTCGCTATTACCGGACTCGGTTCAGATGCAAAGAAGACCGGTGCGCTCTTTTGAGATCTGCCACTGAAGCTTCGTCTTCGTGGGACATTTTCAGCCTTGTGTCGCCGAGAAGCGAGAATAGTAGAGCTCGAACAGAACTTCAAGCGGCGAGGGAGAGTCCGATCATCTTGAAGGCGGCGAAGGCCAACAAGGAGGAGACTCTTGCGCCATGTCCAGAAGCTTGAGTTTTCAAAGCGAAGCCGGTCAAGTCGAGGAGGAGACCGCAAAGACCCTTAATAGCAGCCGAGGAGACTTTCGTGGCCGAAGCCAGAGGAACTTCAACAAGCTTTCCTCAATAAAGTATCTCGAGTTAAAGCAAAGAAACTTGTCGTCACAAATTTGATGTTTAGAGAGCTTGTGTAACTTCAGCCTTTTATCAATAAAACGTATTTCTATCCTCTTTTATGCTTTATTATGATTCTTTTATTTCGCCGTAAATAATTAACCATAATACTTATAGGATTTTGGCAAACCCTCACCGCCAACGGATTTGATTAGCCTTTACCAACTACCTTTTGAGTTGGGCTAGCATGTAGATTATCTAAACCGCTCTACACACAACGCTATGCTTAAAAGAATAAAACTCTTTAGACTTAATGCTACGATGTTGAATACGTAGGCTTCATACTCTTTACCGCAAGAGACCATTCTGCAACGCTGTTACGCTGTAGACTCATCCCTTCTTAGGCTTCGGATGAAATACTCGAGAATCAAACTCGTGTCTTCTTCAATCCAAAAGACTAAACCGCAACGATGTGAGGCGCTGGCTTTATCCCTTCTTAGGCTTCGGATGAAATACTCGAGAATCAAACTCGGTGTCTTCTTCAATCGGAGAAAGACTAAACCGCAACGATGTGAGGCGCTGGCTTTATGGTTATTGGCCAACCCCACCTCAACGGGTTTGATGAGCCTTTACCAACTACCTTTTGAGTTGGGCTAGCATGTAGATTATCTAAACCGCTCTACACACAACGCTATGCTTAAAAGAATAAAACTCTTTAGACTTAATGCTACGATGTTGAATAATGAGGCTTCGCCTTTTCACTCGAAGACTAACTGTGCGCACGCTAGGCCTCGACCTATCCCCGCTTAGGATTCGATCAAATTCCCCAAGATGAACCTTGGTGCCTTCTTTTGACCGAGAATGACCGAACTGTAATAAGACTGATTGAGGTGGGAAAGGAAGAATGTATTCTATTTCCAAGGTGGAGAGGAAGGAGGATCTTGTCTCCTATCACGTAAGGGATGAACAAGAGAGGAAGGTTTTGTATCCTATCTCTTATTGATGGAGAGGAAGGAGGATCTTGTCTCCTATCTCCTGTAAGGGATGAACAAGAGAGGAAGGTTTTGTATCCTATCTCTTATTGATGGAGAGGAAGGAGGATCTTGTCTCCTATCTCCGGGTAAGGGATGAACAAGAGAGGAAGGTTTTGTATCCTATCTCTTATTGATGGAGAGGAAGGAGGATCTTGTCTCCTATCTCCGGATATTGGAAAGGAAGGATTTTTGTCCTGCTTCCAAAGGAAAGAGACTAAAATGGGATCTCCATTTTGAGAATCTTGAAAGATGAAACTAAGAGTGGGATCTCCACTCCGAGAATCTAAGACAAGAGAGGAAGAATGTATTCTATCCCTTGCTTCTGAAGAGGAAGAATGTATTCTATCTCCAGGTGAAATGTGGGAAAGGAAGAATGTATTCTATTTCCCGATGAGAAACTAAGAGTGGGGTCTCCACTCTGAGAATCTTGGAAGGGTACGGATAGCTTTCGCTTATAGGATTGCAACTGAATTTGAGTGGACCTCTCGTTCGTGGAAGGAATCGAGAGGGGATTTTGCTGGTGGTTGGACCAGGGAGATTTTTAGTGGGCCCACCGTCAATGAATTTGATCGGTGAGAGAATTTTGGAGGAAAACACAATAATTTAGGGTTATGAAAATGAGTGAGATATTCTCTGAGGAACTTTCCATCAACATGGGTTATCCTGAATGTATTAAGGATAATACTTTTTCAGAAACTTCCCATTTATCGGCATTAACTGTTGGTCGCCATTTTGTGTGATAAGGCGATATGCACCGTTTGAATAGACTATGTCTATTATAAACGGTCCTTCCCATTTGGGTTCGAATTTACCTTTCTTTTTGGAGTTGAGAATTATCTACCGCCTAGCCATGCAGGACGCAGATCTCCTCCTTAAAGGTTCTCTGTCGAACTTTCTTGTTGAAAGCCCTCGACATCCTAGCTTGATAGAACTCAATGCATTGTTGAGCCTCCAGGCGTGTAGGCAATAAAAATTGCCTTGATCCCTGCACAGCAACTCGGAACAAGCAAAAGAGCTTAAGGGTCCATCTGAGTGAAGTCAGGCCCGCCTAAAAGTTGAGTTCACCTGAATGCTTGACTTTACAAAATAAACAAAAGTGCTGATATCTCTCAAACCGGAAGGAATTGGGCAAAATGACCGGAGCAAACCGAACCCTTCAGGTGGGTTTGGTTGGCTCCGTCTCGTCGAGATAGTCAATTTTCATATATAATTCGGCCCACCCGACGCACGGTTTGAAAGTTACGCACTGCTCTTCGTAGGCATGTTCGAGTCACCAAGAGCAAGCTCGCTGAACCAAGCTCGCCTCAAGAGCAAGCTCGCATGAAGACCTGGAGCTCGCCTGCGTGCTTGAAGCTCATCTGCACAAGGCAAGCTCGCCCGCAAGCTCGCCTGGAGGGTTGGAGCTCAAGCTCGCCTCAAGAGCAAGCTCGCTGAACCAAGCTCGCCTCAAGAGCAAGCTCGCTGAACCAAGCTCGCCTCAAGAGCAAGCTCGCTGAACCAAGCTCGCCTCAGATGATCTAGTCTTGCCTAAAGACCAAGAGCTCAGGCTGTAGCCGGAGCTCGCCCGACTTGTGCTTGAGCTTGCCTACATCAGAGCTCTAGCTCGCCATCCATATCTACCTCACCGCTGGAAGAAGGCTCAAGCTCGCCTCAAGAGCAAGCTCGCTGAACCAAGCTCGCCTCAAGAGCAAGCTCGCTGAACCAAGCTCGCCTCAAGAGCAAGCTCGCTGAACCAAGCTCGCCTCAAGAGCAAGCTCGCTGAACCAAGCTCGCCTCAAGAGCAAGCTCGCTGAACCAAGCTCGCCTCGCAGGTTTCCCAAGACCGCCCACTTGAAGCATGGGAGATGTCACATCCCATAGTGGTCACATTCCACAGAGGGCATGGTACTCCTCACCCATTAGTGGTCACATCCCACAAGTCAAAGGGATGGCACCATAGAGAGTATGGCTCTCCTCAACTAGGCATGGCCATATCCCACAAATCAAGGAAGTGACCATGCCTCTCCTTGCCTATTTATAAGCCACCATCTCCACATGAGAAGTGGGGGGGCATCTTCTGGAGAGGCTTGGCAAATTTAAAGTCTCCATCTAAATTCTCAGATCTGGAGACTCTTGGCTCTTCGCAAACTCTTGCGTGCTAGCCTCTGGAGCACAAATTCGGCCTTGGCAATTCATCAAGCTCGGGTTGAACCGAACTCCATCAACTCTGAGCTTCTACTGTGTCCTGAAGCTCGACCGCAACGTCGATCGGATCGTCCAAGGGAAGCAAACTCGACTCGAGCATCGAGGGAGGCGTCCTACCGCTACCGACGAACCCACGTTAAACAAGAAGGGCCTTCCCTTCGCTTCTGTTGTAAAAAGACCTATTCTTGATTTGTAAACAAGCAATTCAAACAATACAAATCCGAGAGGAGATTTTTACACCAAACAGAAGATGGCGACCACAGTGGGAGAAACCGTTTCCTCAACTGAAATGGTGGTGGCGCAGTTCGACGACATTGCGGAAGGGACAACAGTCGAGTCCCTCGTGATCGAGTTCGAGGAGTGCTTATCTTCGCCCTCCTCCGCCGCAAGCAGCATCTCGCAGTGCTACAGAGTCGCACGCGGTGGTCCAAATTTCAAGTGACGGAGGCAACCATGCCTCGAGAGCTCGCCCGAGCAAACGCAGGGGTTCTGTCTCCGATGCGCTTGAGGCCGACCGAAGACCAAGCACGGTGCGAGGTTCCCACTCGGGCGAAGCCGCCAATCAGCGAGCCCACCTACTCAGCGGCTTCGCCCATTAGCCAAGTTTTAAATTCGCTAACTTCGCAACCGGGCGAAGCCAAGCCACGCATCGGTTCAATTTCGCTAACTTTGCAACCGCTAACTCAGAGTTCAAAGCGGTTTCATAAAACGGGCGGACTTCACCAAGCTCGCTTAATAGCTCAATTCGTCTCAAGTCGACCTTCGCCAAAAGGCAAAGCATCAGCCGCACAAACACACCGCACTGCCGCTTCAACAGCGAGCCTCACCAGTGAACCTCGCCAACACACTCGCACTCGACGGGGTGGCTTTTCCGTCTGGTTACACGCCGCAAGGTCTGCCTCGACGACGATGACGGCTATTGCTCGGCGGTGGCAACATCTCAGGCTTCGAGCTCTATTCAGGGCAGAAGCGTGGAAGTGCACATGACCGACATCTCGGATGAAATGTCCAGGAGACTCGACGAGCAACAAGCAACCATCAACTCTATGAAAGAGATGTTAGAGCAGCCTTCGAAAGAAGGAGAAGAAGAAAAGGAGGATTCTCATGGCTTTATGGAAATCCTCAAAGCGCAAAGAGCGGATGCCTACTCCTCCTCACACATTTTATGATTCCTCATTCGAGTCATCTGGAGGAGCGTCATCTTCGGGTCATAATCGAAGAGACGAAAGACTTGACGAGCTCCAAGGTCAACTCGACGCCTTGAAGCTCTAGAAGGGCATGAACAAGCCGGGGGTGGCCAGACCATATCCAATTGAATGGGATACGGTCTCCTACCCGGCAAAGTTCGAGCCACTCGACCTCCTACAGCCGATGGCGCAGGGTTCTCCTACCCAACACATTTACTACTTCCAAAGAATCGACACATAATGGGAAACGATCCCATTATGACTCGGTTATTCATTGGCACCCTCAAGGGGGTTGCTTTTGAATGGTTTCGCAGATTGGAACCTGGGTCCATCACTTGCTGGAAGGACATGGAGAGGCTCTTCATGGCCGATTCTTCGACGATGACACAGAGTATCTATGGCAACCCCGCTAGTCAGAAGCGAGGAAGAAAGAATCAGAAGCAACTTTGTCAAGAGATTCAGAACCGATCACGCGTCTGCGATCGATTTCCGAGGCCACTCTCATCGAGATGTGCCGGAATAATCTCTCCATCAATATTTTGTCTAATATGGGCGCCGTCGTAGCTCGCTCGTGGAAAGACTTAACCCGCCAAGGAGAACAAGTCGAGAGCTGCTCGCCGCATGGAGGTCAAGAGTCGCTTGAATTTCGAGGAGGTGACGACCAAGATACCTTGGTGGTGGCGACCGCTTCCTCATCAAAACTCTTTTCAAGTAATCCCCTGATGGCATCTGCAGAGCTCGCCAACGCGGAACCAAGCTATGGGACCGACTGCGAAGACTTGGCTACAATCGGCCAAAGATGATCGTTGATGCTTATATGCGTCAATCGCCAGAGGACCAGCATCCGACGGCAAATTCTTAAAGAAGTACTACCCGTAGTCTTCTTTCAAACTCCCACTAAGCTATCATGTTAACAGTCACATCTGATAACTAATTTCCTCCAAATTCCCTCGCCACTCCTCTCCAATAGGATGGCGGGTCCCCAAAACTATCATGTTAACAATCACCTCTGATAGTTCCCTCCAGATTTCCTCCGTCGATCCTCTCCAATAGGATGACGGAACCACTCCCACTGTCATGTTAATATTACACCTCTGACAAATCAACTTACCAATCCTCTTCAATGGGATGGTAGGTCCTCAAAGTCGCTCCGATCGCGACAACCTTGTCAGGTTAACAATCACCTCTGACAAATCAACTTACCAATCCTCTTCAATGGGATGGTAGGTCCTCAAAGTCGCTCCGATCGCGACAACCTTGTCAGGTTAACATTACACCTCTGACAAATCAACTTACCAATCCTCTTCAATGGGATGGTAGGTCCTCAAAGTCGCTCCGATCGCGACAACCTTGTCAGGTTAACAATCACCTCTGACAAATCAACTTACCAATCCTCTTCAATGGGATGGTAGGTCCTCAAAGTCGCTCCGATCGCGACAACCTTGTCAGGTTAACAATCACCTCTGACAAATTCCCCCTCCAATCCTCGTCAATAGGATGGTAGGTCCTCAAAGTCGCTCCGATCGCGACAACCTTGTCGGGTTAACAATCACCTCTGACAAATTCCACCTCCAATCCTCGTCAATAGGATGGTGGGTCCTCAAAGTTGCCCCGACGCAACAAATTCTTGTCGGGTTAACAATCACCTCGACAAATTCCCCACCACTCCTCTCCAATAGGATGGTAGGTCCTCAAAGTCGCCCGATCGCGACAACCTTGTCGTTAACAATCACCTCGACAAATCAACTTACCAATCCTCTTCAATGGGATGGTAGGTCCTCAAAGTCGCCCGATCGCGACAACCTTGTCGTTAACAATCACCTCTCGACAAATTCCACCTCCAATCCTCGCCAATAGGATGGTAGGTCCTCAAAGTCGCCCGATCACACAACCTTGTCGGGTTAACAATCACCTCGACAAATTCCACCTCCAATCCTCGCCAATAGGATGGTGGGTCCTCAAAGTTGCCCCGACGCAACAAATTCTTGTCGGGTTAACAATCACCTCGACAAATTCCCCACCACTCCTCTCCAATAGGATGGTAGGTCCTCAAAGTCGCCCGATCGCGACAACCTTGTCGTTAACATTACACCTCCGACAAATCAACTTACCAATCCTCTTCAATGGGATGGTCCTCAAAGTCGCCCGATCGCGACAACCTTGTCGGGTTAACAATCACCTCGACAAATCAACTTACCAATCCTCTTCAATGGGATGGTCCTCAAAGTCGCCCGATCGCGACAACCTTGTCGTTAACATTACACCTCGACAAATCAACTTACCAATCCTCTTCAATGGGATGGTCCTCAAAGTCGCCCGATCGCGACAACCTTGTCGTTAACAATCACCTCTCGACAAATCAACTTACCAATCCTCTTCAATGGGATGGTCCTCAAAGTCGCCCGATCGCGACAACCTTGTCGTTAACAATCACCTCGACAAATCAACTTACCAATCCTCTTCAATGGGATGGTCCTCAAAGTCGCCCGATCACACAACCTTGTCGTTAACAATCACCTCGACAAATCAACTTACCAATCCTCTTCAATGGGATGGTAGGTCCTCAAAGTCGCCCGATCACACAACCTTGTCGTTAACAATCACCTCGACAAATCAACTTACCAATCCTCTTCAATGGGATGGTAGGTCCTCAAAGTCGCCCGATCGCGACAACCTTGTCGTTAACATTACACCTCGACAAATCAACTTACCAATCCTCTTCAATGGGATGGTAGGTCCTCAAAGTCGCCCGATCGCGACAACCTTGTCGGGTTAACAATCACCTCGACAAATCAACTTACCAATCCTCTTCAATGGGATGGTCCTCAAAGTCGCCCGATCGCGACAACCTTGTCGTTAACATTACACCTCGACAAATCAACTTACCAATCCTCTTCAATGGGATGGTCCTCAAAGTCGCCCGATCACACAACCTTGTCGTTAACAATCACCTCGACAAATCAACTTACCAATCCTCTTCAATGGGATGGTCCTCAAAGTCGCCCGATCGCGACAACCTTGTCGGGTTAACAATCACCTCGACAAATCAACTTACCAATCCTCTTCAATGGGATGGTAGGTCCTCAAAGTCGCCCGATCACACAACCTTGTCGTTAACAATCACCTCGACAAATCAACTTACCAATCCTCTTCAATGGGATGGTCCTCAAAGTCGCCCGATCGCGACAACCTTGTCGGGTTAACAATCACCTCGACAAATCAACTTACCAATCCTCTTCAATGGGATGGTCCTCAAAGTCGCCCGATCACACAACCTTGTCGTTAACATTACACCTCGACAAATCAACTTACCAATCCTCTTCAATGGGATGGTCCTCAAAGTCGCCCGATCACACAACCTTGTCGTTAACAATCACCTCGACAAATCAACTTACCAATCCTCTTCAATGGGATGGTAGGTCCTCAAAGTCGCCCGATCGCGACAACCTTGTCGTTAACAATCACCTCGACAAATCAACTTACCAATCCTCTTCAATGGGATGGTCCTCAAAGTCGCCCGATCACACAACCTTGTCGTTAACATTACACCTCGACAAATCAACTTACCAATCCTCTTCAATGGGATGGTAGGTCCTCAAAGTCGCCCGATCGCGACAACCTTGTCGGGTTAACAATCACCTCGACAAATCAACTTACCAATCCTCTTCAATGGGATGGTAGGTCCTCAAAGTCGCCCGATCGCGACAACCTTGTCGTTAACATTACACCTCGACAAATCAACTTACCAATCCTCTTCAATGGGATGGTCCTCAAAGTCGCCCGATCGCGACAACCTTGTCGGGTTAACAATCACCTCGACAAATCAACTTACCAATCCTCTTCAATGGGATGGTCCTCAAAGTCGCCCGATCGCGACAACCTTGTCGTTAACATTACACCTCCGACAAATCAACTTACCAATCCTCTTCAATGGGATGGTCCTCAAAGTCGCCCGATCGCGACAACCTTGTCGTTAACAATCACCTCGACAAATCAACTTACCAATCCTCTTCAATGGGATGGTCCTCAAAGTCGCCCGATCGCGACAACCTTGTCGGGTTAACAATCACCTCGACAAATCAACTTACCAATCCTCTTCAATGGGATGGTAGGTCCTCAAAGTCGCCCGATCACACAACCTTGTCGTTAACAATCACCTCGACAAATCAACTTACCAATCCTCTTCAATGGGATGGTCCTCAAAGTCGCCCGATCGCGACAACCTTGTCGTTAACAATCACCTCGACAAATCAACTTACCAATCCTCTTCAATGGGATGGTCCTCAAAGTCGCCCGATCGCGACAACCTTGTCGGGTTAACAATCACCTCGACAAATCAACTTACCAATCCTCTTCAATGGGATGGTCCTCAAGCTTCGCTGAAGGCATGAGTTCGCTGAAGGCATGAGTTCGCTGAAGGCATGAGTTCGCCAAGGCCAAGCTCGCTCAGATGATCTAGTCTTGCCTAAAGACCAAGAGCTCGCACTGTAGCCGGAGCTCGCCCGACTTGTGCTTGAGCTTGCCTACACCGTAGCTCTAGCTCGCCATCCATATCTACCTCGCCGCTTGAAGAAGGCTCAAGCTCGCCTCGAGGGTTGGAGCTCAAGCTTCGCTGAAGGCATGAGTTCGCTGAAGGCATGAGTTCGCTGAAGGCATGAGTTCGCTGAAGGCATGAGTTCGCTGAAGGCATGAGTTCGCTGAAGGCATGAGTTCGCTGAAGGCATGAGTTCGCTGAAGGCATGAGTTCGCTGAAGGCATGAGTTCGCTGAAGGCATGAGTTCGCTGAAGGCATGAGTTCGCTGAAGGCATGAGTTCGCTGAAGGCATGAGTTCGCTGAAGGCATGAGTTCGCTGAAGGCATGAGTTCGCTGAAGGCATGAGTTCGCTGAAGGCATGAGTTCGCTGAAGGCATGAGTTCGCTGAAGGCATGAGTTCGCTGAAGGCATGAGTTCGCTGAAGGCATGAGTTCGCTGAAGGCATGAGTTCGCTGAAGGCATGAGTTCGCTGAAGGCATGAGTTCGCTGAAGGCATGAGTTCGCTGAAGGCATGAGTTCGCTGAAGGCATGAGTTCGCTGAAGGCATGAGTTCGCTGAAGGCATGAGTTCGCTGAAGGCATGAGTTCGCTGAAGGCATGAGTTCGCTGAAGGCATGAGTTCGCTGAAGGCATGAGTTCGCTGAAGGCATGAGTTCGCTGAAGGCATGAGTTCGCTGAAGGCATGAGTTCGCTGAAGGCATGAGTTCGCTGAAGGCATGAGTTCGCTGAAGGCATGAGTTCGCTGAAGGCATGAGTTCGCTGAAGGCATGAGTTCGCTGAAGGCATGAGTTCGCTGAAGGCATGAGTTCGCTGAAGGCATGAGTTCGCTGAAGGCATGAGTTCGCTGAAGGCATGAGTTCGCTGAAGGCATGAGTTCGCTGAAGGCATGAGTTCGCTGAAGGCATGAGTTCGCTGAAGGCATGAGTTCGCTGAAGGCATGAGTTCGCTGAAGGCATGAGTTCGCTGAAGGCATGAGTTCGCTGAAGGCATGAGTTCGCTGAAGGCATGAGTTCGCTGAAGACCAAGCTCGCTAGCCGCTACCGCCTCGCAGAGTCGCCAGCTCAAGATGCTTGAAGCTCTACGATAAGGCGTGCTCGCCTGTGTTTCCCAAGACCGCCCACTTGAAGCATGGGAGATGTCACATCCCATAGTGGTCACATTCCACAGAGGGCATGGTACTCCTCACCCATTAGTGGTCACATCCCACAAGTCAAAGGGATGGCACCATAGAGAGTATGGCTCTCCTCAACTAGGCATGGCCATATCCCACAAATCAAGGAAGTGGCCATGCCTCTCCTTGCCTATTTATAAGCCACCATCTCCACATGAGAAGGGGGGGGCATCTTCTGAGAGGCTTGGCAAATTTAAAGTCTCAATCTGAATTCTCAGATCTGGAGACTCTTGGATCTTCGCGAAACTCTTGCGTGCTAGCCTCGAGCACAAATTCGCCTTGGCAATTCATCAAGCTCGGTAGAACCGAACTCCATCAACTCCGAAGCTTCATCAGCTCAAGCTCGACCGCAACGCCGATCGGATCGCCCAAGGGAAGCAAACTCGACTCGAGCATCGAGGGAGGCGTCCTACCGCTACCGACGAACCCACGTTAAACAAGAAGGGCCTTCCCTTCGCTTCTGTTGTAAAAAGACCTATTCTTGATTTGTAAACAAGCAATTCAAACAATACAAATCCGAGAGGAGATTTTTACACCAAACAAGGCGCTTCTCATCTAACATCTCAAGCTCTTCGAGACGTTTTTGATGTTGTTCTTCGATCGTCATCTCGCTGAAAGGGCGGCGCGGCGACGAATCGATTTAACGGAGAACTGCTTTCACACCCGTAAACCGTGGAGTACGGGTCGCCCGCCATGACGTACTACAGCGATATGCCCAGAGTGCTTCTCCGAGTTTATCGTCCCAGTCTCGTTTGTTGTTTTTCACAAGCTTCGACAAAATTTTGATAATCGTCTTGTTGAATACCTCGGCTAATCCATTTGCTGCTGGATTATAGGCTGTCGATGAGACATCTTGTATCTTGAACTTTTCGCAAAACCTGATGAAGGAATTGCTGATGAATTGGGGACCGTTGTCATGCACGATCCGTCTTGGAACACCGTGTCGGTAGATGACATGGTGTTTGATAAATTTGACGACGGTACTCGCCTTTACTTCTTTTAGCGGGATTGCTTCTGCCCACTTGGAGAAATAGTCGGTGATCGCTAAAATAAACCGACGCTTTGACCGACGGAGGAAAATGGGACCTACAACGCCCATTCCCTATGTCTCAATAGCCGTGATGTGGTCAAGGATGCAACCGCCTCGAGGCCGATGCATATAATTCGCGCGGAATTTGACACGCTGGCACTTCCGAAGCGCATTTCGATCAAGGCCATTAATCATTGTGGGCCAAAAGTAGCCCATTCTCCCGATTCGATCAGAGCTTGGGACCAGCCGGTGCGCACCACATTCACCTTCGTGTGCTTCCCGAAGGACCTCTTACGCCTCTTTGTTTGAAAGGCATCGGAGTAAAGACCATCGCACTGACGATATAACATCCGGGTCTCGTGGTCGTAAAGAATCGGGAGCTCTTCGTCGGATTGACTCTCTCTCCTTCACGCCTTGTGGCGTATCACCACGCAAGACGAAGTCGATGATAGGAAAGCCAATCTCGAGGCTCCATTTAGTTTGGGTCGCATGTACCTCTTTGGTAACTACCCCTTTATCTTCTTGTACCTCATTATATGTTGGTACGAAGAGTTGATGAGTCCTGACCGTAACTAGTTGCTCGGCCTCTAAGGTTGTGCTAACGACACGCCTAACGCCGCATCCGCTGCAAGCGCTTTGAGGCGCTGGATATATTCGATGAAGAACTCTTCAACGAGTCCGCCATTTCGATTGCTACCTGATGATAAGGAATTAGATCTAGATTTCTAACTTCGTAGTCTCCGCGGATCTGCCTGACTATCGGTTGTGAATCGCCGATGCTTCGAGATATTCAACCCCACCTGGCGGCTAAGTCCGATAAGTAGCGTTATATTCAGCTACGCTATTGGAGCACGATTGATGAGTGAATAAGCACGGGCATGACATGATTTCGGGAAACTAAGACAACCCCGACCGGCGAAATCTTAGAACATCCGGGCGCCACGCTGGTAGCTCGAGAAGCTCCGCCAAAGTACGCCATATTTATTGGTGCGATGTAGTGTTGACTTCGTGACTTCATCCGAAGATCATCGATAGCTCAATCAAGGCCCGCTATCGGATTGGCGCCAAGAGATCGCAAATCGCTTGTCCTTTGACCGACTTCGTTGTTTGAAGTGCAAGTCATATTGGGACAAGAGCAAGGCCCATTTTGCCAAACGCCAACTCATTGAGGCCTACGGGTCATAAATATTCGACCGGATTTACGCTAGAGATAACATAAATCGCCCGTCCGACTAAATAGTGCCGCATTTTCGAATCGCGAACACTAATGCAAGGCACCGCTTCACCATTGGGTATCGAGACTCACCACCAATGTTCGCCGTAATACATCGCCGCTCGCGGACCGCCATCGCCCCGCGAGTAAGGCGCTTAACAAGTGATCCGTTGCCTTGACGTAGATCAGAAACGGTTTTCCCGACCGCGGTGCAACAAGAACAGGAGGTTTAGAGAGATATGATTTGATCTCTTCGAACGCTTTCTGACAGGCGTCGTCCCAAATAAACGACACGCCCTTCTTGTTCAACTTAGAGAACGGTTGGCACTTCCTGATAGGTTCGATATGAACCGCCGGATGTACGCCAATCCCCTTGTAACCCCCGAAGTTCTCTCGATTTCGGAGGTTGCAACTCTTGAATTGCCTTCACTTTGTCGTGGTCGACGTGGATTCCTTTGTCGGTGACGACGGCCGGGAACTTGCCACCGACATCCCAAGGAAGGATTTGACGGGTTCATCTTTAGTTGATGAGTCCGCATGAGTTCAATACCGCTCTAAGATCTTTGATGTGATCTCCTTTGTCACGGCTTTTCACGACCAAGTCGCCGACGTAGCATTCGACCGCTTTTCCGAGATGATCCCGAAAATCTTAGTCATTGCTCACGATATGTGGCGCCGCATTTTGAGGCCGAACGGCATGACCGTAGCAATATATACCGATGGGCTGCTCAACGCGGTGCTTGGCATCATCGGGGTGCATCTTGATTTGATTGTAACCCGAGAAACCATCCATGAATGACATTCTTTCAAACCCACACGTATTGTCGACTATGACATCAGTGATTGGAAGAGGAAAGTCATCCTTCGGGCAAGCAGCGTTCAGATCTCTGTAGTCGACACAGATCCTAATCGAACCATTCTTCTTCGTGACCGGGACTATATTCGCCACCCAATCCGGATGTTGAATTTCCTTGATGAATCCCGATTCTATGAGTTTCTTCACTTCGTCAACGATTGCTTGCAAGATCTGTGGACGAAACCGTCTTTGAGGTTGCTTGACAGGTTTGACATCCACCTTGATGTTGAGGTGATGTGTCGCCACATTAGGGTCGAGTCCTGGCATGTCCTCGTAACTCCAGGCGAATACATCGATATACTCCCTGATTAGGGCGATCAACTCTTCTTTCTCTTCCGAGGGAAGAGTATTACTGATGTTTATGAGCTTAGGATGCTCTTCATCACCCATATTAACCTGGACTACCTCGTCCTTAGTGGGGGGTTCTCTTTGTTCGAATCTATCCCCAAACTGTTCTTTGAGTTGATGAACCCATAGGTCTTCCCATGTTGGCGTATCTTCATCATCCTCAAAAGTGGCAGGATCGGCGGTTGTCATATTCGACATTAAGCCTTTGAACATTTCACCGATGCTAACATCGGAATCCCATGCTGACGAGTCAGATGAATGTCCATCTCCCGACTTGGGGGATTGATTGTTGACTAGCCAACAACACTCGTCTTCCGAAGAGGATGTGTATCCTAGTCCTCTCCTCGAAAAGCGTAATAATCATCCGTTTCTTCGACGAGGCGCTTTAGGCGGGACTCGAGGACCTCTTCCAAAACAAAGACCTTCTCCTTGTGCCAAGTCGTACCCCCACTTCTTCATGATATCCAGTGTTTCCGGACTATATCTGAACTTGTGGAATATGGGCCCGTCATCGTTTATATCTTCATCCAAGAAGTGGCTGTGCAATGGAACTGCATCACCTCTTCCGTAGACCAAGTATTTTTCACCACTTGATCTTCCCCGATGACGAGTGTCGCCCCGAAGGAATCTCGAATCGCCTGCAATGCAAGATGACCGAGTTGGCAAGTGTATGCCGGGATCACCATATAACCCTGTTATCACATCAGTCAAAGACAAAGGATACTCTAAATCATTTTTTATTAACTCGTCGGCAAGTTGCCAATTACAACCTTCATCCGACGATTTTCCATCGTCAAGATTGATTACAGCGGGTACAATGTTATTAATAACAAAACCACCATCGTAATCAAGCCCGGCGCAGACGCCTTCTTCGCCGCCGTCTGCGTCTTTGGGCCGATGGTTCAGTATCGGATTCATTGCCGTAAAGGAGGGAGTCCGTGAAATAATTCTCCATTCCTTTAAACGGCTGCTTATCCGCGACCACCGTCTTAACTTTATTATTTGTGTCTACATATTTTAGACACTGATGAAGAGTGGAGGGGACTATAACGTTACTGTGGATCCAAGGTCGACCCAATAATAGGTTATAGGAAGTCTCTGCATTGATCACATAGCAAGTGACTTCGGACTTCAAGTCCCCCATCTGGCATTTAATCCGGATTTTACCGAAAGGCCTACCGGTGTTAAATCCATAAATTATTGTGCCTGTGGACGCCAGTTTATTGGCAGGAATGCCGAGGCTGTACATTAATCGCAGGGGCATGATACTCACAGCGGAACCCGGATCAACTTGGATCCGGTTAACTTCACTGGAGCCGATATACCCTGTGAAGTACAGTGGCCTATCATGGTTCGAGTTCTTCGTCTGCATATCCTCCTTCGTAAAGGCGATGCAGGGAAAGTGCTTGGCTGCCGTTGCATGCTGGCGCAGATTCTTCCGAGTCGGCTTAATCGGCGAGAAACACTTCGTAATCGCCTAGAGCCTCTTGTAAAGCTTCCCGGGTCTCTTTCGACAATCGGAGCAACTCGTAGAGAGTTATTCTAGCCGGGATGTTTGCCAGTTGGGCCATGACATCGAAGCGGTATGGAGAGCTCGATGTTCCCGGTCTATCCCTCACAATCGGGCGATTGAATCGGATCGCCGAGTTGAGCTTCCCGGACTCGGGCCGCTTCTCCTTTGCTTCGCTTGCTTTTTCTTTAACAAATGCCTGTTGTTGTACTTTCTCAGACGAGTGAGAGGAGCCGTGCCACCCCCGCCCATAGTTTTCCCGTTAGGATTTGAGTCTCCTGATACTTGTAGTCAGATTCGTGGTCCACTCCTTGTGTCAAAGACTTCATGCTCTTCTTCGTAAAATTGAAAGTCGCCACTTCTTCATCGTCCTTCTCGAATTGCCGGCAAAGATGGCATAGTTTGCCTTTTCCTTGGACTTCTTCTTGGCGAAGAGGTAGCCCATTGATTGTCTTCCAGTAAGTCAGGGTGGACCCAAAGGATTTCTCCGTTTATGTCGTGTGCGGTACGAGTCCCTTCTCACGTTGCCCGTGAGGATCCTCATTTACCATCTTCATTCCTACCTTCACAATCGGGCGCCGGTTGAAACCAATCCAACACCGATCCAAAGCTAATGGAGACCGCATTTGCTCCCACCTTCTTTTCTTTAGAGGGTTTTGGAGTAATGACTCCAACATCGATCAAGGCTTGAATCTTATCCTTGAGATGGTAGCAGAACTTTGTAGGATGATGTACCGCTCTGTGGTAAGTACAGTACTTAGGATCTGTAACCCTCTTTGCCTCCTCTTGGTTCACAATTAGGGGCAACTGGATCTTATTGTTCTCCAGAAGGTATTTGAAGATGCCCGGAACCTCCTCGTCTTTGAACGAGTAAGTCTTGGGAAACCTCGAACCGGCAGGTTTCTGATTTTGGGCTTGTTGACGCCATTGAGGTTGCGATTGCTGTGGTGTACGCTATTGCGACTGCTGTTGTGGTTGCAGTTCGAACGTTTGATTGGCGTTAACAGACTTCGCTGGCGCCTTACCTCTGCCACGTGGCGCAAACTTCTTTTTGTTCGTGTTTGTTGCCTACCGCCTTTCTTCCTCTTAAGGAACCTTTCGCCTTGCTCTCCACGAACCTTCAAGTCCTTCCACGTTATAGATGGTGCTGTCCCCATTGCTTCAAGCACATCCAAGGACAGATTATTGTGGCAGGTTTGGAGAATAAACTCCTCCGTGATGGGATCCCGACAATTCATTGCTTTGTTACGGAATCGCTTGACGGCGCTCATCGCTTTCTCCGTCCTTTTGCTTCTCGTCGAACAATGTCCCGATCGATACTTCGGTATCGTCGTCGAAGAAATTGGTGAGGAAGCTAGACTCCATGTCGTCCCAGCTGTGAATGCTCCCTGGCTTGAGACGGCGGTACCAATCGGCGTACCAAAGGGTACCAACGAATGACCGAACCATCAGGGGCTCATTTCCGGATATTACCCCTAAGTGGGACTTGAAGTATATAAGGTGTTGAGTTGGTGAACCCTTCCCGTCAAATGGCGTGAAGTTTATTAAGTTAAACTTTGCCGGGTATGGGATTGATTCCCACTCTCTAGGGTATGGGCAAGGGATGCCGGTTTTCTTCACCTCTTGAGCGGAAATCAAAGAGTTGATTTTGCTCTCGAGGTCTCTCATCTTTTCGCTCTCATGGGCAACAGTATTACCCCTAGCACTTTCCGGTTCACCCCTAGTATTTTGCACATTATGGGGGTGATTGGCGTTCTGTTGTTAGCCTTCATCCGTGTCGCTATCCGCTTGATCAACGCCGATGCACCACTCGGCCACCTTGGTTTTTCGCCAAGGCTTGATTCGTTGATCATGGAGCTCCTTCATCCGCTGCATGGCCATGTCCATCTCGGTTTGAAGTTCTCCTTCGCTGGCTAAGGCTTCATCTAGCATCTTGGCCATTTGATCCGCACTAATCATGAACGCTTTCGGGTTGTCCTCACAAGAGATCAGATTGTCGGATGCCATTGCCGCACTCCAATACCGATACTTCATCCTCTGAAGGTAGTCCTCTCAAAAGCTTGTCATAATTGGACCGTCGAATAATCCCGGACCGCAAACGAGTTAACCGTTGCGATGTGCTAGGAATAAGCCGCGACGACGGTTCCTTACCGGTCATATTGTTAGTGACCTCTGGCAACTCATTGGCTCGAGGTGCTGATCTTCTGCGGAATCGCCTTGACCTAGGTCTTGGCGTTTCTGTGGTGAGTCTCTGAAAGACTGATACCCTTCCTGGAGCTTCTTGACCACAATTACACTTCGAGAGCACTGTTTTGATAAGCTTGGAGCATAAGCATGACTCCGTTGGCTTGGGGGAACTTCTTCGAGATTTCTTCGTACCCCCAGTACGGTAGTATAACTCGTCGACATGAGTGCCGGAGCGATCTGCCGTATGTCGGCACGACCTCTCGGGTATAACGCTCTCGTCGTCAGATGAAAGCATTTCCTTCCGAGGATGAATTGTTTCATAAAAACTGCCGAAAGTAACCCGCCTTGACTTTCACCGGTGTGAGCGTGAAGCCACGGCGGACTCTCGGACTTCGACTTTCAGTCCGGTATGCAGAGCTGTAGGAATCCTCTTGTCTTTGTGGGTGCGACCCCCTGTATTAGGAGTGACCCGCGATTCCTTTAGCGGACCCAGGCGATCCTTGACGGTAAGCCTGCCGGTTGTGACGAGAGTTGGCTTCGCCGAAAGTTTTGATGTAGACACCGGAGGTAATTTCGGTGTCGATATAGATTTTGTTGAGGTGCTCACAATTTCTGATTTGAGCACGGGAGCAGGAGTTGGCCTGCTGGCAGAGCTGGGCTCGGATGCCAGGTCCATCGGAGTTGAAGCAATGACAGACTTGGGCTTCCAAACTAGCCGATTTGTTGATGACTTCTTGGCCGCCTCCTTATTCAACTCGCGGGCTTGTTGCACCAAAGCCCGTGCTTGCGCGAGGAGCGTGCGGGCTGGGATACGCTCTGGCGTAGAACGATTCCGCTTGACTCGACCCATTCGCTCGTCGCCTACCGTAGGAATCGGCTACGATCTCGGACTTCGATCTCGAGTCAACTTGGATCTTAGATCGCCTCATAGCGGACCCCATCCATTGATTCTTTTGCTCGGCTAATTGTTTCGCCGGTGGCGTCGCCTCGGCGGGCTCTCTTGAAAGAGTCACGACGCCATTGGCGGAATCGACCCCGCAAAGATAGGGTTCTAAAGATTTGGCCGCTGTTAGGCCGGGAACCACCGTTGTCCGCATTCCGACGGCGGTGGTGGTGGATTTTCGCCTCGCATCCGAGGCCGATTGGGTCTTCCTTGCGGCGGAGACCATCTTGGACTTCTGAGGCGGATGCGGGCGAGGAAGAGGTACTCCTCGTACTTCTTTTGGTCAATTGCATCGACCTCCTCGATGACCGGATCGGATCCGCTGTTACACGACGCTTCTTTGTTGAAGCCGTTGGCTCCCACTGCGGTCGCCAGCTTGTTCGCGGTAAAAGTCGGTTTGTTATTCATTGCTTGTTGAACTTGTTTACAGCTTCGTTGGCCTACAACAAAATTCAAACAAAAAGAAATTGCCTTTTATTTAAGGCGTACAATGAAAACAAAAATTACAACTTTTTTCCTTTTGTGAACAAACGCTCGGATCTCTATTATTCGGGATCCTCGCTTGTGTGGGTTCTTCGCCTGTGCCCGGGATCTTGTCCGTGGACGCATCACAAGAATTCGATCCGTGGAAACCCGGATTCGAACTACAGACGAGGGGCTCGCTTCACGAAGGAAACGGCCTAAGGGATCGCGACTCACGAAGGAGAGGATCGCTGCGGGGATCGCCTCACGAAGGAGAGGATCGCCGAGCGGGTGAGATCTACTAGGAGAAATCCGATCTTGTCGTTGTCGCCCTAAGTCCGTGGTCCGATTCATTTCTTTGCCGACTCGAATTCGGTTGGTTCAATCGCTGACAGTTAGGTGACGACCGATCCTTGTCTTGTCGCCGCTTGAATCCAGCCTCGTTGACGTCAATCCAATCAATCTCGCCGTCGAATCTTATTGATTTTAAGCTTTGTTGTTGGATTTATCCCACATTTATGCAACCTCGTTGGCTTGTATGCATCGCCGCTCACTTCATGTGCTCGTCGGCTAGCGTGATGCTTTGCGGCATAGTCAATCGCCGCTTGTCGGATGGGTCGCCGGTTGTTAACCCACCGCCACGAAGTCTCGCTCGCATCGATGAGCAATTTTTAACACCTACAAACCAATCAACAAATAATTTCGTGGAGGCCAAAATCAACCATTTCATGAGATATAATGTACTAATTTTTTTGCCATTTTTAGTCGTCTTGACCCATTGGTAAATAATATCGCGGAGGCCAAAAATTATTATTTAATGAGCTATAATGCATGATTTTTGGCCATTTTTCATCTTTTCGACCCATTAGCAAATAATTTGAAGGTGGAAAAACTTTACAATTTTATGAGCTATAATATACGATTTTTGGAAATTTTAGTCACTTTGATCCATTTGTAAGAAATTTCATGGAGGCAAAAGTTTAGATTTTGATTAGCCATAGCCCACAATATTTGGCGGTGTTTAGTCATTTCAACCAGAGTAAAATAATTTCACTTAGGTCAAAATTCATAATTCATGGGCTATATTTCACCATTTTTGCCTTGTTTAGTCTTTTAAACCCAATAGCAAATAATTTCACTTAGGTCAAAATTCATAATTCATGGGCTATATTTCACCATTTTTGCCTTGTTTAGTCTTTTAAACCCAATAGCAAATAATTTCACGGAGGACAAAAATTTATGATTTCTTAAGCTATAACATACGATTTGTGGCCATTTTTAGTCATGTTATCCCATTGACAAATAATTTTGTGAAAGCCAAAATTCACAATTTCATGAGCTATAATGCATGATTTTTGGCCATTTTTAGTCGTCTTGACCCATTGGTAAATAATATCGCGGAGGCCAAAAATTATTATTTAATGAGCTATAATGCATGATTTTTGGCCATTTTCATCATTTCGACCTATAGACAAATAATTTCACTTAGGTCAAAATTCATAATTCATGGGCTATATTTCACCATTTTTGCCTTGTTTAGTCTTTTAAACCCAATAGCAAATAATTTCACGGAGGACAAAAATTTATGATTTCTTAAGCTATAACATACGATTTGTGGCCATTTTTAGTCATGTTATCCCATTGACAAATAATTTTGTGAAAGCCAAAATTCACAATTTCATGAGCTTTAACGCACGAGTTTTGGCCATTTTTCATCTTTTCGACCCATTAGCAAATAATTTGAAGGTGGAAAAAACTTTACAATTTTATGAGCTATAATATACGATTTTTGGAAATTTTTAGTCACTTTGATCCATTTGTAAGAAATTTCATGGAGGCAAAAGTTTAGATTTTGATTAGCCATAGCCCACAATATTTGGCAGTGTTTAGTCATTTCAACCAGGAGTAAAATAATTTCACTGAGGCCAAAAGTCATGATTTCATGAGCTATAACACACGATTTTGGCTATTTTTTGTCTTTTCGGCCCATTGGCAAATTTTTTTCTGGACTCCAAAATTCATAATTTCATTAAGTACAACCCTTAATTTTTTGCGATTTTTGATCATTTCGAGCAATAGACAAATAGTTTCACTTAAGCCAAAATCCCTGATTTCATGAGCTGTAATGCAAAATTTTGGCCGTTTTTAGTCATTTCGACACATTTGCAAATAGTTTCCTGGATGCCAAAATTCACGATTTCATGAGCTATAACTCACAATTTTAGGCAATTTTAAGTCATTTCGATCCATCAACAAATAATTTTATGCAAGTCAAAATTCATGATTTCATGAGCTATAATGCATGATTTTTAGCTATTTCTAGTCATTTTGATGCATTGACTAATAATTTCACGGAGGCCAAAATTCACGATTTCATGAGCTATAACATGATTTTGACTATTTTTAGTCGTTTTGTCCCATTGTTTTCATGAGCTTTAACACATGATTTTTGGCCATTTTTCTTATTTGGACACCCAATGGCAAATAGAGGATGCCAAAATCATGATTTTCGTGAGCTATAATGCATGATTTTGATCCAATTTTAGCCATTTTGGCCCATTGGCAAGTAATCTCAAGGAAACCAAAATTTATGATTTCATTAGCTATAACCCACGATTTTTGGCAACTTTTAGTCATTTTGACCTATAGGCGAATAATTTAACTAATGCTAAAATTTGTGAGCTATAACACATGATTTTTGGCTATTTTTAGTCATTTCTCCCCATTGTTTAATAATTTCATGAAAATAAAAATTCATGATTTCTTGAGTTATAACACATGATTTTTGGCCATTTTAGTCATTCGGACCCAATGGCAAATAAATTTGAGGATGCCAAAATCTCTATTTTCATGAGCAATAGTGCACAATTTTTATCCAATTTTAGTCATTTTGACCCATTAGCAAATAATCTCAAGGAGGCCAAAATTCATGATTTCATTAGCTATAACCCACGATATTTAGCAATTTTTAGTTGTTTAGTCCTATAGGCGAATAATTTCACTAATGCTAAAATTTAGAATTTCATGGGCTATAATGCACGATATTTGGCCATTCGACCCATTAGCAAATAATTTTGAGGATGCCAAAATTCATACTTTCATGAGTTATATGCATGAATTTTGGCCATTTTTAGTCGTTGCAACACATTTGTAAATAAATTTGTGAATACTAAAATTCACAATTTTATGAGCTATAACATAGATTTTTGACCATTTTTTTAATCATTTTGACCAATTTGCAAAATAATTTCATGGAGGAAAAAATTCACAATTTTATTGTCAATAATCCATGATTTTTAGCAATTTTTAGTCATTTCGACACATGGAAAAATAACTTCATTGAAGCCAAAATTCACGATTTCATGGGAAAATAATTTCACCGAGGCCAAAATTCACGATTTCATGAGCTATAATCCTTGAATTTTGTCCATTTTTTATCATTTCGACCCATTGCCAAATATTTCATGGACTCCAAAATTCATGATTTGATTAACTATATAATTTTTGGCTATATTTAGTCATTTCGATCCATTTGTAAATAATTTTATGGAATCTAAAATTAACAATTTCAGAGCTATATTTCATAATTTTTGGCTATTTTTGTCGTTTTGATCCATTGGTAAATAATTTCACTTTGGCCAAAATTCATGATTCATTAACTATAACACATGATTTTTGCCTATTTGTTGTCATTTCATCCCATAGTTTAATAATTTCATGAAGGCAAAAATGTATTATTTTATTAGCTATAACACTTGATTTTTGGCCATTTTAGTCATTTAGATCCATTGGCAAATAATTTGGTGGATGCCAAAATTACTATTTTTATGAGCTATAATGCACGATTATTGTCCAATTTTGGTCATTTTGACCCATTGACAAATAACTTAATTGAGGCTAAAATTCATGATTTCATTGGCTCTAACTCTTAATTTTTGGCAATTCTTAGTCGATTAGACCGATTGGCAAATAATTTTGTTGATGGTAAAATTTATGATTTTTTGAGCTATAATGACACAATTTGTTGGCCATTTTTAGTTTTTTGGACTCATTGGCAAATAATTTCATGGATGCCAAAATTCACAATTTCATGAGTGCGCACAATTTTTGGCCATTTTTTTTTGTCAATTCAACATATTAATATAAATTCATAGATGCCAATATTGATGATTTTATGAGCTATAATGCATAGTGTCTGTCCTTTTTTATTATCATTTTGACCCTTTGGCAGATAATTTCGCGGAGGCCAAAATTCATGATTTCATGAACTATAAAGCATGATTTTTATTAATGTTAGTAGTTTTGACCTATATGCAAATTTCATGAGGCTAAAACTCACGATTTCATCAGCTGTAACACACTTTTTTTGCTATTTGTAGTCATTTCAACCAATTGGCAAATAGTTTCGTGGATGCTAAAATTCACGATTTCAAGAGCTATAACCCTCGATTTTCGGCAATTTATAGTTGTTTCAATCCATTGGTAAATAATTTCACGGAGGCTAAAATTAATGATTTCATGAGCCATAACAAACGATTTTTAGCTATTTTTAGTTTTTTTTCACCCATTAACAAATAATTTTGCGGAGGCCAAAATCCATGATTTTATGAGCTATAACACACGATTTTTAGTCTTTTTTAGTCATTTCGTCCTATTTTTTAATAAGTTCATGAAGATAAAAATTTACTATTTTATGAGGTAGAACACAATTTTTGGCCATTTTTGTCACTTGGACCCATTGGCAATTAATTTCATAGATGCCAAAATCATGATTTCATGAGCTATAACACATAATTTTTGTCCAATTTTAGCCATTTTACCTATTGGTAAATAATTTCATGGAGGCCAAAATTTATAATTTTATTAGTTATATTCCACAATTTTAGCCATTTTTATCCTTTTCGACCCATGGACAAATAATTTCTTAGATGATGAAAATTCACGATTTCATAAGCTATAAAGCACGATTTTTAAATAATTTTTAGTTATTTTGACCTATAGGAAAATAATTTCATGGAGGCAAAAATACACAATTTTATTATCTATAATCCATGATTTTTAGTAATTTTAGTCATTTTGACCCATCATAAAACAATTTCACTAAGGCCAAAATATACGATTTTGTGAGCAGTAACACAAGATTTTGGCTATTTTTAGTCATCTCAGCCAATAGGTGAATAATTTCATTGAGGGCAAAATTTATGATTTTATAAGCTATGACACATGATTTTTCACCACTTTTTGTCATTTCGACACATTGGCAAATACTTTTGGAGGTAAAAATCCATGATTTCATGAGCTATAACGCACAATTTTGGCCCTTTTTAGTCAATTTGACCCATTGATAAATAATTTTATGGATGCTAAAATTTATGATTTCATGAGCTGTAACCCACAATTTTGAGTAATTTTTAATCACTTCAACCCATTGGCAAATAAATTCATGAAGGCCAAACTTCATGATTTCATGAGCTATAACACATGATTTTTCGCCATTTTTAATCATTTTGACCCATTGATAAATAATTTGGAGGCTAAAATTCATGATTTTATGAGCTATGTAGCACACAATTTTTTTACCATTTCTAGTCATTTTGACTCATTGGTAAATAATTTATTGAAGAGAATAGTTAATAATTTTATGAGCTATAACACATGATTTTTGACCAACTTAAGTTGTTTGGATCCATGGGCAAATAATTTTATGAATGCTAAAATTATAATTTTTATGAGCTATAATGCATGATTTTGTTCATTTGAGTCATTTTGACCCATTGGCAAATAACTCTTTGGAGGCCAAAATTCACGATATATTAGCTATAACCCACGATTTTTTATAATTTTTAGTCATTTCAACCCATAGGTGAGTAATTTCACTGAGGCTAAAATTCAAGATTTCTTTAGCTATAATGCATAATTTTTGACTATTTTTAGTCATTTTAACCCATTGAAAAATAATTTCATTGACGCTAAAATTCACGATTTCATGAGCTATAATGCATGATTTTTGGCCATTTTACTTATTTTGAACCATTGACAAATAATTTTGTGGATACCAAAATTCACAACTTAATGGGCTATAACGCACGATTTTAGGCCATTTTTGTCATTTCAACCCATTGATAAATAATTTCATGGATTCAAGATATCATGAGCAATAAAGTATGATTTTTGGTCATATTTCATCGTATTGACCCTTCAGCAAATAGTTTCATGGAGGCCAAAATTTATAATTTCATGAGCTATAGAGTCACGAGATTTTTGCCTTTTTTAGTCATTTTGACCCACTATCGAATAATTTCATGGATGCCAAAATTTATGATTTTATAAGCTATAACCCACAATTTTTGGTAATTTTTAGTTATTTCGACCCATAGGTAAATAATTTAACTGAGGTCAATTTTTATAATTTTATGAGTTATAACACATGATTTTTGGGTATTTTTGATCCAGTAACAAATAATTTCGTGAAGGCCAAAATTCACGATTTTTTGGGCTATAACATAGGATTTTTGGCAATTTTTAGTTATTTGTTCCCATTGTTTAATAATTTTATGAAAATAAAATTCATAATTTCTTGAGCTATAACACATGTATTTTGGTTATTTTAGTCATTTGGACCCATTAGCAAATAATTTTGAGGATGCCAAAATCTCAATTTTCATGAGCTATAGTGCACGATTTTTGTCCAATTTTAGTCATTTTGACCAATTAGCAAATAATCTCAAGGAGGCCAAAATTAATGACTTTATTAGCTATAACCCATGATTTTTAAGCAATATTTAGTCATTTCGACTTGTATGCGAATAATTTCACTGATGCTAAAATTTATGATTTCATGAGCTATAATGCATGATTTTTGCCATTCGACCCATTAGCAAATAATTTTGTGGTTGCAAAAATTAATAATTTTATGAGTTATGACATACAACTTTTGACCTTTTTTTTGTCATTGCAACACATTTGTGAATAAATTTATGCCATGCCAAAATTCACGATTTCATAAGCTATAACGCAGATTTTTAGCCATTTGTTTATCACTTTGACCAATTTGTAAAATAATTTTATGGAGGCAAAAATTCACAATTTCATTAGATATAACCCACAATTTTGATAATTTTTAGTCATTTCAACATATAGAAAAATAACTTCACTTAGGCTAAAATTCACGATTACATGGGAAAATAATTTCACTGAGGCCAAAATTCCGATTTCATGAGCACACGATTTTTGGCCTTTTTTTGTCATTTTGTCCCATTGCCAAATAATTTCATGGACTCAAAATTCTTGATTTTCTTAAGGATAACCCACTATTAATTCAAAATGCTAAATAATTATAGTCGTTTTGAAATTTTTGGCCAAAATTCACAATTTTTATGAACTATAACGCACGATTTTTGCCCAATTTTAGTCATTTTGATATATTGGTAAATAATTTTATGGAAGCCAAAATTTATGATTTTATTAGCTATACTCCCCAATTTTAGCCATTTTTAGTCTTTTTGACCCATTGGCAAATAATTTCTTAGTGGATGAACTTTCACGATTTCATGAGCTATAAAGCACGAAATTTTTGCAATTTTAAGTTGTTTTGAACTATTGGCAAATAATTTCATGGAGGCAAAAATACACAATTTCATTGTCTATAACCCATGATTTTTGATAATTTTTATTTGTTTCGACCTATAGAAAATAATTTCACTGATGCCAAAATTCACGAATTTGTCAGCAATAACACATGATCTGGGCTATTTTTTGTCGTCTCAGCCCGTAGGCAACTAATTTTATTGAGGATAAAATTCATGATTTTACAAACTATGATGCATGATTTTTGGCCATTTTTAGTGATTTCGACACTTTGACAAATGATGTTGGAGGTCAAAATTCACGATTTCATGAGCTATAAAGCATGATTTTGGCCTTTTTTAGTCATTTCAACCCATTGGTAAATAATGTCATGGATGCCAAAATTCACGATTTCATGGCTTTATAGCATTAGTTTTTGGGTAATTTTTAGTCGCTTCAACCCATTAGCAAATAATTTCACGGAGGCAAAAATATTTGATTTCATGAGCTATAGTGCATTAGTTTTTGCTATTTTTAATTGTTTTGACCCATTGGAAAATAATTTCAAGCCTAAAATTCATGATTTTTATGAGCAATACAGCACATGGTTTTTGGTCATTTTTAGTCTTTTTGGCTTATTGGTAAGCAATATTGTGAAGATAAAAATTCATGATTTCATGAGTTATAACACATGAATTTTGACCAACTTAAATTGTTTGGATCCATGGGCAAATAATTTCATGGATGCCAAAATTACAATTTTTATGAGTTATAATGCACAATTTACTCCATTTTGGTCATTTTTACCCATGCAAATAATACCATGGAGGCCAAAATTCATGATTTATTAGCTATAACCCATAATGTTTTTATAATTTTTAGTCATTTCAACCGATAGGCGAATAATTTGACTGAGGCCAAAATTCAAGATTTCTTTAGCTATAATGCACAAATTTAGACTATTTTTAGTCATTTTAACCCATTGGCAAATAATTTCATTGAGGCTAAAATTCACGATTTCATGAGCTATAACGCATGATTTTTAGCCATTTTTAGTTGCTTTGAACCATTGACAAATAAATTTGTGGATATAAAAATTTACAACTTAATGAGCTATAACGCACACTTTTTGGTCATTTTTAGTCATTTCAACCTATTGGTAAATAATTTCATGGATGCCAAAATTTTAGATTTCATGAGCTATAATGCACAATATTTTGGCATTTTTAGTCATTTTAATCATTGATAAATAATTTCGCGGTCACCAAAATTCATAATTTATGAGCTATAACACACGATTCTTAGCCATTTTTAATTGTTTCTTCTGATTTTTTAATGATTTCATGAAAATAAAAATTTGTGATTTTTTGAGCTATAACACATGATTTATGGCCATGTTAGTCATTTGGACTCAATGGAAAATAATTTCTAGGATGACAAAATCTCGGATTTCTAGAGCTATATTGCACAAATTTTTGTCCAATTTTAGTCATTTTGACCCATAATCTCAAGGGGACCAAAATTCATGAGTTCATTAGCTATGACCCACAATTTTTGGTAATTTTTACTCGTTTTGGCCTATAGGTGAATAATTTCACAGATGCTAAATTTATGATTTCATGAGCTATAACATACGATTTAATTATTCTGACCATTGGCAAATAATTCATGGAGGCCAAAATTCAAGATTTCATGAGCTATAACGCACGATTTTTAGCTATTTTTAGTTGTTTCGACCTATTAGTAAATAATTTTATGGAAATAAAATTTCATGATTTCATGAGTTATAACGTACAATTTTTGGCCATTTTTAGTTCTCTTGACCCATTGGCAATAAATTTCGTGGATGCCAAAATTTATAATTTCATGAGGTATAATTCACAATTTTTAGCCATTTTTAGTTATTTTGTCCCATTGATAATTAATTTCGTGAATGCCAAAATTCACAATTTCAGCTATAATGCATAATTTTGGCCATTTTTAGTTATTTAAACCCATTGGCAATTACTCTCATCGATGCTAAAATTCACAATTTCATGAGCTATGAAGCACAGTTTTTTGCCATTTTTAGTTGCTTCAACCTATTGGTAAATAATTTCATGGAGACCAAAATTCATGATTTCATAAGCTTTAATACACGATTTTTAGCCATTTTTAGACTTATTGACTCGTTGGTGAATAATTTCATAAGACAAAAATTAAAGATTTCATGAGCTATAACACATGATTTTTAGCCATTTTTAATCATTTTTACCCAGTGGTAAATAATTTCGTGGATGCGAAAATCATGATTTTTCTTAACTATAACGCACAACATTTGGTCATTTTAAGTCATTTCAACCATTGGCAAATAATTTTATGGAGGCCAAAATTTACAATTTCATTACTTGTAGCCCATGATCTTTTGCAAGTTTTAATCATCTCGAAGCTTAGGCAAATAATTTCACTAAGGCCGAAATTCACAATTTGATTGACAATAATGCATAATTTTAGGCCATTTTTAGTCATTTTGGCCATTGGCAAATAATTTCATTGACTCCAAAATTCGCGATTTCATGAGCTATATTCTATGAAGGCTAAAATTCATGATTTTATTAGTTATAACCCACAATTTTTGTCCATTTTTAGCCATTTCGATCCATTAGTAAAATATTTCATGGAGGCCAAATTTCATGATTTCATGAACTATAATGCCCGACTTTTGGCCATTTTAAATCGTTTGGCCCATTGACAAATAATTTTACGGAGGTAAAAATTTACTATTTCATGAGCTATAATGCACGATTTTTGACCATTTTTAGTTGTTTTGACCATTGGTAAATAATTTCGTTGATGCCAAAATACATGATTTCATGAGATACAATGCATAAATTTTGGCCATTTTTAGTCATTTTGACCATTGGCAAATAATTCACGGAGACCAAAATTCACGAGTTCTTGAGTTAGAACGCACGATTTTGGCCATTTTTAGTTATTTCGACCCATTAATAAATAATTTCATAGAGTTAAAAATTCACGATTTCGTGAGCTATAACACACAATTTTCGACCATTTTCAGTTATTTTGACCCATTAGCAATAGTTTTGTCGATGCTAAAATTTACAATTTCATGAGCTATAATGCACAATTTTTAGCCAATTTTAGTTGTTTTGACACATTAGCAATTAATTTGGTGGATGCTAACATTCACAATTTCAGGAGCTATAACACAGAATTTTTTTTTGCCATTTTTAGGTCTTCAACCCTTTGGTAAATACATTCGTTGAGGTCAAAATTCATGATTTCTTGAGCTATAATGCAAGATTATTTGCTATTTTTAGTAATTTCAACCGATTGGTAAATAATTTCACAGAGATAAAAATTCATAATTTCATGAGCTATAACACATGATTTTTGGCCATTTAAATCATTCTGACCCATTGCTATATAACTTCATTAAGACAAAATTTTAAGATTTTATAAGCTATAACATACAATTTTTAGCCATTTTGAGTCGTTTTGACCCATTAGTAAATAATTTTGTAGATGTCAAAATCACGTTTTTCATGAGCTATAACGCTGGATTTTTCATCATTTTAAGTCATTTCGACCCATTAGCAAATAAATTTATAGAGGCCAAAATTCACAATTTCATTAGCTGTTGCCTATAGTTTTTTGTAATTTTTAACCCTTTCGACCCTTAGGCACATTAAGGCCAAAATTCCAGTTTTCATTGTCAATAATGCCAAATTTTAGGTCATTTTTAATGATTTTGGCCATTGGCAAATAATTTCATTGACTCCAAAATTCGCGATTTCATGAGCTTTATTTTATGAAGGCTAAAATTCATGATTTTATTAGTTATAACCCACAATTTTTGTCCATTTTTAGCCGTTTCGAACCATTGGTAAAATATTCCATGGAGGCCAAATTTCACGATTTCATGAGCTAAAATTCATGATTTCATGAGCTATGACGCACGATTTTTTTTTATCATTTTTAGTTATTTTGATCTATTGACAAATAATTTCTAGATGCCAAAATTCACGATTTCATGAACTATAATGCATGATTTTTGACTATTTATAGTCATTTTGAACATTGGCAAATAAATCATGGAGGCCAAAATTCACAATTCATGAGCTATAACGCACGATTTTTGGCTGTTTCTAGTTATTTCGACCCATTGGTAAATAATTTCATAGAGATGAAAATTCATGACTTCATGAGCTATATCGCACAATTTTTGGCCATTTTTAGTTGTTTTGACCCATTGGCAATTAATTTCGTGGATGCCAAAACTTAAAATTTCAAGAGCAGTAATTCACATTTCAGCAATTTGTTGTTGTTTTAACCCATTAGCAATTAATTTCATAGATGCCCTAAAATTAACAATTTCCTGAGCTATAACGCATATTTTTCGCTATTTTCAATTGTTTCAACCCATTGGTAAATAAATTGGCGGAGGCCAAAATTCATGATTTCTTGAGCTATAACACACGATTGTTTGCCATTTTTAATCATTTCGGTCCATTGTTAAATAGATTCATAGAGAAAAAAATTCACGATTTCATGAGCTATAACACACATTTTTTTGGCCATTTTTAGTAGTTTTGACCAATTAGTAATAATTTTGTGAAGACCAAAATTCAAGATCTCATGACACACGATTTTTGCCCATGTTTAGTCATTTTGACCCATTGGTAAATAATTTTGGGATGCCAAAATATTTTTTTTCATGAGCGATAACGTACAATTTTTGGTCATTTTATGTCATTTCGACCCATTGGCAAATAATTTTATGGTGGCCAAAATTCACGATTTCATTATCTGTGGTCCATGATTTTTATAATTTTATTCATTTCAACCCTTAGGCACAGTAAGGCCGAAATTCAAAATTTCATTGGTATTGACGCACAATTTTAGTGCTATTTTTAGTCATGTTGACCGCAAATAATTTTATTGACTCCAAAATTTACAATTTCGTGAGCTATATTCCATGATGGCTAAAATTCATGATTTTCATGAGCTATAATGCACAATTTGTGGCCATTTTAGCCGCTTCAACCTATTACCTAATTATTTCGTGGAGACCAAATTTCATGCTTTCATGGGCTATAATGCTAGACTTTTGGCCAGTTTTAGTCATTTGGTCCACTAGCAAATAATTTCATGGAGGAAAATTCATGATTTTATAAGCTACATCGCACAATTTTTGGCCATTTTTAGTCATTTCGACCCATTGATAAATAATTTTATGGTGGCCATAATTCACAATTTCATTATTTGTAGTCCATGATTTTTTACAATTTTTATTCATTTCAACCCTTAGGCACAGTAAGGTTGAAATTCAAATTGTCATTGGCAATGATGCACAATTTTAGTGCTATTTTTAGTCATGTTGACCATTGGCAAATAATTTTGTTGACTCCAAAACTCAAAATTTCAAGAGCTATATTCCATGATGGCCAAAATTCACGATGTCATTAGCTATAACCTGTGATTTCTAGCCATTTTAAGCCATTTCAATCCATTAGATAATTATTTCAGGGAGGCCAAATTTCATGGTTTCATGGGCTATAATGCTAGACTTTTGACCAGTTTTAGTCGTTTGGCCCACTAGCAAATAATTTCATGGAGGCCAAAATTCACAATTCATGAGCTATAATGCATGATTTTTGGCCATTTTTCGTTGTTTTAACCTATTGGCAAATAACTTAATGGACGCCAAAATTCAAAATTTCATAAGCTATAACGCATGATTATTGGCCATTTTAGACATTTTGACCATTGGGGAATAATTCATAAGGCCAAAATTCATGATTTTCATGAGCTATAACGTATAATTTTTGGCGATTTTAAGTCATTTTGACCCATTGGTAAATAATTTCATAGAGATGAAAATTCATGACTTCATGAGCTATAACGCATGATAATTGTTTTGGCCCATTTGTTACCTTTTTAGTCATTTTGACCCATTGGCAAATAATTTCATGGATACCAAAATTCACGATTTTTAAGCTATAACACACAAGTTTTTTTTAATGTTTTCTTATTTTTACCCATTGACAAATAATTTTGTGAAGGGCAAAATTCACAATTTCATTTGCTATAATACACGATTTCTGTGCCATTTTTAGTCATTTTGACCAATTCGTAAATAATTTCACGGATGCCAAAATTCATGATTTTCATGAGCTATAACGTATAATTTTTGGCGATTTTAAGTCATTTTGACCCATTGGCAAATAATTTTATAGTGGCCAAAATTCACGATTTAATTAGTAATGACCCACAATTTTATCTTATTTTTATCGTTTCAACCCATAAGCAAATAATTTCACTTAGGCCAACATTCTTGATTTCAGTACCTATAATGCACGATTTTGGCCACTTTAAGGTATTTTAGCCCCTTGGCGAATAAATTTATGGACTCCAAAATTAGCAATTTTGTGAGCTATAATGCACAATTTTAGTGCTATTTTTAGTCATTTCGACCCATTGGCGAATAATTTCACTAAAGCCAAAATTAATGATTTCATGAGCTATAAGGCATGTTTTTTGGTCACTTGTAGTCGTTTCAACCTATTGCTAAATAATTTCATGGAGGCCAAAATTCACGACTTTATTGGCTATAACGCATGATTTTTGGTCATCTTTAGTCGCTTTGACCCATTGGCAAATAATTTCGTGGATATTAGAATTCATGATTTCATGAGCTATAATGCACAATTTGTGGCCATTTTTAGTCATTTTGACCCATTGGCAAATAATTTTCTAGATGCCAAAATTCAAAATTATATAGGCTATAATGCACGCTTTTTGCTCTTTTAGTCATTTCAAAGAATTGATAAATAGCATCGTGGATGTTAAAATTCACAATTTCATGATGTATAATGCATGGTTTTGGCCACTTTTGTTGTTGCCACCCTTTGGTAAATAAGTTCGTGAAGGGTAAAATTCACGATTTCATGCTACAAAGTATGATATGTGGCCTTTTAGTCATTTTGATCCATTGTCCGATAATATCATGGGTCTCAAAATTTATGATTTCATGAGCCATAATGCATGATTTTTGGCCAATTTTAGTCATTTTGACCCATTGGTAAATAATTTCGTGAAGACAAAAATCACTATCGCATGACTATAACACACGATTTTTGGCTATTTATAGTCATTTTGACCCATTGGTAAATAATTTATTTGATGCCAAAATCATGATTTTAGTGAGCTATAGCGCACGATTTTTAGCCTTTTTAAGTCATATTGACCCACTAGCAAATTATTTTTTAGAGGCCAAAATTCATGAATTCATTAGTTATCGCCCATTTTTGTTTTGGCAATTTTCAGTCATTTCGACCCTTGGCAACTAATTTCACTAAGGCCAAAATTCACAAATTTATTGGCACTAATGCACGGTTTTAGGCAATTTTTAGTCATTTCAGCTCTTAGCCATATAATTTCAATGAGGCCAAAATTCACAATTTCATGAGCTACAATGCATATTTTTGGGTCATTATTAGTCATTTAGACCCATTGGCAAATAATTTCATGGAGGCCAAAATTCATGATTTCATGAGCTATTACATATGATTTTGACCATTTTTAGTCATTTTGACCCATTGGCAAATAATTTCACGGATGGAAAATTCATGATTTTAAGATCTATAACATACAATTTTTGGCCATTTTAAGTCATTCTGACCCATTGGCAAATAATTTTATGCAGATTGAAATTCACAATTTCATTAGCTATAGCCCCCGATTTTTGGCAATTTTTAATTATTTCGACCCTTACGCAAATAATTTCACTAAGCTCAAAGTTCACAATTTCATTGGCAATAATTAAAATTTTGAAGCCATTTTAGTCATTTTGAGCCATTAGTAAATAATTTCATGGACTCTATAATTCACGACTTCATGAGCTAGGTTCCATAGAGGCCAAATTTATGATTCCATTAGCTAAAACCCATGATTTTTTTTTTTTGCCATTTTTAGTCATTTTTACCCATATGTAAATAATTTCACTGAGACCAAAATTCATGATTTCATAGGCTATAATGCACGAATTTTGGCCATCGTTAATCATTTTGACCCATTAACAAAAAATTTTGTGGTGGCCAAAATCCACGAGTTTTTGACATTTTTAGTCATTTTGATCCGTGTGTAAACAATTTCATGGAAACAAAAATACACGATTTCATGAGGTATCACGCAAGTTGTTTGCTATTTTTAGTCATTTCGGCCCGTTTGAAAAACATTTCATGGATTCCAACATTACAAAGTCTTGACCCATAGGCAAATAATTTCACTAAGACCTAAATTTAAGATTATATGAGCAATAATGCAAGATTTGTGGCTATTTTTGGTCATTTTGTTCCATTGCCAAATAATTTTGTGCAGGCCAAAATTTACGATTTTATGAACTATAATGCACAATTCTTTTGGGCAATTTTTAGGTATATTTACCCATTGTCAAATATGTTCGTGGATGCCAAAATTCACAATTTTTATGAGCTATAACGCACAATTTCTTATCAATTTTAGTCATTTTCACCCATTGGCAAATAATTTTGTGAAGGCCAAATTGACAATTTCATGAGCTATAAGGCAAGCTTTTAGCCATTTTAGTCATTTTGACCCACTAGTAAATAAATTTGTAGAAGCCAAAATTTCCAATTTCATGAACAATAATGCATGATTTTGTGCCATTGTTTAATTTTTTGATACTTTGGAAAATAATTTTGCACAGACAAAAAATCACGATTTCATGAGCTATGTATGACACATGATTTTTGGCCATTTATAGTCATTTTGTCCCATTGGAAAATAATTTCGTGGATGCTAAAATTCACGATTTCATAGCCTATAACGTTTGGTTTTTTTTTGCCATTTTTAGTTATTTTGACACATTGACAAGTAATTCGTGGATGCTAAAATTCATGATTTTAAGAGTTATAACCCACGATTTTTGGATATTTTAAGTTATTTAGACCCATTGGTAAACAATTTCATGGTGACAAAAATACACGATTTCATGAGCTATAACACATAATTTTTGGCCATTTTTAATCATTTCGTCCCATTGGAAAATAATTGTATTGACTCCAACATTCGCAAATTCATTAGCTATATTCCAGAGAGGCCAAAATTCATGATTTTCATAAGCTAAAATGCACTATTTTTGGTCATTTTATTCATTTTGACCCTTTGGAAAATAATTTCATGGATGCTAGAATTCATGATTTGATGAATTATAACGCACGATATTTTGTCCATTTTTTCGTTTTGACCGTTTGGCAAATAATTTCGTGGTGGCCAAAATTCAAGATTCCTTGAGCTATAACACACGATTTTTTTTACCATTTTTAGTCATTCTAACCATAGGCCAATAATTTCAATGAGGTCAAAATACAGGATTTCTAGAGTTATAAAGCGATTTTGGCCGCTTTCAGTTATTTTGTTCCATTGTCAAATAATTTCACATAGGCCAAAATTCATGATTTTGTGAGCTATACCGCATGCATTGTTTTTCCATATTTAGTTGTTTTGACCAATTAGTAATAATTTCATAAAGAAAAATACATGATTTCATGAGCTATAACACATAATTTTAAACCATTTTAGTCATTTTGACACATTAACAAATAATTCTTGAGGTAAAATTCACAATTTCGTTAGCTATTACATACGATTTTTGGCCATTTTAGTCATTTTGACACATTAACAAATAATTTATCGAGGTAAAATTCACAATTTCATGAGCTATAACACATAATTTTTGGCCATTTTAGTCATTTTGATCCATTGGCAAATAATTTTGTGAGTGTAAAATTCACAATTTCATGAGCTATAACTAATGATTTTTGGCTATTTTTAGTCATTTTCACCCATTGGCAAATAATTTCATGGTTACCAAAATTCATGATTTCATGAACTGTAATGCATTATTTTAGCTATTTTAGCCGCTTTGACACATTGGTAAATAATTGGGTTTTTTCATAGAAACCACCTTATAAGTTCAAAACTTTTATAAAACCACCTTTAAAGTTATTTTTGATAGAAACCACCTTATAAGTCCAAAATGCCCTCAAAGTCACACTTTTGAATAATTTCGCTTTAAAAAATGCTGGTTACTACAATACCCTCATTCATCCTAAATGAAAAAAGAGGAGGAGGAGGAGGAGGAGGAGGAGGAGGAGGAGAGGAGGAGGAAGGAGGTGGAGGAGGAGGAGGAGGAAGGAGGTGGAGGAGGAGGAGGAGGAGGAGGAAGGAGGTGGAGGAGGAGGAGGAGGAGGAGGAGGAGGAGAGGAGGAGGAGGAGGAGGAGAGGAGGAGGAAGGAGGTGGAGGAGGAGGAGGAGGAAGGAGGTGGAGGAGGAGGAGGAGGAAGGAGGTGGAGGAGGAGGAGGAAGGAGGTGGAGGAGGAGGAGGAAGGAGGTGGAGGAGGAGGAGAGGAGGAGGAAGGAGGTGGAGGAGGAGGAGGAGGAGGAGAGGAGGAGGAGGAAGGAGGTGGAGGAGGAGGAGGAGAGGAGGAGGAAGGAGGTGGAGGAGGAGGAGGAGGAAGGAGGTGGAGGAGGAGGAGGAAGGAGGTGGAGGAGGAGGAGGAAGGAGGTGGAGGAGGAGGAGAGGAGGAGGAAGGAGGTGGAGGAGGAGGAGGAGGAGGGTTTTTGGGAGGGAAGGAGGTGGAGGAGGAGGAGGAAGGAGGTGGAGGAGGAGGAGAGGAGGAGGAGGAGGAGGAAGGAGGTGGAGGAGGAGGAGGAGGAGGAGGAGGAGGAGAGGAGGAGGAAGGAGGTGGAGGAGGAGGAGAGGAGGAGGAAGGAGGTGGAGGAGGAGGAGAGGAGGAGGAAGGAGGTGGAGGAGGAGGAGGAGGGTTTTTGGGAGGGAAGGAGGTGGAGGAGGAGGAGGGTTTTTGGGAGGGAAGGAGGTGGAGGAGGAGGAGGAAGGAGGTGGAGGAGGAGGAGGAAGGAGGTGGAGGAGGAGGAGGAGAGGAGGAGGAGGAGAGGAGGAGGAAGGAGGTGGAGGAGGAGGAGGAGAGGAGGAGGAGGAAGGAGGTGGAGGAGGAGGAGGAGGAGGGTTTTTGGGAGGGAAGGAGGTGGAGGAGGAGGAGGAAGGAGGTGGAGGAGGAGGAGGAGGGTTTTTGGGAGGGAAGGAGGTGGAGGAGGAGGAGGGTTTTTGGGAGGGAAGGAGGTGGAGGAGGAGGAGGAAGGAGGTGGAGGAGGAGGAGGAGGAAGGAGGTGGAGGAGGAGGAGGAAGGAGGTGGAGGAGGAGGAGGAGGAGGAGGAGGAAGGAGGTGGAGGAGGAGGAGAGGAGGAGGAGGAGAGGAGGAGGAGGGTTTTTGGGAGGGAAGGAGGTGGAGGAGGAGGAGGAAGGAGGTGGAGGAGGAGGAGGAGGAGAGGAGGAGGAAGGAGGTGGAGGAGGAGGAGGAGGAAGGAGGTGGAGGAGGAGGAGGAGAGGAGGAGGAAGGAGGTGGAGGAGGAGGAGGAAGGAGGTGGAGGAGGAGGAGGAAGGAGGTGGAGGAGGAGGAGGAAGGAGGTGGAGGAGGAGGAGGAGGAGGGTTTTTGGGAGGGAAGGAGGTGGAGGAGGAGGAGAGGAGGAGGAAGGAGGTGGAGGAGGAGGAGGAAGGAGGTGGAGGAGGAGGAGAGGAGGAGGAAGGAGGTGGAGGAGGAGGAGGGTTTTTGGGAGGGAAGGAGGTGGAGGAGGAGGAGGAAGGAGGTGGAGGAGGAGGAGGAGGAAGGAGGTGGAGGAGGAGGAGAGGAGGAGGAGGGTTTTTGGGAGGGAAGGAGGTGGAGGAGGAGGAGGAAGGAGGTGGAGGAGGAGGAGAGGAGGAGGAGGAGAGGAGGAGGAAGGAGGTGGAGGAGGAGGAGGAAGGAGGTGGAGGAGGAGGAGGAAGGAGGTGGAGGAGGAGGAGGAAGGAGGTGGAGGAGGAGGAGGAGGAGGGTTTTTGGGAGGGAAGGAGGTGGAGGAGGAGGAGGAAGGAGGTGGAGGAGGAGGAGGGTTTTTGGGAGGGAAGGAGGTGGAGGAGGAGGAGGAGGAAGAAAAGGAGGTTATTGGCTATAATGCATAATTTTAGGCTTTTTAGTCGTTTTGACCCATAGGCTAATAATTTCGTGGATACTAAAATCCATGGTTTTTCTTGAGTTATAGCACACAATTTCTTTTTACCAATTTTAATCATTTTGTCCCATAGGCAAATAATTTCATGGATGCAAGAATTCACGATTTCATGAGCTATAATGCGACTTTTGTCCATTTGTAGTCATTCGTCCCATTAGTAAATAATTTCATAGAGATAAAATTTATTATTTTATGAGTTATAATGCATGATTTTTAGGCATTTTTAGTCCTTTTGACCGCATTAGCAAATAATTTTATGGATGCTAAAATTCATGATTTCATGAGCTATAACACATGATTTTTGGCCATTTTAGTCATTTTTATCATTTTGACCCATTGGTAAATAATTTCATGGATGCAAAATTCATGATTTCATGAGCTATAACACATGATTTTTAGCCATGTTTAGTCATTTGGACCCATTGGTAAATAATTTTGTGGATGCCAAAATAGTGATTTTAGGAGTTATAACGCATGATTTTTTTACATTTTGGCTATTTCAACCCATTGGCAAAAAATTTCATGGAGGCTAAGATTCACGATTTCATAGCAATAATCTATCATCTTTGAAAATTTAGTCGTTTCAACTCATGGGCAAATTATTTCATCGAGGCAAAAATTCATGATTTTATGAGTTATAATGCATGATTTTTGGCCATTTTAGTCATTTTGACCCACTGGAAAATAATTTTGCCCAAGCCAAAATTCACTTTTTCAAGAGTTGTAACGTATGATATTTGATAATGTTTAGTTGCATTGATCCATGGGCAAATAATTTCGTGAATGCTTAAATTCACGATTTAATGAATTATAACGCATGCTTTTTTGCCATTTTTAGTTGTTTTGACACATTGATAAATAATTGACTGAGACCAAAAGTCACGATTTCATGAGCTATAGTGCATGATTTTTTTGGTATTTTTATTCATTCTGACCCATTGGTAAATAATTTCATAGAGATAAAAATTTATTATTTTATGAGTTATAATGCATGATTTTTAGGCATTTTTAGTCCTTTTGACCCGCATTAGCAAATAATTTTGTTGATGCCAAAATTCGCGATTTCATGAGCTAGAGCGCAAGGTTTTTGGCCATTTTTAAATGTTTCGGCCTATTGGTGAATTCATGAGCTAGAACGCAAGATTTTTTGCCATATTTTTTGTCTTTTTGGTCCAATAAAAGATAATTCCATGGACTCCAAAGTTTGTGAATTCATGAGCTATATTCAACGGATGCAAGAGTTCATGATTTTCATGAGCTATAACACATGATTTTTAGCTAGATTTAGTCATTTCGATCCATTAGAAAATAATTTTATGGACGCTAAAATTCATGATTTCATGAGCTATAATGCACGATTTTGGCCTTTTTAGTTATTTTGACCCATTAGCAAATAATTTCACGAGGCCTAAATTCAAGATTTCATGAGCTTTAACACACAATTTTCAGCCTTTGTTTAGTCATTTTGACTCATAGGCAAATAATTTCACTAATAAACTTTAGGCTTTCATGAGCTATAATGCATGATTTTTGGCCATTTTAGTCATTTCGATCCATTAGTAAATAATTTCATGGATGCAAGAATTCACGATTTCATGACCTATTATGCACAATTTTAGGCTATTTTTAGTCATTTTGACCCATTAGCAAATAGTTTTATTGATGCTAAAATTCATGATTTCATGAGCTATAACACATGATTTTTGCCATTTTAGTTGTTTTGACCCATTGGCAAATAATTTCACAGAGGCCTAAATTCAAGATTTCATGAGCTTTAACACACAATTTTCACCTTTGTTTAGTCATTTTGACTCATAGGCAAATAATTTCACTAATAAACTTTAGGCTTTCATGAGCTATAATGCGACTTTTGTCCATTTGTAGTCATTCCGTCCCATTAGTAAATAATTTCATGGATGCAAGAATTCACGATTTCATGACCTATTATGCACAATTTTAGGCTATTTTTAGTCATTTTGACCCATTAGCAAATAGTTTTATTGATGCTAAAATTCACGATTTTCAAGGGCTATAACACATGATTTTTGGCGAGTTTTAGTCATTTCGGCCCTTTGCCAAATAATTTCATTAATGTCAAAATTCATGATTTAATGAACTGTAATGCATGATTTTTGGCCATTCTTAGTCATTTCGATCCATTAGTAAATAATTTTATGGAGATAAAAATTCATGATTTCATAAACTATACCACATAAATTTTGGGCATTTTTAATCATATTCATTTGCAAATATTTTTATCGAAGCCAAAATTCATGATTTTTATGAGCTAAAACGCATGATTTTTGGCCATTTTCAGTAATTTTGACCCATTGTAAATTTTTTTGTAGATGCCATAGTTTGAACTTTCATAAACTATAACACACGATCTTTTTTCCACTTTTTGTCTTTTCGACCCTTCAGCAAATAATTTCGCAGAGTCAAAATTCTTGATTTCATTAGCTATAACCCACAAATTTTGGCATAGTTTAGTCGTTTTGATCCATAGGCAAATAATTTTTCCTAGACAAAAATTTACTATTTCATTAGCTATAATGCATGATTTTTTACCATTTTTTAGCCAAAATTCTCAATTTTATGAACTATAACACACGTTTTGGCCATTTTTTGTCATTTCGATCCTTTAACAAATAATCTCATAGGGTCAGATTCATGATTTCATGAGCTATATAACACATGCTTTTTGGCCTTTTTTAGTTATTTTGACCCATTAACAAATAATTTCATGGATGCAAAATTCACGATTTCATCGGCTATAATACATGATTTTTGGAATTTTAGTTATTTTATTTCATTGGCAAATAATTTCATGGACTCCAAAATTCATGATTTCATGAGCTCGACTCATATCTTTTGGCCATTTTAGTTGTTTTGACCCATTGGCTAAAAATTTTATGGATGCCAAATTTATGATTTCATGAGCTATAACACATGATTTTTGGCCATTTTAGTCATTTTGACTCATAGGCAAATAATTTCATAGAGGCCTAAATTCAAGATTTCATGAGCTATATAACACATGCTTTTGGCCTTTTTAGTTATTTTGACCCATTGGCTAAAAATTTTATGGATGCCAAATTTATGATTTCATGAGCTAGAGCATAAGATTTTTGCCATATTTTTGTCTTTTGGTCCAATAAAAGATAATTCCATGGACTCCAAAATTCGTGAATTCATGAGCTATATTCAACGGAGCATGAAATTCACGATTTTCATGAGCTATAACACATGATTTTTGGTCAGATTAAGTCATTTTGACCTATTGGAAAATAATTTTGTGGATGCTAGAATTCACGATTTCATAAACTATAATGCATGATATTTTGGCCATTTTTTCATTTTGACCATTTGGCAAATAATTTCATAGAGGCCTAAATTCAAGATTTCATGAGCTATAATACACGACTTTAAATATTTTTTTAGTCATTTCGACTCATAGGCAGCTAATTACACTAAGGCCAAAATTTAGGATTTCATGAGTTATAATGCAAGATTTTTGTCCATTTTTAGTCACTTTGTCCCATTGGCAAATAATTTCATGGATGCAAGAATTCACGATTTCATGACATTTTACGCACGATTTTTGGCCATTTTTAGTCATTTTGACCCCATGACAAATAATTTTTTCGAGACCAAAATTCACAATTTCATGAGCTATAACACACGATTATTGGCCATTTTTAGTTGTTTTCACCCATTGGCAAATATTTTTGTGGATGCCGAAATTCACAATTTCATGCTCTGTAATGCACGATTTTTGGCCAATTTGACACAATGGTAATAATTCGCCGAGGCTAAAAGTCATGATTTCATGAGCTATATAATGCACGATTGTTTTTCATTTTTAGTGGTTTCGACCCATTAGTAAATAATTTCATGAAGGCCAAAATTATGATTTCATGAGCTATAATGCATGATTTTTGGCCATTTTAGTCATTTTGACCTATTGGAAAATAATTTTGTAGATGCAAAATTCATGATTTTTGAGCAACAACGATGACTTTTACAATTTTAATCATTTCGACCCATTGGAAAATTATTTGTGCAGGTAAAAATTCAAGTTCATTTTCTATAATGCATGATTTTTGGGCATTTTTAGTCGTCGTGATCCATTGGCAAATGATTTTGCTGAGGCCAAAATTCACTATGTTATGAGCTATAACACACAAGTTTTGGCTATTTTTATCGATTTGACCCATTGTCAAATAATTTTTATGGATGCCAAAATTCACAATTTCATGAGCTATAACGCTAGATTTTTTTGTCCTTTTTAGTCATTTTAACCCATTGATAAATAATTTTATCAAGATAAAAATTCTCAATTTCATAACTATAATATATGGTTTTCGACTATTTTTAATCGTTTTGACCCATTGAAAAATAATTTTATGGATGCCAAAATTCATGATTTTCATGGGGTATATAACACACAATTTTTAGTCATTTTCAATGTTTGACCCATTGTCAGAAAAATTTGAATGCCAAAATTCAAGATTTCATAACTATAACGCATGATTTTTGGCCATTTTAAAATTGTTTCACCCATTGGTAAATAATTTCATAGAGACAAAAATTCATGATTTCTACGTAAGATTTTAGGCCTTTTTAGTTATTTTGATTTATTAGTAAATAATTCCATGGATGCCAAAATTGTGATTTTCATGAGCTATATAACACATAATGTTTTATCATTTTAAGTCAGTTCGACCCATTGTTAAATACTTTCAGATATGCCTAAATTCATGATTTCATGAACTATAACGAATGGTTTTATTCTTCTTTGTTGTTTCGACCCTTTGGCAAATAATTTCATAGAGGCCTAAATTCAAGATTTTCATGAGCTATAACGATAATTTTGGGCCTTTTAAGTCATCTTGACTCATTGGAAAATAATTTCATGGATGTAAAAGTTCAAGATTTTCATGAGCTATGATGCAAGATTTTGGCCATTTTAAGTCATTTCAACTCTTTGTCAAATAAATTTATGGAGGTGACAATCATGATTTCATTAGCTATAAAGCATGAATTTTTGCTTTTTTATCATTTTGACCCATTGGTAAATAATTTCATTAATGCCAAAATTTACAATTTCATGAACTATAATGGCTGATATTTAGCATTTTTGTTGTTTCGACCCTTTGGCAAATTATTTCGTGGAGGCTAAAATTCATGATTTCATGAGCTATAACACACGATTTTTATTCATTTATAGTAGTTTTGGCCCAGAGCAGAATAATTTCACTGAGGCTAAAATTCATAAATCTTGAGCTATAATGTATGATTTTTGGCCTTTTTAGTTAATTCATTCCATTGCTAATTTGTAGAGGCAAAAATTCACGATTTCATGAACTATAACGCATGATATTTGGTCATTTTTAGTCGTTTTGTCCCATTGGCAAATAATTTCGTTGAAGCCAAACTTAACTATTTCATGAGCTATAACACATGATTTTTGTCCCATTTTTAGTCACTTTGACTTATTGGGAAATAATTCGAGGAGACCAAAATTCACAATTTCTTGAGTTATAATACACGCTTTTGAACATTTTTGTCGTTTCGTCCCATTAATGAACAATTTTATGGAGAAAAATTCACGATTTCATGAGCTATAACGCATGGTTTTGGCTATTTTAGCCATTCCAACAAATTGGAAAATAATTTCATAGATTCTAAAATTAGCGGATTCATGGGCTATATTCAACGGATAAAACAATTCATGTTTTCATGAGCTATAACACACGATTTTGGTCATTTTTGTCATCTCGACCATTGATAGATAATTTTGTAGATGCTAGAATACACGATTTCATGAACTATAACGCATGATATTTTGGCCACTTTTTCATTTCACCATTTGAAAATAGTTTTTCTGAGGCTAAAATTTAAGATTTTATCAGCTATAACACATGATATATGGTTTTTTTTTCATTTTGACCCATAGGTAAATAATTTCACTGATGCCAAAATTTAAGGATTTCATGAGCTATAATGCTTTATTTTTGGCCTTTTTAGTCATTTTAACCCATTGATAAATAATTTTATCAAGATAAAAATTCTCAATTTCATAACTATAATATATGGTTTTCGACTATTTTAATCGTTTTGACCCATTGAAAAATAATTTTATGGATGCCAAAATTCATGATTTTCATGGGGTATATAACACACAATTTTTAGTCATTTTCAATGTTTGACCCATTGTCGAAAAATTTGAATGCCAAAATTCAAGATTTCATAACTATAACGATGATATTTTGGCCATTTTAAAATTGTTTCGACCCATTGGTAAATAATTTCATAGAGACAAAAATTCATGATTTCTACGTAAGATTTTAGGCCTTTTTAGTTATTTTGATTTATTAGTAAATAATTCCATGGATGCCAAAATTGTGATTTTCATGAGCTATATAACACATAATGTTTTATCATTTTAAGTCAGTTCGACCCATTGTTAAATACTTTCAGATATGCCTAAATTCATGATTTCATGAACTATAACTAATGGTTTTATTCTTCTTTGTTGTTTCGATCCTTTGGTAAATTTTTCTGCGAAGGCTAAAGTTCATGATTTCATGAGCTATAACGCATAATTTTGGGCCTTTTAAGTCATCTTGACTCATTGGAAAATAATTTCATGGATGTAAAAGTTCAAGATTTTCATGAGCTATGATGCAAGATTTTGGCCATTTTAAGTCATTTCAACTCTTTGTCAAATAAATTTATGGAGGTGACAATCATGATTTCATTAGCTATAAAGCATGAATTTTTGCTTTTTTTTTATCATTTTGACCCATTGGTAAATAATTTCATTAATGCCAAAATTTACAATTTCATGAACTATAATGGCTGATATTTAGCATTTTTTGTTGTTTCGACCCTTTGGCAAATTATTTCGTGGAGGCTAAAATTCATGATTTCATGAGCTATAACACACGATTTTTATTCATTTATAGTAGTTTTGGCCTGCAGCGTAATAATTTCACCGAGGCTAAAATTCATAAATCTTGAGCTATAATGTATGATTTTTGGCCTTTTTAGTTAATTCATTCCATTGCTAATTTGTAGAGGCAAAAATTCACGATTTTACGAGCGATAACGCATGATATTTGGTCATTTTTAGTCGTTTTGTCCCATTGGCAAATAATTTCGTTGAAGCCAAACTTAACTATTTCATGAGCTATAACACATGATTTTTGTCCCATTTTTAGTCACTTTGACTTATTGGGAAATAATTCGCGGAGACCAAAATTCACAATTTCTTGAGTTATAATACACAGTTTTTGAACATTTTTTGTCGTTTCGTCCCATTAATGAACAATTTTATGGAGAAAAAATTCACGATTTCATGAGCTATAACGCATGGTTTTTGGCTATTTTTAGCCATTCCAACAAATTGGAAAATAATTTCATAGATTCTAAAATTAGCGGATTCATGGGCTATATTCAACGGATAAAACAATTCATGTTTTCATGAGCTATAACACACGATTTTGGTCATTTTTGTCATCTCGACCATTGATAGATAATTTTGTAGATGCTAGAATACACGATTTCATGAACTATAACGCATGATATTTTGGCCACTTTTTCATTTCACCATTTGAAAATAGTTTTTCTGAGGCTAAAATTTAAGATTTTATCGCCTATAACACATGATATATGGTTTTTTTCATTTTGACCCATAGGTAAATAATTTCATCGATGCCAAAATTTAAGGATTTCATGAGCTATAATGCTTTATTTTTGGCCTTTTTAGTCTTTGACCCATAGGCAAATAATTTCACTGAGGCACAAACTAAGGATTTCATGAGCTATAATGCATAATTTTGGTCATTTTAAAATTTTGTTTCATTGCCAAATAATTTCACTGAGGCCAAAATTCATAATTTCATAAGCTATAATACATGATTTTTGGCCAATTTTAGTCATTTTGACCCATTGCCAAATAATTTTATGGATGCCAAAATTCATGTGGGCTATAACGCATGATGTTTGACCATTTTTAGTCATTTTGACCAATTGACAAATAAGTTACGATTTCATGTAAAAACAAATAATTCATGATTTCATGACCTATAACGATAATTTGTTAAAATTTTTAGTTATTTTGACCCATTGGCAAATTATTTTGGATAAGTGAAAATTCACACTTTCATGAATTATAACACATGATTTTGGGCCATTTTAGTTGGTAAATAATTTCATGGATGCCAAAATATTGATTTTCATAAGCTATAACACATAATTTTTTTCCATTTTAAGTCATTTTGACCCATTTGCAAATAATTTCATGGAGGCCAAAATTCATGATTTTATTAGCTATGACATATTATTTTTGGAAATTTTGAGTCATTTTAATCTATAGGCAAATAATTTCACTCCGGCTAATATTCAGGATTTCATGAGCTATAATGCATGATTTTTGATAATTTTTAGTCATTTTGACCTATCGACAAATAATTTCGCAGAGGTCAAAATTCACGATCCATGAGCTACAGTGCATAATTGGTGGGCATGTTTAGTCATTTTGACCCATTGGTAAATAGTTTTGTAAATTTTATAATCCACAAGTTCCTGAGCTATACACATGATTTATTGCAAGTTTAGTCATTTTTGACCCATAGACAAATAATTTCACAAAGGCCAAAATTTAGTATTTCACTCGTTTCGACCAATTGGCAAATAATTTTATGGACGCCAAAATTTGTGACCTCATGAGGTTCCACAGAGGCCAAAATTTATGAGTTCATTACCAATAACCAATAATTTTTAGGCATTTTAAGCTATTTTGACCTATTGGCAAATAATTTTGTGCTGGCCAAAATTTACAATTTTGATGGGTTATAACACACGATCTCTTACCATTTTTAGTCAATTTGACCTATTAGCAAATAATTTCGTGGATGCCAAAATTCACAATTTCATTAGCTAGAAGGCATGAGTTTTGGCCATTTTTAGTCATTTTGATCCAATGGTAAATAAACTCGGGGATGCCAAAATTAATGATTTCATGAGCTATAATGCATGATTTTTAATTATTTTTTTATTATTTTGACCCATTGCCAAATAATGTCATGCATGCAAAAATTTACAATTTCATGAGCTATAATGCACGATTTTTGGTATTTGTTATCGTTTCAACCCACTGGTAAATAATTTCGTGGATGCCACAATTCATGAATTCATGAGCTATGATGCACAAATTTTGACCCTTTTTTCTCATTTCGGCAAATAATTTTTGTTGAGGCCAAAATTCACAATTTTTTTAGCTTTAAAGCATGATTTGTAGCCTTTTTTTAGTCGCTTTGACCCATTGGCAAAAAATTTCATGGATGCAAAAACTTAGATTTTCATGAGCTATAACACATGATTTTAGGCCATTTTAAGTCAATTCGACCCTTTTGCAAATAATTTCATGGAGGACAGAATTTTCGATTTCATTTGCAAAAACTCCAGATTTCAGGCAATTTGTAGTTGTTTCTACCTATACACCAATAATTTAACTAAGTCCAAAATTAAGAATTTCATTGACAATAAGTCAAGATTTTAGGCAATTTCTAGTCGTTTTGGCCCATCGGCAAATAATTTCATGGACTCCAAATTTTGCGGTTTCATGAGCTATAATCCACGGAGGCCAAAATTTACGATTTCATTAGCAATTACCCATAATTTTTGGCCATTTTTTGTCTTTTTGACCCATAGACTAATAATTTTCTTGAGGTCAAAATTTATAATTTCATGAACTATAATGCACAATTATTGACCATTTTTAGTCATTTTGACCCATTAGCAAATTAATTTGCGGAGGCCAAAATTCACAATTTCATGAACTATAATGCACAATTTTATTTTACCATTTTCAGTCATTTTTACCCATCGGTAAATGATTTCACGGAGATCAAAGTTTACAGTTTCATGAGCTATAATGCACAGTTTTTAGCCATTTTTATTCATTTTGACCTATATGCAAATAATTTCAATGAGGCCAAAATTCATCATTTTATGAGCTATATTTTATGATTTTTGGATATTTATAGTCTTTTTGACCACTGCAAAGAATTTCATGGAGGAGAATTTTTTTGATTTTAAGAGCAATAACGCATGATATTTTGAAAATTTTAGTCATTTCACCCATAGGAAAATAATTTCAACGAGCCAAAATTCATGATTTCATTAGTTATAACTCACAATTTCATGAGCCACGGAAAATAATATCACATATTATTTTTGGAAATGTTTTGATTTTAAGAGCCAAAATTCCCAATTTCATGAGTTGTATTCCATAGATGCCAAAATTCATGATATGATTAGCGGTAGCAAAAGATTTCTGGCCATTTTAAGTCTTTTTGACCCATGGGGAAATAATTTCATTGATTCTAAATTCATGATTTCATTAGTTATAACTCACAATTATGGGCAATTTTAGTCCTTTCGAGCCGCTGGCAAATAATTTCATGGAGGCCAAAACTCATAATTTTATGTGCTATATCGCATGATTTTTGGCCACTTTTAATCGTTTTGACCCATTGATAAATAATTTTGTGGAGGCCCAAACTCATGATTTCATGAGCTATAACACACGATTTTTACCGTTGTTAATTATTTTGACCGCCTTAAAGATAAAATTTAAGATTTCATGAGCTATAGCACATGATTTTTGGCTAGTTTTATTGTTTTGACCCATTGACAAATAATTTCTTTGATGCCAAAATCACGACTTTTATGAGGTATAACGATGATTTTTATCCATGTTTAGTCATTTTGACCTATTCCCAAATAATTTCATGGAGGCCAAAATTCATGATTTCATAAGCTATAACTAACAATGTTTTGGTAATTTTAGTTATTTCGACATGTGGGCAAATAAATTCAGAGGCTAAAATTTATTATATCATTAGCTATAATGCCCGATTTAGGCCATTATTAGTCATTTCGACCATCAACTAATAATCTCATGAACTTTAAAATTCACGATTTCTTGAGTTAAATTTTACTTAACACCAAAATTCAAGATTTACTATTTGTAATCAAAGATTTTGGCCATTTTATAGGCAAATAATTTCATTGAGGCTAAAATTTACTATTTCATGAACTATAAACTATTTTCTACCTATTCAAAAATAATTACACGGAGGCCAAAATTCACGATTTCATGAGTTATATCGCATGATTTTTGGCCATTTTAGTTGTTTTGACCCATTGATAAATAATTTTATGAGACCAAAACTCATGATTTCAAGAGCTATAACACATGATTTTTGGCCATTTTAGTCATTTCAATCCATTATTTAATAATTTTGGGATGACAAAATTTCATGTTCAATGAGCTATAATACATAATTTTTGGCCATTTTTAGTTGTTTGGACTCATTGACAAATAATTTCGTGGATCATAGAATCACAACTTTCATGAGCTATAACGCATGATTTTTATCCATTTTAGTTATTTTGGCCCATTCCCAACTAATTTTATGGAGGCTAAATTTCATAATTTCATTAGCAATAACTCATGACTTTTGATAATTTTAATCGACTCGACCTTTATGCAAATAATTTCATGAGGCTAAAATTTTGATTTCATTAGCTATAATACATGATTTTATACCATTTTTAATTATTTTGACCTATTGTAAATAATTTAAAAGACGACAAAATTCTTAACTTTATGAGTTATATTCTAAGCAGCAAAAATTCACAATTTAATTAACTATAACCTAAAATATTTCGGCCATTTTTTTGTCTTTTGACCCATGGGCGATAATTTCACCGAGGCCAAAATTCTTGATTTTTAGTCATTTCGACCTAATGGCCAATAATTTCATGGATGCCTAAATTGTCAATTTTATGAGCTAAACCACACGATTTTTGGCCATCTTTAGTTGTTTTGACCAATTATAAAATAATTTCATGGATGCAATAATTCACAATTTCATGAGCTATAACCCATAATTTTGGCTACTTTTATTCGTTTTGTCAAATAGCCAAATAATTTCGTTGAAACCAAAATTTAAAATTTTATGAGCTATAATGCCCACTTTTGGCCATTTTAGTTGTTTTGACCAATTATAAAATAATTTCATGGATGCAATAATTCACAATTTCATGAGCTATAACCCATAATTTTGGCTACTTTTATTCGCTTTGTCAAATAGCCAAATAATTTCGTTGAAACCAAAATTTAAAATTTTATGAGCTATAATGCCCACTTTTGGCCATTTTAGTCATTTTAACCCATTAGAAAATACTTTTGTGGAAGCTAAAATTTACGATTTCAAGAGCTATAACACATGATTTTTGGCCATTTTAGTCATTTCAATCCATTATTTAATAATTTTGGGATGACAAAATTTCATGTTCAATGAGCTATAATACATAATTTTTGGCCATTTTAGTTGTTTGGACTCATTGACAAATAATTTCGTGGATCATAGAATCACAACTTTCATGAGCTATAACGCATGATTTTTGGCCATTTTAGTTATTTTGGCCCATTCCCAACTAATTTTATGGAGGCTAAATTTCATAATTTCATTAGCAATAACTCATGACTTTTGATAATTTTAATCGACTCGACCTTTATGCAAATAATTTCACTGAGGCTAAAATTTTGATTTCATTAGCTATAATACATGATTTTATACCATTTTTAATTATTTTGACCTATTGTAAATAATTTAAAAGACGACAAAATTTTAACTTTATGAGTTATATTCTAAGCAGCAAAAATTCACAATTTAATTAACTATAACCTAAAATATTTCGGCCATTTTTTTGTCTTTTGACCCATGGGCGATAATTTCACTGAGGCCAAAATTCTTGATTTTTAGTCATTTTGACCTAATGGCCAATAATTTCATGGATGCCTAAATTGTCAATTTTATGAGCTAAACCACACGATTTTTGGCCATCTTTAGTTGTTTTGACCAATTATAAAATAATTTCATGGATGCAATAATTCACAATTTCATGAGCTATAACCCATAATTTTGGCTACTTTTATTCGTTTTGTCAAATAGCCAAATAATTTCGTTGAAACCAAAATTTAAAATTTTATGAGCTATAATGCCCACTTTTGGCCATTTTAGTCATTTTGACCCATTAGCAAATAATTTCATGGATGCTAAAATTCATGATTTTCATGAGCTATAACACACGATTTTTGGCCTTTTTAGTCATTTTGATCTATTGGCAAATAGTTTTGGTGGTGCCGAAATTCATAATTGTATGATTTATAACGCATGGTTTTTTTTGCCATTTTTAGTCATTTTGACCCATTAGCAATTATATTCATACATGTCAAAATTCATAATTTCATAAGCTATAACGCATGATTTTTGACCATTTGTTGTTATTTTGTTGATAATTAATTTTGTGTATTCCAAATTTCATAATTTCATGAGATATAATACAAAAGTTTTGGCCATTTTTAGATGTTTCAACCCATTGTTTGTCGTTTTGACCATTGGCAAATAAATTTATGGATGTCAAAAGTCATGAATTTCATGAGCTATAACGCACAGTTTTGTCCATTTTTAGTCATTTCGGCCCATAGGTAAATAATTTTCTGAATGCTAGAATTCATATTTCATGAACTATAATTCACGATTTGCATGAGCTAAAACGCACAATTTTTGGCCTTTTTTAGTCGATTTGACCCATTGCCAAATAACTACATAGATGCCAATATTCATGATTTTCATGAGCTATTTACGTACAGCCATTTTAATCCATTGGTAAATAATTTCATGGATGCTAAAATAATGATTTTCATGAGCTATATTGCATGATTTTTTGCCATTTTAAGTCATTTTGATCCATTAGCAAATAATTTCATGGAGTCAAAATTCATGATTTCATAGCTGTCATACATGGATTTTGAAAATTTTTAGTCATTTCAACCCATAGGCAAATAATTTCACTAAGATCAAAATTCAGGATTTCATGAGTGATAATGCAAAATTTTTGGTCATTTTTAGTCGCTTTGATCCATTTGTAAATAATTTCTACTAATCAACAAATAATTTCATGGAGGCCAAAATCAACCATTCCATGAGATATAATGCATATATTTTTTGCCATTGTTAGTCGTTTTGACCCATTGGTAAATAATATTGCGGAGGCCAAAAATCATGATTTAATGAGCTATAATGCATGATTTGTGACCTTTTTTTTAATCATTTTGACCCATAGGCAAAAAATTCATAATTCAAGAGCTATATTTCACCATTTTTGCCCATGTTTAGTCTTTTTAACCCATTAACAAATGATTTCACAGAGGACAAAAATTTATGATTTCTTGAGCTATAATGTACGATTTTTTTCCATTTTTAGTCTTTTTGACCCATTAGCAAATAATTTGAAAGTGGACAAAGCTTTACAATTTTATGACCTATGATGTACGATTTTTGAAACTTTTTTGAAAATTTTTAGTCGCTTTGAACCATTTGTAAATAATTTCATGGAGGTAAAAGTTTAGATTTTCATTAGCTATAGCCAATAATATTTGGCAATGTTTAGTCATTTGAACCCGGAGTAAAATAATTTCACTGAGGCCAAAAGTCACGATTTCATGAGCTATAACACATGGTTTTGGCTATTTGTGGTATTTTCGATCCATTTTTAGTCTTTTCGACCCATTAGCAAATAATTTGGCCGCTCTTAGTCATTTCCACCCATTTGCAAATATCCTGGATGCCAAAATTCATGATTTTATGAGCTATAACTCACAATTTTAGGCAAATTTAAGTCATTTCGACCCATCTATAAATAATTTTATGTGTCAAAATTCATGATTTCATGAGCTATAATGCATGATTTTAGGCTATTTTTAGTCATTTTGATGCATTGACAAATAATTTCAAGGAGGGCAAAATTCACGATTACATGAGCTATAGCACGATTTTGGCTATTTTTAGTCATATTGTCCCATTATTTAGTCATATTGTCCCATTATTTTTAGTCATTGTCCCATTATTTAATAATTTCGTGAAGACAAAAATTCGTGATGTCATGAGATTTAACAAATGATTTTTCGCCATTTTTCTCATTTGGACACCCAATGGTAAATAGAGGATGCAAAAGCATGATTTCATGAGCTATATAATACATGATATTTATACAATTTTAGCCATTTTGGCCCATTGGCAAGTAATTCAAGGAAACCAAAATTCATGATTTCATTACCTATAACCCACGATTTTTGGCAACTTTTAGCCATTTTGTCCTATAGGCGATTAATTTAATCAAGCTAAAATTTGTTAGCTACAACACATGATTTTTGTCATTTTAGTCATTTCTCGCCATTGTTTAATAATTTTATGAAAACAAAAATTTATGATTTCTTGAGTTATAACACATGATTTTTGGCCATTTTAGTCATTCGCACTCCAATGACAAATAATTTTGAGGATGTCAAAATCTCGATTTTCATATGCAATAACACACAATTTTTGTCCAATTTTAGTCATTTTGACCCATTAGCAAATAATCTCAAGGAGCCCAAAATTCATGATTTTATTAGCTATAACCCACAATTTTAGCAATTTTAGTCGTTTCAAACTATAGGCAAATAATTTCACTAATGCTAAAATTTAAAATTTTATGAGCTATAATGCACGATTTTTGTTCATTCGACCCATCAAAGAAATAATTTCATGGATGCCAAAATTCATACTTTCATGAGTTATAACGCATGAATTTTGGCCATTTTAGTCATTGCAACACATTTGTAAATAAATTTATGCATGCTAAAATTCACAATTTTATGTGCTATAACGCATTTTTGACTTTTTATCATTTTGACCAATTTACAAAATAATTTCATGGAGGCAAACTTCACAATTTTATTATCAGTAATTCATGATTTTTAGGAATTTTAGTCATTTCAACACATGAAAAATAACTTCATTGAGGCCAAAATTCACGATTTCATGGGAAAATAATTTCACCGAGGCCAAAATTCACTTCGCTTTCATGAGCTATAATACACGATTTTTAGCTATTTTTATCATTTCGACCCATTGCCAAATATTTCACGGACTCCAAAATTCATGATTCCATTAACTATAATCCACTATTTTTAGTCGTTTCAAACTATAGGCAAATAATTTCACTAAGGCCAAAATTCACGATTTTATGGGTTATAACAGATAATATTTGGCTATTTTTAGTCATTTTGATCCATTAGTAAATAATTTTATGGAATCCAAAATTAACAATTTCATGAGCTATATTTTAATTTTGGCCATATTTAGTCGTTTTGACCCATTAGCAAATAATTTCACTTTGGACATAATTTATGATTCATTAACTATAACACATGATTTTTATGATTTGTTGTCATTTCATCCCATTGTTTAATAATTTTATGAAGACAAAATTCATGATTTTATTAGCTATAACACGTTATTTTTGGCCATTTTAGTCATTTGGATCCATTGGCAAATAATTTGGTGCATGCCAAAATTATAATTTTATGAGCTATAATGCACGATTATTGTCCAATTTTAGTCATTTTAACCCATTGACAAATAACTTAGTTGAGGACAAAATTCATGATTTCATTGGCTCTAACCCTCAACTTTTGGCAATTCTTAGTCGATTCAACCGATTGGCAAATAATTTTGCTGATGATAAATTTTATGATTTTGAGCTATAATGGCACAATTTGTGGCCATTTTAGTCTTTTCAACCATTGGCAAATTATTTTGTGGATGTCAAAATTCACAATTTCATGAGTGCACACGATTTTTGGACCTTTTTTTTGTCATTTCAACATATTAGTATAAATTCATGGATGCCAATATTCATGATTTTATGAGCTGAAATGTATAGTGTTTGTCCTTATTTTTTCATTTTGACCCGATGGCAGATAATTTCACGGAGGCCAAAATTCATGATTTCTTGAACTATAATTCACAAATTTCATGAGGCTAAAATTCACGATTTCATCAGCTGTAACACACACTTTTTGTCTATTTTTAGTCATTTCGACCATTTGGCAAATAGTTTCGTGTATGTTAAAATTCACAATTTTAAAAGCTGTAACCCTTGATTTTGGGCAATTTATAGTCATTTCAACCATTGGCAAATAATTTGACGGAGGCTAAAATCATTGATTTCATGAGTTGTAACACACGATTTTTGGCTATTTTCAGTTATTTTCACCCATTAACAAATAATTTTGTGGAGGCCAAAATCCATGATTTTTTGAACTATAACACACAATTTTTAGTCTTTTTTAGTCATTTCGTCCGATTTTTTAATAAGTTCATGAAGAAAAAATTTACTATTTCATGAGGTATAACACAATTTTGGCTATTTTATTCACTTGGACCCATTGGCAATTAATTTCATAGATGCCAAAATCATGATTTCATGAGCTATAACACAAGATTTTGTCCAATTTTAGTCATTTTACCTATTAGTAAATAACCTCATGGAGGCCAAAATTCATGATTTCATTAGCTATATTCCACAATTTTAGCCATTTTAGTCTTTTCAACCCATTAGCAAATAATTTCTTACAGGATGAAAATTCACGATTTTCTAAGATATAAAGTATGATTTTTATAATTTTAGTTATTTTGACCTATAGGAAAATAATTTCATGGAGGTAAAATACACAATTTCATTATTTACATTCCATGATTTTTGGCAATTTTTAGTCATTTTGACCCATAGTAAAATAACTTCACTAAGGCAAAAGTTTACTTCATCATGAGTAGTAACACAAGATTTGGCTATTTTTAGTCATCTCACCAATAGGCTTAATAATTTCATTGAGAGCAAAATTTATGATTTTATAAGCTATGACACATGATTTTTGGCCTTTTTGTCATTTCGACACATTGACAAATAATTTGGAGGTGAAAATTCATGATTTCATGAGCTATAATGCACGATTTTGGCCCTTTTTAATCATTTTGACCCATTGATAAATAATTTCATGGATGCTAAAATTTATGATTTTATGAGCTCTAACCCATAATTTTGGATAATTTTTAGTCACTTCAACCCATTGGCAAATAAATTCATGAAAGCCAAAATTTATGATTTTATGAGCTATAACACATGATTTTTAACCAACTTAAGTCATTTGGATCCATTGGCAAATAATTTGAGGTGAAAATTCATGATTTTATAAGTGTGTAGCAAACAATTTTTGTCATTTCTAGTCATTTTGACTCATTGGTAAATAATTTCTTGAAGACAATAATTAATGATTTTATGAGCTATATCACATGATTTTTAACCAACTTAAGTCATTTGGATCCCTGGGCAAATAATTTTATGGTTGCTAAAGTTATAACTTTTATGAGCTATAACGCATCATTTTGTTCATTTTAGTCATTTTGACCAATTGGCAAATAATTCCATGGAGGCCAAAATTCACGATTTATTAGCTATAACGCACTAATTTTTATAATTTTAGTCATTTCAACCCACGGTGAATAATTTCATTGAGAGCAAAATTTATGATTTTATAAGCTATGACACATGATTTTTGGCCTTTTTGTCATTTCGACACATTGACAAATAATTTCAGTGGTAAAATCCATGATTTCATGAGCTATAATGCACGATTTTGGCCCTTTTTAATCATTTTGACCCATTGATAAATAATTTCATGGATGCTAAAATTTATGATTTTATGAGCTCTAACCCATAATTTTGGATAATTTTTAGTCACTTCAACCCATTGGCAAATAAATTCATGAAAGCCAAAATTTATGATTTTATGAGCTATAACACACAATTTTCACCATTTTTAATCATTTTGACCCATTGACAAATAATTTGGAGGTGAAAATTCATGATTTTATAAGTCTGTGTAGCAAACAATTTTTTTCATTTCTAGTCATTTTGACTCATTGGTAAATAATTTCTTGAAGACAATAATTAATGATTTTATGAGCTATATCACATGATTTTAACCAACTTAAGTCATTTGGATCCCTGGCAAATAATTTTATGGTTGCTAAAGTTATAACTTTTATGAGCTATAACGCATCATTTTGTTCATTTTAGTCATTTTGACCAATTGGCAAATAATTCCATGGAGGCCAAAATTCACGATTTATTAGCTATAACGCACTAATTTTTATAATTTTAGTCATTTCAACCCACGGTGAATAATTTCATTGAGAGCAAAATTTATGATTTTATAAGCTATGACACATGATTTTTGGCCTTTTTGTCATTTCGACACATTGACAAATAATTTCAGTGGTAAAATCCATGATTTCATGAGCTATAATGCACGATTTTGGCCCTTTTTAATCATTTTGACCCATTGATAAATAATTTCATGGATGCTAAAATTTATGATTTTATGAGCTCTAACCCATAATTTTGGATAATTTTAGTCACTTCAACCCATTGGCAAATAAATTCATGAAAGCCAAAATTTATGATTTTATGAGCTATAACACACAATTTTCACCATTTTTAATCATTTTGACCCATTGACAAATAATTTGGAGGTGAAAATTCATGATTTTATAAGTCTGTGTAGCAAACAATTTTTGTCATTTCTAGTCATTTTGACTCATTGGTAAATAATTTCTTGAAGACAATAATTAATGATTTTATGAGCTATATCACATGATTTTAACCAACTTAAGTCATTTGGATCCCTGGCAAATAATTTTATGGTTGCTAAAGTTATAACTTTTATGAGCTATAACGCATCATTTTGTTCATTTTAGTCATTTTGACCAATTGGCAAATAATTCCATGGAGGCCAAAATTCACGATTTATTAGCTATAGCATACGAATTTTATAATTTTAGTCATTTCAACCCATTGGCAAATAATTTCAAGGCCAAAATTCAAGATTTCTTTAGCTATAATTCATGATTTTAGACTATTTGTATTCATTTTAACCCATTAGAAAATAATTTCATTGACGCTAAAATGCACGATTTCATGAGCTATAATGCTTGATTTTTGACCATTTTTAGTTATTTTGAACCATTCACAAATAATTTTGTGGATGCCAAAATTCACAACCTAATGGGCTATAATGCATGATTTTAGGCCATTTTAGTCATTTCAACCCGTTGGTAATAATTTCATGGATGCCAAAATTCAAGATTTCATGAGCAATAAAGTATGATTTTTTGCCATATTTCATGGTATTGACCCTTCAGCAAATAATTTCACGGAGGCCAAAGTTCACAATTTCATGAGCTATAAAGTCACGAGATTTTGGCCTTTTTTAGTCATTTTGACCCATTGTCCAATAGTTTCGTGGATGCCAAAATTTATGATTTTATAAGCTATAACCCACAATTTTTGATAATTTTTAGTCATTTCGACCCATGGGCAAAAAATTTAACTGAGGTCAAATTTTAGAATTTTATGAGCTATAACACATGCTTTTTGGGCATTTTTAGTCATTTTGATCCAGTAACAAATAATTTCGCAAGGCCAAAATTCACGATTTTTTGGGCTATAACATAGGATTTTTGGCAATTTTTAGTTGTTTCTTCCCATTGTTTAATAATTTTATGAAAACAAAAATTCATGATTTCTTGAGCTATAACACATGATTTTTGGCTATTTTAGTCAATTGGATCCAAAAACAAATAATTTTGAGGATGCCAAAATCTCAATTTTCATGAGCTATAACACACGATTTTTATCCAATTTTAGTCATTTTGACTGATTAGCAAATAATCTCAAGGATGCCAACATTAATGATTTTATTAGCTATACCCCAAAATTATTAGCAATTTTAGTTGTTTCGACTTGTAGGCGAATAATTTCACTGATGCTAAAATTTACAATTTCATAAGCTATAATGCATGATTTTTGCCATTCGACCCATTAGCAAATAATTTCATGGATGCTAAAATTAATAATTTTATGAGTTATAACATACAACTTTTGGCCTTTTTAGTCATTGCAACACATTTGTAAATAAATTTATGCTATGCCAAAATTCACGATTCATGAGCTATAATGCTTGATTTTTGACCATTTTTAGTTATTTTGACCCATTGGCAAATAATTTCATGGAGAAAAAAATTTATAATTTCATTAGCTATAACCCACAATTTTGTCAATTTTAGTCATTTCAACACATAAAAAATAACTTCACTTAGGCCAAAATTCATGATTTTCATGGGAAAATAATTTCACGAGGCCAAAATTCATGATTTCATGAGCTATAACACACGATTTTTGGCTATTTTAGTCATTTTGACCCATTGCCAAATAAATTCAAGGACTCCAAAATTCATGATTTTCTTAAGTATAACCCACTATTAATTCAAAGTGCCAAATAATTTTAGTCATTTTGAAATTATTGGTCAAAATTCACATTTTTCATGAACTATAACACACGATTTTTATCCAATTTTAGTCATTTTCATAAATTAGCAAATAATTTTATGGAGGCTAAAATTCATGACTTTATTAGCTATATTCCACAAGTTTAGCCATTTTTTGTCTTTTCGACCCATTGGCAAATAATATCTTTATGGATGAAATTTCACGATTTCATGAGCTATAAAGCACGAAATTTTTGCAATTTAAGTTGTTTTGACGTATTGGCAAATAATTTCATGAAGGCAAAAATACCCAATGTCATTGTCTATAATCCACAAAATTTGACAATTTTTAATCATTTTGACCCTTAGAAAATAATTTCAGTGATGCCAAAATTCACGAATTCGTTAGCAATAACTCATGATCTTGGCTAATTTTATCGTCTCGGCCCATAGGCAAATAATTTTATTAAGGGTGAAATTCATGATTTTTGGCAAATAACATTGGAGGTCAAAATTCACGATTTCATGAACTATAAAGCATGATTTCGGCCCTTTTTAGTCATTTCGACCCATTGGCAAATAATATCATGAATACCAAAATTCATGATTTCATGAGCTATAACCATGATTTTGGGTAATTTTAGTCGCTTCAACCCATTAGCAAAAAATTTCACGAAGGGAAAACTCTTAATTTCATGATCTATAATGCATGATTTTTTATTATTTTTTAATTGTTTTGACCCATTGGAAAATAATTTCAAGCCAAAAATTCATAATTTTATGAGCTATATAGCACATGATTTTTGGCCATTTTTAGTCTTTTTGGCTAATTGGCAAACAATATTGTGAAGATAAAAATGCATGATTTCATGAGTTATAACACATGATTTTTGACCAACTTAAATTGTTTGGATCCATGGGCAAATAATTTCGTGGATGCAAAATTACAACTTTTATGAGTTATAACACATGATTTTTGGCCATTTTTAGTCATTTTAACCCATTGGCAAATAATTCATGGAGGCCAAAATTCATGATTTTATTAGCTATAACCCATGATTTTTTATAATTTTAGTCATTTCAACCCTTAGGCTAATAATTTCACTAAGGCAAAATTCAAGATTTCTTTAGCTATAATGCACAATTTTAAACTTTGTTTTAGTCATTTTAACCCATTGGCAAATAACTTCATTGAGGCTAAAATTCACGATTTCATGAGCTATAACGCATGATTTTGGCTATTTTAGTTACTTTGAACCATTGACAAATAATTTTGTGGATGCAAAAATTTACAACTTAATGTGCTATAACACACACTTTTGGTCATTCTTAGTTATTTCAACCCATTGGTAAATAATTTCATGGATGCCAAAATTTAGGATTTCATGAGCTATAATGCACGATATTTTAGCATTTTTAGTCATTTTAATCATTGATAAATAATTTCATGGATGCCAAAATTTTAGATTTCATGAGCTATAACACATGATTTTTGGCCATTTTTAGTCGCTTCAACCCATTAGCAAATAATTTCATGGAGGCCAAAATTCATGATTTATTAGCTATAACCCACAATTTTTGTCCATTTTTAGTCATTTGGACTCAATGGCAAATAGTTTTGGATGCCCAAATCTCGGATTTCTTGAGCTATAATGCATAATTTTGGCCATTTTTAGTCATTTTGACCAATTAGCAAATAATTTCATGGAGGCCAAAATTCATGAGTTCATTAGCTATGACCCACAATTTTTGGCAATATTTACTCATTTTGACGATAGGTGAATAATTTCATCGATGCTAAATTAATAATTTCATGAGCTATAATACACGATTTAATTATTCGACCATTGGCAAATAATTCATGGAGGCCAAAGTTCACGATTTCATGAGCTATAATGCATGATTTTTTTCTATTTTTAGTTGCTTCAACCTATTGGTAAATAATTTCATGGAGGCCAAAATTCATGATTTCATGAGTTATAACGCATAATTTTGGCCATTTTAGTTCTCTTTGACCCATTGGCAATAAATTTCGTGGATGCCAAAATTCACAATTTCATGAGCTATAATGCATAACTAAATTCACAATTTCATGAGCTATAATGCATAACACAAAATAGTTGTTTTGACCCATTGGTAATTAATTTCGTGAATGCCAAAATTCACAATTTCATGAGCTATAGTGCATAACTTTTGGCCATTTTAGTTATTTAGACCCATTGGCAATTAATCTCATAGATGCTAAAATTCACAATTTCCTATGAAGCACAATTTTTCGCCATTTTTAGTTGCTTCAACCTATTGGTAAATAATTTCATGGAGGCCAAAATTTGTGATTTCATGAGCTATAATACACGATTTTTAGCCATTTTTAGTTGTTTTGACCCATTGGTAAATAATTTCATAGAGACAAAATTTTAAGATTTCATGAGCTATAACACATGATTTTTAGCCATTTTAGTCATTTTGACCCATTGGTAAATAATTTCGTGGATGCCAAAATTCATGATTTTATGAGCTATAACGCACAACTTTTCATCATTTTAAGTCATTTCAACCATTGGCAAATAATTTTATGGAGGCCAAAATTTACAATTTCATTAGTCAGTAGCCCATGATCTTTGCAAGTTGTAATCATCTCAAGCTTAGGCAAATAATTACACTATGGCCAAAATTCACAATTTGATTGAATACAAAATTGAGATTTCATGAGGTATATTCTATGAAGGCTAAAATTCATGATTTTATTAGCTATAACCCACAATTTTTGTTCATTTTTAGCCATTTCGATATGTTGGCAAATTATTTCATGGAGGCCAAATTTCATGATTTCTTGAACTATAATGCCGAATTTTGGCCATTTTAAATCATTTGGCCCATTGACAAATAATTTCACAGAGGCTAAAATTTACTATTTCATGAGCTATAACACACGATTTTGACCATTTTTAGTTGTTTTGACCCATTGGCAAATAATTTCTTTGATACCAAAATTCATAATTTCATGAGCTACAACGCTTAAATTTTAGCCATTTTAGTCATTTCGACCCATTGGCAAATAATTTCATTGAGGTCAAAATTCATGATTTCATGAGCTATAACGCATGATTTTTGGCCATTTTAGTTATTTTGACCCATAAGTAAATAAATTCATAGAGATGAAAATTCAATATTTCATGTGCCATAATACTTTTTGGCCATTTTAGTTATTTTGACCCATTAGCAATAGTTTTGTGGATGCTAAAATTTACAATTTCTAGTTATAAAGCACAATTTTAGCCAATTTAAGTTGTTCTAACCCATTGGCAATTTATTTGGTGGATGTTAAAATTCACAATTTCAAGAGCTATAACACACGATTTTTTGCCATTTCTAGTTCTTCAACCCTTTTGTAAATAATTTCATTGAGGTCAAAATTCATGATTTCTTTAGCTATAATGTAATATTGTTTGCCATTTTTAGTCATTTCGACCCATTAGTAAATAATTTCACAGAGATAAAAATTCACAATTTCATGAGCTATAACACACGATTTTTGGCCATTTAAGTCGTTTTGACCCATTGGTAAATAACTTCACGAAGACATAATTTTAAGATTTCATGAGCTATAACATACAATTTTTAGCCATTTTGAATCGTTTTGACCAATTAGTAAATAATTTCGCAGGTGCCAAAATCATAATTTTTATGAGCTGTAACGCTAGATTTTTCATCATTTTAAGTTATTTCGACCCATTAGCAAATAAATTTATATAGGTCAAAATTCACAATTTTAGGCCATTTTTAATGATTTTGGCCATTGGCAAATAATTTCATTGACTCAAAATTCACAATTTCAAGAGCTATATTCCATAGAGGCTAAAATTCATGATTTCATTAGCTATAATTTGGGATTTTGGCCATTTTAGTCATTTCGACCCATTAGCAATTAATTTCATAGATGCCCTAAAATTAACAATTTCATGAGCTAAAATTCATGATTTCATGAGTTATGATGCATGATTTTGGCCACTTTTAGTCATTTTGATCTATTGACAAATAATTTCATTGACTCAAAATTCACAATTTCATGAACTATAATTCACAATTTTTTACCATTTATAGTCATTTTGAACATTGGCAAATAATTTCATTGACTCAAAATTCACAATTCATGAGCTATAACACACGATTTTTGGCCATTTTAGTTATTTTGACCCATTGGTAAATAATTTCATAGAGATGAAAATTCATGACTTCATGAGCTATATCGCATAATTTTGGCCATTTTAGTTGTTTTGACCCATTGGCAATTCATTTCGTGGATGCCAAAACTTAAAATTTCATGAGTAGTAATGCACATTTTAAACCATTTTAGTTGTTTTAACCCATTAGCAATTAATTTCATAGATGCCCTAAAATTAACAATTTCATGAGCTATAACGCATGATTTTTGGTCATTTTTAATTGTTTCAACCCATTGGTAAATAATTTCATGGAGGAAAATTCATGATTTCTTGAGCTATAACACACGATTGTTTGCCATTTTAATCATTTCGTCCATTGTTAAATAGATTCATAGAGAAAAATTCACGATTTCATGAGCTATAACACATGATTTTGGCCATTTTAGTAGTTTTGACCAATTAGTAATAATTTTGTGAAGACCAAAATTCAAGATCTCATGACACACGATTTTTGCCCATGTTTAGTCATTTTGACCCATTGGTAAATAATTTTGGGATGCCAAAATATTTTTTTTCATGAGCGATAACGTACAATTTTTGGTCATTTTATGTCATTTCGACCCATTGGCAAATAATTTTATGGTGGCCAAAATTCACGATTTCATTATCTGTGGTCCATGATTTTTTATAATTTTTATTCATTTCAACCCTTAGGCACAGTAAGGCCGAAATTCAAAATTTCATTGGTATTGACGCACAATTTTAGTGCTATTTTTAGTCATGTTGACCGCAAATAATTTTATTGACTCCAAAATTTACAATTTCGTGAGCTATATTCCATGATGGCTAAAATTCATGATGTCATTAGCTATAACCCGTGATTTCTAGCCATTTTTAGCCGTTTCAACCTATTACCTAATTATTTCAGGGAGACCAAATTTCATGCTTTCATGGGCTATAATGCTAGACTTTTGGCCAGTTTTAGTCATTTGGTCCACTAGCAAATAATTTCATGGAGGAAAATTCATGATTTTATAAGCTACATCGCACAATTTTTGGCCATTTTTAGTCATTTCGACCCATTGATAAATAATTTTATGGTGGCCATAATTCACAATTTCATTATTTGTAGTCCATGATTTTTACAATTTTATTCATTTCAACCCTTAGGCGATGAGTTGAAATTCAAATTGTCATTGGCAATGATGCACAATTTTAGTGCTATTTTTAGTCATGTTGACCATTGGCAAATAATTTTGTTGACTCCAAAACTCAAAATTTCAAGAGCTATATTCCATGATGGCCAAAATTCACGATGTCATTAGCTATAACCTGTGATTTCTAGCCATTTTAAGCCATTTCAATCCATTAGATAATTATTTCAGGGAGGCCAAATTTCATGGTTTCATGGGCTATAATGCTAGACTTTTGACCAGTTTTAGTCGTTTGGCCCACTAGCAAATAATTTCACGGAGGTCAAACTTCACAAATTTGTAAGATATAATGCATGATTTTTGGCCATTTTTCGTTGTTTTAACCTATTGGCAAATAACTTAATGGACGCCAAAATTCAAAATTTCATAAGCTATAACGCATGATTATTGGCCATTTTTAGACATTTTGACCATTGGGGAATAATTCATAAGGCCAAAATTCACGATTTCATTGGCTATAATACATGATTTTTGGTCATTTTTAATTGTTTTGACCCATTCATAAATAATCTCATAGATATGATATTTTATGATTTAATGAGCTATAACGCATGATAATTGTTTTGGCCCATTTGTTACCTTTTTTAGTCATTTTGACCCATTGGCAAATAATTTCATGGATACCAAAATTCACGATTTTTAAGCTATAACACACAAGTTTTTTAATGTTTTCTTATTTTTACCCATTGACAAATAATTTTGTGAAGGGCAAAATTCACAATTTCATTTGCTATAATACACGATTTACATTGCCATTTTAGTCATTTTGACCAATTCAGAATAATTTCACGGATGCCAAAATTCATGATTTTCATGAGCTATAACGTATAATTTTGGCGATTTTAAGTCATTTTGACCCATTGGCAAATAATTTTATAGTGGCCAAAATTCACGATTTAATTAGTAATGACCCACAATTTTATCTTATTTTTATCGTTTCAACCCATAAGCAAATAATTTCACTTAGGCCAACATTCTTGATTTCAGTACCTATAATGCACGATTTTGGCCACTTTAAGGTATTTTAGCCCCTTGGCGAATAAATTTATGGACTCCAAAATTAGCAATTTTGTGAGCTATAATGCACGATTTTTTGCTGTTATTTATTGTTTCGACCCATTGGCGAATAATTTCACTAAAGCCAAAATTAATGATTTCATGAGCTATAAGGCATGTTTTTTGGTCACTTGTAGTCGTTTCAACCTATTGCTAAATAATTTCATGGAGGCCAAAATTCACGACTTTATTGGCTATAACGCATGATTTTTGGTCATCTTTAGTCGTTTTGACCCATTGGCAAATAATTTCGTGGATATTAGAATTCATGATTTCATGAGCTATAATGCACAATTTGTGGCCATTTTTAGCCGTTCCGTTCCATTGGCAAATAATTTTCTAGATGCCAAAATTCAAAATTATATAGGCTATAATGCACGTTTTTTTGCTCTTTTTAGTCATTTCAAAGAATTGATAAATAGCATCGTGGATGTTAAAATTCACAATTTCATGATGTATAATGCATGGTTTTTGGCCACTTTTTGTTGTTGCCACCCTTTGGTAAATAAGTTCGTGAAGGGTAAAATTCACGATTTCATGCTACAAAGTATGATATGTGGCCTTTTTTAGTCATTTTGATCCATTGTCCGATAATATCATGGGTCTCAAAATTTATGATTTTCATGAGCCATAATGCATGATTTTTGGCCAATTTTAGTCATTTTGAGCCATTAGTAAATAATTTCGTGAAGACAAAAAATCACTATCGCATGACTATAACACACGATTTTTGGCTATTTATAGTCATTTTGACCCATTGGTAAATAATTTATTTGATGCCAAAATCATGATTTTAGTGAGCTATAAGCCGCGATTTTTAGCCTTTTTAAGTCATATTGACCCACTAGCAAATTATTTTTTAGAGGCCAAAATTCATGAATTCATTAGTTATCGCCCATTTTTGTTTTGGCAATTTTCAGTCATTTCGACCCTTGGCAACTAATTTCACTAAGGCCAAAATTCACAAATTTATTGGCACTAATGCACGGTTTTAGGCAATTTTTAGTCATTTCAGCTCTTAGCCATATAATTTCAATGAGGCCAAAATTCACAATTTCATGAGCTACAATGCATATTTTTGGGTCATTATTAGTCATTTAGACCCATTGGCAAATAATTTTACGAAAGCGGAACTCATGATTTCATGAGCTATTACATATGATTTTGACCATTTTCAGTCGTTTTGACACAATGCCAAATAATTTCACGGATGGAAAATTCATGATTTTTAAGATCTATAACATACAATTTTTGGCCATTTTAAGTCATTCTGACCCATTGGCAAATAATTTTATCATGATTGAAATTCACAATTTCATTAGCTATAGCCCGATTTTTGGCAATTTTAATTATTTCAACCCTTACGCAAATAATTTCACTAAGCTCAAAGTTCACAATTTCATTGGCAATAATTAAAATTTTGAAGCCATTTTTAGTCATCTTGGCCCATTGGCAAATAATTTCATGGACTCTATAATTCACGACTTCATGAGCTAGGTTCCATAGAGGCCAAATTTATGATTCCATTAGCTAAAACCCATGATTTTTTTTTTTTGCCATTTTTAGTCATTTTACCCATATGTAAATAATTTCCTGAGACCAAAATTCATGATTTCATAGGCTATAATGCACGAATTTTGGCCATCGTTAATCATTTTGACCCATTAACAAAAAATTTTGTGGTGGCCAAAATCCACGAGTTTTTGACATTTTTAGTCATTTTGATCCGTGTGTAAACAATTTCATGGAAACAAAAATACACGATTTCATGAGCTATAACACATAATTTTGGCCATTTTAGTCATTTCGCCCGTTTGAAAAACATTTCATGGATTCCAACATTACAAAGTCTTGACCCATAGGCAAATAATTTCACTAAGACCTAAATTTAAGATTATATGAGCAATAATGCAAGATTTGTGGCTATTTTTGGTCATTTTGTTCCATTACAAATAATTTTGTGCAGCCAAAATTTACGATTTTATGAACTATAATGCACAATTCTTTTGGGCAATTTTTAGTATATTTACCCATTGTCAAATATGTTCGTGGATGCCAAAATTCACAATTTTTATGAGCTATAACGCACAATTTCTTATCAATTTTAGTCATTTTCACCCATTGGCAAATAATTTTGTGAAGGCCAAATTGACAATTTCATGAGCTATAAGGCAAGCTTTTTAGCCATTTTAGTCATTTTGACCCACTAGTAAATAAATTTGTAGCCAAAATTTCCAATTTCATGAACAATAATGCATGATTTTGTGCCATTGTTTAATTTTTGATACTTTGGAAAATAATTTTGCATGCATAAAAATCACGATTTCATGAGCTATGTATGACACATGATTTTTGGCCATTTATAGTCATTTTGACCCATTGGCAAATAATTTCACTAAGGCCAAAATTCACAAATTTATTGGCACTAATGCGGTTTTAGGCAATTTTAGTCATTTGACTCTTAGCCATATAATTTCAATGAGGCCAAAATTCACAATTTCATGAGCTACAATGCATATTTTGGGTCATTATTAGTCATTTAGACCCATTGGCAAATAATTTTACGAAAGCGGAACTCATGATTTCATGAGCTATTACATATGATTTTGACCATTTTCAGTCGTTTTGACACAATGCCAAATAATTTCACGGATGGAAAATTCATGATTTTTAAGATCTATAACATACAATTTTTGGCCATTTTAAGTCATTCTGACCCATTGGCAAATAATTTTATGCAGATTGAAATTCACAATTTCATTAGCTATAGCCCCCGATTTTTGGCAATTTTTAATTATTTCGACCCTTACGCAAATAATTTCACTAAGCTCAAAGTTCACAATTTCATTGGCAATAATTAAAATTTTGAAGCCATTTTTAGTCATCTTGGCCCATTGGCAAATAATTTCATGGACTCTATAATTCACGACTTCATGAGCTAGGTTCCATAGAGGCCAAATTTATGATTCCATTAGCTAAAACCCATGATTTTTTTTTTGCCATTTTAGTCATTTTCACCCATTGGCAAATAATTTCACTGAGACCAAAATTCATGATTTCATGAGCTATAACACATAATTTTGGCCATTTTAATCATTTCGCCCCATTGGAAAATAATTTCGTGGATGCTAAAATTCACGATTTCATGAGCTATAACACATAATTTTGGCCATTTTAGTCATTTTGATCCGTGTGTAAACAATTTCATGGAAACAAAATACACGATTTCATGAGCTATGTATGACACATGATTTTTGGCTATTTTTAGTCATTTCGGCCCGTTTGAAAAACATTTCATGGATTCCAACATTACAAAGTCTTGACCCATAGGCAAATAATTTCACTAAGACCTAAATTTAAGATTATATGAGCAATAATGCAAGATTTGTGGCTATTTTTGGTCATTTTGTTCCATTGTCAAATAATTTCATAGGCCAAAATTCACGATTTCATGAACTATAATGCACAATTCTTTTGGGCAATTTTTAGTATATTTACCCATTGTCAAATATGTTCGTGGATGCCAAAATTCACAATTTTTATGAGCTATAACGCACAATTTCTTATCAATTTTAGTCATTTTCACCCATTGGCAAATAATTTTGTGAAGGCCAAATTGACAATTTCATGAGCTATAAGGCAAGCTTTTTAGCCATTTTTAGTCATTTTGACCCACTAGTAAATAAATTTGTAGAAGCCAAAATTTCCAATTTCATGAACAATAATGCATGATTTTGTGCCATTGTTTAATTTTTTGATACTTTGGAAAATAATTTTGCACAGACAAAAAATCACGATTTCATGAGCTATGTATGACACATGATTTTTGGCCATTTATAGTCATTTTGTCCCATTGGAAAATAATTTCGTGGATGCTAAAATTCACGATTTCATAGCCTATAACGTTTGGTTTTTTTTTGCCATTTTAGTTATTTTGACACATTGACAAGTAATTCGTGGATGCTAAAATTCATGATTTTAAGAGTTATAACCCACATTTTGGATATTTTAAGTTATTTAGACCCATTGGTAAACAATTTCATGGTGACAAAATACACGATTTCATGAGCTATAACACATAATTTTGGCCATTTTAATCATTTCGCCCCATTGGAAAATAATTGTATTGACTCCAACATTCGCAAATTCATTAGCTATATTCCGTAGAGGCCAAAATTCATGATTTTCATAAGCTAAAATGCACTATTTTTGGTCATTTTATTCATTTTGACCCTTTGGAAAATAATTTCATGGATGCTAGAATTCATGATTTGATGAATTATAACGCACGATATTTTGTCCATTTTTTCGTTTTGACCGTTTGGCAAATAATTTTGTGGATGCCAAAATTCACGATTTCATGAGCTATAACACACGATTTTTTTACCATTTTTAGTCATTCTAACCATAGGCCAATAATTTCAATGAGGTCAAAATACAGGATTTCTAGAGTTATAAAGCGATTTTGGCCGCTTTCAGTTATTTTGTTCCATTGTCAAATAATTTCACATAGGCCAAAATTCATGATTTTGTGAGCTATACTGCACAGATTGTTTTTCCATATTTAGTTGTTTTGACCAATTAGTAATAATTTCATAAAGAAAAAATACATGATTTCATGAGCTATAACACATAATTTTAAACCATTTTTAGTCATTTTGACACATTAACAAATAATTTACTGAGGTAAAAATTCACAATTTCGTTAGCTATTACGCACGATTTTTGGCCATTTTTAGTCATGTCGACCCACTGAAGTAATTTCATAGAGGTAAAAATTTATGATTTCAGAAGCCTTAACGGACGATTTTTGGCTATTTTTAGTCATTTTGATCCATTGGCAAATAATTTTGTGAGTGTAAAAATTCACAATTTCATGAGCTATAACTAATGATTTTTGGCTATTTTTAGTCATTTCATTCCATTAGTAAATAATTTCATGGTTACCAAAATTCATGATTTCACGAACTGTAATGCATTATTTTAGCTATTTTTAGCCGTTTTGACACATTGGTAAATAATTGGGTTTTTCATAGAAACCACCTTATAAGTTCAAAACTTTTATAAAACCACCTTTAAAGTTATTTTTGATAGAAACCACCTTATAAGTCCAAAATGCCCTCAAAGTCACACTTTTGAATAATTTCTCTTAAAAATGCTGTTACAATACCCTCATTCATCCTAAATGAAAAAGAGGAGGAGGAGGAGGAGGAGGAGGAGGAGGAGGAGGAGGAGGAGGAGGAGGAGGAGGAGGAGGAGGAGGAGGAGGAGGAGGAGGAGGAGGAGGAGGAGGAGGAGGAGGAGGAGGAGGAGGAGGAGGAGGAGGAGGAGGAGGAGGAGGAGGAGGAGGAGGAGGAGGAGGAGGAGGAGGAGGAGGAGGAGGAGGAGGAGGAGGAGGAGGAGGAGGAGGAGGAGGGGAGGAAGATGGATAAATGGTGGATGGAAAAAACTTTAAACCATGAAATATAGATAAAAATTCACAATTTTATGAGCTATAAAGCACAATTTATATCGCTTTTTTTATCATTTTGACCCATTAGCAAATAATTTTATGGATGCTAAAATTCACATTTCGCTAATTATAATGCACGATTTTTAGTCATTTTTATCATTCGACCCATTGGCATATAATTTCGCACAGCCTAAAATTCACTATTTTATTGGCTATAATGCATAATTTTTAGGCTTTTTTAGTCGTTTTGACCCATAGGCTAATAATTTCGTGGATACTAAAATCCATGGTTTTTCTTGAGTTATAGCACACAATTTCTTTTTTACCAATTTTAATCATTTTGTCCCATAGGCAAATAATTTCGCAAATGCTAAAATTCATGATTTCATGAGCTATAACACATGATTTTTAGCCATGTTTAGTCATTTGGACCCATTGGTAAATAATTTTGTGGATGCCAAAATAGTGATTTTTAGGAGTTATAACGCATGATTTTTTTTACATTTTTGGCTATTTCAACCCATTGGCAAAAAATTTCATGGAGGCTAAGATTCACGATTTCATAGCAATAATCTATCATCTTTGAAAATTTAGTCGTTTCAACTCATGGGCAAATTATTTCATCGAGGCAAAAATTCATGATTTTATGAGTTATAATGCATGATTGTGGCCATTTTTAGTCATTTTGACCCACTGGAAAATAATTTTGCCCAAGCCAAAATTCACTTTTTCAAGAGTTGTAACGTATGATATTTGATAATGTTTAGTTGCATTGATCCATGGGCAAATAATTTCGTGAATGCTTAAATTCACGATTTAATGAATTATAACGATGCTTTTTGCCATTTTAGTTGTTTTGACACATTGATAAATAATTGACTGAGACCAAAAGTCACGATTTCATGAGCTATAGTGCATGATTTTTTTGGTATTTTTATTCATTCTGACCCATTGGTAAATAATTTCATAGAGATAAAAATTTATTATTTTATGAGTTATAATGCATGATTTTTAGGCATTTTTAGTCCTTTTGACCCGCATTAGCAAATAATTTTGTTGATGCCAAAATTCGCGATTTCATGAGCTAGAGCGCAAGGTTTTTGGCCATTTTTAAATGTTTCGGCCTATTGGTGAATTCATGAGCTAGAACGCAAGATTTTTTGCCATATTTTTTGTCTTTTTGGTCCAATAAAAGATAATTCCATGGACTCCAAAGTTTGTGAATTCATGAGCTATATTCAACGGATGCAAGAGTTCATGATTTTCATGAGCTATAACACATGATTTTTAGCTAGATTTAGTCATTTCGATCCATTAGAAAATAATTTTATGGACGCTAAAATTCATGATTTCGTGAACTACAGTGCACGATTTTGGCCTTTTTTTTATTTCGACCCTTTGGCAAATAATTTCACAGAGGCCTAAATTCAAGATTTCATGAGCTTTAACACACAATTTTCAGCCTTTGTTTAGTCATTTTGACTCATAGGCAAATAATTTCACTAATAAACTTTAGGCTTTCATGAGCTATAATGCACGACTTTTGTCCATTTGTAGTCATTCCGTCCCATTAGTAAATAATTTCATGGATGCAAGAATTCACGATTTCATGACCTATTATGCACAATTTTAGGCTATTTTTAGTCATTTTGACCCATTAGCAAATAGTTTTATTGATGCTAAAATTCACGATTTTCAAGGGCTATAACACATGATTTTTGGCGAGTTTTAGTCATTTCGGCCCTTTGCCAAATAATTTCATTAATGTCAAAATTCATGATTTAATGAACTGTAATGCATGATTTTTGGCCATTCTTAGTCATTTCGATCCATTAGTAAATAATTTTATGGAGATAAAATTCATGATTTCATAAACTATACCACATAAATTTTGGGCATTTTAATCATATTCATTTGCAAATATTTTTATCGGCCAAAATTCATGATTTTTATGAGCTAAAACGCATGATTTTTGGCCATTTTTTCATTTTGACCATTTGGCAAATAATTTTGTTGATGCCAAAATTCATGATTTCATAAACTATAACACACGATCTTTTTTCCACTTTTTGTCTTTTTCGACCCTTCAGCAAATAATTTCATGGACTCAAAATTCGTGAATTCATGAGCTATAACACATGATTTTTGGCCATTTTAGTCATTTTGATCCATAGGCAAATAATTTTTCCTAGACAAAAATTTACTATTTCATTAGCTATAATGCATGATTTTTACCATTTTTAGCCAAAATTCTCAATTTTATGAACTATAACACACGCTTTGGCCATTTTTTGTCATTTCGATCCTTTAACAAATAATCTCATAGGGTCAGATTCATGATTTCATGAGCTATATAACACATGCTTTTTGGCCTTTTTTAGTTATTTTGACCCATTAACAAATAATTTCTGTCAGGCCAAAATTCACGATTTCATCAGCTATAATACATGATTTTTGGAATTTTAGTTATTTTATTTCATTGGCAAATAGTTATGCGGGGACAAAAATTCACGATTTCATGAGCTCTGACTCATATCTTTTGGCCATTTTTAGTTGTTTTGACCCATTGGCTAAAAATTTTATGGATGCCAAATTTATGATTTCATGAGCTATAACGCTTGATTTTTTGCCATTTTTAGACATTTTGACTCCCTGGCAAAAAATTTGAAGAGCCCAAAATTCATGATTTCAAGATTTATAATACATGACTTTTGAACATTTTTAGTAGTTCTGACCTATTGGTGAACAACTTTATGGAGACAAAGATACATGATTTCATGATCTAGAACGCATGATTTTTGGCCATTTTTAGTCCTTTTGGTCTACTGAAAAATAATTTCATGGACTCCAAAATTCGTGAATTCATGAGCTATATTCAACGGAGCATGAAATTCACGATTTTCATGAGCTATAACACATGATTTTTGGTCAGATTAAGTCATTTTGACCTATTGGAAAATAATTTTGTGGATGCTAGAATTCACGATTTCATAAACTATAATGCAAGATATTTTGGCCATTTTTTCATTTTGACCATTTGGCAAATAATTTCATAGAGGCCTAAAATCAAGCTTTCATGACCTATAATACACGTCTTTCAATATTTTTTAGTCATTTTGACTCATAGGCAACTACTAAGGCCAAAATTTAGGATTTCATGAGATATAATGCAAGATTTTTTTCTATTTTTAGTTACTCTGTCCCATTGGCAAATAATTTCATGGATGCAAGAATTTACGATTTCATGATTTTTTGCCCTTTTTGTCATTTTGACCCCATGACAAATAATTTTTTCGAGACCAAAATTCACAATTTCATGAGCTATAACACACGATTATTGGCCATTTTTAGTTGTTTTCACCCATTGGCAAATATTTTTGTGGATGCCGAAATTCACAATTTCATGCTCTGTAATGCACGATTTTTGGCCAATTTGACACAATGGTAATAATTCGCCGAGGCTAAAAGTCATGATTTCATGAGCTATATAATGCACGATTGTTTTTCATTTTTAGTGGTTTCGACCCATTAGTAAATAATTTCATGAAGGCCAAAATTATGATTTCATGAGCTTTAATGCATGAATTTTGTCCTTTTTAGTTATTTTGATCTGCTGGCAAATAATTTTGTAGATGCAAAAATTCATGATTTTTGAGCAACAACGCATGACTTTTTACAATTTTTAATCATTTCGACCCATTGGAAAATTATTTGTGCGGTAAAAATTCAAGTTCATTTTCTATAATGCATGATTTTTGGCCATTTTAGTTGTTTTGACCCATTGGTAAATAATTTTGTGGATGCCAAAATTCACAATTTCATGCTCAGAATGCACGATTTTTGGCCAATTTGACACAATGGTAATAATTCACGAGGCTAAAAGTCATGATTTCATGAGCTATATAATGCACGATTGTTTTTCATTTTTAGTGGTTTCACCCATTAGTAAATAATTTCATGAAGGCCAAAATTATGATTTCATGAGCTTTAATGCATGAATTTTGTCCTTTTAGTTATTTTGATCTGGCGGCAAATAATTTTGTAGATGCAAAATTCATGATTTTTGAGCAACAACATGACTTTTACAATTTTTAATCATTTCGACCCATTGGAAAATTATTTGTGCGGTAAAAATTCAAGTTCATTTTCTATAATGCATGATTTTTGGGCATTTTTAGTCGTTTTGATCCATTGGCAAATGATTTTCTTGAGGCCAAAATTCACTATGTTATGAGCTATAACACACAAGTTTTGGCTATTTTTATCGATTTGACCCATTGTCAAATAATTTTATGGATGCCAAAATTCACAATTTCATGAGCTATAACGCTAGATTTTTTGTCCTTTTAGTCATTTTAACCCATTGATAAATAATTTTATCAAGATAAAAATTCTCAATTTCATAACTATAATATATGGTTTTCGACTATTTTAATCGTTTTGACCCATTGAAAAATAATTTTATGGATGCCAAAATTCATGATTTTCATGGGGTATATAACACACAATTTTTAGTCATTTTCAATGTTTGACCCATTGTCAAAAATTTGAATGCCAAAATTCAAGATTTCATAAACTATAGCATGATTTTTGGCCATTTTAAAATTGTTTCGACCCATTGGTAAATAATTTCATAGAGACAAAAATTCATGATTTCTACGTAAGATTTTAGGCCTTTTAGTTATTTTGATTTATTAGTAAATAATTCCATGGATGCCAAAATTCATGATTTCATGAGCTATATAACACATAATGTTTTATCATTTTAAGTCATTCGACCCATTGTTAAATACTTTCGTATATGCCTAAATTCATGATTTCATGAACTATAACGAATGGTTTTATTCTTCTTTGTTGTTTCGATCCTTTGGTAAATTTTTCTCAAGGCTAAAGTTCATGATTTCATGAGCTATAGCATAATTTTGGGCCTTTTAAGTCATCTTGACTCATTGGAAAATAATTTCATGGATGTAAAAGTTCAAGATTTTCATGAGCTATGATGCAAGATTTTTGGCCATTTTAAGTCATTTCAACTCTTTGTCAAATAAATTTATGGAGGTGACAATCATGATTTCATTAGCTATAAAGCATGAATTTTTGCTTTTTATCATTTTGACCCATTGGTAAATAATTTCATTAATGCCAAAATTTACAATTTCATGAACTATAATGGCTGATATTTAGCATTTTTTGTTGTTTCGACCCTTTGGCAAATTATTTCGTGGAGGCTAAAATTCATGATTTCATGAGCTATAACACACGATTTTTATTCATTTATAGTAGTTTTGGCCCGGCGAGAATAATTTCACGAGGCTAAAATTCATAAATCTTGAGCTATAATGTATGATTTTTGGCCTTTTAGTTAATTCATTCCATTGCTAATTTGTAGAGGCAAAAATTCACGATTTCATGACCTATAACGCATAATTTTGGCCATTTTTAGTCGTTTTGACCCATTGCCAAATAATTTCACGATGCCAAATTTAAGGATTTCATGAGCTATAACACATGATTTTTGTCCCATTTTTAGTCACTTTGACTTATTGGGAAATAATTCATGAGACCAAAATTCACAATTTCTTGAGTTATAATACACGATTTTGAACATTTTTTGTCGTTTCGTCCCATTAATGAACAATTTTATGGAGAAAAAATTCACGATTTCATGAGCTATAACGCATGGTTTTTGGCTATTTTTAGCCATTCCAACAAATTGGAAAATAATTTCATAGATTCTAAAATTAGCGGATTCATGGGCTATATTCAACAGATAAAACAATTCATGTTTTTCATGAGCTATAACACACGATTTTTGGTCATTTTTTGTCATCTCGACCATTGATAGATAATTTTGTAGATGCTAGAATACACGATTTCATGAACTATAACGCATGATATTTTGGCCACTTTTTTCATTTCGACCATTTGAAAATAGTTTTTCGGAGGCTAAAATTTAAGATTTTATCAGCTATAACACATGATATATGGTTTTTTTTTTCATTTTGACCCATAGGTAAATAATTTCACTGATGCCAAATTTAAGGATTTCATGAGCTATAATGCTTTATTTTTGGCCTTTTTTAGTCTTTGACCCATAGGCAAATAATTTCACTGAGGCACAAACTAAGGATTTCATGAGCTATAATGCATAATTTTTGGTCATTTTTAAAATTTTTGTTTCATTGCCAAATAATTTCACGGAGGCCAAAATTCATAATTTCATAAGCTATAATACATGATTTTTGGCCAATTTTAGTCGTTTTGACCCATTGCCAAATAATTTTATGGATGCCAAAATTCATGTGGGCTATAACGCATGATGTTTGACCATTTTAGTCATTTTGACCAATTGACAAATAAGTTACGATTTCATGTAAAAACAAATAATTCACGATTTCATGACCTATAGCATAATTTGTTAAAATTTTTAGTTATTTTGACCCATTGGCAAATTATTTTGGATAAGTGAAAATTCACACTTTCATGAATTATAACACATGATTTTGGCCATTTTAGTTGGTAAATAATTTCATGGATGCCAAAATATTGATTTTCATAAGCTATAACACATAATTTTTTCCATTTTAAGTCATTTTGACCCATTTGCAAATAATTTCATGGAGGCCAAAATTCATGATTTTATTAGCTATGACATATTATTTTTGGAAATTTTGAGTCATTTTAATCTATAGGCAAATAATTTCAATGAGGCCAAAATTCATGATTTCATGAGCTATAATGCATGATTTTTGATAATTTTAGTCATTTTGACCTATCGACAAATAATTTCAATGAGGCCAAAATTCACGATCCATGAGCTACAAAGGCATAATTGGTGGGCATGTTTAGTCATTTTGACCCATTGGTAAATAGTTTTGTAAATTTTATAATCCACAAGTTCTGAGCTATACACATGATTTATTGCAAGTTTAGTCATTTTGACCCATAGACAAATAATTTCACAAAGGCCAAAATTTAGTATTTCACTCGCTTCACCAATTGGCAAATAATTTTATGGATGCCAAAATTTGTGACCTCATGAGGTTCCACAGAGGCCAAAATTTATGAGTTCATTACCAATAACCAATAATTTTAGGCATTTTAAGCTATTTTGACCTATTGGCAAATAATTTTATGGATGCCAAAATTCACAATTTTGATGGGTTATAACACACGATCTCTTACCATTTTAGTCAATTTGACCTATTAGCAAATAATTTCGTGGATGCCAAAATTCACAATTTCATTAGCTAGAAGGCATGAGTTTTGGCCATTTTAGTCATTTTGATCCAATGGTAAATAAACTCGGGATGCCAAAATTAATGATTTCATGAGCTATAATGCATGATTTTTAATTATTTTTATTATTTTGACCCATTGCCAAATAATGTCATGCATGCAAAATTTACAATTTCATGAGCTATAATGCACGATTTTTGGTATTTGTTATCGTTTCAACCCATGGTAAATAATTTCGTGGATGCCACAATTCATGAATTCATGAGCTATGATGCACAAATTTTGACCCTTTTTCTCATTTCGCAAATAATTTTTGTTGAGGCCAAAATTCACAATTTTTAGCTTTAAAGCATGATTTGTAGCCTTTTTTAGTCGCTTTGACCCATTGGCAAAAATTTCATGGATGCAAAACTTAGATTTTCATGAGCTATAACACATGATTTTAGGCCATTTTAAGTCAATTCGACCCTTTGCAAATAATTTCATGGAGGACGTAATTTTCGATTTCATTTGCAAAACTCCAGATTTCGTGCAATTTGTAGTTGTTTCTACCTATACACCAATAATTTAACTAAGTCCAAAATTAAGAATTTCATTGACAATAAGTCAAGATTTTAGGCAATTTCTAGTCGTTTTGGCCCATCGGCAAATAATTTCATGGACTCCAAATTTTAAGGTTTCATGAGCTATATCCACTGAGGCCAAAATTTACGATTTCATTAGCAATTACCCATAATTTTTGGCCATTTTTGTCTTTTTGACCCATAGACTAATAATTTTCTTGAGGTCAAAATTTATAATTTCATGAACTATAATGCACAATTATTGACCATTTTAGTCATTTTGACCCATTAGCAAATTAATTTATGGAGGCCAAAATTCACAATTTCATGAACTATAATGCACAATTTTATTTTACCATTTTCAGTCATTTTACCCATCGGTAAATGATTTCACTGAGATCAAAGTTTACAGATTTCATGAGCTATAATGCACGCTTTTAGCCATTTTATTCATTTTGACCTATATGCAAATAATTTCAATGAGGCCAAAATTCATCATTTTATGAGCTATATTTTATGATTTTGGATATTTATAGTCTTTTTGACCACTGCAAAGAATTTCATGGAGGAGAATTTTTTGATTTTAAGAGCAATAACGCATGATATTTTGAAAATTTTAGTCATTTCGACCCATAGGAAAATAATTTCAACGAGCCAAAATTCATGATTTCATTAGTTATAACTCACAATTTCATGAGCCACAGGAAAATAATATCACATATTATTTTTGGAAATGTTTTTGATTTTAAGAGCCAAAATTCCCAATTTCATGAGTTGTATTCCATAGATGCCAAAATTCATGATATGATTAGCGGTAGCAAAAGATTTCTGGCCATTTTAAGTCTTTTTGACCCATGGGGAAATAATTTCATTGATTCTAAATTCATGATTTCATTAGTTATAACTCACAATTATGGGCAATTTTTAGTCCTTTCGAGCCAGTGGCAAATAATTTCATGGAGGCCAAAACTCATAATTTTATGTGCTATATCGCATGATTTTTGGCCACTTTTAATCGTTTTGACCCATTGATAAATAATTTTGTGGAGGCCCAAACTCATGATTTCATGAGCTATAACACACGATTTTTTACCGTTGTTAATTATTTTGACCGTCTTAAAGATAAAAATTTAAGATTTCATGAGCTATAGCACATGATTTTTGGCTAGTTTTTATTGTTTTGACCCATTGACAAATAATTTCTTTGATGCCAAAATCACGACTTTTATGAGGTATAACGCATGATTTTTATCCATGTTTAGTCATTTTGACCTATTCCCAAATAATTTCATGGAGGCCAAAATTCATGATTTCATAAGCTATAACTAACAATGTTTTGGTAATTTTTAGTTATTTCGACATGTGGGCAAATAAATTCACTGAGGCTAAAATTTATTATATCATTAGCTATAATGCCTGATTTTAGGCCATTATTAGTCATTTCGACCATCAACGAATAATCTCATGAACTTTAAAATTCACGATTTCTTGAGTTAAATTTTACTTAACACCAAAATTCAAGATTTACTATTTGTAATCAAAGATTTTTGGCCATTTTATAGGCAAATAATTTCACCGAGGCTAAAATTTACTATTTCATGAACTATAAACTATTTTCTACCTATTCAAAAATAATTACACGGAGGCCAAAATTCACGATTTCATGAGTTATATCGCATGATTTTTGGCCATTTTCGGTCTTTTTGACCCATCGATAAATAATTTTGCGAGACCAAAACTCATGATTTCAAGAGCTATAACACATGATTTTTGGCCATTTTTAGTCATTTCAATCCATTATTTAATAATTTTGGGATGACAAAATTTCATGTTCAATGAGCTATAATACATAATTTTTGGCCATTTTTAGTTGTTTGGACTCATTGACAAATAATTTCGTGGATCATAGAATCACAACTTTCATGAGCTGTAACGCACAATTTTTATCCATTTTTAGTTATTTTGGCCCATTCCCAACTAATTTTATGGAGGCTAAATTTCATAATTTCATTAGCAATAACTCATGACTTTTGATAATTTTTAATCGACTCGACCTTTATGCAAATAATTTCACTGAGGCTAAAATTTTTGATTTCATTAGCTATAATACATGATTTTATACCATTTTTAATTATTTTGACCTATTGTAAATAATTTAAAAGACGACAAAATTCTTAACTTTATGAGTTATATTCTAAGCAAAAATTCACAATTTAATTAACTATAACCTAAAATATTTAGCCATTTTTTGTCTTTTTGACCCATGGGCGATAATTTCACTGAGGCCAAAATTCTTGATTTTTAGTCATTTCGACCTAATGGCCAATAATTTCATGGATGCCTAAATTGTCAATTTTATGAGCTAAACCACACGATTTTTGGCCATCTTTAGTTGTTTTGACCAATTATAAAATAATTTCATGGATGCAATAATTCACAATTTCATGAGCTATAACCCATAATTTTGGCTACTTTTATTCGTTTTGTCAAATAGCCAAATAATTTCTTTGATGCCAAAATCAATGACTTTTATGAGGTATAACGATGATTTTTATCCATGTTTAGTCATTTTGACCTATTCCCAAATAATTTCATGGAGGCCAAAATTCATGATTTCATAAGCTATAACTAACAATGTTTTGGTAATTTTAGTTATTTCGACATGTGGGCAAATAAATTCACCGAGGCTAAAATTTATTATATCATTAGCTATAATGCCGATTTTAGGCCATTATTAGTCATTTCGACCATCAACGAATAATCTCATGAACTTTAAAATTCACGATTTCTTGAGTTAAATTTTACGAACACCAAAATTCAAGATTTACTATTTGTAATCAAAGATTTTTGGCCATTTTATAGGCAAATAATTTCACTGAGGCTAAAATTTACTATTTCATGAACTATAAACTATTTTCTACCTATTCAAAAATAATTACACGGAGGCCAAAATTCACGATTTCATGAGTTATATCGCATGATTTTTGGCCATTTTCGGTCTTTTTGACCCATCGATAAATAATTTTGCGAGACCAAAACTCATGATTTCAAGAGCTATAACACATGATTTTTGGCCATTTTTAGTCATTTCAATCCATTATTTAATAATTTTGGGATGACAAAATTTCATGTTCAATGAGCTATAATACATAATTTTTGGCCATTTTAGTTGTTTGGACTCATTGACAAATAATTTCGTGGATCATAGAATCACAACTTTCATGAGCTATAATACATAATTTTTGGCCATTTTAGTCATTTTGACCCATTGCCAAATAATTTTATGGAGGCTAAATTTCATAATTTCATTAGCAATAACTCATGACTTTTGATAATTTTAATCGACTGACCTTTATGCAAATAATTTCACGAGGCTAAAATTTTGATTTCGTTAGCTATAATACATGATTTTATACCATTTTTAATTATTTTGACCTATTGTAAATAATTTAAAAGACGACAAAATTCTTAACTTTATGAGTTATATTCTAAGCAAAAATTCACAATTTAATTAACTATAACCTAAAATATTTCGCCATTTTTTTTGTCTTTTTGACCCATGGGCAGATAATTTCACTGAGGCCAAAATTCTTGATTTTTAGTCATTTCGACCTAATGGCCAATAATTTCATGGATGCCTAAATTGTCAATTTTATGAGCTAAACCACACGATTTTTGGCCATCTTTAGTTGTTTTGACCAATTATAAAATAATTTCATGGATGCAATAATTCACAATTTCATGAGCTATAACCCATAATTTTTGGCTACTTTTATTCGTTTTGTCAAATAGCCAAATAATTTCGTTGAAACCAAAATTTAAAATTTTATGAGCTATAATGCCCGACTTTTGGCCATTTTTAGTCATTTTAACCCATTAGAAAATACTTTTGTGGAAGCTAAAATTTACGATTTCAAGAGCTATAACACACGATTTTTGGCCTTTTTTTAGTCATTTTGATCTATTGGCAAATAGTTTTGGTGGTGCCGAAATTCATAATTGTATGATTTATAACGCATGGTTTTTTTTGCCATTTTTAGTCATTTTGACCCATTAGCAATTATATTCATACATGTCAAAATTCATAATTTCATAAGCTATAACGCATGATTTTTGACCATTTGTTGTTATTTTGTTGATAATTAATTTTGTGTATTCCAAATTTCATAATTTCATGAGATATAATACAAAAGTTTTGGCCATTTTTAGATGTTTCAACCCATTGTTTGTCGTTTTGACCATTGGCAAATAAATTTATGGATGTCAAAAGTCATGAATTTCATGAGCTATAACGCACGCTTTGTCCATTTTAGTCATTTCTACCATAGGTAAATAATTTTCTCAATGCTAGAATTCATATTTCATGAACTATAATTCACGATTTGCATGAGCTAAACGCACAATTTTGGCCTTTTTAGTCGATTTGACCCATTGCCAAATAACTACATAGATGCCAATATTCATGATTTTCATGAGCTATTTACGCATGTACCATTTTAATCCATTGGTAAATAATTTCATGGATGCTAAAATAATGATTTTCATGAGCTATATTGCATGATTTTTGCCATTTTAAGTCATTTTGATCCATTAGCAAATAATTTCATGGAGTCAAAATTCATGATTTCATAGCCATACATGGATTTTGAAAATTTTAGTCATTTCAACCCATAGGCAAATAATTTCACTAAGATCAAAATTCAGGATTTCATGAGTGATAATGCAAAATTTTGGTCATTTTAGTCGCTTTGATCCATTTGTAAATAATTTCTACTAATCAACAAATAATTTCATGGAGGCCAAAATCAACCATTCCATGAGATATAATGCATATATTTTTGCCATTTTTAGTCGCTTTGACCCATTGGTAAATAATTTCATGGAGGCCAAAATCATGATTTAATGAGCTATAATGCATGATTTGTGACCTTTTTAATCATTTTGACCCATAGGCAAAAATTCATAATTCAAGAGCTATATTTCACCATTTTTGCCCATGTTTAGTCTTTTAACCCATTAACAAATGATTTCACAGAGGACAAAAATTTATGATTTCTTGAGCTATAATGTACGATTTTTTTCCATTTTAGTCTTTTGACCCATTAGCAAATAATTTGAAAGTGGACAAAGCTTTACAATTTTATGACCTATGATGTACGATTTTTGAAACTTTTTGAAAATTTTTAGTCGCTTTGAACCATTTGTAAATAATTTCATGGAGGTAAAAGTTTAGATTTTCATTAGCTATAGCCAATAATATTTGGCAATGTTTAGTCATTTGAACCCGGAGTAAAATAATTTCACTGAGGCCAAAAGTCACGATTTCATGAGCTATAACACATGGTTTTGGCTATTTGTGGTATTTTCGATCCATTTTTAGTCTTTTCGACCCATTAGCAAATAATTTGGCCGCTCTTAGTCATTTCCACCCATTTGCAAATATCCTGGATGCCAAAATTCATGATTTTATGAGCTATAACTCACAATTTTAGGCAAATTTAAGTCATTTCGACCCATCTATAAATAATTTTATGCAGGTCAAAATTCATGATTTCATGAGCTATAATGCATGATTTTAGGCTATTTTTAGTCATTTTGATGCATTGACAAATAATTTCAAGGAGGGCAAAATTCACGATTACATGAGCTATAGCACGATTTTGGCTATTTTTAGTCATATTGTCCCATTATTTAGTCATATTGTCCCATTATTTTTAGTCATATTGTCCCATTATTTAATAATTTCGTGAAGACAAAAATTCAGGATGTCATGAGATTTAACAAATGATTTTTCGCCATTTTTCTCATTTGGACACCCAATGGTAAATAGAGGATGCAAAAAGCATGATTTCATGAGCTATATAATACATGATATTTATACAATTTTAGCCATTTTGGCCCATTGGCAAGTAATCTCAAGGAAACCAAAATTCATGATTTCATTACCTATAACCCACGATTTTTGGCAACTTTTAGCCATTTTGTCCTATAGGCGATTAATTTAACTGAAGCTAAAATTTGTTAGCTACAACACATGATTTTTTGTCATTTTTAGTCATTTCTCGCCATTGTTTAATAATTTTATGAAAACAAAAATTTATGATTTCTTGAGTTATAACACATGATTTTTGGCCATTTTAGTCATTCAGACCCAATGACAAATAATTTTGAGGATGTCAAAATCTCGATTTTCATATGCAATAACACACAATTTTTGTCCAATTTTAGTCATTTTGACCCATTAGCAAATAATCTCAAGGAGCCCAAAATTCATGATTTTATTAGCTATAACCCACAATTTTTAGCAATTTTTAGTCGTTTCAAACTATAGGCAAATAATTTCACTAATGCTAAAATTTAAAATTTTATGAGCTATAATGCACGATTTTTGTTCATTCGACCCATCAGCAAATAATTTCATGGATGCCAAAATTCATACTTTCATGAGTTATAACGCATGAATTTTGGCCATTTTTAGTCATTGCAACACATTTGTAAATAAATTTATGCATGCTAAAATTCACAATTTTATGTGCTATAACGCAGATTTTTGACCCTTTTTTTTTATCATTTTGACCAATTTACAAAATAATTTCATGGAGGCAAAACTTCACAATTTTATTATCAGTAATTCATGATTTTTAGGAATTTTTAGTCATTTCAACACATGAAAAAATAACTTCATTGAGGCCAAAATTCACGATTTCATGGGAAAATAATTTCACTGAGGCCAAAATTCACGGTTTCACGAGCTATAATACACGATTTTTAGCTATTTTTTATCATTTCGACCCATTGCCAAATATTTCACGGACTCCAAAATTCATGATTCCATTAACTATAATCCACTATTTTTAGTCGTTTTCACCCGTAGGTAAATAATTTCACTAAGGCCAAAATTCACAGTTTTATGGGTTATAACAGATAATATTTGGCTATTTTCAGTCATTTTGATCCATTAGTAAATAATTTTATGGAATCCAAAATTAACAATTTCAGAGCTATATTTCTTAATTTTGGCCATATTTAGTCGTTTTGACCCATTAGCAAATAATTTCACTTTGGACATAATTTATGATTCATTAACTATAACACATGATTTTTGCGTATTTGTTGTCATTTCATCCCACTGTTTAATAATTTTATGAAGACAAAAATTCATGATTTTATTAGCTATAACACGTTATTTTTGGCCATTTTAGTCATTTGGATCCATTGGCAAATAATTTGGTGCATGCCAAAATTATAATTTTTATGAGCTATAATGCACGATTATTGTCCAATTTTAGTCATTTTAACCCATTGACAAATAACTTAGTTGAGGACAAAATTCATGATTTCATTGGCTCTAACCCTCAACTTTTGGCAATTCTTAGTCGATTCAACCGATTGGCAAATAATTTTGCTGATGATAAATTTTATGATTTTTTGAGCTATAATGGCACAATTTGTGGCCATTTTTAGTCTTTTCAACCCATTGGCAAATTATTTTGTGGATGTCAAAATTCACAATTTCATGAGTGCACACGATTTTTGGACCTTTTTTTTGTCATTTCAACATATTAGTATAAATTCATGGATGCCAATATTCATGATTTTATGAGCTGAAATGTATAGTGTTTGTCCTTATTTTTTCATTTTGACCCGATGGCAGATAATTTCACGGAGGCCAAAATTCATGATTTCTTGAACTATAATTCACAATTTCATGAGGCTAAAATTCACAATTTCATGAGCTATAACACACAATTTTTGTCCAATTTTAGTCATTTTGACCCATTAGCAAATAATTTCATGGATGCCAAAATTCACAATTTTAAAAGTCAGAACCCTTGATTTTGGGCAATTTATAGTCATTTCAACCATTGGCAAATAATTTGACGGAGGCTAAAATCATTGATTTCATGAGTTGTAACACACGATTTTTGGCTATTTTCAGTTATTTTCACCCATTAACAAATAATTTTGTGGAGGCCAAAATCCATGATTTTTTGAACTATAACACACAATTTTTAGTCTTTTTAGTCATTTCGTCCGATTTTTTAATAAGTTCATGAAGAAAAAAATTTACTATTTCATGAGGTATAACACAATTTTTGGCTATTTTATTCACTTGGACCCATTGGCAATTAATTTCATAGATGCCAAAATCATGATTTCATGAGCTATAACACAAGATTTTTGTCCAATTTTAGTCATTTTACCTATTAGTAAATAACCTCATGGAGGCCAAAATTCATGATTTCATTAGCTATATTCCACAATTTTAGCCATTTTTAGTCTTTTCGACCCATGAGCAAATAATTTCTTACAGGATGAAAATTCACGATTTTCTAAGATATAAAGTATGATTTTTATAATTTTAGTTATTTTGACCTATAGGAAAATAATTTCATGGAGGTAAAATACACAATTTCATTATTTACATTCCATGATTTTTGGCAATTTTAGTCATTTTGACCCATAGTAAAATAACTTCACTAAGGCAAAATTTACTATTTCATGAGGTATAACACAATTTTGGCTATTTTAGTCATCTCACCAATAGGCTTAATAATTTCATTGAGAGCAAAATTTATGATTTTATAAGCTATGACACATGATTTTTGGCCTTTTTGTCATTTCGACACATTGACAAATAATTTCAGTGGTAAAATCCATGATTTCATGAGCTATAATGCACGATTTTGGCCCTTTTAATCATTTTGACCCATTGATAAATAATTTCATGGATGCTAAAATTTATGATTTTATGAGCTCTAACCCATAATTTTGGATAATTTTTAGTCACTTCAACCCATTGGCAAATAAATTCATGAAAGCCAAAATTTATGATTTTATGAGCTATAACACACGAATTTTCACCATTTTTAATCATTTTGACCCATTGACAAATAATTTGGAGGTGAAAATTCATGATTTTATAAGCTGTGTAGCAAACAATTTTTTTGTCATTTCTAGTCATTTTGACTCATTGGTAAATAATTTCTTGAAGACAATAATTAATGATTTTATGAGCTATATCACATGATTTTTAACCAACTTAAGTCATTTGGATCCCTGGGCAAATAATTTTATGGTTGCTAAAGTTATAACTTTTATGAGCTATAACGCATCATTTTGTTCATTTTAGTCATTTTGACCAATTGGCAAATAATTCCATGGAGGCCAAAATTCACGATTTATTAGCTATAACGCACGAATTTTTATAATTTTTAGTCATTTCAACCCACAGGTGAATAATTTCACTGAGGCCAAAATTCAAGATTTCTTTAGCTATAATTCATGATTTTAGACTATTTGTATTCATTTTAACCCATTAGAAAATAATTTCATTGACGCTAAAATGCACGATTTCATGAGCTATAATGCTTGATTTTTGACCATTTTTAGTTATTTTGAACCATTCACAAATAATTTTGTGGATGCCAAAATTCACAACCTAATGGGCTATAATGCATGATTTTAGGCCATTTTAGTCATTTCAACCCGTTGGTAATAATTTCATGGATGCCAAAATTCAAGATTTCATGAGCAATAAAGTATGATTTTTGCCATATTTCATGGTATTGACCCTTCAAAGAAATAATTTCACTGAGGCCAAAGTTCACAATTTCATGAGCTATAAAGTCACGAGATTTTGGCCTTTTTTAGTCATTTTGACCCATTGTCCAATAGTTTCGTGGATGCCAAAATTTATGATTTTATAAGCTATAACCCACAATTTTTGATAATTTTTAGTCATTTCGACCCATGGGCAAAAATTTAACTGAGGTCAAATTTTAGAATTTTATGAGCTATAACACATGCTTTTGGGCATTTTTAGTCATTTTGATCCAGTAACAAATAATTTCAAGGCCAAAATTCACGATTTTTTGGGCTATAACATAGGATTTTTGGCAATTTTAGTTGTTTCTTCCCATTGTTTAATAATTTTATGAAAACAAAATTCATGATTTCTTGAGCTATAACACATGATTTTTGGCTATTTTAGTCAATTGGATCCAAAACAAATAATTTTGAGGATGCCAAAATCTCAATTTTCATGAGCTATAACACACGATTTTTATCCAATTTTAGTCATTTTGACTGATTAGCAAATAATCTCAAGGATGCCAACATTAATGATTTTATTAGCTATACCCCAAAATTATTAGCAATTTTAGTTGTTTCGACTTGTAGGCTTAATAATTTCATGGATGCTAAAATTTATGATTTTATAAGCTATAACCCACAATTTTGATAATTTTAGTCATTTCACCCATTGGCAAATAATTTCATGGATGCTAAAATTAATAATTTTATGAGTTATAACATACAACTTTTGGCCTTTTTAGTCATTGCAACACATTTGTAAATAAATTTATGCTATGCCAAAATTCACGATTCATGAGCTATAACGCAGATTTTAGCCATGTGTTTATCATTTTGACCAATTTGCAAAATAATTTCATGGAGAAAAAATTTATAATTTCATTAGCTATAACCCACAATTTTGTCAATTTTAGTCATTTCAACACATAAAAAATAACTTCACTTAGGCCAAAATTCACGATTTCATGGGAAAATAATTTCACTGAGTTCAAAATTCACGATTTCATGAGCTATAATACACGATTTTTGGCCTTTTTTTTGTCATTTTGACCCATTGCCAAATAAATTCAAGGACTCCAAAATTCATGATTTTCTTAAGTATAACCCACTATTAATTCAAAGTGCCAAATAATTTTTAGTCATTTTGAAATTATTGGCCGTAATTCACATTTTTCATGAACTATAACACACGATTTTTTATCCAATTTTAGTCATTTTCATAAATTAGCAAATAATTTTATGGAGGCTAAAATTCATGACTTTATTAGCTATATTCCACAAGTTTAGCCATTTTTTGTCTTTTCGACCCATTGGCAAATAATATCTTTATGGATGAAATTTCACGATTTCATGAGCTATAATACACGATATTTTAGCATTTTTAGTCATTTTGACCCATTGGCAAATAATTTCATGAAGGCAAAATACCCAATGTCATTGTCTATAATCCACAAAATTTGACAATTTTAATCATTTTGACCCTTAGAAAATAATTTCATGGATGCCAAAATTCACAATTTCATGAGCTATAACACATGATTTTTGGCCATTTTTAGTCGCTTCAACCCATTAGCAAATAATTTTATTAAGGGTGAAATTCATGATTTTTGGCAAATAACATTGGAGGTCAAAATTCATGATTTCATGAACTATAAAGCATGATTTCGCCCTTTTAGTCATTTCACCCATTGGCAAATAATATCATGAATACCAAAATTCATGATTTCATGAGCTATAACCATGATTTTGGGTAATTTTAGTCGCTTCAACCCATTAGCAAAAATTTCACGAAGGAAAACTCTTAATTTCATGATCTATAATGCATGATTTTTATTATTTTTAATTGTTTTGACCCATTGAAAATAATTTCAAGCCAAAATTCATAATTTTATGAGCTATATAGCACATGATTTTTGGCCATTTTTAGTCTTTTGGCTAATTGGCAAACAATATTGTGAAGATAAAATGCATGATTTCATGAGTTATAACACATGATTTTTGACCAACTTAAATTGTTTGGATCCATGGGCAAATAATTTCGTGGATGCAAAAATTACAACTTTTATGAGTTATGACGCACAATTTTGTCCATTTTGGTCATTTTTACCCATGCAAATAATACTATGGAGGCCAATATTCATGATTTATTAGCTATAACCCATGATTTTTTTATAATTTTTAGTCATTTCAACCCTTAGGCGAATAATTTCACTAAGGCAAAAATTCAAGATTTCTTTAGCTATAATGCACAATTTTAAACTTTGTTTTTAGTCATTTTAACCCATTGGCAAATAACTTCATTGAGGCTAAAATTCACGATTTCATGAGCTATAACGCATGATTTTGGCTATTTTTAGTTACTTTGAACCATTGACAAATAATTTTGTGGATGCAAAAATTTACAACTTAATGTGCTATAACACACACTTTTTGGTCATTCTTAGTTATTTCAACCCATTGGTAAATAATTTCATGGATGCCAAAATTTAGGATTTCATGAGCTATAATGCACGATATTTTAGCATTTTTAGTCATTTTAATCATTGATAAATAATTTCACGGTCACCAAAATTCTTGATTTTATGAGCTATACCACACGATTCTTGGCCATTTTTAGTCGTTTCTTCTGATTTTTTAATAATTTCGTGAAAAAAAATTGATGATTTTTTGATCTATAACACATGATTTTTGGCCATGTTAGTCATTTGGACTCAATGGCAAATAGTTTTTCGGATGCCCAAATCTCGGATTTCTTGAGCTATAATGCGTGATTTTTTGTCCAATTTTAGTCATTTTGACCAATTAGCAAATAATCTCAAGGAGGCCAAAATTCATGAGTTCATTAGCTATGACCCACAATTTTTGGCAATATTTACTCATTTTGACGTATAGGTGAATAATTTCACTGATGCTAAATTAATAATTTCATGAGCTATAATACACGATTTAATTATTCTGACCATTGGCAAATAATTCATGGAGGCCAAAGTTCACGATTTCATGAGCTATAATGCATGATTTTTTTTTCTATTTTTAGTTGCTTCGACCTATTAGTAAATAATTTTATGGAGTTGAAAATTCATAATTTCATGAGTTATAACGCATAATTTTTGGCCATTTTTAGTTCTCTTGACCCATTGGCAATAAATTTCGTGGATGCCGAAATTTACAATATCATGAGGTATAATGCATAACTAAATTCACAATTTCATGAGCTATAATGCATAACACAAAATAGTTGTTTTGACCCATTGGTAATTAATTTCGTGAATGCCAAAATTCACAATTTCATGAGCTATAGTGCATAACTTTTGGCCATTTTTAGTTATTTAGACCCATTGGCAATTAATCTCATAGATGCTAAAATTCACAATTTCCTATGAAGCACAATTTTTCGCCATTTTAGTTGCTTCAACCTATTGGTAAATAATTTCATGGAGGCCAAAATTTGTGATTTCATCAGCTATAATACACGATTTTTAGCCATTTTTAAACGTGTTGACTCGTTGGTGAATAATTTCATAGAGACAAAATTTTAAGATTTCATGAGCTATAACACATGATTTTTAGCCATTTTTAGTCATTTTTACCCAGTGGTAAATAATTTCGTGGATACAAAAATCATGATTTTTATGAGCTATAACGCACAACTTTTCATCATTTTAAGTCATTTCAACCATTGGCAAATAATTTTATGGAGGCCAAAATTTACAATTTCATTAGCTGTAGCCCATGATCTTTTGCAAGTTGTAATCATCTCGAAGCTTAGGCAAATAATTACACTATGGCCAAAATTCACAATTTGATTGAATACAAAATTCGAGATTTCATGAGGTATATTCTATGAAGGCTAAAATTCATGATTTTATTAGCTATAACCCACAATTTTTGTTCATTTTTAGCCATTTCGATATGTTGGCAAATTATTTCATGGAGGCCAAATTTCATGATTTCTTGAACTATAATGCCCGAATTTTGGCCATTTTAAATCATTTGGCCCATTGACAAATAATTTCACAGAGGCTAAAATTTACTATTTCATGAGCTATAACGCACAATTTTTGACCATTTTTAGTTGTTTTGACCCATTGGCAAATAATTTCTTTGATACCAAAATTCATAATTTCATGAGCTACAACGCTTAAATTTTAGCCACTTTAGTCATTTCGACCATCTGCAAATAATTCACGGAGACTACAATTCACGATTTCTTAAGTTAGAACGCACGATTTTTGGCCATTTTTAGTTATTTTGACCCATAAGTAAATAAATTCATAGAGATGAAAATTCAATATTTCATGTGCCATAATACGCAATTTTTGGCCATTTTTAGTTATTTTGACCCGTTAGCAATAGTTTTGTGGATGCTAAAATTTACAATTTCTAGTTATAAAGCACAATTTTAGCCAATTTAAGTTGTTCTAACCCATTGGCAATTTATTTGGTGGATGTTAAAATTCACAATTTCAAGAGCTATAACACACGATTTTTTGCCATTTCTAGTTCTTCAACCCTTTGTAAATAATTTCATTGAGGTCAAAATTCATGATTTCTTTAGCTATAATGTAATATTGTTTGCCATTTTAGTCATTTTACCCATTGGTAAATAATTTCGTGGATACAAAAATCATGATTTTTATGAGCTATAACGCACAACTTTTCATCATTTTAAGTCATTTCAACCATTGGCAAATAATTTTATGGAGGCCAAAATTTACAATTTCATTAGTCAGAGCCCATGATCTTTTGCAAGTTGTAATCATCTCAAGCTTAGGCAAATAATTACACTATGGCCAAAATTCACAATTTGATTGAATACAAAATTCGAGATTTCATGAGGTATATTCTATGAAGGCTAAAATTCATGATTTTATTAGCTATAACCCACAATTTTTGTTCATTTTAGCCATTTCATATGTTGGCAAATTATTTCATGGAGGCCAAATTTCATGATTTCTTGAACTATAATGCCCGAATTTTGGCCATTTTAAATCATTTGGCCCATTGACAAATAATTTCACGAGGCTAAAATTTACTATTTCATGAGCTATAACGCACAATTTTTGACCATTTTAGTTGTTTTGACCCATTGGCAAATAATTTCTTTGATACCAAAATTCATAATTTCATGAGCTACAACGCTTAAATTTTAGCCACTTTTAGTCATTTCGACCATCGCAAATAATTCACTGAGACTACAATTCACGATTTCTTAAGTTAGAGCATACGATTTTTGGCCATTTTAGTTATTTTGACCCATAAGTAAATAAATTCATAGAGATGAAAATTCAATATTTCATGTGCCATAATACGCAATTTTTGGCCATTTTAGTTATTTTGACCGTTAGCAATAGTTTTGTGGATGCTAAAATTTACAATTTCTAGTTATAAAGCACAATTTTAGCCAATTTAAGTTGTTCTAACCCATTGGCAATTTATTTGGTGGATGTTAAAATTCACAATTTCAAGAGCTATAACACACGATTTTTGCCATTTCTAGTTCTTCAACCCTTTTGTAAATAATTTCATTGAGGTCAAAATTCATGATTTCTTTAGCTATAATGTAATATTGTTTGCCATTTTAGTCATTTCACCCATTAGTAATAATTTCACAGAGATAAAATTCACAATTTCATGAGCTATAACACACAATTTTGGCCATTTTAGTCATTTTGACCCATTGGTAAATAACTTCACGAAGACATAATTTTAAGATTTCATGAGCTATAACATACAATTTTAGCCATTTTGAATCGTTTTGACCAATTAGTAATAATTTCATTGACTCAAAATTCACAATTTCATGAGCTGTAACGCTAGATTTTTCATCATTTTAAGTTATTTCGACCCATTAGCAAATAAATTTATATAGGTCAAAATTCACAATTTTAGGCCATTTTTAATGATTTTGGCCATTGGCAAATAATTTCATTGACTCAAAATTCACAATTTCAAGAGCTATATTCCATAGAGGCGAAAATTCATGATTTCATTAGCTATAATTTGGGATTTTTGGCCATTTTTAGCCGTTTCGACCAATTGGCAAATTATTTCATGGATGCGAAATTTCACGATTTCATGAGCTAAAATTCATGATTTCATGAGTTATGATGCATGATTTTTGGCCACTTTTAGTCATTTTGATCTATTGACAAATAATTTCTGGATGCCAAAATGCACAATTTCGTGAACTATAATTCACAATTTTTTTACCATTTATAGTCATTTTGAACATTGGCAAATAATTCACGAAGGCCAAAATTCACAATTTCATGAGCTATAACGCACGATTTATGGCCGTTTCTAGTTGTTTCGACCCATTGGTAAATAATTTTATAGTGATGAAAATTCACGACTTCATGAGCTATAACACACAATTTTTGGCCATTTTTAGTTGTTTTGACCCATTGGCAATTCATTTCGTGGATGCCAAAACTTAAAATTTCATGAGTAGTAATGCACATTTTTAAACCATTTTTAGTTGTTTTAACCCATTAGCAATTAATTTCATAGATGCCCTAAAATTAACAATTTCATGAGCTATAGCGCATGTTTTTCAATATTTTTAGTTGTTTCAACCCATTGGTATATAAATTCGTGGAGGTCAAAATTCATGATTTCTTGAGATATAACACACGATTGTTTGTCATTTTTAATTGTTTCAGCCCATTGTTAAATTCATAGAGAAAATTCATGATTTCATGAGCTATAACACACGTTTTTTTGGCTATTTTCTGTAGTTTTGACCCATTAGTAATAATTTTGTGAAAACCAGAATTCAAGATTTCATGACACAATTTTTGCCCATGTTTAGTCATTTTGGCGCATTGGTAAATAATTTTGGAGATTCCAAACTTATTTTTTTCATGAGCTATAACGTATAATTTTTGATTATTTAATATCATTTTAACCCATTGGCAAATAATTTTATGGTAGCCAAACTTCACGATTTCATTATCTGTAGTCCATGATTTTTTGTAATTTTTATTCATTTCAACCTTTAGGCACAGTAAGGCCGAAATTCAAAATTTCATTGGCAATGATGCACAATTTTAGTTCTATTTTTAGTTATGTTGACCATTGGCAAATAATTTTATTGACTCTAAAATTCACAATTTCATGAGCTATATTCCATGATGGCCAAAATTCACGATGTCACTAGCTATAACCTGCGATTTCTGGCCATTTTTATCCGTTTCAACCCATTAGCTAATTATTTAAAGGAGGCCAAATTTCATGGTTTTATGGGCTATAATGCTAGTCTTTTGGCCAGTTTTAGTCGTTTGGCTTAGTAGCAAATAATTTCACGATGGTTAAACTTCCCGATTTTATAAGCTATAATGTATGATTTTTGGCCATTTTTAGTTATTTTGACCCATTGGCAAATAATTTCATGGACTTCAAAATTCATAATTTCATAAGCTATAACGCACGATTATTGGCCATTTTTAGTCATTTTGACCATTGGCAAATAATTCATAAGGCCAAAATTCACGATTTCATTGGCTACAATACATGATTTTTGGTCATTTTTAATTGTTTTCCATTGCTAAATAATCTCATAGATATGATATTTTATGATTTAAAGAGCTATGACGCATGATTTTTGGCCATTTTTTGTCATTTTGACCATTGGCAAATAATTTCGTAGCTGCTAAAAATTCATGATTTTTATGAACTATAACACACAAATTTTAGCCTTTTTAGTCATTTTGACCCATTAGCAAATAATTTCGTGGATGCGAAAATTCATGATTTTCATGAGCTATAATGCACAATTTTTAGCTGTTTTTAGTCATTTCGATCCAGTGGTAAATAATTTGGTGGATGCCAGAATTCATGATTTTATGAAATATAACGAACCATATTTGGCTATTTTTTGTCATTCAACCCGTTAGCAAATAACTTCGCGATGGCCGTAAATAATTTGGTGGATGCCAAAACTCATGATTTCATGAAATATAATGAACCATATTTGGCTATTTTTTTGTCATTCAATCCGTTGGCAAATAACTTTGTGAAGGCCAAAATTCATGATTTTATGAGCTATAACGCATGATTTTTGAGTTTTTTTAATCAGTTTGACCCATTGACAAATAGTTTTTTGGATGCCAAAATTCATGATTTCCTGAGCTATAACGCATAATTTTCTACCATTTCTAGTCATTTTAACCCATTGGCAAATAATTTTGCGAAAGCCAAAATTTACAATTTAATAAGCTATAACACATGATTTTTGGCCATTCTTAATCGTTTTGACCCATTGTAAATACTTTCGTGGATGCTAAAGTATTAATTTCCATGAGGTATAATGCACATTTTTTTGGCTAGTTTAAGTTATTTCGTTAGATGTGCAAATAATTTTGTGGAGACCAAAGTTCAAGATTTAATTAGATATAATTCACAAATTTTGGCATATTTTAGTCATTTCGACCGATATGGAAATAATTTCATTTAGCCCAAAATTATTGATTTCATTAGATATAATGCACGATTTTTTGCCATTTTCAATCATTTGACCTGTTGGTAAATTATTTTGTTGAAGCCAGAATTCACGATGTCATGAATTATAACGTGAGATTTTTAGCTGCTTTTTTTTTATTGTTTTGACTCTTTAGAAAATAGTTTTGTTGACACCAAAATTCAAGATTTCATGAGCTGTATAACACATGAGTTTTAGCATTTTTTAGTCATTTTGGTCCATGGGCAAATAGTTTCACTGAGGTCAAAATTCATGATTTCATAAGTCAGAATGCATGATTTTTGGTCATTTTTAGTCATTTCATTCCATTGGAAATCATGGAGACCAAAATTCACAATTTCATGAGCTATAACGCATAAATTTGGGCCACTTTTAGTCATATTTACCCATTGGCTAAATTCAACGATTTCATAAATCATAATGCACAATTTATCACCATTTTTAGTCATTTTGACCCATTGGCAAATAATTTCATGGATGCCAAAGTTCATAATTTCATGGCCTATAACACATGATTTTAGGATATTTTTAGTCATTTTGATCCATTGGTAATTAATTTCGTGGATGCCAAAATTCACAATTTCATGAGCTATAATGCATAATTTTTAGTAACTATGAGTTGTTTTGACCCATTGGCAATTAATTTAGTGGATGCCAAAATTCACAAGTTTATGAGGTATAACGCAGAATTTTTGGCCATTTTTAGTTGTTTCAACCCATTGGCAAATAATTTTGTGGAGGCTAAAATTCTTGATTACATGAGCTATAACGCATGATTTTTAGCTATTTTTAGTCGTTTCAACCCATTGATAAATAATTACATAGAGACAAAAATATACTATTTCATGAGTTATAACACATGCTAAAATCATAATTTTCATGAGCTCTAACACATGATTTTTGGTCATTTTAAGTCATTTCAACTAATTGGCAAATAATTTTATGGAGTCCAAAATTCTCGATTTCATTAGCTGTAGCCAATGATTGTTTTTAATTTTTTATCATTTCGACCCTTAGGCAGACTAAGGCTAAAATTCACAATTTCATTGATAGTAACACATAATTTTAGGATATTTTTAGTCATTTCGGTCATTGGCAATTAATTTCATTAACTCCAAAATTCACGATTTCATGTGTTATATTCCATGGAGGCAAAAATTCTTGATTTTATTTGCTATAACCCGCGATTTTTGACCATTTTTAGCTGTTTTAACTCATTGGCAAATTATTTAACGGAGGCCAAATTTCACGATTTCATGAGCTATAATGCCCAACTTTTGGCCATTTATAGTCATTTGGCCCACTAGCAAATAATTTTAGAGAGGTCAAAATTCACATTTTCATAAGTTATAATGCACGATTTTTGGCCATTTTTGTCACTTGACCAATTTATAAATAATTTTGTGGATGCCAAAATTCACAATTTAATGAGGGATGACGCATAAATTTTTTTTGCCAATTTTAGTCATTTTGAACTTTGGCAAATAATTCACGGAGGTAAAAATTCACGATTTCATGAGATATAACACATGATTATTGGCCATTTTAGTTATTTCGACCCATTGGTAAATAGTTTCATAGAGATAAAAAATTCACGATTTAATAAGCTATAACGCATGATTTTGGCCAGGTTTAGTCGTTTTGACCTTTGGCAAATAATTTCATCTAAAAATAAATGATGTTTATGAGCTATAACGCATGATTTTTAGCCTTTTTAGTCATTTTGACCCTTTGGCAAATAAATTTGTGGATGCTAAAATTCACGATTTCATGAGCTCTAACGCACGGTTTGTTTTTTTACCATTTTCAATATTTTTAAACCCTTAGCAAATAATTTCATGGATTCCAAAATTAATAATTTCATGAGATATAACGCGTGATTTTTTTGCCATTTTTAGTTATTTTGACCCATTAGTAAATAATTTCATAGAGATGAGCATTCACAACTTCATCAGCTATAACGCATGATTTTTGGTCACTTTTAGTCATTTTTACCATTGGCAAATAATTTCGTGCATGTTAAACATTCATGATTTTCAAGAGCTATGACGCATGATTTTTGGCCTTTCTAGTCATTTTGACTCATTAGCAAATAATTTTGTGAATGCGAAAATTCATGAAATATAATGCAATAATTTTGTCCCAGTTGGAAATAATTTGGTGGATGAAAAAATTCAAGATTTCATGAAATATAATGCATGATATTTGGCTATTTTTATCATTCAACCCATTAGCAAATAATTTTGCTAAGGCAAAATTTATAATTTCATGTTTTTCCCTTTTAAGTCATTTTCACCAATTGGCAAATAATTTCGTGGATACCAAAATCTATGATTTTCATGAGCTATAACATGCATTTTTTTTCCATTTTTAGTCATTTTGACCCTTGGTAAATAATTTTGCAAGGCCAAAATTCAAATTTTATGAGCTGTAACACATGATTTTTGGTCATTTTGAGTTGTTTTGACCCAATAGTAAATAATTTCGTGGATGCTAAAATCTTGATTTTCATGAGGCATAGTGGACAATTTTTGGCCATTTTGAGTAATTTCGACCCATGGGTAAATAACTTTATGGAGGCCCAAATTCATGATTTAATTCGCTATAATCCATGATTTTTAGCATATTTTAGTCATTTTGAACCATAGGAAAATAATTTCATATGGGCCAAAATTCTTGATTTTGTTCGATATCATGCACAATTTTTAGATATTTTTAGTCGTTTCGACCTATTGGTAAATATTTATCATGAAGCCAAAATTCACAATATCATAAACTATAATGCATGATTTTTTGCCCCTTTTTTTTGTCATTTTGGCCCTTTGGCAAATAATTTTGCGGAGACCAAAATTCAGTATTTCATGAGCTGTATAACAGATTTTTTTAGCATTTTCCAGTCATTTTGATCCATAGGTGAATAATTTCACTGAGGCCAAATTTCAAGGTGTCATGATCGATTATGCATGATTTTTGGCTATTTTCAGTCATTTCGTTCCATTGGCAAAGAATTTCACGAAGGCCAAAATTTACAATTTCTTGAGCTGTAGCGCACGCTTTTTTGCCATTTTTACTCATTTAGACCCATTGGCAATAATTCGTGGATGCCAAAGTCATGATTTTGCTATAACGCTAAATTTTTGGCCATATTTAGTTATTTTGACCCCTTGGCAAAAACTCGCAAAGGCCAAAATTCACGATTTCAACAGTTATAATACACTATTTTTTGATATTTTTAGTCATTTTGATCCATTAGTAAACGATTTCATAGACACAGAAATAAATGATTTCATGAACCATAACACATGATTTTTTTATTTTTAGTCATTTCGGCCTACAGAAAAATAATTTCATGGACTCCAAAATTTGTGAATTCACGAGCTATATTAAACGAATAATAGAACTCTTGATTTTCATGGGCACACATGAGTTTTTCCAAGTTTTAGTCATTTCAACCTATTGGAAAATAATTTCATGGATACTAAAATTCTCAATTTTATGAACTATAATGCATGATATTTTGGCCTCTTTTTCATTTTGATCATTTGGCAAATAAATTCATGATGGCCAAACTTTAAGATTTCATGAGCTATTACACATGATTTTTAGCCTTTTTAGGACCCATAGGCAAATAATTTCACTGAGGCCAAAATTCAAGATTTCATGAGTTGTAATGCATGATTTTTGGCTATTTTTAGTCATTTCAACCTATTGGAAAATAATTTCATATGGGCCAAAATTCAAGATTTTATGCACTATAACACACAATTTTGGCTATTTTTAGTCATTTTGATCCATTACAAATAATTTCGTGAATTCTAAAATTCACAATTTTTCATGAGTCAGAACGCACGATTTTTGCTATTTTTGTTGTTTCGACCCATTCTTTGAATAATTTCATGGATACTAAAATTCTCAATTTTATGAACTATAATGCATAATTTTTGGCTATTTTTAGTTGTTTCAACCCATTGTCAATATTTTATAGATGCCAAAATTCATGATTCATGAGCTATGTGGCACAAGTTTTGGGCATGTCTAGTCATTTTGACCCATGGGCAAATAATTTCATAGATGCCCAAATTCATGATTTTCATGAGTTATAACGAATAATTTTTGACCATTTTAGTCATTTCGACCCATTGGCAAATAATTTCATGGATATTAGAATTCAAAGTTGCGAGAACTATGACACATGATTTTTCACCATTTTTTAATTATTTCGGCCCGTTGGCAAATAATTTCACAGAGGCTAAAATTCACGATTTCATGAGCTCTATCGCTCAAAGTTTAGCAATTTTTAGTCATGTTTACCAGTGTTAAATAATTTCGTACAAGCCAATATCATGATTTTCATGAACCATAACACACGATTTTTGGCCCGTTTAAGTCATTTCGACCTATCGGCAAATAATTTCATGGAGGCCAAAATTCACGATTTCATTTGCTATAACCCATAATTTTTAGCTATTTTTAGTTGTTTTGAACTATTGGCATAGAAATTCGTGGAGGTTAAAATTCACAATTTCTTGAGCTATGACGCATGATTTTTGGCCATTTTTAGTCATGTTGACCCTTTGGCCAATGTTTTTGTGAATGACAAAATTCACAAATCTATGAGGTATAATGTATGATTATTGGCAGTTGTTAGTCATTTCAACCCCTAGGCAAATAATTTCACTTAGGCCAAAATTCACAAATTCATTATCTATAATGTACGATTATTTTCATCATTTTGACCCATTAGCAAAAAATTTCGCGGAGATCAGAATTCATAATTTTATAAGCTATAACGCATTACTTTTGTCCATTTTTAGTTGTTTTGACCCATTGGAAATTAGTTTCGTACATGCTAAAATTCATAATTTCATGAGCTATAATGCCCGATTTTTTGCTAGTTTTAGTTTTCAAGCCATTAGTAAATAATTGCATGGATGCCAAGATTCACGAATTCATGAGCTGTAACGCACGATTGTTGGCAATTTTTAGTCACTTTGACCTATTGGTAAAGTATTTCATGGTGGATAAAATTCACAATTTCATGAGCTATGACGATGATTTTTGGCCATTTTTAGTCATTCTATCCATTAGTAAATAATTTCACGAGGCCAAAATTCACAATTTCATGAGCTATGACGCATGATTTTTGGCCATTTTAGTCATTTTGACTCTGTAGTAAATGATTTCATGGATGCCAAAAATCACGTTTCATTGGGTATAATGCATGATTTTTGGCCATTTTTAGTCAATTTCACCCATTAGCAAATAAATCACAGAGGCCAAAATTCATGATTTCATGAGCTATAACACATAGTTTTTGGTTATTTTAAGTCATTTCGACCCATTGGTAAATAATTTCATGGATACCAAAATTCACAATTTCATGAGCTATAATGCTCGATTTTGGGCTATTTTAGTTGTTTCAACCCATTGGTAAATAATTTCATAGATGCCCAAATTCATGATTCATGAGCTATGTGGCACAAGTTTTGGGCATGTCTAGTCATTTTGACCCATGGGCAAATAATTTCATAGATGCCCAAATTCATGATTTTCATGAGTTATAACGAATAATTTTTGACCATTTTAGTCATTTCAACCCATTGGTAAATAATTTCATGGATATTAGAATTCAAAGTTCGAGAACTATGACACATGATTTTTCACCATTTTTAATTATTTCTACCGCTGGCAAATAATTTCACAGAGGCTAAAATTCACGATTTCATGAGCTCTATCGCCAAAGTTTAGCAATTTTAGTCATTTTGACCCATTAGCAAATAATTTCACAGAGGCCAAAATTCATGATTTTCATGAACCATAACACACGATTTTTGGCCCGTTTAAGTCATTTCGACCTATCGGCAAATAATTTCATGGAGGCCAAAATTCACAATTTCATGAGCTATAACGCATATTTTTAGTTATTTTTAGTCATTTTGACCCATTGGCAAATAATTTCATGGAGGCCAAAATTCACAATTTCTTGAGCTATGACGCATGATTTTTGGCCATTTTAGTCATGTTGACCCTTTGGCCAATGTTTTTGTGAATGACAAAATTCACAAATCTATGAGGTATAATGTATGATTATTGGCAGTTGTTAGTCATTTCAACCCCTAGGCAAATAATTTCACTTAGGCCAAAATTCACAAATTCATTATCTATAATGTACGATTATTTTCATCATTTTGACCCATTAGCAAAAATTTCATGAGATCGAATTCATAATTTTATAAGCTATAACGCATTACTTTTGTCCATTTTTAGTTGTTTTGACCCATTGGAAATTAGTTTCGTACATGCTAAAATTCATAATTTCATGAGCTATAATGCCCGATTTTTGCTAGTTTTAGTTTTCAAGCCATTAGTAAATAATTGCATGGATGCCAAAATTCACAATTTCATGAGCTATAACGCATGATTTTTGGCCATTTTAGTCATTTCGACCCATTGGTAAATAATTTCATGGAGGCCAAAATTCACAATTTCATGAGCTATGACGATGATTTTTGGCCATTTTAGTCATGTTGACCCTTTGGTAAATAATTTCACGAGGCCAAAATTCACAATTTCTTGAGCTATGACGATGATTTTTGGCCATTTTTAGTCATTTTGACTCTGTAGTAAATGATTTCATGGATGCCAAAATCACGTTTCATTGGGTATAATGCATGATTTTTGGCCATTTTAGTCAATTTCACCCATTAGCAAATAAATCACAGAGGCCAAAATTCATGATTTCATGAGCTATAACGATATTTTTAGTTATTTTTAGTCATTCTATCCATTAGTAGATAATTTTATGGATACAAAATTCACAATTTCATGAGCTATAATGCTCGATTTTGGGCTATTTTTAGTCATTTTGACCCATTGGCAAATAAGTTCATGGATGCTAAAATTAATGATATTAATGATATTACTATCATTTAATGATATTAATGATATTAAAATTAATGATATTAATGGGCTATGCACGATTTTTGGCCATTTTTAGTCTTTCAACCCACTGGTAAATAATTTCGTGGAGATAAATTTATGATTTCAAGAGCTATAACACATGATTTTTATCCATTTTTAGTCATTTTGACCCATTGGCTAATAATTTCATGGATGCGAAAATTCAGGATTTATGGAGCTATAACGCATGATTTTTGGCCATTTTTAGTCATTTCGACCCAATGGTAAATAATTTCGTGAATGTCAGAATCTACGATTTCATGAACTTTAATACCCAATTTTTTGCCATTTTTTACATTCGACCCATTGGTAAATAATTTCGTTGATGCAAAAATTCACGATTTTATGAGCTATAACGCACGATTTTTGGCCATTTTTTAGTCATTTTGACCCATTGGTAAATAATTTCATGGATACCAAAATTCACAATTTTTTAAACTATAACACACAAGTTTTTTCAATGTTTGCTCATTTTACCCATTGACAAATAATTTTATGGATACAAAATACACAATTTCATTTGCTATAATACACGATTTCTGTGCCATTTTTAGTCATTTTGACCCATTGGTAAATAATTTCAATGATGCCAACATTCATGATTTTCATGAGCTATAACACATAGTTTTGGTTATTTTAAGTCATTTCACCCATTGGCAAATAATTTTATAGAGGCCAAAATTCACGATTTAATTAGTAATGAGCCACGATTTTTGGCTTATTTTATCATTTCAACCCATAAGCAAATAATTTCGCTTAGGCCAAAATTCTTGATTTCAATAGCTATAATGCACAATTTTAGGCCAATTTTAGGTACTTCGCCCTTGGTGAATAAATTTATGGACTCCAAAATTAGCGATTTCATGAGCTATAATGCACAATTTTTGCTATTATTTGTTGTTTTGACCCATTGGCTAATAATTTCATGGATACCAAAATTCATGATTTTCATGAGCTATAGCATGATTTTTGGCCATTTTAGTCATTTTGACCCATTGGTAAATAATTTCGTGAAGCCAAAATTCATGATTTTCATGAGCTATAATGCACAATTTTAGGCCATTTTAGTCATTTTGACCCATTGGTAAATAATTTCGTTGATGCAAAAATTCACGATTTTATGAGCTATAACGCATGATTTTTGGCCATTTTAGTCATTTTGACCCATTGGTAAATAATTTCATGGATACCAAAATTCACAATTTTTAAACTATAACACACAAGTTTTTCAATGTTTGCTCATTTTACCCATTGACAAATAATTTTATAGAGGCCAAAATTCACAATTTCATTTGCTATAATACACGATTTCATGAGCTACAATGCACATTTTGGGTCATTGTTAGTCATTTTGACCCATTGGTAAATAATTTCAATGATGCCAACATTCATGATTTTCATGAGCTATAACACATAGTTTTTGGTTATTTTAAGTCATTTCGACCCATTGGCAAATAATTTTATAGAGGCCAAAATTCACGATTTAATTAGTAATGAGCCACGATTTTTGGCTTATTTTATCATTTCAACCCATAAGCAAATAATTTCGCTTAGGCCAAAATTCTTGATTTCAATAGCTATAATGCACAATTTTAGGCCATTTTAGTCATTTTGACCCATTGGTAAATAATTTCATGGATACCAAAATTCACAATTTCATGAGCTATAATGCACAATTTTTGCTATTATTTGTTGTTTTGACCCATTGGCGAATAATTTCACTAAGGCCAAAATTAATAATTTCGTGAGCTAGAAGGCACGTTCTTTGGTCATTTGTAGTCATTTCAACCTATTGCTAAATAATTTTGCTAAGCTCAAAGTTCACAATTTAATTGGCAATAATGCAAAATTTTAGGCCATTTTAGTCATTTCACCCATTGGCAAATAATTTCGTGGATGCTAGAATTCACGATTTCATGAGCTATAATGAACAATTTATTGCCATTTTAGCTATTTTGTCCCAATAGCAAATAATTTTCGGATGCCAAAATTCACAATTACATAGGCTATAATGCACAATTTGTTTGGCATTTTTAGTCATTTTAAAGAATTGATAAATAGCATTGTGGATGCTAAAATTTACTATTTCATGAGGTATAACGCATGGTTTTGGCCACTCTTTGTTGCCACCCTCTGGCAAATACTTTCGTGAAGGGCAAAATTCACGATTTCATGCTATAAAGTATGATATGTGGCCTTTTAGCCATTTTAATTCATTGTCGATAATAACGTGGGTCCCAAAATTTACCATTTTCATGAGCCATAACGCATGATTTTTGGCCATTTTAGTAATTTTGACCCATTAGTAAATAATTTCGTGAAGCCAAAATTCATGATTTTCATGAGCTATAACGCTAGATTTTTGCTATTTTTAGTCATTTTGACCCATTAGTAAATAATTTCGTGGATGCTAGAATTCACGATTTCATGAGCTATAATGAACAATTTATTGCCATTTTAGCTATTTTGTCCCAATAGCAAATAATTTTATGGAGGCCAAAATTCACAATTACATAGGCTATAATGCACAATTTGTTTGGCATTTTTAGTCATTTTAAAGAATTGATAAATAGCATTGTGGATGCTAAAATTTACTATTTCATGAGGTATAACGCATGGTTTTTGGCCACTCTTTGTTGCCACCCTCTGGCAAATACTTTCGTGAAGGGCAAAATTCACGATTTCATGCTATAAAGTATGATATGTGGCCTTTTTTAGCCATTTTAATTCATTGTCTGATAATAACGTGGGTCCCAAAATTTACCATTTTCATGAGCCATAACGCATGATTTTTGGCCATTTTTAGTAATTTTGACCCATTAGTAAATAATTTCGTGAAGCCAAAAATTCATGATTGCATGACTATAACACACGATTTTTGACCATTTATAGTCATTTTGACCCATTGGTAATTAATTTCTTTGATGCCAAAATCATGATTTTCATGAGCTATAACGCATGATTTTTGGCCCTTTTAGCAAACTATTTTTGAGGCCAAAATTCATGAATTCATTAGTAATCACCCATAATTTTTGGCAATTTTAGTCATTTTGACCCTTGGGCAATTAATTTCACTAAGGCCAAAATTCACAAATTTATTGGCACTAATGCACAATTTTAGGCCATTTTAGTCATTTCACTCTTAGGCAAATAATTTCACCGAGGCCAAAATTCACAATTTCATGAGCTACAATGCACATTTTGGGTCATTGTTAGTCATTTTGACCCATTGGCAAATAATTTTACGAAAGCCAAAACTCATGATCTCATGAGCTATTACTTATGATTTTTGACCCTTTTTGTCGTTTTGACACAATGACAAATAATTTCATGAATGCCAAATTCATGATTTTAAGATCTATAACAATGGCAAATAATTTTATGCATTAAAATTCACAATTTCATTAGCTATAGCCCACGATTTTTGGCAATTTTAGTCATTTTGACCCTTGGGCAATTAATTTCACTAAGGCCAAAATTCACAAATTTATTGGCACTAATGCACAATTTTAGGCCATTTTAGTCATTTTGGCCCATTGGCAAATAATTTCATTGACTCTAAAATTCACGAATCCATGAGCTATATTCCATAGAGGCCAAATTTATGATTTCATTCGCTAAACCCATAATTGTTTGTCATTTTAGTCATTTTTACCAATATGTAAATAATTTTATGGAGGCCAAAATTCATGATTTTATGGGCTACAATGAACGATTTTTGGCCATCGTCGGTCATTTTGACCCATTAATAAATAATTTTGCGGAGGCCAAAATCCACGAGTTTTTGACATTTTTAGTCATTTTGACCCGTGTGTAAACAATTTCATGGAGATAAAAATACACGATTTCATGAGCTATAACGCTAGATTTTTGCTATTTTTAGTCATTTTGACCCATTAGTAAATAATTTCATGGACTCCAACATTACAAAGTCATGAGCTATAATCAACGAAGAACAAAATTCACGATTTTTACGAGCTATAACGCTTGATTTTTGCCCAGTTTTAGTCGTTTCGAGCCATTTAAAAATAATTTCTGGGATGTTAGAATTCACGATTTCATAAGCTATAATTGTCACGACCCCAATTTTCAAACCTAGAAGGAAAATTGGAGCCGGACTAAACCTGTGAAAATATCCTCTAAAAATTTACAGTCATCAGAGGACCACCAAAATGATCTCATCATTGAATTAAACCAACAACAAATATCCTATATAAGCCAAAAGTCAATATTAATCCAATTAACTTGAGATAAACAAATATTCCTCAGCTTGAAATAAAAGTCAACCTAAAGGGAAAATATTCTATTATTACAAAGCTTCCATTTATCAACTACATATCGAAGTCTTTATTCAACCTTCACCTAGAAGAAAAGTAGCAATCTGCAAATTTTATTCCTTGCTCCCTTCTAATAATTTAGGAATCACCAACTCCACCTAATCCCGAGTCTCTGAAAAGAATGAATATAACACAATGAGTTCACAACTCAATAAGTGGATAAATTCATACATTAAACACTAGTTTTTCAAGACTCAAATAATTTGACTTGATAAGCAAAACATTAAAATAGTAGAAAATCATAATGCAACATTTTGATATAATATATTCATGCAATGGAAATAAGCAGGCCACGTCTCAATGCGGTCAACACTTCGATACTCCAGTTGACTTGGCAAACCCCACTATTAAATAGCCCGTGGTCAGGATGGTGAGACCCAAACTTGGGCTCTTAGCGCTAAAATAAAAACCTCATAGAGGCACATTGAGCCCTGTTTAGATGACTTACTTAACTCCGATATATACCGGTATATTGACCTGAGATGCATATGCTCTATGAAAAATGAATGAAGTTCATATAATCAAATACTTTATATATAATTGCCAAAGGCCAACCAATAGTGAAATTAATCAATCTCATATGCATCTCAACTTACTACTATATGATAAGACATGATTGTCAACAAAGAAATAAGCATACGCTTGTACCAAAATATCTGCGTGCATCACAAAATACAATCCAACCAACAACCGATATATGAGTAAATCATACAAAATGATAAAATCCATTTGGAACAAATCCGCATATACTTGATATAATTTTATATGAAAAATACGCAGCGTAAAATGCATAAATTCACCACTTATTCAAACCCGAAAGACTATCGGAAAATCAGTCACAATGCCTCCTCGAAGTCCCTTGGGATTCCTACATAATATTTGCAAATAACCATCAAAATTACTATATAACCTAAGACCCGCACACCTAATAAAATAATCTTAAGATGTACTAACTTTAGTACTCTAGTTGCTAACAGGACTCTAGTCGGTTCGTATATAAATAGACAAATAAGCTTATAGCTACTACCCAAGGCCAAAGAATAAGTATTCATATACTTTAAGGAAAACGAAAGAGCAGCAAGCTGCTGCTCGCCCAAGGATTTATGAGAGAAAATTCGTGAGAAAAATAAATACATAAATTCACAGTCCAAGAGGTCGAGATCTCAAACTGATGGGAGTCATCAACGGATTCCAATTTAGTTTAAAAAGAGACTTGAAAAACCTAAGTTGAACCCACATGACTAAAACAAACTATGAGATCAAATAATATATTTGTAAGGATGGGATTGTAAAGATGGGTTTTCCTCTTTTTCTTTTTTTTTTCTGCGGAGAGAAAGTGACGGGAAAAAATACAGTCGGCAATGAGATATGCCTGGGGTAGGGTTTCTGGGTATTTAAGATGTAATTTACTAATAGAACCCTCTAATAATTATAATTATACCTAACTATAATTATAGCTATTATATGCATAAAGACACACTTACTTTTTCATATTTATAAACTAATATAACTATAAGAAAATTAGGATTCTTACAATAATGCAGGATTTTTTAGCCATTTTTAGTTGTTTTGACCTATTGGCAAGTGATTCATGGAGGCTAAAATTCATGATTTTAAGAGTTATAACCCACGATTGTTGGACATTTTAAGTGATTTAGACCCATTGGTAAACTATTTCATGGTGACAAAAATACACGATTTCATGAGCTATAACACATGCTTTTTGGCTATTTTTAATTATTTAGTCCCATTGGAAAATAATTGTATTGACTCCAACATTCACAAATTCATTAGCTATATTCCAGGGAGGCCAAAATTCATGATTTTCATAAGCCATAACGCACTATTTTTGGTCATTTTATTCATTTTGACCCATTGGAAAATAATTTCAAGGATGCTAGAATTCATGATTTGATGAACTATAATGCACAATATTTTGGCCATTTTTTCGTTTCGACCGTTTGGCAAATAATTTCGTGGTGGCCAAAATTCAAGATTTCTTGAGCTATACCGCAGGATTTTTTGCCTTCTTTAGTCATTTTGACCCATAGGCCAATAATTTCAATGAGGTAAAAATACAGGATTTCTTGAGTTATAACGCACAATTTTTAACCATTTTTAGTTATTTTGATTCATTAACAAATACTTTACGTAGGTAAAATTCATGATTTCATGAGCTATAACGCATGATTTTTACCATTTTTAGTTATTTTGATTCATTAACAAATACTTTACGTAGGTAAAATTCATAATTACATTAGCTATTACGCATGATTTTTGGCCATTTTTAGTCATTTCGACCCACTGGTAAGTAATTTCATAGAGATAAAACTTCATGATTTCATGAGCTTTAATGCACAATTTTTGGTCATTTTTAATCATTTTGATCCATTGGCAAATAATTTCATGAGTGTGAAAATTCACAATTTCATGAGCTATAACTAATAATTTTTGGCTATTTTTAGTCGCTTCAATCAATTAGTAAACAATTTCATGGTTACCAAAATTCATGATTTCATGAGCTTTATTCAACTAATGCAAGAATTCACGATTTCATGAGCTATAACACATAATTTTTAGCCATGTTTAGTCGTTTGGACCTATTGGTAATAATTTTATCTAGGTAAAATTCACAATTTCATGAACTATAATGCATGATTTTTAGATATTTTTATCATTTTGACCCATTGGCAAATAATTTCATGGATGCTAAAATTCACATTTCGGTAATTATTATGCACGATTTTTGGTCATTTTTTGTCAATCTGACTCGTTGGCAAATAATTTTGCACAGCCTAAAATTCACTATTTTATATGCTAATGCATAATTTTTACGCTTTTTTAGTTATTTTGGCCCACAGGCGAATAATTTCCTGGATGCTAAAATCCATAATTTTTCGTGAGCTATAACACATAATTTTATTTTTTTTACCAATTTTAGTCATTTTGACCCATTGGCAAATAATTTCGCAAATGCCAAAGTTCATGATTTTATGAGCTATAACACATAATTTTTAGCCATGTTTAGTCGTTTGGACCTATTGGTAAATAATTTTATGAATGCCAAAATAATGATTTTCATGAGCTATAACGCATGATTAATTTGACATTTTAAGCTTTTTCGACCCATTGGCAAACAATTTCATGGAGGCTAAGATTCACGATTTCATAGCTATAATCTATCATCTTTGAAAATTTAGTCGTTGCAACTCATGGGAAAATAATTTTATCGAGGTAAAAATTCATGATTTTATGAGCTATAATGCATGATTATGACCAATTTTAGTCATTTTAACCCACTGAAAAATAATTTTGCCCAAGCCAAAATTTACTTTTGCAAGAATTGTAACGTATGATATTTGGTAATGTTTATTCATATTGATCCATTGGCAAATAATTTCGTGGATGCTAAAATTCACGACTTCATGAGTTATAACGCATGATTTTTTACCATTTTTAGTCGTTTTGACATATTGGTAAATAATTCATGGAGGCTAAATGTCATGATTTTATGAGCAATAGCGCATGACTTTTTTTTGCATTTTTAGTCATTCAGACCCATTGTTAAATAATTTCTTAGAGATAAAAATTTATGATTTCATGAATTATAATGCATGATTTTCAGGCATTTTTAGTCCTTTTGACCCGCATTAGCAAATTATTTTGTTGATGTTAAAATTCACGATTTCATGAGCTAGAGCGCAAGATTTTTGGCCATTTTTAACGTTCCGGCCTATTGGTGAACAACTTCATGGAGACAAAAATAAATGATTTCATGAGCTAGAACCACAAGATTTTTTGCCCTTTTTTTGTCTTTTTGGTCCGATAAAAAATAATTCCATGGACTCCAAAGTTCGTGAATTCATGAGCTTTATTCAACGAATGCAAGAATTCACGATTTTCATGAGCTATAACACTTGATTTTTGGCTAGCTTTAGTCGTTTTGATACATTAGAAAGTAAGTTTGTGGATGATAAAATTCACGATTTTAAGAATTATAATGCACGATTTTAGCCTTTTTTTTCATTTTGACAATTTGGCAAATAATTTCTTAGAGGCCTAATTCAAGATTTCATGAGCTATAACACACGATTTTCAGCCTTTTTTAGTGATTTGACTCATCGGCAAATAATTTCACTAATAAACTTTAGGATTTCATGAGCTATACTGCATGATTTTTGTCCATTTTTAATCATTCTCTCCCATTGGTAAATAATTTTATGGATGCAAGAATTCACGATTTCATGACCCATTATGCACGATTTTAGGCCATTTTTAGTCATTTTGACCCATTAGTAAATAATCTTATTAATGCCAAAATTCACGATTTTCAAGGGCTATAGCACATGATTTTTGGCGATTTTTAGTCATTTCGGCCCATTGGCAAATAATTTGATAAATGCTAAAATTCATGAGTTAATGAACTGTAATGCATAATTTTTTGCCATTGTTAGTCATTTCAATCCATTTGTAAATAATTTCATAGAGGTAAAAAGTCACGATTTCATAAGCTATACCGCATGATTTTGGCTATTTTTAGTCATTCATTGGCAAATATTTTTGTTGATGCCAAAATTCATGATTTTTATAAGCTATCACGCATGATTTTTAGCCATTTTCAGTTGTTTTGACCTACTGTGAATATTTTGGTAGATGCCAAAGTCACACTTTCATAAACTATAACACACGATTTTTTTTCTACTTTTTGTCATTTCGACCCTTTAGCAAATAGTTTTGCAGAGGCCAAAATTATTAATTTCATTAGCTATAACCCATAATTTTTGGCATAGTTTAGTCATTTCGACCCATAGGCAAATAATTTTTCCTAGACAAAAATTTACTATTTCATTAGCTATAATGCACCATTTTTTTTGCCATTTTAAGTCATTTAGACCAATTGGTAAATAATTTCATAGATGCCAAAATTCTCAATTTCATGAACTATAACACACGTTTTGGCCATTTTTTGTCATTTTGATCCTTTAACAAATAATCTCATAGGGGCAGATTCATGATTTCATGAGCTATATAACACATGTTTTTTTGGCCTTTTTTAGTTATTTTGACCCATTAATAAACAATTTCTGTGATGCCAAAATTCACAATTCCATCGGCTATAGTACATGATTTTTAGAATTTTTAGTTATTTTGTTTCATTGGCAAATAGTTTTGTGGAGATAAAAATTCACGATTTCATGAGCTATGACTCATGGTTTTTGGCCATTTTTAGTCGTTTTGACCCATTGGCTATGATTTCATGAGCTACAACGCTCGATTTTTGGCCATTTTTAGACATTTTGACCCCTTGCCAAAAAACTCGGAGAGCCCAAAATTCATGATGTCAAGATTTATAATACATGACTTTTGGACATTTTTAGTAGTTCCGACCTTTTGATGAACAATTACATGGAGACAAATATACATGATTTCATGATCTAGAACGCAGGATTTTTGGCCATTTTTAGTCTTTTTGGTCCAATCAAAAATAATTTCATGGACTCCAAAGTTCGTGAATTCATGAGCTATATTCAACGGACGATAAAATTCACGATTTTCATGAGCTATAACATATGATTTTTTACAGTTTTAGTCATTTCGACCTATGGGAAAATAATTTTATGGATCCTAGAATTCACGATTTCATAAACTATAATGCACGATATTTTGGCCATTTTTTCATTTTGTCCATTTGGCAAATAATTCACGATTCAATATTTTTTAATCATTTTGACTCATAGGCAACTAATTTCACTAAGGCCAAAATTTAGGATTTCATGAGCTATAATGCATGATTTTGTCCATATTTAGTCGCACTGTTCCATTGGCAAATAATTTCATGGATCCAAGAATTCACGATTTCATGACCTATTATGCACGATTTTTGGCCTATTACACACGATTTTTGGCAATTTTCGGTCATTTCGACCCCATGACAAATAATTTTTCTGTGGCGAAAATTCACAATTTCATGAGCTATAACGCATGATTATTGATCATTTTTAGTCATTTTCACCCATTGACATATATTTTTATGGATGCCAAAATTCACAATTTGATGCGCTATAATGCATGACTTTTGGCCATTTTGACACAATGGTAATAATTCCCTGAGTCTAAAAGTCATGATTTCATGAGCTATAATGCACGATTTTTTTTATTTTTAGTCATTTCAACCCATTAGTGAATAATTTTATGAAGGCCAAAATTTATGATTTCATGAGCTATAATGCATGAATTTTATCCTTTTTAGTTGTTTTGACCTGTAGGCAAATAACTTTGTGAATGCAAAAATTCATAATTTCTTGAGTAGCAACGCACGACTTTTTGCTATTTTTAATCATTTCGACCCATTGGAAAATTATTTATGGGGGTAAAAATTAAGTTCATTTTCTATAATGCATGATTTTTGGGCATTTTTAGTCGTCCTGATCCCTTGGCAAATGATTTTGCTAAGGCCAAAATTCACTATTTTATGAGCTATAACACACAATTTTTGGCTATTTTTATCGATTTGACCCACTGTCAAATAATTTTCAAGGACGATAAAATTCACAATTTCATGAGCTATAACGCTAGATTTGTTGTCATTTTTAGTCATTTTAACCCATTGATAAATAATTTTGTTAAGATAAAAATTGTCGATTTCATAACTATAATGCATGGTTTTTGGCCATTTTTAATCATTTTGACCCATTGAAAAATAATTTTTTGCATGCAAAATTCATGATTTTCATGGGGTATAACACACAATTTTTAGTCATTTTCAATCTGTTTGACCCATTGTCAAAAACTTTTGGATACTAAAATTCAAGATTTCATGAACTATAACGCATGATTTTTGGCTATTTTAAAATTGTTTCACTCATTGGTAAATAATTTCATGGATCCAAGAATTCACGATTTCATGAACTATAACGCATGATTTTTGGCCATTTTAGTCATTTTGACCCATTAGTAAATAATCCCGTGGATGCCAAATTCGTGATTTTCATGAGCTATAACACACAATTTTTTATCATTTTAAGTTAGTTCGACCCATTGTTAAATAATTTCCTTGATGCCCAAATTCACGATTTCATGAACTATAACGGCGGTTTTATCCCTTTTGTTGTTTCGATCCTTTGGCAAATTATTTCATGGAGGCCAAAATTCATGATTTCATGAGACGATAATTGTTTGCCTTTTAAGTCATCTTGACTCATTGGAAAATAATTTCATGGATGTCAAAGTTCATGATTTTCATGAATTATAATGCAAGATTTTTGGCCATTTTAAGTCATTTCGACCCTTTGCCAAATAAATTTATGGAGGCTGAACTTCATGATTTCATTAGCTATAATGCACGAATTTTTGCCTTTTTTTATCATTTTGACCCATTAGTAAATAATTTCATTAATACTAAAATTTACGATTTCATGAACTATAATGCCCGATATTTAGCATTTTTTGTTGTTTCGATCCTTTGGCAAATTATTTCGCGGAGGCCAAAATTCATGATTTCATGAGCTATAAAACACGATTTTTGATCATTTGTAGTAGTTTTGGCCCAAAGCAGAATAACTTCACTGAGGCTAAAATTCAAAAATCTTGAGCTATAATGCATGATTTTTGGCCTTTTTAGTCAATTCATTCAATTGCCAATTCGTAGAGGCAAAAATTCACGATTTTATGAACGATAACGCATGATCTTTGGCCATTTTTAGTCATTTTGACCCATTGGCAAATAATTTCGTGGAAGCCAAAATTAACTATTTCATGAGCTATAACACATGATTTTTGCCCATTTTTAGTAATTTTGACCCATTGGGAAATATTCATGAGACCAAAATTCACGATTTCTTGAGTTATAATATATAATTTTTGAACATTTTTAGTCATTTCAACCCATTAGTGAATAATTTTATGAAGGCCAAAATTTATGATTTCATGAGCTATAGCATCATTTTGGCCATTTTAGTCATTCCAACAAATTGAAAATAATTTAATGGATTCTAAAATTGGCGGATGCATGAGCTATATTCAACGGATCCAAAATTCATCTTTTCATGAGTGATAACACACGATTTTTGTCATTTTTCATCAATTCGACCATTAATAGATAATTTTGTAGATGCTAGAACTCACGATTTCATGAACTATAATTCAAGATATGTTGGCCAATTTTTTCATTTTGACCATTTGAAAATAGTTTTTCGATGGCTAAAATTTAAGATTTCATCAGCTATAACACACGATTTTTCGCTTTTTTAGTCATTTTGACCCATAGGCAAATAATTTTACAGATGCCAAATTTAGGGATGTCATGAGCTATAATGTTTGATATTTGGTCTTTTTTAGTCATTTTGACCCATAGGCAAATAATTTCACTTAGGCAAAAACTAAGGTTTTCATGAGCTATAATGCATAATTTTTGGCCATTTTTAAAATTTTCGTTTCATTGCCAAATAATTTCATGGAGACCAAAATTCATAATTTCATAAGCTATAACGCACGATTTTTGGCCAATTTTAATCATTTTGACCAATTGACAAATAATTTTATGGATGCTAAAATTCATGTTGGCTATAACGCACGATGTTTGACCATTTTTAGTTATTTTGACCTATTGACAAATAAGTCACGATTTTGTGATAAAAAAAATTATTCACAATTTCATAACCTATAACGCATAATTTGTTAACATTTTTAGTCATTTTGACCCATTGGCAAATTATTTTGCATAAGTGAAAATTCACAGTTTCATGAATTATAGCACCCTATTTAGGGCCATTTTTAGTTCTTTTGACCTATTGGTAAATAATTCCATGGATGCCAAAATATTGACTTTCATAGGCTATAACACATAATTTTTGCCATTTTAAGTCATTTTGACCCATTGCCAAATAATTTCATGGATGATACAATTCATGAATTCATGAGCTATAACACATGATTTTTGCCCATTTTTAGTAATTTTGACCCATTGGCAAATAATTTCACTATGGCTAATATTCATGATTTCATGAGCTATAATGCATGATTTTTGACCATTTTTAGTCATCTTGACTTATTGACAATCAATTTCACGGAGGTCAAAATTCATGATTCATGAGCTACAGTGCAAAATATTTGGCCATGTTTAGTCGTTTTAACCCATTGGTAAATAGTTTTGTGGATGTTATAATTCATAATTTTCTGAGCTATACACATGATTTATTGCAAATTTAGTCGTTTTTGACCAATAGGCAAATAATTTCACTTAGGCCATAATTTAGTATTTCACTCGTTTCGGCCAATTGGCAAATATTTTTATGGATGCCAAAATTTGCGACCTCATGAGGTTCCGTAGAGGCCAAAATTTATGAGTTCATTAGAAATAACCCATAATTTTTAGCCATTTTTAGCTATTTTGACCCATTGGCAAATAATTTCGTGGATGCCAAAATTCATGATTTCATGAGCTATAACACACGATCTGCCATTTTAGTCATTTTGACCCATTGGCAAATAATTTCGTGGATGCCAAAATTCACAATTTCATTAGCTAGAAGGCACGAGTTTTGGCCATTTTTACTCATTTTGATCCCTTGGTAAATAAACTCGGGGATGCCCAAATTAATGGTTTCATGAGCAATAATGCAATATTTTTGATTATTTTTTATTATTTTGACCCATTGCCAAATAATTTAATGCATGCAAAAATTTATAATTTCATGAGTTATATAACGCATGTTTTTGGTGTTTTTTTGTCCTTTCAACCCACTTGTAAATAATTTCATGGATGATACAATTCATGAATTCATGAGCTATGACGCACAATTTCTGACCATTTTTTTTATTTTGGCAAATAAGTTTTGTTGAGGCCAAAATTCACATTTTTTTAGATTTCAAGCATGATTTTGAGCCTTTTTTGTATTCGCTTTGACCCATTGGCAAAAAATTTCATGGATGCAAAAATTTATGATTTTCATGAGCTTATAACACAAGATTTTTGGCCATTTTAACTCAATTTGACCCATTGGCAAATAATTTCATGGAGGATAGAATTTACGGTTTCATTAGCAAAAACTCAAGATTTCTGGCAATTTTTAGTCGTTTCGACCCATACGCCAATAATTTAACTATGGCCAAAATTCACAATTTCATTGACAATAATTCATGATTTTAGGCAATTTCTAGTCATTTTAGTCCATCAGCAAATAATTTCATGGACTCCAATTTTGCAGCTTCATGAGCTATAATCCACTGAGGCCAAAATTTATGAGTTCATTAGAAATAACCCATAATTTTAGCCATTTTTAGCTATTTTGACCCATTGGCAAATAATTTCGTGGATGCCAAAATTCACAATTTCATGAGCTATAACACACAATTACGGGCAATTTTAGTCGTTTTGACCCATTGGCAAATAATTTCGTGGATGCCAAAATTCACAATTTCATTAGCTAGAAGGCACGAGTTTTGGCCATTTTACTCATTTTGATCCCTTGGTAAATAAACTCGATGCCCAAATTAATGGTTTCATGAGCAATAATGCAATATTTTTGATTATTTTTATTATTTTGACCCATTGCCAAATAATTTAATGCATGCAAAATTTATAATTTCATGAGTTATATAGCATGTTTTTGGTGTTTTTGTCCTTTCAACCCACTTGTAAATAATTTCATGGATGATACAATTCATGAATTCATGAGCTATGACGCACAATTTCTGACCATTTTTTATTTTGGCAAATAAGTTTTGTTGAGGCCAAAATTCACATTTTTAGATTTCAAGCATGATTTTGAGCCTTTTTGTATTCGCTTTGACCCATTGGCAAAAAATTTCATGGATGCAAAAATTTATGATTTTCATGAGCTTATAACACAAGATTTTTGGCCATTTTAACTCAATTTGACCCATTGGCAAATAATTTCATGGAGGATAGAATTTACGGTTTCATTAGCAAAAACTCAAGATTTCTGGCAATTTTTAGTCGTTTCGACCCATACGCCAATAATTTAACTATGGCCAAAATTCACAATTTCATTGACAATAATTCATGATTTTAGGCAATTTCTAGTCATTTTAGTCCATCAGCAAATAATTTCATGGACTCCAATTTTTGCAGTTTCATGAGCTATAATCCACGGAGGCCAAAATTTACGATTTCATTAGTACCCATAATTTTTGGCCATTTTTTGTCCAATTGACCCATAGATAAATATTTTTATTGAGGTCAAAATTTATAATTTAATGAACTATGATGCACAATTATTGACCATTTTTAGCCATTTTGAGCCATTAGCAAATTATTTTGCGGAGGCTAAAATGCACAATTTTATGCACTATAACGCACAAATTTTTTTTTACCATTTTTGGTCATTTTTACCCATTGGTAAATGATTTCACGGAGATCAAAATTCACAATTTCATGAGCCACAATACACAATTTTTAGCCATTTTAATCATTTCGACCCATAGGTAAATAATTTCAATGAGGCCAAAATTCATCATTTTATGAGCTATATTTTATGACTTTTGGCCATTTATAGTCTTTTTGACCACTGCAAAGAATTTCACGGAGGCGAAAAATTTATGATTTTAAGAGCAATAACACATGATATTTTGAAAATTTTAGTCATTTCGACCCATAGGAAAATAATTTTGCTGAGCCAAAATTCACGATTTCATGTGCTATAACGCACGATTTTTGGCCATTTTTTGTCATTTCGACACATTAGCAAATGATTTGGTGGACTCTTAAATTCATGATTTCATTAAGTATAACCCATCATTTTTTGCCATTTTTAGTCATTTCAACCCATAGGTAAATAGTTTCACTATGGCAAAAATTTAGGATTTGTTGAGCTGTAACGTACAATTTTAGGCCAGTTTTAGTCATTTTGACCAATTGACAATTTGTTTGTGGATGCCAAAATTCATGATTTCATGAACTATAAGCCACGATTTTGAGCAATTTTTAGTTTTTTTGACCCCTTGGCAAATAATTTCACAAGCTAAAATTCATGATTTGCTGAGCTATATCACACGATTTTTAACCGCATTTAATCATTTTTAACCATTGATAAATAATTTCATGGAGACCAAAATTCACATTTTCTTGAGCTATAACACATAATTCTTGGCCATTTTTAGTCATTTCGACCCATTGTTTAATAATTTTGTGAAGACAAGAATTCACGATTTCATGAGCTATAACATATAAAATTTGACCATTTTTAGCTATTTGCACCCATTGAAAAATAATTTCGTGGATGCAAAAATCACGACTTTCATGAGCTATAGCACATGAATTTTTTTCCTTCCATTTTTAATAGACCCATTGGCAAATAATTTCATGGAGGTCAAAATTTATGATTTCATTAGCTAATAACCTACGATTTTGGGTAATTTTTAGTTAATTTGACCTATAGGTGAAAATTTTCATTAAGGCTAAAATTTACGATTTCATTAACTATAATGCAAGACGTTACACTATTTTTAGCCATTTCACCCAATGATAAATAATTTCATGGATTCCAAAATTTCCAATTTCATGAGTCAGATTCCATAGATGCCAAAATTCATGATATAATTAGCAGTAGCAAAAGCTTTTTGGCCATTTTAAGTCCTTTTGACCCATAGACAAATAATTTTATTGATGCTAAATTCATGATTTTATTAGTTATAACACACAATTACGGGCAATTTTTAGTCGTTTCGAGCCATTGGCAAATAGTTTCATGGAGCCCAAAATTCACAATTTCATATGCTATATCGCATCGATTTTGGCCACTTTTAATCGCTTTGACCCATTGATAAATAATTTTGTCCCAAATTCATGATTTCATGAGCTATAACACACAATTTTTACCATTTTAATTATTTTGACCCATTTTTTAATAATTTCTTAAAGATAAAAATTTAAGATTTCATGTGCTATAAGCACATGATTTTTGGCTAGATTTCGTTGTTTTGACCCATTGACAAATAATTTCTTTGATGCCAATATCACGACTTTCATGAGCTATAACGCATGATTTTTATCCGTGTTTAGTCATTTTGACCCATTGCCAAATAATTTCATCAAGGCCAAAATTCATGATTTCATAAGCTATAACTAACGATTTTGGCAATTTTAGTTATTTTGAGTCAGAGGCAAATAATTTCACCGAGGCTAAAATTTATGATTTCATTAGCTATAATGTATGATTTTAGGCCATTATTAGTCATTTCGACCATTAGCGAATAATCTAATGAACTTTAAAATTCGCAATTTCATGTGTTATATTTTACTTAACATAAAAATTCAAGATTTAATATTTTTAATCAATATTTTGGCTATTTTATAGGCAAATAATTTTACTGAGGCTAAAATTCATAATTTCATGAGCTATAACCCATAATTTCGCAATACTTAATCGCTTTCTATCCATTGGTAATAATTTCACGGAGGCCAAAATTCATGATTTCATGAGCTATATCACATGATTTTTGGCCATTTTCAGTCTTTTTGACCCATCGATAAATAATTTTGCGAGACCAAAACTCATTATTTCATGAGCTATAACACATGATTTTTTGCCATTTTTAGTCATTTCAACCCATTGTTTATTAATTTTGGGATGACAAAATTTCACGTTTAATGAGCTATAATAAATAATTTTTGGCCATTTTTAGTTATTTTGACTCATTGACAAATAATTTCGTGGATGCCAAAATCACGACTTTCATGAGCTATAACGCATAATTTTTGTCCATTTTTCACGCTTAATGAGCTATAATACATAATTTTTGGCCATTATTAGTTATTTTGACTCATTGACAAATAATTTCATGGATGCCAAAATCCACGACTTTCATGAGTTATAACGCATAATTTTTGTCCATTTTAGTTATTTTGGCCCATTGCCAAATAATTTCATGGAAGCAAAATTCATGATTTCATTAGCTATAACTCATGATTTTGGTAATTTTAATCGTTTTGACCTACATGCAAATAATTTCACTAAGGCTAAAATTTATGATTTCATTAGCTATAATACATGATTTTATACCATTTGTAATTATTTTGACCTATTGGTAATAATTTAAAGGACTGCAAAATTCTTGATTTTATGAGTTATATTCTAAGGAGGCAAAAATTCATGATTTAATTAACTATAACCTTAAATTTTTCACCATTTTTTGTCTTTTGACCCATATGCAAATAATTTATCGAGGCAAAAATTCATGATTTTTAGTCATTTCACCTAATGGCAAATAGTTTCATGGATGCCTAAATTGTCAATTTTATGGCTAAAGCTAGATTTTTGGCCATCTTTAGTTATTTTGACCCATTATAAAATAATTTCGTGGATGCAATAATTCACAACTTCATGAGTCAGAACCCATAATTTTTAGCTAATTTTATTCGTTTTGTCAAACGACCAAATAATTTCACCAAGCCAAAATTCAAAATTTTATGAGCTATAATGCCCGACTTTTGGCCATTTTAGTCGTTTTGATCCATGTAGACGGTCAAAAGTATTTTCACCTAGGCCAATGACCAGCTTGGATCCAAGGAGTGGATGCCCATGGGCTAAATACTTCGAATGGGCCCCAAAATCAAGCCCACAAACAAATGACAGCGGAGGTCGCCGACTAAGCGAACTTTGCAAGGTCAAATCAGGTCAAATTAACCCATTTGGCGAAGCTCATCGATGAGCCCGGCCGCATCCGGCTTCTCGTCAAGTCATCCACTTTGAAGAAGGCGTGTCCTGTCCGTAGCGACCCTCGGCCGATCAGTGACCTCACGCGCATCGCAATAACTTCGCTAGGACCATGAAGTTCACCCAAATAGCCGTTATGAGAGCTATTTTTAGGGGATAACCACCCCCCACTATCTCCTATTTTAATGCCCACTAACCCACGTTTTAAGGAGGCTATTAACCCTCTCTTTTAGCCTATAAATGGAGAGGGAATCATACAATTCAACAGACACACATACGCAGAGGAATATCACGAATAGAAGACTGAGCTAGCTTCCGAGTGATTTGACCCTCGCCAACAGCAAAAGACTCATAAGTCTTGATTCGGTTCGTCAACGGAGTACAAGATCGATGCTCTACCGGCACGCAGACAAGAACCCCCAGGAAATATAAATTTTTTCTTAGTTTCAATTGTAATTCTTTTATTGTAATCTGAGTTTATTGCAATTCTAAAAGAACCCGAAACAACCCATTGGCAAATAATTTTGTGGAGGCCAAAATTCACGATTTCATGAGCTATAACACATGATTTTGGCCATTTTAGTCGCTTTTGATCTATTGGCAAATAATTTTGGTGATGCCAAAATTCATAATTTTATGATTTATAACGATGATTTTTACCATTTTTAGTCATTTTGACCCATTGACAATTATATTCATAGATGTCAAAATTCATAATTTCATAAGCTATAACGCATGATTTTTGACCATTTGTAGTTGTTTTGTTAGTAATTAATTTTGTGGATTCCAAACTTCATAATTTCGTGAGATATAATATAAGATTTTTGGCAATTTTAGATGTTTCAACCCATTGTTTGTTATTTTGACCATTGGCAAATAATTTTATGGATGTCAAAATTCACAATTTTCATGAGCTATATCACATGATTTTGGCCATTTTAGTCATTTTGACCCATTGATAAATAATTTTTGTCCCAAATTCATGATTTCATGAGCTATAACACATGATTTTTGCCATTTTAGTCATTTCAACCCATTGTTTATTAATTTTGGGATGACAAAATTTCACGTTTAATGAGCTATAATAAATAATTTTTGGCCATTTTAGTTATTTTGACTCATTGACAAATAATTTCGTGGATGCCAAAATCCACGACTTTCATGAGCTATAGCATAATTTTTGTCCATTTTCACGTTTAATGAGCTATAATACATAATTTTTGGCCATTATTAGTTATTTTGACTCATTGACAAATAATTTCATGGATGCCAAAATCACGACTTTCATGAGTTATAGCACAATTTTGTCCATTTTAGTTATTTTGGCCCATTGCCAAATAATTTCATGGAAGCAAAATTCATGATTTCATTAGCTATAACTCATGATTTTGGTAATTTTAATCGTTTGACCTACATGCAAATAATTTCACTAAGGCTAAAATTTATGATTTCATTAGCTATAATACATGATTTTATACCATTTGTAATTATTTTGACCTATTGGTAATAATTTAAAGGACTGCAAAATTCTTGATTTTATGAGTTATATTCTAAGGAGGCAAAAATTCATGATTTAATTAACTATAACCTTAAATTTTTCACCATTTTTTGTCTTTTGACCCATATGCAAATAATTTCTTGAGGCAAAAATTCATGATTTTTAGTCATTTCGACCTAATGGCAAATAGTTTCATGGATGCCTAAATTGTCAATTTTATGGCTAAAGCTAGATTTTTGGCCATCTTTAGTTATTTTGACCCATTATAAAATAATTTCGTGGATGCAATAATTCACAACTTCATGAGTCAGAACCCATAATTTTTAGCTAATTTTATTCGTTTTGTCAAACGACCAAATAATTTCATGGAAGCAAAATTCATGATTTCATGAGCTATAATGCCCGACTTTTGGCCATTTTAGTCGTTTTGATCCATGTAGCGGTCAAAAGTATTTTCACCTAGGCCAATGACCGCTTGGATCCAAGGAGTGGATGCCCATGGGCTAAATACTTGAATGGGCCCCAAAATCAAGCCCACAAACAAATGGCAGGTAGTCGCTGGCCGGAGCGAACTACAGTGTCGAAATCGTGTCAAATTGAACCCATTTGGCGAAGCTATGATGAGCCCGCTTCGCATCGCTCTCGTCGACCAAGTCATCCACTTTCAAGAAGGCGTGCCCATGTCATGGCGACCCTAAAGGCTGCGATGACCGCCCACGTCATTGGCGAACCCGCTAGGACCATGAAGTTCACCCAAATAGCGTTATGAGAGCTATTTTTAGGGGATAACCACCCCCACTATCTCCTATTTTAATGCCCACTAACCCACGTTTTAAGGAGGCTATTAACCCTCTCTTTTAGCCTATAAATGGAGAGGGAATCATACAATTCAACGAGACACACATGCATGAGAGGAATATCACGAATAGAAGATCGAGCTAGCTTCCGAAAGTGATTTGACCTATTGCCAGACAAAAGACTCATAAGTCTTGATTCGGTTCGTCAGCAATTACAAGATCGATGCTCTGAAACACCTTGACAAGAACCCCGGAAATATAAATTTTTCTTAGTTTCAATTGTAATTCTTTTATTGTAATCTGAGTTTATTGCAATTCTAAAAGAACAGAAACAACCCATTGGCAAATAATTTTGTGGAGGCCAAAATTCACGATTTCATGAGCTATAATGCCCGACTTTTGGCCATTTTAGTCGTTTTGATCTATTGGCAAATAATTTTGGTGATGCCAAAATTCATAATTTTATGATTTATAGCATGATTTTTTTACCATTTTTAGTCATTTTGACCCATTGACAATTATATTCATAGATGTCAAAATTCATAATTTCATAAGCTATAACGCATGATTTTTGACCATTTGTAGTTGTTTTGTTAGTAATTAATTTTGTGGATTCCAAACTTCATAATTTCGTGGATGCAATAATTCACAACTTCATGAGTCAGAACCCATAATTTTTAGCTAATTTTATTCGTTTTGTCAAACGACCAAATAATTTCACTAATGCTAAAATTCACAATTTTCATGAGCTATAATGCAAGATTTTTGGCCATTTTAGTCGTTTTGATCCATGTAGACGGTCAAAAGTATTTTCACCTAGGCCAATGACCGCTTGGATCCAAGGAGTGGATGCCCATGGGCTAAATACTTGAATGGGCCCCAAAATCAAGCCCACAAACAAATGGCAGTAGTCGGCGGCCGGCGAACTACCAGTGTCGAAATCGTGTCAAATTGAACCCATTTGGCGAAGCTCACGATGAGCCCATGCATCCGCTCTCGTCGACCAAGTCATCCACTTCGAAGAAGTGCCCATGTCATGGCGACCTGCAGAGGCGTTGACCTTAAGCGTGTGACCCGGCTGGGACCATGAAGTTCACCCAAATAGCGTTATGAGAGCTATTTTGGGGATAACCACCCCCACTATCTCCTATTTTAATGCCCACTAACCCACGTTTTAAGGAGGCTATTAACCCTCTTTTAGCCTATAAATGGAGAGGGAATCATACAATTCAACGAGACACACATGCATGAGAGGAATATCACGAATAGAAGATCGAGCTAGCTTCCGAAAGTGATTTGACCCTCATGTGACAAAGACTCATAAGTCTTGATTCGGTTCGTCAGCAATTACAAGATCGATGCTCTACCGCGCCTTGACAAGAACCCCGGAAATATAAATTTTTCTTAGTTTCAATTGTAATTCTTTTATTGTAATCTGAGTTTATTGCAATTCTAAAAGAACAGAAACAACCCATTGGCAAATAATTTTGTGGAGGCCAAAATTCACGATTTCATGAGCTATAACACACGATTTTTGGACTTTTAGTCGTTTTGATCTATTGGCAAATAATTTTGGTGATGCCAAAATTCATAATTTTATGATTTATAGCATGATTTTTTACCATTTTTAGTCATTTTGACCCATTGACAATTATATTCATAGATGTCAAAATTCATAATTTCATAAGCTATAGCATGATTTTTGACCATTTGTAGTTGTTTTGTTAGTAATTAATTTTGTGGATTCCAAACTTCATAATTTCGTGAGATATAATATAAGATTTTTGGCAATTTTTAGATGTTTCAACCCATTGTTTGTTATTTTGACCATTGGCAAATAATTTTATGGATGTCAAAATTCACAATTTTCATGAGCTATAACACACGATTTTGGCTATTTTAGTCATTTCGCCCATAGGTAAATAATTTTTGAATGCCGAATTCACATTTATTGAGCTATAATGCATAATTTTGGCTATTTTTATCATTTTGACACATAGGCAAATAATTTCACTTAGGTAAAATTCATAATTCAAGAGTTATATTTCACGATTTTTGCCCATGTTTAGTCTTTTTAACCCATTTGCAAATGATATATTGGAGGACAAAAATTTATGATTTTTTGAGCTATAACGTATAATTTTTGGCCATTTTAAGTCATTTTGCCCATTGACAAATAATTTTGTGAAAGCCAAAATTCACGATTTCATGAGCTTTGTCGCACGATTTTTGACCATTTTTCATCCTTTGGACCCATTAGCAAATAATTTGAAGGTAGGCAAAACTTTACTATTTTATGAGCTATAATGTATGATTTTGGAAATTTTAGTCGCTTTGACCCATTTGTAAATAATTTCATGGAAGCAAAAGTTTAGATTTTCATTAGCTATAGCCCACAATATTTGGCAATGTTTAGTCATTTCAACCTAGAGTAAAATAATTACATTGAGGCCAAAAGTCACGATTTCATGAGCTATAACACACGATTTTGGCTATTTTAGTCATTTCAACCCATTGGCAAATATTTTTCGGACTCCAAAATTCATGATTTCATTAAGTACAACCTACAATTTTTGTTGTTTTATCATCTCGAGCAATAGACAAATTCTTGATTTCATGAGCTATAAATGAAAAAATTTGGCCGCTTTTAATCATTTCACCCATTTGCAAATAGTTTCATGGATGCCAAAATTCATGATTTCAAGAGCTATAACTCACAGTTTTAGGCAATTTTGTCATTTTGACCCATCAACAAATAATTTTTGCAGGTCAAAATTCATGATCTTATGAGCTATAATGCAAGATTTTTGGCTATTTTAGTCATTTTATGCATTGACAAATAATTTCACTAAGGCTAAAATTTATGATTTCATTAGTTATAACCCACGATTTTTTGCAACTTTTAGTCATTTTGACCATTTGTAAATAATTTCATGGAAGCAAAATTCATGATTTCATGAGCTATAACACATGATTTTTGGCCATTTTTCTCATTTGGACACCCAATGGCAAATAGAGGATGCCAAAATATTGATTTTCATGAGCTATAATGCATGATTTTTATCTAATTTAAGCCATTTTGGCCCATTGGCAAGTAATCTCAAGGAAACCAAAATTCATGATTTCATTAGTTATAACCCACGATTTTTTTGCAACTTTTAGTCATTTTGACCTATAGGCGAATAATTTAACTGATGCTAACTTTTGTGAGCTATAACACATGATTTTTTGAGCGATGACACATAATATTTGGCTATTTTTAGTCATTTCTCCCCATTGTTTAATATTTTCATGAAAACAAAAAGTCATGATTTCTTGAGTTATAACACATTATTTTTGGCCATTTTAGTCATTCGGACCCAATGGCAAATAATTTTGAGGATGCCAAATTCTCGATTTTCATGAGCAATAATGCACATTTTTTGTCCAATTTTAATCATTTTGACCCATTAGCAAATAATCTCAAGGATGCCAAAATTCATGATTTCATTAGCTATAACCAATTAATTTTGGCAATTTTTAGTCGTTTCGACCTATAGGCGAATAATTTCACTAATGCTAAAATTCACAATTTCATGAGCTATAATGCACGATTTTTGGCCATTCTACCCATTAGCAAATAATTTCATGGATGCCAAAATTCATACTTTCATGAGTTATAACACTTGATTTTTAGCCATTTTTAGTCGTTGCAACACATTTGTAAATAAATTTATGGATGCTAAAATTCACAATTTCATGAGCTATAATGCGATGTTTTACTATTTTTTATCATTTTTACCAATTTATAAATAATTTCATGGAGGAAAAAATCACAATTTTATTATCAATAATTCATGATTTTTAGTAATTTTTAGCCATTTCAACACATGGAAAAATAACTTCATTGAGGCTAAAATTCACGATTTCATGGGAAAATAATTTCACAGAGGCCAAAATTCAAATTTTCATGTGCTATAATACACGATGTTTGGCCATTTTTGTCATTTCAACCCATTACCAAATATTTCATAGGCTCTAAAATTCATGATGTCATTAACTATAATCCACTATTTTTAGTCATTTTGACCCATAGGCAAATAATTTCACAAAGGCCAAAACTTACAGCTTTTATGAGTTATAACATATAATTATTGGCTATTTTACTCATTTCGATCCATTAGTAAATAATTTTATGGAATCCAAAATTAACAATTTCAGAGCTATATTTCATAATTTTTGGTTATTTTTAGCCATTTTGAACCATTAGCAAATAATTTCACTTTGGCCAAAATTCATCATTCATTAGCAATAACACATGATTTTTATGTATTTGTTGTTATTTCATCCCATTGTTTAATAATTTTATGAAGACAAGAATTCATGATTTTATTAGCTATAACACTTGATTTTTGCCATTTTAGTCATTTGGATCCATTGGCAAATAATTTGGTGGATGCCAAAATTACAATTTTTATGAGCAATAATGCACGATTATTGTCCATTTTAGGCCAAAAATTCGTTTCAACCCATTGGCAAATAATTTCATGAAGGGTAAAATTAATGATTTCGTTAGCTGTAACACACAATTTTTTGGCTATTTTTAGTTGTTTTCACCCATTAATAAATAATTTTGCGGAGGTCAAAATCCATAATTTTATGAGCTATAACACATGATTTTTAGTCTTTTTTAGTCGTTTCATCCTATTTTTTAATAAGTTCATGAAGATAAAAATTACCCATTTCATGAGGTATAACACAATTTGTGGCCATTTTTGTCACTTGGATCCATTGGCAATTAATTTCATAAATGCCAAAATCATGATTTCATGAGCTATAACACATGATTTTTGTCCAATTTTAGTCATTTTACCTATTAGTAAATAATTTCATAGAGGCCAAAATTCATCATTTCATTAGCTATATTCCACAATTTTAGCCATTTTTAGTTATTTCACCCATGGGCAAATTATTTCTTAGTGGATGAAAATTCACGATCTCATAAGCTATAAAGCACGATTTTTTAATAATTTTTAGTTATTTTGACCTATAGGAAAATAATGTCATGGAGGCAAGAATACACAATTTTATTATCTATAATCCATGATTTTGGAAAATTTTAGTCATTTTGACCCATAGTAAATAATTTCACTAAGGCCAAAATTTATGATTTTGTGAGTAGTAACACAAGATTTTGGCTATTTTAGTCATCTCACCAATAGGTGAATAATTTCACTGAGGACAAAATTTATGATTTTATAATCTATGACACATGATTTTTGGCCTTTTTTGTCATTTCGACACATTGGCAAACAATTTTGGAGGAAAAATTCATAATTTCATGAGCTATAACACACGATTTTTGCCTTTTTAGTCATATAGACCCATTGGTAAATAATTTCATGTATGCTAAAATTCATGATTTCATGAGCTATAACTATGATTTTGGGTAATTTTTAGTCACTTAAACCCATTGGCAAATAAATTCATTGAGGCCAAAATTCATGATTTCATGAGCTATAACACGATTTTTCACCATTTTTAATCATTTTGACCCATTGACAAATAATTTGGAGGCTAAAATTAATAATTTTATGAGCTATGTAGCACACAATGTTTTTGCCATTTCTAGTCATTTTGACTCATTGGTAAATAATTTCTTGAAGACAACAATTAATGATTTTATGAGATATAACACATGATTTTTGGCCAACTTAAGTCGTCTGGATCCATGGGCAAATAATTTTATGGATGATAAAATTATAATTTTTATGAGCTATAACACATGATTTCGTTCATTTTAGTCATTTTGACCCATTGGCAAATAATTTCATGGAGGCCAAAATTCACGATTTATTAGCTATAACCCACGATTTTTTGTAATTTTTAGTCATTTCAACCCAAAGGCGAATAATTTTACTGAGGCCAAAATTCAAGATTTCTTTAGCTATAATGCATGATTTTAGACTATTTTTAGTCATTTTAACCCATTGGAAAATAATTTTATTGACGCTAAAATTCACGATTTCATGAGCTATAATGCATGATTTTTGACCATTTTTAGTTAATTTGAACCATTGACAAATAATTTTGTGGATGCCAAAATTCACAACTTAATGTGCTATAATGCACGATTTTAGGCTATTTTAGTCATTTCAACCCATTGGTAAATAATTTCATGGATGCCATAATTCAAGATTTCATGAGCAATAAAGTATGATTTTTGGCTATATTTCATCATATTGACCCTTCAAAGAAATAATTTCATGGAGGCCAAAATTCATAATTTCATGAGCTATAAAGTCACGAGATTTTGGCCTTTTTAGTCATTTTGACCCATTGTCCAATAATTTCGTGGATACAAAATTTATGATTTTATATGCTATAACCCATAAGTTTTATAATTTTTAGTCATTTCAACCCATTGGTAAATAATTTCATGGAGGCCAAAATTCACAATTTCATGAGCTATAACACATGATTTTTGGCCATTTGTTTATCATTTTGACCAATTAGCAAATAATTTTGAGGATGCCAAAATCTCAATTTTCATGAGCTATAACACATGATTTTTGGCCATTTTAGTCATTTTGACCCATTGGTAAATAATTTCTTGAAGACAACAATTAATGATTTTATGAGCTATAACACATGATTTTAGGCTATTTTAGTCATTTGGACCCAATAGCAAATAATTTTGAGGATGCCAAAATCTCAATTTTCATGAGCTATAGTGCACGATTTTTATCCAATTTCAGCCATTTTGACCAATTAGCAAATAATCTCAAGGAGGCCGAAATTAATGATTTTATTAGTTATAACCCATGATTTTTAGCAATTTTTAATCATTTCGACTTGTAGGCGAATAATTTCACTGATGCTAAAATTTACGATTTCATGAGCTATAATGCACGATTTTTGCCATTCGACCCATTAGCAAATAATTTCATGGATGCTAAAATTAATAATTTGATGAGTTTTATCATACAACTTTTAGCCTTTTTTAGTCATTGCAACACATTTGTAAATAAATTTTTGCCATGCCAAAATTCAGATTTCATGAGCTATAACACATGATTTTTGGCCATTTGTTTATCATTTTGACCAATTTGCAAAAATTTAATGGTGGTAAAATTCACAATTTCATTAGCTATAACTTATAATTTTGGCAATTTTAGTCATTTCACCACAAAGAAAAATAACTTCACTTAGACCAAAATTCACGATTTCATGGGAAAATAATTTCATGGAGGCCAAAATTCACGATTTTGTGAGCTATGACACATAATTTTGGCTTTTTGTCTTTTTGACCCATTATCAAATAATTTCATGGACTCTGAAATTCATGATTTTCTTAAGTATAACCCACTATTAATTCGAAATGCCAAATAAATTTTCGTCATTTTGAAATTATTGGCCAAAATTCATGATTTTCATGAGCTATAACACATGATTTTAGGCTATTTTTGTCGTCTCGGCCCATAGGCAAAATAATTTCATTGAGGGTAAAATTCATGATTTTACAAACTATGATGCATGATTTTTGGCCATTTTAGTCTTTTTCGATACTTTAGCAAATAATGTTGGAGGTCAAAATTCATGATTACATGAGCTATAAAGCATGATTTTGGCTCTTTTAGTCATTTCAACCCATTGGCAAATAATGTCATGGATGGCAAAATTTTGTGGATTTAAAATTTTAGACTATTTTAGTCATTTTAACGTATTGGTAAATAATTTCATTGGGGCTAAAATTCACGATTTCATGAGCCATTTTTAGTTGCTTAAAACCATTGACAAAAAATTTTATGGATGCAAAAATTTACAACTTAATGAGCTATAACGCACGCCTTTTGGTCATTTTTAATCATTTCAACCCATTGGTAAATAATTTCATGGATGTCAAAATTTAGGATTTCATGAGCGATAATGCACGATATTTTTGCATTTCTAGTCATTTTAATCATTGATAAATAATTTCATGGTCGTCAAAATTCACGATTTTATGAGCTATAACACATGATTCTTGGCCATTTTTAGTCGTTTTTTCCAATTTTTAATGATTTTGTGAAAACAAAAAATTATGATTTTATGAGCTATAACACATGATTTTTGGCCATGTTAGTCATTTGGACTCAATGGCAAATAATTTTTAGGATGCTAAAATCTCGGATTTCTTGAGCTATGATGCACGATTTTTTGTCCAATTTTTGTCATTTTGACCCATTTGCAAATAATCTCAAGGAGGCCAAAATTCATGAGTTCATTAGCTATGACCCACAATTTTTGGCAATTTTAGTCATTTTGACCTATAGGGAATAGTTTTCTTGATGCTAAATTTATGATTTCATGAGCTATAATACACGATTTAATTATTCTAACCATTGGCAAATAATTAATGGAGGTCAAAATTCACAATTTCATGAGCTATAACACATGATTTTAGGCTATTTTAGTCATTTCAACCCATTGGTAAATAATTTTATGGAGATGAAAATTCAAGATTTCATGAGTTATAACGATAATTTTTTATTATTTTTAGTTCTTTTGACCTATTGGCAATAAATTTTGTGGATGCCAAAATTTACAATTTCATGAGGTATAATGCACAATTTTTAGCCATTTTTGTTGTTTTGACCCATTGGTAATTAATTTTGTGAATGCTAAAATTCACAATTTCATGGGCTATAATGCATAGTTTTTGCCATTTTTAGTTATTTAGACCCATTGGCAAGTAATCTCATAGATGCTAAAATTCACAATTTTATGGGCTATGAAGCTCAATTTTGCCTTTTAGTTGCTTCAACCTATTGGTAAATAATTTTAAATAATTTCATGGAACCCAAATTTCATGATTTCATGCTATAATACACAATTTGTAGCCATTTTAGATGTATTGACTCGTTTGTGAATAATTTCATAGAGACAAAATTTTAAGATTTCATGAGCTATAATACATGATTTTTAGCCATTTTTAGTCATTTTGACCCATTGGTAAATAATTTCATGGATGCCATAATTCAAGATTTCATGAGCTATAATGCACGATTTTTGCCATTTTAGTCATTTCAACCCATTGGCAAATAATTTCATGGAGGCCAAAATTTATAATTTCATTAGCTGTAGCCCATGATGTTTTGCTAGTTTGAATCATCTCAAGCTTAGGCAAAATAATTTCACTAAGTTCAAATTCACAATTTGATTGGCAATAATGCATAATTTTAGGCCATTTTAGTCATTTTGACCATTGGCAAATAATTTCATTGACTCCAAAATTCATGATTTTCATGAGCTATATCCTATGAAGGCAAAATTCATGATTTTATTAGTTATAACCCATGATTTTTAGCCATTTTAGTCATTTCAACCCATTGGTAAATAATTTCATGGAGGCCAACTTTCATGATTTTATGAACTATAATGCTTGACTTTTGGCCATTTTAATCATTTGGCCCATTAACAAATAATTTCACCGAGGCCAAAATTCACGATTTCATGAGCTATAACGCACGATTTTTAGCTATTTTTAGTTATTTTGACCCATTGGCAAATAATCTTGTTGATGCCAAACTTTATGATTTCATGAGCTATAATGCATAGTTTTTGCCATTTTTAGTTATTTAGACCCATTGGCAAATAATTTCATGGAGGCCAAAATTCACGATTTCATTAGTCAGAGCCCATGATGTTTTGCTAGTTTGAATCATCTCAAGCTTAGGCAAATAATTTCACTAAGTTCGAAATTCACAATTTGATTGGCAATAATGCATAATTTTAGGCCATTTTCAGTCGTTTTGGCCATTGGCAAATAATTTCATTGACTCCAAAATTCGCGATTTCATGAGCTATATCCTATGAAGGCAAAAATTCATGATTTTATTAGCTAAAACCCACAATTTTGTCTGCTTTTAGCCGCTGATACATTGGTAAATTATTTCATGGAGGCCAACTTTCATGATTTTATGAACTATAATGCTTGACTTTTGGCCATTTTAAATCATTTGGCCCATTAACAAATAATTTCACGGAGGCCAAAATTTACTATTTCATGAGACGCACGATTTTTGACCATTTTTAGTTATTTTGACCCATTGGCAAATAATCTTGTTGATGCCAAACTTTATGATTTCATGAGCTACAGTGCATATATTTTGCCCATCTTTAGTCATTTTGACCATTGGCAAATAATCTCAAGGAGGCCAAAATTCACGATTTCTTAAGTTACAACGCACGATTTTTGGCTATTTTTAGTTATTGGTAAATAATTTCATAGAGATGAAAATTCAAGATTTCATGAGCTATAACACATAATGTTTGGATTTTTATTTATTTTGACCCATTAGCAATAGTTTTGTGGATGCTAAAATTTAAAATTTCATGAGCTATATCCTATGAAGGCAAAATTCATGATTTTCATGAGCTATAATGCATGATTTTTGGCCATTTTTAGTTATTTAGACCCATTGGCAAATAATTTTATGGAGGCCAAAATTCACAATTTTTACCATTGTTAGTTGTTTTGACCCATTGGCAAATAATTTCACTGAGGCCAAAATTCATGATTTCTCGAGCTATAATGCAAGATTGTTTGCCATTTTTAGTTGTTTCGACCCATTGGTAAATAATTTCATAGATGCCCTAAAATTAGCAATTTCATGAGCTATATCCTATGAAGGCAAAATTCATGATTTTCATGAGCTAAAATTCATGATTTTCATGAGCTATGACGATGATTTTGGTCATTTTAGTTATTTTGATCTATTGGTAAATAATTTCTAGATGTCAAAATTCACGATTTCATGAACTATAATGCATGATTTTTGACCATTTATAGTCATTTTGAACATTGGCAAATAATTTCACTGAGGCCAAAATTCACAATTTCATGAGCTATAACACATGATTTTTGGCCATTTTTAGTTGTTTCGACCCATTGGTAAATAATTTTATGGAGATGAAAATTCAGGTTTCATGAGCTATAACACACAATTTTTGCCATTTTTAGTTGTTTTGACCCATTGGTAATTAATTTTGTGAATGCTAAAATTCATGATTTTATGAGCTATAACACATGATTTTTGGCCATGTTAGTCATTTGGACTCAATGGCAAATAATTTTAGGATGCTAAAATCTCGATTTCTTGAGCTATGATGCACGATTTTTGTCCAATTTTTGTCATTTTGACCCATTTGCAAATAATCTCAAGGAGGCCAAAATTCATGAGTTCATTAGCTATGACCCACAATTTTTGGCAATTTGTACTCGTTTTGACCTATAGGGAATAGTTTTCTTGATGCTAAAATTTATGATTTCATGAGCTATAATACACGATTTAATTATTCTAACCATTGGCAAATAATTAATGGAGGTCAAAATTCACAATTTCATGAGCTATAACACATGATTTTTAGCTATTTTTAGTTGTTTTAACCCATTAGTAATTAATTTCATAGATGCCCTAAAATTAGCAATTTCATGAGCTATAATGCATAGTTTTTGCCATTTTTAGTTGTTTCAACCCATTGGTAAATAAATTCATGGAGGCCAAAATTCATGATTTCTCGAGCTATAATGCAAGATTGTTTGCCATTTTTAGTTGTTTCGACCCATTGGTAAATAATTTCATAAAGATAAAAATTCACAATTTCATGAGCTATAACACATGATTTGTGACCATTTAAGTCATTTTGACCCATTGGTAAATAACTTCATGAAGATAAAATTTCCGATTTCATGAGCTATAACATACAATTTTTAGCCATTTTGAGTCATTTTGACCCATTGGTAAATAATTTGCGGATGCCAAAATCACGCTTTTCATGAGCTATAGTTGGATTTATAATCATTTTAACTCATTTTGACCCATTAGCAAATAAATTTATAGAGGCCAAAATTCACAATTTCATTAGTTGTATCCTACAATTTTTGTAATTTTTAATCCTTTGGACCCTTAGGCACGGTAAGGCCAAAATTCTAGTTTTCATTGTCAATAATGCACAAATTTAGGCCATTTTTAATGATTTCAGCCATTGGCAAATAATTTCATTGACTCAAAATTCACGATTTCAAGACCAATATTCAATAGAGGCCAAAATTCATGATTTTCATGAGCTATAACACATGATTTTTGGCCATTTTTGGCCATTTCCACCAATTGGCAAATTATTTCATAGATGCCAAATTTCACGATTTCATGAGCTAAAATTCATGATTTTCATGAGCTATGACGATGATTTTGGTCATTTTAGTTATTTTGATCTATTGGTAAATAATTTCAGATGTCAAAATTCACGATTTCATGAACTATAATGCATGATTTTTGACCATTTATAGTCATTTTGAACATTGGCAAATAATCCACGGAGGCTAAAATTCACAATTTCATGAGCTATAATGCAAGATTGTTTGCCATTTTTAGTTCTTCAACCCCTTGGTAAATAATTTCATAGAGATGAAAATTCAAGATTTCATGAGCTATAACTCACAATTTTTACCATTGTTAGTTGTTTTGACCCATTGGCAATTCATTTCGTGGATGCCAAAATTTACAATTTCATGAGCTATAATGCACATTTTAAAGCTATTTTTAGTTGTTTTAACCCATTAGTAATTAATTTCATAGATGCCCTAAAATTAGCAATTTCATGAGCTATAATGCATAGTTTTTGCCATTTTTAGTTGTTTCAACCCATTGGTAAATAATTTTATGGAGATGAAAATTCAAGATTTCATGAGCTATAACACACAATTTTTGCCATTTTTAGTTATTTTGACCCATTGGTAAATAATTTTATGGAGATGAAAATTCAAGATTTCATGAGCTATAATACATGATTTTTAGCCATTTTTAGTTCTTCAACCCCTTGGTAAATAATTTCGTTGAGGTCAAAATTCACAATTTGATTGGCAATAATGCATAATTTTAGGCCATTTTTAATGATTTCACCATTGGCAAATAATTTTAGGATGCTAAAATCTCGATTTCTTGAGCTATGATGCACGATTTTTGTCCAATTTTTGTCATTTTGACCCATTTGCAAATAATCTCAAGGAGGCCAAAATTCATGAGTTCATTAGCTATGACCCACAATTTTTGGCAATTTGTACTCGTTTTGACCTATAGGGGAATAGTTTTACTGATGCTAAATTTATGATTTCATGAGCTATAATACACGATTTAATTATTCTAACCATTGGCAAATAATTAATGGAGGTCAAAATTCACAATTTCATGAGCTATAACGCACGATTTTTGGCTATTTTTAGTTGTTTCGACCTATTAGTAAATAATTTTATGGAGATGAAAATTCAAGATTTCATGAGTTATAACGCATATTTTTTATTATTTTTAGTTCTTTTGACCTATTGGCAATAAATTTTGTGGATGCCAAAATTTACAATTTCATGAGGTATAATGCACAATTTTTAGCCATTTTTGTTGTTTTGACCCATTGGTAATTAATTTTGTGAATGCTAAAATTCACAATTTCATGAGCTATAATGCATAGTTTTTGCCATTTTTAGTTATTTAGACCCATTGGCAAGTAATCTCATAGATGCTAAAATTCACAATTTTATGGGCTATGAAGCTCAATTTTTGCCTTTTAGTTGCTTCAACCTATTGGTAAATAATTTTAAATAATTTCATGGAACCCAAATTTCATGATTTTCATGCTATAATACACAATTTGTAGCCATTTTAGATGTATTGACTCGTTTGTGAATAATTTCATAGAGACAAAATTTTAAGATTTCATGAGCTATAATACATGATTTTTAGCCATTTTTAGTCATTTTTACCCAGTGATAAATAATTTCGTGGATGGCAAAATCATGATTTTCATGAGCTGTAACGCACAACTTTTGGTCATTTTAAGTCATTTCAATCATTGGCAAACAATTTTATGGAGGCCAAAATTTATAATTTCATTAGCTGTAGCCCATGATGTTTTGCTAGTTTGAATCATCTCGAAGCTTAGGCAAATAATTTCACTAAGTTCGAAATTCACAATTTGATTGGCAATAATGCATAATTTTAGGCCATTTTCAGTCGTTTTGGCCATTGGCAAATAATTTCATTGACTCCAAAATTCGCGATTTCATGAGCTATATCCTATGAAGGCAAAAATTCATGATTTTATTAGCTAAAACCCACAATTTTTGTCTGTTTTTAGCCGTTTCGATACATTGGTAAATTATTTCATGGAGGCCAACTTTCATGATTTTATGAACTATAATGCTTGACTTTTGGCCATTTTAAATCATTTGGCCCATTAACAAATAATTTCACGGAGGCCAAAATTCTATTTCATGAGGCCTTACGATTTTTGACCATTTTAGTTATTTTGACCCATTGGCAAATAATCTTGTTGATGCCAAACTTTATGATTTCATGAGCTACAAGGCATATATTTTGCCCATCTTTAGTCATTTTGACCATTGGCAATAATTTCATTGACTCAAAATTCACGATTTCAAGACCAATATTCAATAGAGGCCAAAATTCACAATTTCATGAGCTATAACACATGATTTTTGGCCATTTTTGGCCATTTCCACCAATTGGCAAATTATTTCATAGATGCCAAATTTCACGATTTCATGAGCTAAAATTCATGATTTTCATGAGCTATGACGATGATTTTGGTCATTTTAGTTATTTTGATCTATTGGTAAATAATTTCTAGATGTCAAAATTCACGATTTCATGAACTATAATGCATGATTTTTGACCATTTATAGTCATTTTGAACATTGGCAAATAATCCATTTGAGGCTAAAATTCACAATTTCATGAGCTATAACACATGATTTTTGGCCATTTTTGGCCATTTCCACCAATTGGCAAATTATTTCATAGATGCCAAATTTCACGATTTCATGAGCTATAACTCACAATTTTTACCATTGTTAGTTGTTTTGACCCATTGGCAAATAATTTCATGGAGGCCAAAATTCACAATTTCATGAGCTATAATGCACATTTTAAAGCTATTTTTAGTTGTTTTAACCCATTAGTAATTAATTTCATAGATGCCCTAAAATTAGCAATTTCATGAGCTATAACATACAATTTTTAGCCATTTTTAGTTGTTTCAACCCATTGGTAAATAAATTCATGGAGGCCAAATTTCATGATTTCTTGAGCTATAACGCATGATTGTTTGCCATTTTTAGTTATTTTGACCCATTGGTAAATAAATTCATGGAGGCCAAAATTCATGATTTTCATGAGCTATAACACATGATTTTTGGCCATTTTTAGTTGTTTTGACCCATTGGTAAATAAATTCATGGAGGCCAAATTTCATGATTTTCATGAGCTATAATGCAAGATTGTTTGCCATTTTTAGTTATTTTGACCCATTGACAAACAATTTTATGGATGGCAAAATCATGATTTCATGAGTATGGCACAACTTTTGGTCATTTTAAGTCATTTCAATCATTGGCAAACAATTTTATGGAGGCCAAAATTTATAATTTCATTAGTCAGAGCCCATGATGTTTTGCTAGTTTGAATCATCTCGAAGCTTAGGCAAATAATTTCACTAAGTTCAAATTCACAATTTGATTGGCAATAATGCATAATTTTAGGCCATTTTCAGTCGTTTTGGCCATTGGCAAATAATTTCATTGACTCAAAATTCACGATTTCATGAGCTATATCCTATGAAGGCAAAATTCATGATTTTATTAGCTAAAACCCACAATTTTTGTCTGCTTTTAGTCCGCTTCGATACATTGGTAAATTATTTCATGGAGGCCAACTTTCATGATTTTATGAACTATAATGCTTGACTTTTGGCCATTTTAAATCATTTGGCCCATTAACAAATAATTTCACGGAGGCCAAAATTTACTATTTCATGAGGCCTTACGATTTTTGACCATTTTAGTTATTTTGACCCATTGGCAAATAATCTTGTTGATGCCAAACTTTATGATTTCATGAGCTACAGTGCATATATTTTGCCCATCTTTAGTCATTTTGACCATTGGCAAATAATTCACAGAGACCAAAATTCACGATTTCTTAAGTTACCATACGATTTTTGGCTATTTTTAGTTATTGGTAAATAATTTCATAGAGATGAAAATTCGGGTTTCATGAGCTATAACACATAATGTTTGGATTTTTATTTATTTTGACCCATTAGCAATAGTTTTGTGGATGCTAAAATTTAAAATTTCATGAGCTATAATGCACATTTTTTAGCCAATTTTAGTTGTTATGACCTATTGGCAATTAATTTGGTGGATGCTAAAATTCATAATTTCAGGAGCTATAACACACAATTTTTTGCCATTTTTAGTTCTTCAACCCCTTGGTAAATAATTTCGTTGAGGTCAAAATTCATGATTTCTCGAGCTATAATGCAAGATTGTTTGCCATTTTTAGTTGTTTCGACCCATTGGTAAATAATTTCATAAAGATAAAAATTCACAATTTCATGAGCTATAACACATGATTTGTGACCATTTAAGTCATTTTGACCCATTGGTAAATAACTTCATGAAGATAAAATTTCCAGATTTCATGAGCTATAACATACAATTTTTAGCCATTTTGAGTCATTTTGACCCATTGGTAAATAATTTCGCGGATGCCAAAATCACGTTTTTCATGAGCTATAGCGTTGGATTTATAATCATTTTAACTCATTTCGACCCATTAGCAAATAAATTTATAGAGGCCAAAATTCACAATTTCATTAGTTGTATCCTACAATTTTTTGTAATTTTTAATCCTTTGGACCCTTAGGCACGGTAAGGCCAAAATTCTAGTTTTCATTGTCAATAATGCACAAATTTAGGCCATTTTTAATGATTTCAGCCATTGGCAAATAATTTCATTGACTCAAAATTCACGATTTCAAGACCAATATTCAATAGAGGCCAAAATTCACGATTTCATTAGCTATAACCCGGGATTTTTGGCCATTTTTGGCCATTTCCACCAATTGGCAAATTATTTCATAGATGCCAAATTTCACGATTTCATGAGCTAAAATTCATGATTTCATGAGCTATGACGATGATTTTGGTCATTTTAGTTATTTTGATCTATTGGTAATTTCTAGATGTCAAAATTCACGATTTCATGAACTATAATGCATGATTTTTGACCATTTATAGTCATTTTGAACATTGGCAAATAATCCACGGAGGCTAAAATTCACAATTTCATGAGCTATAACGCGCGATTTTTGGCCGTTTCTAGTTGTTCCGACCCATTGGTAAATAATTTCGTAGTGATAAAAATTCACGACTTCATGAGCTATAACTCACAATTTTTTACCATTGTTAGTTGTTTTGACCCATTGGCAATTCATTTCGTGGATGCCAAAACTTAAAATTTCATGAGCAGTAATGCACATTTTAAAGCTATTTTTAGTTGTTTTAACCCATTAGTAATTAATTTCATAGATGCCCTAAAATTAGCAATTTCATGAGCTATAACGCATATTTTTCTCTATTTTCAGTTGTTTCAACCCATTGGTAAATAAATTCATGGAGGCCAAATTTCATGATTTCTTGAGCTATAACGCATGATTGTTTGCCATTTTTAATCACTTCGGCCCATTGTTACATAGATTCATAGAGAAAAATTCATGATTTCATGACACACGATTTTTGCCCATGTTTAGTTGTTTTGAACCATTGTTAAATAAATTATTTTTTTCATGAGCTATAATGTACAATTTTTGATTATTTTATGTCATTTTGACCCATTGACAAACAATTTTATGCTGGCCAAAATTCACGATTTCATTAGCTGTAGTCCATGATTTTTTGTAATTTTTATTCATTTAACCCCTTTGGCATAGTAAGGCCGAAATTCAATTTTTCATTGGCAATGACGCACAATTTTAGTGCTATTTTTAGTCATGTTGACCATTGGCAAATAATTTTATTTTCACCAAAATTTGTAATTTCAATGAAGCTATATTCCATGATGAACTAAATTCACGATGTTATTAGATATAACCCGCGATTTATGGCCATTTTAGCCGCTCAACCTATTAGCTAATTATTTCAGAAGGCCAAATTTCATGATTTCATAGGCTATAATGCTAGACTTTTGTCCGCTTTAGTCATTTGGCCCACTAGTAAGTAATTTCACTGAGGTCAAAATTCACGATTTTATAAGCTTTAATGCATGATTTTTGGGCATTTTAGTTGTTTTGACCCATTGGCAAATAATTTCAGAGTGATAAAAATTCACGACTTCATGAGCTATAACATACAAATTTTGCCTTTTTAGTCATTTTGACCCATTGGCAATTCATTTCGTGGATGCCAAAATTCATAATTTCATGAGCTATAATGCACATTTTGGCTATTTTTAGTCATTTTGACCCATTAGCAAATAATTTCATAGATGCCCTAAAATTAGCAATTTCATGAGCTATAACGCATATTTTTCTATTTTCAGTTGTTTCAACCCATTGGTAAATAAATTCATGGAGGCCAAATTTCATGATTTCTTGAGCTATAACGCATGATTGTTTGCCATTTTAATCACTTCGCCCATTGTTACATAGATTCATAGAGAAAAATTCATGATTTCATGACACACGATTTTTGCCCATGTTTAGTTGTTTTGAACCATTGTTAAATAAATTATTTTTTCATGAGCTATAATGTACAATTTTTGATTATTTTATGTCATTTTGACCCATTGGCAAATAATTTTATGGGTGCTAAAATTCATGATTTCATTAGTAGTAGTCCATGATTTTTGTAATTTTTATTCATTTAACCCTTTGGCATAGTAAGGCCGAAATTCAATTTTTCATTGGCAATGACGCACAATTTTAGTGCTATTTTTAGTCATGTTGACCATTGGCAAATAATTTTATTTTCACCAAAATTTGTAATTTCACGAGCTATATTCCATGATGAACTAAATTCACGATGTTATTAGATATAACCCGCGATTTATGGCCATTTTTAGCCGTTCAACCTATTAGCTAATTATTTCAGGAAGGCCAAATTTCATGATTTCATAGGCTATAATGCTAGACTTTTGTCCAGTTTTAGTCATTTGGCCCACTAGTAAGTAATTTCACGGAGGTCAAAATTCACGATTTTATAAGCTTTAATGCATGATTTTTGGGCATTTTTAGTTGTTTTGACCCATTGGCAAATAATTTCATAGATGCCAAAATTCATAATTTCATAATCTATAACGCATGATTATTGGCCATTTTTTGTCATTTTGACCATGTGCAAATAATTCATACGACCAAAATTCACGATTTCATTGGCTATAATACATGATTCTTGGCCATTTTTAGTTGTTTTGACCCCATTGGTAAATAATCTCATAGATATGATATTTTATGATTTAATGAGCTATAACGAATGCTTTTTTGCCATCTTTTGTTATTTTGACCATTGGAAAATAATTTTATGGGTGCTAAAATTCATGATTTTAAGAGCTATAACATACAAATTTTGCCTTTTAGTCGTTTTGACCCATTAGCAAATAATTTCGTGGATGCAAAAATTCATGATTTTCATGAGCTATAATGCACATTTTTGGCTATTTTTAGTCATTTCGACCCAGTGGTAAATAATTTGGTGGATGCTAGATTCATGATTCCATGAAATATAATGAACCATATTTGGCTATTTTTTGTCATTCAACCCGTTAGCAAATAACTTCGCAAAGGCCATAAATAATTTGGTGGATGCGAAAATTCATGATTTCATGAAATATAATGAACCATATTTGGCTATTTTTTTGTCATTCAACCCATTAGCAATTAACTTCGTGAAGGACAAAATTCATGATTTCATTAGATATAACGCATGATTTTTGTTTTTTTAGTCATTTTGACCCATTGGCAAATAGTTTTGCAGATGTCAAAATTCATGATTGCCTGAGCTATAACGCACAATTTTTTTGTCGTTTCTAGTCATTTTAACACATTAGCAAATAATTTTGCGAAAGCTAAAATTTACAATTTCATAAGCTAGAACACACGATTTTTGGCCATTCTTAATCATTTTGACCCATTGTAAATACTTTCGTCATTGCTAAAATATTAATTTCCATGAGGTATAATCCACAATTTTTGGCTAGTTTAAGTCATTTCACGATGTGCAAAAATTTATGGAGACCAAAATTCAGATTTAATTAGATATAATTCACAAATTTTGGCATATTTTAGTCATTTCGACCGAGATGGAAATAATTTCATTTAGGCCAAAATTATTGATTTCATTAGATATAATGCACAATTTTTGGTCATTTTAAGTCATTTTGACCTTTGGCAAATAATTTTGTGGAGGCCAAAATTCATGATTTTCATGAATTATAATGTGAGATTTTTAGCTATTTTTATTGTTTTTACTCTTTAGAAAATAGTTTTGTGGACAACAAAATTCATGATTTTCATGAGTTATAACGCAAGATTTTTAGCTATTTTAGTCATTTTGATCCATTGGCTAATAGTTTCACTAAGGCCAAAAGTCATGATTTCATAAGCTATAATGCATGATTTTTGGTCATTTTAGTCATTTCGTTCCATTGGGAATCACGGAGGCCAAAATTCACAAATTCATGAGCTATAACGCAATTTTGGGCTACTTTTAGTCATATTGACCCATTTGCCAAATTCAACAATTTTATGAATTATAATGCACAATTTGTCGGCCATTTTAGTCATTTTGACCCATTGGCAAATAATTTCATAGATGCCAAAATTTATAATTTCATGGTCTATAACACATGATTTTAGGATATTTTTAGTCATTTTGATCCATTGGCAATTAATTTCGTGGATGCCAAAATTCACAATTTCATGAGCTATAATGCATGATTTTTAGCAACTATTAGTTGTTTTGACCCATTGGCACTTAATTTAGTGGATGCCAAAATTCACAAGTTTATGAGTTATAACGCACAAATTTTGGCCATTTTTAGTTGTTTCAATCCATTGGTAAATAATTTTGTGGAGGCCAAAATTCATGATTTTCATGAGTTATAACGCAAGATTTTTAGCTATTTTAGTCATTTCAACCCATTGATAAATAATTCTATAGAGACAAAATTCACTATTTCATGAGTTATAACACATGCTAAAATCATGATTTTCATGAGCTCTAACGACGCATTTTTGGTCATTTTAAGTCATTTTGACTAATTGGCAAATAATTTTATAGAGTCCAAAATTCTCGATTTCATTAGTCAGAGCCAATGATTTTTGCAATTTGTTTTATCATTTCGACTCTTTGGCGGACTAAGGCTAAAATTCACAATTTCATTGGTAGTAACACATAATATTTGGTTATTTTTGGTCATTTTAGTCATTTTGACCATTGGCAAATAATTTCATTAACTCCAAAATTCACGATTTCATGTGTTATATTCCATGGAGGCAAAATTTGTGATTTCATTAGCTATAACCCTCGATTTTGGTCATTTTAGTCATTTTGACCATTGGCAAATAATTCACTGAGGCCAAATTTCACGATTTCATGAGCTATAATAATTTCACGAGGTCAAAATTCACATTTTCATAAGCTATAATGGATTTTTGGCCATTTTAGTCACTTGACCAATTTACAAATAAATTTGTGGATGTCAAAATTCACAATTTAATGAGCTATGAAGCATAAGTGTTTTGACATTTTTAGTCATTTTGACCTTTGGCAAATAATTCACTGAGGCAAAAATTCACGATTTCATGAGATATTCCACACAATTTTGGCCATCTTAGTTGTTTCGACCCATTGGTAAATAGTTTCATAGAGGTAAAAATTCACGATTTCATGAGATATTCCACACAATTTTGGCCATCTTAGTTGTTTCGACCCATTGGTAAATAGTTTCATAGAGGTAAAAATTTACGATTTAATGAGCTATAACGCGTGGTTTATCATGAGCTTTAACGCATGATTTTTAGCCTTTTTAGTCATTTTGACCTTTGGCAAATAAATTTGTGGATGCTAAAATTCAAATTTTCATGAGCTATAACGCACGCTTTTTGCCATTTTTAGTATTTTTAACCCTTAGCAAATAATTTCATGGATTCCAAAATTTATAATTTCATGAGCTATAACACGTGATTTTTTGCCATTTTTAGATATTTCGACCCATTAGTAAATAATTTCATATGGCTGTAGCATTTTCAACTTCATGAGCTATAACGCATGATTTTGGTTACTTTTAGTCATTTTGACCATTGGCAAATAATTTCATGGATGCTAAAATTCATGATTTCATGAGCTATAACACATGATTTTTTGCCTTTCTAGTCGCTTAGACCCATAGTCAAATAATTTCATCAATTCAAAGATTCACAATTTTTGTGAACTATAATAAACAATTTTAGGTTATTTTTAATAATTTTGACCAGTTGGAAATAATTGGTGGATGATAGAATTCAATATTTCATGAAATATAATGCACGATATTTGGCTTTTTTGTCATTCAACCCATTGGCAAATAATTTTCCTAAGGTAAAATTTATAATTTTATAAGCTATAATGTATGATTTTTTTCTTTTAAGTTATTTTCACCCATTGGCAAATAATTTTGTGGATGCCAAAATCTATGATTTTTATGAGCTATAACGTGCAATTTTTTTTCATTTTAAGTCATTTTGACCCATTGGTAAATAATTTTGCAAGGCCAAAATTCAAATTTTATGAGCTGTAACACATGATTTTTGGCCATTTTAGTTGTTTTGACCCATTAGTAAATAATTTCATGGATGCTAAAATCTTGATTTTCATGAGGCATAGTGGACAATTTTGGCCATTTTGAGTAATTTCGACCCATGGGTAAATAACTTTATGGAGGCCCAAATTCATGATTTAATTAGCTATAATCTATTATTTTTTTTGCATATTTTAATCATTTCGACCCATAGGTTTTATTTAGGCCAAAATTCATGATTTCATTCGATATAATGCATGATTTATGGCTATTTTAGTCATTTCGACGATTGGTAATAATTATCATGAAGCCAAAATTCACAATATCATAAACCGTATGATTTTTTTCTTTTTTATCATTTCGGCCCTCTAGCAAATAATTTTACTGAGACCTAAATTTCTATTTTTGAGTCAGAAAATAGATTTTTGGTATTTTTAGTCATTTTGATCCATAGGTGAATAATTTCACCGAGGCCAAATTTCAAGGTGTCATGATCGATTATGCATGATTTTTGGCTATTTTCAGTCATTTCGCTCCATTGGCAAAGAATTTCACGAAGGCCAAAATTTACAATTTCTTGAGTCAGAGCGACGCTTTTTTGCCATTTTTACTCATTTAGACCCATTGGCAATAATTCGTGGATGCCAAAGTCATGATTTTGCTATAACGCTAAATTTTTGCCATATATTTAGTTATTTTGACCCCTTGGCAAAACTCAGAAAGGCCAAAATTCACGATTTCAACAGCTTATAATACACTATTTTTGATATTTTAGTCATTTTGATCCATTAGTAAACGATTTCATAGACACGAAATAAATGATTTCATGAACCATAACACATGATTTTTTTATTTTTAGTCATTTCGGCCTACAGAAAAATAATTTCATGGACTCCAAAATTTGTGAATTCACGAGCTATATTAAACGAATAATAGAACTCTTGATTTTCATGGGCACACATGAGTTTTTCCAAGTTTTAGTCATTTCAACCTATTGGAAAATAATTTCGTGGATGCTAGAATTCACAATTTCATGAACTATAATGCATGATATTTTGGCCTCTTTTTTCATTTTGATCATTTGGCAAATAAATTCATGATGGCCAAACTTTAAGATTTCATGAGCTATTACACATGATTTTTAGCCTTTTTAGGACCCATAGGCAAATAATTTCACTGAGGCCAAAATTCAAGATTTCATGAGTTGTAATGCATGATTTTTGTCTGCTTTGAATCATTTCATCTGATTGGCAGATAATTTATATAGACAAAAATTCAAGATTTTATGCACTATAACACACAATTTTTGGCTATTTTTAGTCATTTTGATCCATTACAAATAATTTCGTGAATTCTAAAATTCACAATTTTTCATGAGCTGTAACGCACGATTTTTTGCTATTTTTTGTTGTTTCGACCCATTGCTGAATAATTTCATGGATACTAAAATTCTCAATTTTATGAACTATAACAGACAATTTTTGGCTATTTTTAGTTGTTTCAACCCATTGCTGAATATTTTATAGATGCCAAAATTCATGATTCATGAGCTATGTGGCACAAGTTTTGGGCATGTCTAGTCATTTTGACCCATGGGCAAATAATTTCATAGATGCCCAAATTCATGATTTTCATGAGTTATAACGAATAATTTTTGACCATTTTAGTCATTTCGACCCATTGGCAAATAATTTCATGGATATTAGAATTCAAAGTTGCGAGAACTATGACACATGATTTTTCACCATTTTTTAATTATTTCGTCCCGTTGGCAAATAATTTCACAGAGGCTAAAATTCACGATTTCATGAGCTCTATCGCTCAAAGTTTAGCAATTTTTAGTCATGTTTACCAGTGTTAAATAATTTCGTACAAGCCAATATCATGATTTTCATGAACCATAACACACGATTTTTGGCCATTTTAGTCATTTTGACCTATGGGCAAATAATTTCATGGAGGCCAAAATTCACGATTTCATTTGCTATAACCCATAATTTTTAGCTATTTTAGTTGTTTTGAACTATTGGCATAGAAATTCGTGGAGGTTAAAATTCACAATTTCTTGAGCTATGACGATGATTTTTGGCCATTTTAGTCATGTTGACCCTTTAATAATGTTTTTGTGAATGACAAAATTCACAAATCTATGAGGTATAATGTATGATTATTGGCAGTTGTTAGTCATTTCAACCCCTAGGCAAATAATTTCACTTAGGCCAAAATTCACAAATTCATTATCTATAATGTACGATTATTTTCATCATTTTGACCCATTAGCAAAAATTTCATGGAGATCGAATTCATAATTTTATAAGCTATAACGATTACTTTTGTCCATTTTAGTTGTTTGACCCATTGGAAATTAGTTTCAGACATGCTAAAATTCATAATTTCATGAGCTATAATGCCCGATTTTTGCTAGTTTTAGTTTTCAAGCCATTAGTAAATAATTGCATGGATGCCAAGATTCACGAATTCATGAGCTGTAACGCACGATTGTTGGCAATTTTTAGTCACTTTGACCTATTGGTAAAGTATTTCATGGTGGATAAAATTCACAATTTCATGAGCTATGACGCATGACTTTTGGCCAGTTTTAGTTGTTCGGCCCTTTGGTAAATAATTTCACAGAGGCCAAAATTCACAGTAACCCACGATTTTTGATCATTTTTAGTCATTTTGACTCTGTAGTAAATGATTTCATGGATGCCAAAAATCACGTTTCATTGGGTATAATGCATGATTTTTGGCCATTTTTAGTCAATTTCACCCATTAGCAAATAAATCACAGAGGCCAAAATTCATGATTTCATGAGCTATAACGCATATTTTTTAGTTATTTTTAGTCATTCTATCCATTAGTAGATAATTTTATGGATACAAACATTCACAACTTCATGAGCTATAATGCTCGATTTTGGGCTATTTTAGTCATTTTGACCCATTGGCAAATAAGTTCATGGATGCTAAAATTAATGATATTAATGATATTACTATCATTTAATGATATTAATGATATTAAAATTAATGATATTAATGGGCTATGCACGATTTTTGGCCATTTTTAGTCTTTCAACCCACTGGTAAATAATTTCGTGGAGATAAATTTATGATTTCAAGAGCTATAACACATGATTTTTATCCATTTTAGTCATTTTGACCCATTGGCTAATAATTTCATGGATGCAAAATTCACGATTTTATGAGCTATAACGCATGATTTTTGGCCATTTTAGTCATTTCGACCCAATGGTAAATAATTTCGTGAATGTCGAATCACGATTTCATGAACTTTAATACCCAATTTTTGCCATTTTTACATTCGACCCATTGGTAAATAATTTCGTTGATGCAAAAATTCACGATTTTATGAGCTATAACGCACGATTTTTTGCCATTTTTTAGTCATTTTGACCCATTGGTAAATAATTTCATGGATACCAAAATTCACAATTTTTTAAACTATAACACACAAGTTTTTTCAATGTTTGCTCATTTTTACCCATTGACAAATAATTTTGCGAAGGCCAAAATACACAATTTCATTTGCTATAATACACGATTTCTGTGCCATTTTTAGTCATTTTGACCCATTGGTAAATAATTTCAATGATGCCAACATTCATGATTTTCATGAGCTATAACACATAGTTTTTGGTTATTTTAAGTCATTTCGACCCATTGGCAAATAATTTTATAGAGGCCAAAATTCACGATTTAATTAGTAATGAGCCACGATTTTTGGCTTATTTTATCATTTCAACCCATAAGCAAATAATTTCGCTTAGGCCAAAATTCTTGATTTCAATAGCTATAATGCACAATTTTAGGCCAATTTTAGGTACTTCGGCCCCTTGGTGAATAAATTTATGGACTCCAAAATTAGCGATTTCATGAGCTATAATGCACAATTTTTTGCTATTATTTGTTGTTTTGACCCATTGGCGAATAATTTCACTAAGGCCAAAATTAATAATTTCGTGAGCTAGAAGGCACGTTCTTTGGTCATTTGTAGTCATTTCAACCTATTGCTAAATAACTTCGCGGAGGCCGCAATTCAAGATTTCATCAGCTAGAATGCATGATTTTTGGCCATCTTTTGTCGTTCTGACCCATTAGCAAATAATTTCGTGGATGCTAGAATTCACGATTTCATGAGCTATAATGAACAATTTATTGCCATTTTTAGCTATTTTGTCCCAATAGCAAATAATTTTCTGGATGCCAAAATTCACAATTACATAGGCTATAATGCACAATTTGTTTGGCATTTTTAGTCATTTTAAAGAATTGATAAATAGCATTGTGGATGCTAAAATTTACTATTTCATGAGGTATAACGCATGGTTTTTGGCCACTCTTTGTTGCCACCCTCTGGCAAATACTTTCGTGAAGGGCAAAATTCACGATTTCATGCTATAAAGTATGATATGTGGCCTTTTTTAGCCATTTTAATTCATTGTCTGATAATAACGTGGGTCCCAAAATTTACCATTTTCATGAGCCATAACGCATGATTTTTGGCCATTTTTAGTAATTTTGACCCATTAGTAAATAATTTCGTGAAGCCAAAAATTCATGATTGCATGACTATAACACACGATTTTTGACCATTTATAGTCATTTTGACCCATTGGTAATTAATTTCTTTGATGCCAAAATCATGATTTTCATGAGCTATAACGCATGATTTTTGGCCCTTTTAGCAAACTATTTTTTGGAGGCCAAAATTCATGAATTCATTAGTAATCACCCATAATTTTTGGCAATTTTTAGTCATTTTGACCCTTGGGCAATTAATTTCACTAAGGCCAAAATTCACAAATTTATTGGCACTAATGCACAATTTTAGGCCATTTTTAGTCATTTCAGCTCTTAGGCAAATAATTTCACTGAGGCCAAAATTCACAATTTCATGAGCTACAATGCACATTTTTGGGTCATTGTTAGTCATTTTGACCCATTGGCAAATAATTTTACGAAAGCCAAAACTCATGATCTCATGAGCTATTACTTATGATTTTTGACCCTTTTTTGTCGTTTTGACACAATGACAAATAATTTCATGAATGCCAAATTCATGATTTTTAAGATCTATAACAATGGCAAATAATTTTATGCAGATTAAAATTCACAATTTCATTAGCTATAGCCCACGATTTTTGGCAATTTTTAATTGTTTCGACCCTTACGCAAATAATTTTGCTAAGCTCAAAGTTCACAATTTAATTGGCAATAATGCAAAATTTTAGGCCATTTTTAGTCATTTTGGCCCATTGGCAAATAATTTCATTGACTCTAAAATTCACGAATCCATGAGCTATATTCCATAGAGGCCAAATTTATGATTTCATTCGCTAAACCCATAATTGTTTGTCATTTTTAGTCATTTTTACCAATATGTAAATAATTTTACTGAGACCAAAATTCATGATTTTATGGGCTACAATGAACGATTTTTGGCCATCGTCAGTCATTTTGACCCATTAATAAATAATTTTGCGGAGGCCAAAATCCACGAGTTTTTGACATTTTTAGTCATTTTGACCCGTGTGTAAACAATTTCATGGAGATAAAAATACACGATTTCATGAGCTATAACGCTAGATTTTTGCTATTTTTAGTCATTTCAGCGCGTTTGAAAAAAATTTCATGGACTCCAACATTACAAAGTCATGAGCTATAATCAACGAAGAACAAAATTCACGATTTTTACGAGCTATAACGCTTGATTTTGCCCGCTTTAGTCGCTTCGAGCCATTTAAAAATAATTTCAAGGATGCTAGAATTCATGATTTGATGAACTATAATGCACAATATTTTGGCTATTTTAATTATTTAGTCCCATTGGAAAATAATTTCAAGGATGCTAGAATTCATGATTTGATGAACTATAATGCACAATATTTTGGCCATTTTTCGTTTCGACCGTTTGGCAAATAATTTCATGGAGATAAAAATACACGATTTCATGAGCTATAACGCTAGATTTTTGCTATTTTTAGTCATTTTGACCCATTGGAAAATAATTGTATTGACTCAACATTCACAAATTCATTAGCTATATTCCAGGAGGCCAAAATTCATGATTTTCATAAGCCATAACGCACTATTTTTGGTCATTTTATTCATTTTGACCCATTGGAAAATAATTTCAAGGATGCTAGAATTCATGATTTGATGAACTATAATGCACAATATTTTGGCCATTTTTCGTTTCGACCGTTTGGCAAATAATTTCGTGGTGGCCAAAATTCAAGATTTCTTGAGCTATACCGCAGATTTTTGCCTTCTTTAGTCATTTTGACCCATTGGAAAATAATTTCAAGGATGCTAGAATTCATGATTTGATGAACTATAATGCACAATATTTTGGCTATTTTAATTATTTAGTCCCATTGGAAAATAATTTCAAGGATGCTAGAATTCATGATTTGATGAACTATAATGCACAATATTTTGGCTATTTTAATTATTTAGTCCCATTGGAAAATAATTTCAAGGATGCTAGAATTCATGATTTCATGAGCTATAACGCTAGATTTTTGCTATTTTTAGTCATTTTGACCCATTGGAAAATAATTTCAAGGATGCTAGAATTCATGATTTCATGAGCTATAACGCTAGATTTTTGCTATTTTTAGTCATTTTGACCCATTGGAAAATAATTTTGTGGATGCTAAAATTCACAATTTCATGAGCTATAACGCTAGATTTTTGCTATTTTTAGTCATTTTGACCCATTGGAAAATAATTTCAAGGATGCTAGAATTCATGATTTGATGAACTATAATGCACAATATTTTGGCTATTTTAATTATTTAGTCCCATTGGAAAATAATTTTGTGGATGCTAAAATTCACAATTTCATGAGCTATAACGCTAGATTTTTGCTATTTTTAGTCATTTTGACCCATTGGAAAATAATTTCAAGGATGCTAGAATTCATGATTTCATGAGCTATAACGCTAGATTTTTGCTATTTTTAGTCATTTTGACCCGTGTGTAAACAATTTCATGGTGACAAAATACACGATTTCATGAGCTATAACACATGCTTTTGGCTATTTTAATTATTTAGTCCCATTGGAAAATAATTGTATTGACTCCAACATTCACAAATTCATTAGCTATATTCCAGGGAGGCCAAAATTCATGATTTTCATAAGCCATAACGCACTATTTTTGGTCATTTTATTCATTTTGACCCATTGGAAAATAATTTCAAGGATGCTAGAATTCATGATTTGATGAACTATAATGCACAATATTTTGGCCATTTTTCGTTTCGACCGTTTGGCAAATAATTTTGTGGTGGCCAAAATTCAAGATTTCTTGAGCTATACCGCAGGAATTTTTGCCTTCTTTAGTCATTTTGACCCATAGGCCAATAATTTCAATGAGGTAAAAATACAGGATTTCTTGAGTTATAACGCACAATTTTTAACCATTTTAGTCATTTTGACCCATTGGAAAATAATTTCAAGGATGCTAGAATTCATGATTTGATGAACTATAATGCACAATATTTTGGCTATTTTAATTATTTAGTCCCATTGGAAAATAATTTCAAGGATGCTAGAATTCATGATTTGATGAACTATAATGCACAATATTTTGGCCATTTTTCGTTTCGACCGTTTGGCAAATAATTTCATGGAGATAAAAATACACGATTTCATGAGCTATAACGCTAGATTTTTGCTATTTTTAGTCATTTTGACCCGTGTAAACAATTTCATGGAGATAAAAATACACGATTTCATGAGCTATAACGCTAGATTTTTGCTATTTTTAGTCATTTTGACCCGTGTGTAAACAATTTCATGGAGATAAAAATACACGATTTCATGAGCTATAACACATGCTTTTGGCTATTTTAATTATTTAGTCCCATTGGAAAATAATTTCAAGGATGCTAGAATTCATGATTTGATGAACTATAATGCACAATATTTTGGCCATTTTTCGTTTCGACCGTTTGGCAAATAATTTCATGGAGATAAAAATACACGATTTCATGAGCTATAACGCTAGATTTTTGCTATTTTTAGTCATTTTGACCCATTGGAAAATAATTTCAAGGATGCTAGAATTCATGATTTGATGAACTATAATGCACAATATTTTGGCTATTTTAATTATTTAGTCCCATTGGAAAATAATTTCAAGGATGCTAGAATTCATGATTTGATGAACTATAATGCACAATATTTTGGCTATTTTAATTATTTAGTCCCATTGGAAAATAATTTTGTGGATGCTAAAATTCATGATTTTTATGAGCTATAACGCTAGATTTTTGCTATTTTTAGTCATTTTGACCCATTGGAAAATAATTTCAAGGATGCTAGAATTCATGATTTCATGAGCTATAACACATGCTTTTGGCTATTTTAATTATTTAGTCCCATTGGAAAATAATTTCAAGGATGCTAGAATTCATGATTTCATGAGCTATAACACATGCTTTTGGCTATTTTAATTATTTAGTCCCATTGGAAAATAATTGTATTGACTCAACATTCACAAATTCATTAGCTATATTCCGTGGAGGCCAAAATTCATGATTTTCATAAGCCATAACGCACTATTTTTGGTCATTTTATTCATTTTGACCCATTGGAAAATAATTTCAAGGATGCTAGAATTCATGATTTGATGAACTATAATGCACAATATTTTGGCCATTTTTTCGTTTCGACCGTTTGGCAAATAATTTCGTGGTGGCCAAAATTCAAGATTTCTTGAGCTATACCGCAGGATTTTTTGCCTTCTTTAGTCATTTTGACCCATAGGCCAATAATTTCAATGAGGTAAAAATACAGGATTTCTTGAGTTATAACGCACAATTTTTAACCATTTTTAGTTATTTTGATTCATTAACAAATACTTTACGTAGGTAAAAATTCATAATTACATTAGCTATTACGCATGATTTTTGGCCATTTTTAGTCATTTTGACCCATTGGCAAATAATTTCATGAGTGTGAAAATTCACAATTTCATGAGCTATAACACATAATTTTTAGCCATGTTTAGTCGTTTGGACCTATTGGTAATAATTTTATGAATGCCAAAATAATGATTTTCATGAGCTATAACTAATAATTTTGGCTATTTTTAGTCGCTTCAATCAATTAGTAAACAATTTCATGGTTACCAAAATTCATGATTTCACTAACTGTAATGCATGATTTTTGGCTATTTTTAGCCATTTTGACACATTGGTAATAATTTTATCTAGGTAAAATTCACAATTTCATGAACTATAATGCATGATTTTTAGATATTTTTATCATTTTGACCCATTGGCAAATAATTTCATGGATGCTAAAATTCACATTTCTAATTATTATGCACGATTTTTGGTCATTTTTGTCAACTGACTGCTATAAATAATTTTGCACTTAAAATTCACTATTTTATATGCTAATGCATAATTTTTACGCTTTTTAGTTATTTCATTCACAGTGCATAATTTCCTGGATGCTAAAATCCATAATTTTTCGTGAGCTATAACATAATTTTATTTTTTTACCAATTTTAGTCATTTTGACCCATTGGCAAATAATTTCAAATGCCAAAGTTCATGATTTTATGAGCTATAACACATAATTTTTAGCCATGTTTAGTCGTTTGGACCTATTGGTAATAATTTTATGAATGCCAAAATAATGATTTCATGAGCTATAACGCATGATTAATTTGACATTTTAAGCTTTTTCGACCCATTGGCAAACAATTTCATGGAGGCTAAGATTCACGATTTCATAGCTATAATCTATCATCTTTGAAAATTTAGTCGCTGCAACTCATGGGAAAATAATTTTATCGAGGTAAAATTCATGATTTTATGAGCTATAATGCATGATTATGACCAATTTTAGTCATTTTAACCCATCGAAAAATAATTTTGCCCAAGCCAAAATTTACTTTTGCAAGAATTGTAACGTATGATATTTGGTAATGTTTATTCATATTGATCCATTGGCAAATAATTTCGTGGATGCTAAAATTCACGACTTCATGAGTTATAACGCATGATTTTTACCATTTTTAGTCGCTTTTGACATATTGGTAAATAATTCATGGAGGCTAAATGTCATGATTTTATGAGCAATAGCGCATGACTTTTTGCATTTTTAGTCATTCGCACCCATTGTTAAATAATTTCTTAGAGATAAAATTTATGATTTCATGAATTATAATGCATGATTTTCGGCATTTTTAGTCCTTTTGACCCGCATTAGCAAATTATTTTGTTGATGTTAAAATTCACGATTTCATGAGCTAGAGCGCAAGATTTTTGGCCATTTTTAACGTCTACCTATTGGTGAACAACTTCATGGAGACAAAAATAATGATTTCATGAGCTAGAACCACAAGATTTTTTGCCCTTTTTTTGTCTTTTTGGTCCGATAAAAAATAATTCCATGGACTCCAAAGTTCGGAATTCATGAGCTTTATTCAACTAATGCAAGAATTCACGATTTCATGAGCTATAACACTTGATTTTTGGCTAGCTTTAGTCGCTTTTGATACATTAGAAAGTAAGTTTGTGGATGATAAAATTCACGATTTTAAGAATTATAATGCACGATTTTAGCCTTTTTTCATTTTGACAATTTGGCAAATAATTTCTTAGAGGCCTAATTCAAGATTTCATGAGCTATAACACACGATTTTCACTTTTTAGTGATTTGACTCATCGGCAAATAATTTCACTAATAAACTTTAGGATTTCATGAGCTATAATGCATGATTTTTGTCCATTTTAATCATTCTCTCCCATTGGTAAATAATTTTATGGATGCAAGAATTCACGATTTCATGACCCATTATGCACGATTTTAGGCCATTTTAGTCATTTTGACCCATTAGTAAATAATCTTATTAATGCCAAAATTCACGATTTTCAAGGGCTATAGCACATGATTTTGGCGATTTTTAGTCATTTCGCCCATTGGCAAATAATTTGATAAATGCTAAAATTCATGAGTTAATGAACTGTAATGCATAATTTTTGCCATTGTTAGTCATTTCAATCCATTTGTAAATAATTTCATAGAGGTAAAAGTCACGATTTCATAAGCTATACCGCATGATTTTGGCTATTTTTAGTCATTCATTGGCAAATATTTTTGTTGATGCCAAAATTCATGATTTTTATAAGCTATCACGCATGATTTTAGCCATTTTCAGTTGTTTTGACTTTACTGTGAATATTTTGGTAGATGCCAAAGTCACACTTTCATAAACTATAACACACGATTTTTTCTACTTTTGTCATTTCGACCCTTTAGCAAATAGTTTTGCAGAGGCCAAAATTATTAATTTCATTAGCTATAACCCATAATTTTGGCATAGTTTAGTCATTTCGACCCATAGGCAAATAATTTTCCTAGACAAAATTTACTATTTCATTAGCTATAATGCACCATTTTTTGCCATTTTAAGTCATTTAGACCAATTGGTAAATAATTTCATAGATGCCAAAATTTCAATTTCATGAACTATAACACACGCTTTGGCCATTTTTGTCATTTTGATCCTTTAACAAATAATCTCATAGGGGCAGATTCATGATTTCATGAGCTATATAACACATGTTTTTTTGGCCTTTTTTAGTTATTTTGACCCATTAATAAACAATTTCAGATGCCAAAATTCACAATTCCATCGGCTATAGTACATGATTTTTAGAATTTTTAGTTATTTTGTTTCATTGGCAAATAGTTTTGTGGAGATAAAAATTCACGATTTCATGAGCTATGACTCATGGTTTTTGGCCATTTTTAGTCGTTTTGACCCATTGGCTATGATTTCATGAGCTACAACGCCGATTTTGGCCATTTTAGACATTTTGACCTTGCCAAAAACCCTGAGCCCAAAATTCATGATGTCAAGATTTATAATACATGACTTTTGGACATTTTAGTAGTTCACCTTTGATGAACAATTACATGGAGACAAATATACATGATTTCATGATCTAGAACGCAGGATTTTTGGCCATTTTTAGTCTTTTGGTCCAATCAAAATAATTTCATGGACTCCAAAGTTCGTGAATTCATGAGCTATATTCAACTGGACGATAAAATTCAATGCATTTTCATGAGCTATAACATATGATTTTTACGCTTTAGTCATTTTCACCTATGGGAAAATAATTTTATGGATCCTAGAATTCACGATTTCATAAACTATAATGCACGATATTTTGGCCATTTTTTCATTTTGTCCATTTGGCAAATAATTCACGATTCAATATTTTTAATCATTTTGACTCATAGGCAACTAATTTCACTAAGGCCAAAATTTAGGATTTCATGAGCTATAATGCATGATTTTGTCCATATTTAGTCGCGACTGCTCCATTGGCAAATAATTTCATGGATCCAAGAATTCACGATTTCATGACCTATTATGCACGATTTTTGGCCTATTACACACGATTTTTGGCAATTTTCTACACACCCCATGACAAATAATTTTTTCAGGGCGAAAATTCACAATTTCATGAGCTATAACGCATGATTATTGATCATTTTAGTCATTTTCACCCATTGACATATATTTTTATGGATGCCAAAATTCACAATTTGATGCGTTATAATGCATGACTTTTGGCCATTTTGACACAATGGTAATAATTCCCTGAGTCTAAAAGTCATGATTTCATGAGCTATAATGCACGATTTTTTATTTTTAGTCATTTCAACCCATTAGTGAATAATTTTATGAAGGCCAAAATTTATGATTTCATGAGCTATAATGCATGAATTTTATCCTTTTAGTTGTTTTGACCTGTAGGCAAATAACTTTGTGAATGCAAAATTCATAATTTCTTGAGTAGCAACGCATCGACTTTTGCTATTTTTAATCATTTCACCCATTGGAAAATTATTTATGGGGTAAAAATTAAGTTCATTTTCTATAATGCATGATTTTTGGGCATTTTAGTCGCCCGATCCCTTGGCAAATGATTTTGCTAAGGCCAAAATTCACTATTTTATGAGCTATAACACACAATTTTTGGCTATTTTTATCGATTTGACCCATCACAAATAATTTTCAAGGACGATAAAATTCACAATTTCATGAGCTATAACGCTAGATTTGTTGTCATTTTTAGTCATTTTAACCCATTGATAAATAATTTTGTTAAGATAAAATTGTCGATTTCATAACTATAATGCATGGTTTTGGCCATTTTAATCATTTTGACCCATTGAAAATAATTTTTGCATGCAAAATTCATGATTTTCATGGGGTATAACACACAATTTTTAGTCATTTTCAACTGTTTGACCCATTGTCAAAAACTTTTGGATACTAAAATTCAAGATTTCATGAACTATAACGCATGATTTTTGGCTATTTTAAAATTGTTTCGACTCATTGGTAAATAATTTCATGCGGACAAGAATTCATGATTTCTACGTATGAATTTAGGCCATTTTTAGTTATTTTGATTTATTAGTAAATAATCCCGTGGATGCCGAAATTCGTGATTTTCATGAGCTATAACACACAATTTTTTATCATTTTAAGTTAGTTCGACCCATTGTTAAATAATTTCCTTGATGCCCAAATTCACGATTTCATGAACTATAACGAGCGGTTTTTATCCCTTTTTGTTGTTTCGATCCTTTGGTAAATTATTTTGCGAAGGCTAAAGTTCATGATTTCATGAGACGCATAATTGTTTGCCTTTTAAGTCATCTTGACTCATTGGAAAATAATTTCATGGATGTCAAAGTTCATGATTTTCATGAATTATAATGCAAGATTTTTGGCCATTTTAAGTCATTTCGACCCTTTGCCAAATAAATTTATGGAGGCTGAACTTCATGATTTCATTAGCTATAATGCACGAATTTTTGCCTTTTTTTATCATTTTGACCCATTAGTAAATAATTTCATTAATACTAAAATTTACGATTTCATGAACTATAATGCCCGATATTTAGCATTTTTTGTTGTTTCGATCCTTTGGCAAATTATTTCATGGAGGCCAAAATTCATGATTTCATGAGCTATAAAACACGATTTTTGATCATTTGTAGTAGTTTTGGCCCAAAGCGTAATAACTTCACTGAGGCTAAAATTCAAAAATCTTGAGCTATAATGCATGATTTTTGGCCTTTTTAGTCAATTCATTCAATTGCCAATTCGTAGAGGCAAAAATTCACGATTTTATGAACGATAACGCATGATCTTTGGCCATTTTAGTCATTTTGACCCATTGGCAAATAATTTCATGGAGGCCAAAATTCACATTTCATGAACTATAACGCATGATTTTTGGCCATTTTAGTCATTTTGACCCATTGGGAAATATTCATGAGACCAAAATTCACATTTTCTTGAGCTATAACACATAATTTTGGCCATTTTAGTCATTTTGACCCATTAATGAACAATTTTATAGAGACAAAAATTCATAATTTTATGAGCTATAGCGCATCATTTTTGGCCATTTTTAGTCATTCCAACAAATTCGAAAATAATTTAATGGATTCTAAAATTGGCGGATGCATGAGCTATATTCAACGGATCCAAAAATTCATCTTTTTCATGAGTGATAACACACGATTTTTGTCATTTTTCATCAATTCGACCATTAATAGATAATTTTGTAGATGCTAGAACTCACGATTTCATGAACTATAATTCAAGATATGTTGGCCAATTTTTTCATTTTGACCATTTGAAAATAGTTTTTCGATGGCTAAAATTTAAGATTTCATCGGCTATAACACACGATTTTTCGCTTTTTAGTCATTTTGACCCATAGGCAAATAATTTTATTGATGCTAAAATTCATGATTTCATGAGCTATAATGTTTGATATTTGGTCTTTTTAGTCATTTTGACCCATAGGCAAATAATTTCACTTAGGCAAAACTAAGGTTTTCATGAGCTATAATGCATAATTTTGGCCATTTTAAAATTTTCGTTTCATTGCCAAATAATTTCATGGAGACCAAAATTCATAATTTCATAAGCTATAACGCATGATTTTTGGCCAATTTTAATCATTTTGACCAATTGACAAATAATTTTATGGATGCTAAAATTCATGTTGGCTATAACGCACGATGTTTGACCATTTTAGTTATTTTGACCTATTGACAAATAAGTCACGATTTTGTGATAAAAAATTATTCACAATTTCATAACCTATAACGCATAATTTGTTAACATTTTTAGTCATTTTGACCCATTGGCAAATTATTTTGCATAAGTGAAAATTCACAGCTTCATGAATTATAGCACCCTATTTAGGGCCATTTTTAGTTCTTTTGACCTATTGGTAAATAATTCCATGGATGCCAAAATATTGACTTTCATAGGCTATAACACATAATTTTTTGCCATTTTAAGTCATTTTGACCCATTTGCAAATAATTTCACGGAGGATAAAATTCATGATTTTATTAGCTATCACATATTATTTTTGAAAATTTTTAGTCGTTTTGACCTATAGGCAAATAATTTCACTATGGCTAATATTCATGATTTCATGAGCTATAATGCATGATTTTTGACCATTTTTAGTCATCTTGACTTATTGACAATCAATTTCACGGAGGTCAAAATTCATGATTCATGAGCTACAGTGCAAAATATTTGGCCATGTTTAGTCGTTTTAACCCATTGGTAAATAGTTTTGTGGATGTTATAATTCATAATTTTCTGAGCTATACACATGATTTATTGCAAATTTAGTCGTTTTTGACCAATAGGCAAATAATTTCACTTAGGCCATAATTTAGTATTTCACTCGTTTCGGCCAATTGGCAAATATTTTTATGGATGCCAAAATTTGCGACCTCATGAGGTTCCGTAGAGGCCAAAATTTATGAGTTCATTAGAAATAACCCATAATTTTTAGCCATTTTTAGCTATTTTGACCCATTGGCAAATAATTTTGCGCAGGCCAATATTCACAATTTTGATGGGCTATAACACACGATCTGTTGCCATTTTTAGTCATTTTGACCCATTGGCAAATAATTTCGTGGATGCCAAAATTCACAATTTCATTAGCTAGAAGGCACGAGTTTTGGCCATTTTTACTCATTTTGATCCCTTGGTAAATAAACTCGGGGATGCCCAAATTAATGGTTTCATGAGCAATAATGCAATATTTTTGATTATTTTTTATTATTTTGACCCATTGCCAAATAATTTAATGCATGCAAAAATTTATAATTTCATGAGTTATATAACGCATGTTTTTTTGGTGTTTTTTTTTGTCCTTTCAACCCACTTGTAAATAATTTCATGGATGATACAATTCATGAATTCATGAGCTATGACGCACAATTTCTGACCATTTTTTTTATTTTGGCAAATAAGTTTTGTTGAGGCCAAAATTCACATTTTAGATTTCAAGCATGATTTTGAGCCTTTTTGTATTCGCTTGACCCATTGGCAAAATTTCATGGATGCAAAATTTATGATTTTCATGAGCTTATAACACAAGATTTTTGGCCATTTTAACTCAATTTGACCCATTGGCAAATAATTTCATGGAGGATAGAATTTACGGTTTCATTAGCAAAACTCAAGATTTCGGCAATTTTAGTCGCTTCACCCATACCAATAATTTAACTATGGCCAAAATTCACAATTTCATTGACAATAATTCATGATTTTAGGCAATTTCTAGTCATTTTAGTCCATCAGCAAATAATTTCATGGACTCCAATTTTGCAGCTTCATGAGCTATAATCCACTGAGGCCAAAATTTACGATTTCATTAGTACCCATAATTTTTGGCCATTTTTGTCCAATTGACCCATAGATAAATATTTTATTGAGGTCAAAATTTATAATTTAATGAACTATGATGCACAATTATTGACCATTTTTAGCCATTTTGAGCCATTAGCAAATTATTTTGAGGAGGCTAAAATGCACAATTTTATGCACTATAACGCACAAATTTTTTTTTACCATTTTTGGTCATTTTACCCATTGGTAAATGATTTCACGGAGATCAAAATTCACAATTTCATGAGCCACAATACACAATTTTAGCCATTTTAATCATTTCACCCATAGGTAAATAATTTCAATGAGGCCAAAATTCATCATTTTATGAGCTATATTTTATGACTTTTGGCCATTTATAGTCTTTTTGACCACTGCAAAGAATTTCACGGAGGCGAAAAATTTATGATTTTAAGAGCAATAACACATGATATTTTGAAAATTTTAGTCATTTCGACCCATAGGAAAATAATTTTCTTGAGCCAAAATTCATGATTTCATGAGCTATAACGCATGATTTTTGGCCATTTTTGTCATTTCACATTAGCAAATGATTTGGTGGACTCTTAAATTCATGATTTCATTAAGTATAACCCATCATTTTTGCCATTTTAGTCATTTCAACCCATAGGTAAATAGTTTCACTATGGCAAAAATTTAGGATTTGTTGAGTCAGAACGCATAATTTTAGGCCGCTTTTAGTCATTTTGACCAATTGACAATTTGTTTGTGGATGCCAAAATTCATGATTTCATGAACTATAAGCCACGATTTTGAGCAATTTTTAGTTTTTTTGACCCCTTGGCAAATAATTTCACAAGCTAAAATTCATGATTTTTTGAGCTATATCACACGATTTTTAACCGCATTTAATCATTTTAACCATTGATAAATAATTTCATGGAGACCAAAATTCACATTTTCTTGAGCTATAACACATAATTTTTGCCATTTTAGTCATTTCACCCATTGTTTAATAATTTTGTGAAGACAAGAATTCACGATTTCATGAGCTATAACATATAAAATTTGACCATTTTTAGCTATTTGCACCCATTGAAAAATAATTTCGTGGATGCAAAAATCACGACTTTCATGAGCTATAGCACATGAATTTTTTCCTTCCATTTTTAATAGACCCATTGGCAAATAATTTCATGGAGGTCAAAATTTATGATTTCATTAGCTAATAACCTACGATTTTGGGTAATTTTTAGTTAATTTGACCTATAGGTGAAAATTTTCATTAAGGCTAAAATTTACGATTTCATTAACTATAATGCAAGACGTTACACTATTTTTAGCCATTTCACCCAATGATAAATAATTTCATGGATTCCAAAATTTCCAATTTCATGAGTCAGATTCCATAGATGCCAAAATTCATGATATAATTAGCAAGAGCAAAGCTTTTGGCCATTTTAAGTCCTTTTGACCCATAGACAAATAATTTTATTGATGCTAAATTCATGATTTTATTAGTTATAACACACAATTACGGGCAATTTTTAGTCGTTTCGAGCCATTGGCAAATAGTTTCATGGAGCCCAAAATTCACAATTTCATATGCTATATCGCACGATTTTTGGCCACTTTTAATCGTTTTGACCCATTGATAAATAATTTTGTCCCAAATTCATGATTTCATGAGCTATAACACACAATTTTTTACCATTTTTAATTATTTTGACCCATTTTTTAATAATTTCTTAAAGATAAAAATTTAAGATTTCATGTGCTATAAGCACATGATTTTTGGCTAGATTTCGTTGTTTTGACCCATTGACAAATAATTTCTTTGATGCCAATATCACGACTTTCATGAGCTATAACGCATGATTTTTATCCGTGTTTAGTCATTTTGACCCATTGCCAAATAATTTCATCAAGGCCAAAATTCATGATTTCATAAGCTATAACTAACGATTTTTGGCAATTTTTAGTTATTTTGAGCTGTAGGCAAATAATTTCACTGAGGCTAAAATTTATGATTTCATTAGCTATAATGTATGATTTTAGGCCATTATTAGTCATTTCGACCATTAGCGAATAATCTAATGAACTTTAAAATTTAATTTCATGTGTTATATTTTACTAACATAAAAATTCAAGATTTAATATTTTTAATCAATATTTTTGGCTATTTTATAGGCAAATAATTTTACTGAGGCTAAAATTCATAATTTCATGAGCTATAACCCATAATTTCTGGCAATACTTAATCGCTTTCTATCCATTGGTAAATAATTTCACTGAGGCCAAAATTCATGATTTCATGAGCTATATCACATGATTTTTGGCCATTTTCGCCTTTTGACCCATCGATAAATAATTTTATGAGACCAAAACTCATTATTTCATGAGCTATAACACATGATTTTTGCCATTTTAGTCATTTCAACCCATTGTTTATTAATTTTGGGATGACAAAATTTCACGTTTAATGAGCTATAATAAATAATTTTTGGCCATTTTAGTTATTTTGACTCATTGACAAATAATTTCGTGGATGCCAAAATCACGACTTTCATGAGCTATAACGATAATTTTTGTCCATTTTTCACGTTTAATGAGCTATAATACATAATTTTTGGCCATTATTAGTTATTTTGACTCATTGACAAATAATTTCATGGATGCCAAAATCAACGACTTTCATGAGTTATAACGCAATTTTTGTCCATTTTTAGTTATTTTGGCCCATTGCCAAATAATTTCATGGAAGCAAAATTCATGATTTCATTAGCTATAACTCATGATTTTGGTAATTTTAATCGTTTCGACCTACATGCAAATAATTTCACTAAGGCTAAAATTTATGATTTCATTAGCTATAATACATGATTTTATACCATTTGTAATTATTTTGACCTATTGGTAATAATTTAAAGGACTGCAAAATTCTTGATTTTATGAGTTATATTCTAAGGAGGCAAAAATTCATGATTTAATTAACTATAACCTTAAATTTTTCACCATTTTTTTGTCTTTTGACCCATATGCAAATAATTTATCGAGGCAAAAATTCATGATTTTTAGTCATTTCGACCTAATGGCAAATAGTTTCATGGATGCCTAAATTGTCAATTTTATGGCTAAAGCGCCCGATTTTTGGCCATCTTTAGTTATTTTGACCCATTATAAAATAATTTCGTGGATGCAATAATTCACAACTTCATGAGCTGTAACCCATAATTTTTAGCTAATTTTATTCGTTTTGTCAAACAGCCAAATAATTTCACTGAAGCCAAAATTCAAAATTTTATGAGCTATAATGCCCGACTTTTGGCCATTTTTAGTCGTTTTGATCCATGTAGACGGTCAAAAAGTATTTTCACCTAGGCCAATGACCAGCTTGGATCCAAGGAGTGGATGCCCATGGGCTAAATACTTCGAATGGGCCCCAAAATCAAGCCCACAAACAAATGACAGCGGAGGTCGCCTGACGGCCGAAGCGAACTTTGACAAGTGTCGAAATCTGTGTCAAATTCGAACCCATTTGGCGAAGCTCACTGATGAGCCCCGCTCGCATCCGCTCTCGTCGACCAAGTCATCCACTTTCGAAGAAGGCGTGCCCATGTCATGACCCTGCGACTGCGGTAGCCATACGTCATCGTGAACCGCTAGGACCATGAAGTTCACCCAAATAGCGTTATGAGAGCTATTTTTAGGGGATAACCACCCCCCACTATCTCCTATTTTAATGCCCACTAACCCACGTTTTAAGGAGGCTATTAACCCTCTCTTTTAGCCTATAAATGGAGAGGGAATCATACAATTCAACAGACACACATACGCAGAGGAATATCACGAATAGAAGACTGAGCTAGCTTCCGAGTGATTTGACCCTCGCCAACAGCAAAAGACTCATAAGTCTTGATTCGGTTCGTCAACGGAGTACAAGATCGATGCTCTCTAGAGCATGCAGACAAGAACCCCCAGGAAATATAAATTTTTTCTTAGTTTCAATTGTAATTCTTTTATTGTAATCTGAGTTTATTGCAATTCTAAAAGAACCCGAAACAACCCATTGGCAAATAATTTTGTGGAGGCCAAAATTCACGATTTCAAGCGCTGTAACACACGATTTTTTGGACTTTTTTAGTCGTTTTGATCTATTGGCAAATAATTTTGGTGATGCCAAAATTCATAATTTTATGATTTATAACGCATGATTTTTTTACCATTTTTTAGTCATTTTGACCCATTGACAATTATATTCATAGATGTCAAAATTCATAATTTCATAAGCTATAACGCATGATTTTTGACCATTTGTAGTTGTTTTGTTAGTAATTAATTTTGTGGATTCCAAACTTCATAATTTCGTGAGATATAATATAAGATTTTTGGCAATTTTTAGATGTTTCAACCCATTGTTTGTTATTTTGACCATTGGCAAATAATTTTATGGATGTCAAAATTCACAATTTTCATGAGCTATAACGCATGGTTTTGGCCATTTTTAGTCATTTCGGCCCATAGGTAAATAATTTTTTGAATGCCAGAATTCACATTTATTGAGCTATAATGCATAATTTTTGGCTATTTTTTTATCATTTTGACACATAGGCAAATAATTTCACTTAGGTAAAAATTCATAATTCAAGAGTTATATTTCACGATTTTTGCCCATGTTTAGTCTTTTTAACCCATTTGCAAATGATATATTGGAGGACAAAAATTTATGATTTTTTGAGCTATAACGTATAATTTTTGGCCATTTTAAGTCATTTTGCCCATTGACAAATAATTTTGTGAAAGCCAAAATTCACGATTTCATGAGCTTTGTCGCACGATTTTTGACCATTTTTCATCCTTTGGACCCATTAGCAAATAATTTGAAGGTAGGCAAAACTTTACTATTTTATGAGCTATAATGTATGATTTTTGGAAATTTTTAGTCGCTTTGACCCATTTGTAAATAATTTCATGGAAGCAAAAGTTTAGATTTTCATTAGCTATAGCCCACAATATTTGGCAATGTTTAGTCATTTCAACCTAGAGTAAAATAATTACATTGAGGCCAAAAGTCACGATTTCATGAGCTATAACACACGATTTTGGCTATTTTTTGTCTGTTCAATCCATTGGCAAATATTTTTCTGGACTCCAAAATTCATGATTTCATTAAGTACAACCTACAATTTTTTGTTGTTTTTATCATCTCGAGCAATAGACAAATTCTTGATTTCATGAGCTATAAATGAAAAAAATTTGGCCGTTTTTAATCATTTCGACCCATTTGCAAATAGTTTCCTGGATGCCAATATTCATGATTTCAAGAGCTATAACTCACAGTTTTAGGCAATTTTGTCATTTTGACCCATCAACAAATAATTTTTTGCAGGTCAAAATTCATGATCTTATGAGCTATAATGCAAGATTTTTGGCTATTTTTAGTCATTTTTATGCATTGACAAATAATTTCACGAAGGCCAAAATTCACGATTTCATGAGCTACACGATTTTGACTATTTTTAGTCAATTTGTCCCATTGTTTAATAATTTAATGAAGAAAAAAATTAAGGACTTCATGAGCTTTAACACATGATTTTTGGCCATTTTTCTCATTTGGACACCCAATGGCAAATAGAGGATGCCAAAATATTGATTTTCATGAGCTATAATGCATGATTTTTATCTAATTTAAGCCATTTTGGCCCATTGGCAAGTAATCTCAAGGAAACCAAAATTCATGATTTCATTAGTTATAACCCACGATTTTTTTGCAACTTTTAGTCATTTTGACCTATAGCTAATAATTTAACCGATGCTAACTTTTGTGAGCTATAACACATGATTTTTGAGCTATGACACATAATATTTGGCTATTTTAGTCATTTCTCCCCATTGTTTAATATTTTCATGAAAACAAAAGTCATGATTTCTTGAGTTATAACACATTATTTTTGGCCATTTTAGTCATTCGACCCAATGGCAAATAATTTTGAGGATGCCAAATTTCGATTTTCATGAGCAATAATGCACATTTTTGTCCATTTTAATCATTTTGACCCATTAGCAATAATCTCAAGGATGCCAAAATTCATGATTTCATTAGCTATAACCAATTAATTTTGGCAATTTTAGTCGCTTTCGACCTATAGGCTAATAATTTCACTAATGCTAAAATTCACAATTTCATGAGCTATAATGCACGATTTTTGGCCATTCTACCCATTAGCAAATAATTTCATGGATGCCAAAATTCATACTTTCATGAGTTATAACACTTGATTTTAGCCATTTTTAGTCGTTGCAACACATTTGTAAATAAATTTATGGATGCTAAAATTCACAATTTCATGAGCTATAATGCGATGTTTTACTATTTTTTTATCATTTTTACCAATTTGCGAAATAATTTCATGGAGGAAAAAATCACAATTTTATTATCAATAATTCATGATTTTTAGTAATTTTTAGCCATTTCAACACATGGAAAAATAACTTCATTGAGGCTAAAATTCACGATTTCATGGGAAAATAATTTCACAGAGGCCAAAATTCAAATTTTCATGTGCTATAATACACGATGTTTGGCCATTTTTGTCATTTCAACCCATTACCAAATATTTCATAGGCTCTAAAATTCATGATGTCATTAACTATAATCCACTATTTTTAGTCATTTTGACCCATAGGCAAATATTTCACAAAGGCCAAAACTTACAGTTTTATGAGTTATAACATATAATTATTGGCTATTTTACTCATTTCGATCCATTAGTAAATAATTTTATGGAATCCAAAATTAACAATTTCAGAGCTATATTTCATAATTTTGGTTATTTTTAGCCATTTTGAACCATTAGCAAATAATTTCACTTTGGCCAAAATTCATCATTCATTAGCAATAACACATGATTTTTGCGTATTTGTTGTTATTTCATCCCATTGTTTAATAATTTTATGAAGACAAGAATTCATGATTTTATTAGCTATAACACTTGATTTTTGCCATTTTAGTCATTTGGATCCATTGGCAAATAATTTGGTGGATGCCAAAATTACAATTTTATGAGCAATAATGCACGATTATTGTCCATTTTAGGCCAAAATTGCTTCAACCCATTGGCAAATAATTTCATGAAGGGTAAAATTAATGATTTCAAGTATCGTAACACACAATTTTTGGCTATTTTAGTTGTTTTCACCCATTAATAAATATTTATGGAGGTCAAAATCCATAATTTTATGAGCTATAACACATGATTTTTAGTCTTTTTAGTCGCTTCATCCTATTTTTAATAAGTTCATGAAGATAAAAATTACCCATTTCATGAGGTATAACACAATTTGTGGCCATTTTTGTCACTTGGATCCATTGGCAATTAATTTCATAAATGCCAAAATCATGATTTTCATGAGCTATAACACATGATTTTTGTCCAATTTTAGTCATTTTACCTATTAGTAAATAATTTCATAGAGGCCAAAATTCATCATTCATTAGCTATAACCAATTAATTTTGGCAATTTTAGTCATTTTACCTATTAGTAAATAATTTCATGGATGCCAAAATTCATGATTTTATTAGCTATAACACTTGATTTTAGCCATTTTAGTCATTTTGACCCATTGACAAATAATTTCGTGGATGCCAAAATTCATGATTTCATGAGCTATATTTCATAATTTTTGGTTATTTTTAGCCATTTTGAACCATTAGCAAATAATTTCATGGATGCCAAAATTCATGATTTCATGAGCTATAACACATGATTTTTGTCCAATTTTAGTCATTTTGACCCATTGACAAATAATTTGGAGGCTAAAATTAATGATTTCATGAGCTATAACACACGATTTTTGCCTTTTTAGTCATTTTGACCCATAGGCAAATAATTTCATGGATGCTAAAATTCACAATTTCATGAGCTATAACACTTGATTTTTGCCATTTTAGTCATTTTGACCCATTAGCAAATAATTTCATGGAGGCCAAAATTCATGATTTCATTAACTATAATCCACTATTTTAGTCATTTTGACCCATAGGCAAATAATTTCACTAAGGCCAAAATTTATGATTTTATGAGCTATAACATATAATTTTGGCTATTTTAGTCATTTCGATCCATTAGTAAATAATTTTATGGAATCCAAAATTCACAATTTCATGAGCTATATTTCATAATTTTTGGTTATTTTTAGCCATTTTGAACCATTAGCAAATAATTTCACTTTGGCCAAAATTCATGATTTTCATGAGCTATAACACATGATTTTTGTCCAATTTTAGTCATTTTACCTATTAGTAAATAATTTTATGGAATCCAAAATTAACAATTTCATGAGCTATAACACTTGATTTTTGCCATTTTAGTCATTTGGATCCATTGGCAAATAATTTCATGGATGCCAAAATTCATACTTTCATGAGTTATAACACTTGATTTTTGCCATTTTAGTCATTTTGAACCATTAGCAAATAATTTCATGGAGGCCAAAATTCATGATTTTCATGAGCTATAATACATAATTTTGGCTATTTTTAGTTGTTTTCACCCATTAATAAATAATTTTATGGAGGTCAAAATCCATAATTTTATGAGCTATAACACATGATTTTTAGTCTTTTTAGTCGTTTCATCCTATTTTTAATAAGTTCATGAAGATAAAAATTACCCATTTCATGAGGTATAACACAATTTTGGCCATTTTGTCACTTGGATCCATTGGCAATTAATTTCATAAATGCCAAAATCATGATTTTCATGAGCTATAACACTTGATTTTTGCCATTTTAGTCATTTTACCTATTAGTAAATAATTTTATGGATGCCAAAATTCATGATTTCATTAGCTATATTCCACAATTTTAGCCATTTTAGTCATTTTGACCCATAGGCAAATAATTTCATGGATGCCAAAATTCATAATTTCATGAGCTATAACACATGATTTTTGTCCAATTTTAGTCATTTTGACCCATAGGCAAATAATTTCATGGAGGCAAAATACACAATTTTATTATCTATAATCCATGATTTTGGAAAATTTTAGTCATTTTGACCCATAGTAAAATAATTTCACTAAGGCCAAAATTTATGATTTTGTGAGTAGTAACACAAGATTTTGGCTATTTTAGTCATCTCACCAATAGGTGAATAATTTCACTGAGGACAAAATTTATGATTTTATAATCTATGACACATGATTTTTGGCCTTTTTTGTCATTTCGACACATTGGCAAACAATTTTGGAGGAAAAAATTCATAATTTCATGAGCTATAACACACGATTTTTGCCTTTTTAGTCATATAGACCCATTGGTAAATAATTTCATGTATGCTAAAATTCATGATTTCATGAGCTATAACTATGATTTTGGGTAATTTTTAGTCACTTAAACCCATTGGCAAATAAATTCATTGAGGCCAAAATTCATGATTTCATGAGCTATAATGCATGATTTTTGACCATTTTTAGTTATTTTGAACCATTGACAAATAATTTGGAGGCTAAAATTAATAATTTTATGAGCTATGTAGCACACAATGTTTTTGCCATTTCTAGTCATTTTGACTCATTGGTAAATAATTTCTTGAAGACAACAATTAATGATTTTATGAGATATAACACATGATTTTTGGCCAACTTAAGTCGTTCGATCCATGGGCAAATAATTTTATGGATGATAAAATTATAATTTTATGAGCTATAACACATGATTTCGTTCATTTTAGTCATTTTGACCCATTGGCAAATAATTTCATGGAGGCCAAAATTCACGATTTATTAGCTATAACCCACGATTTTTGTAATTTTTAGTCATTTCAACCCAAAGGCAAATAATTTTATGAGGCCAAAATTCAAGATTTCTTTAGCTATAATGCATGATTTTAGACTATTTTTAGTCATTTTAACCCATTGGAAAATAATTTTATTGACGCTAAAATTCATGATTTCATGAGCTATAATGCATGATTTTTGACCATTTTTAGTTAATTTGAACCATTGACAAATAATTTTGTGGATGCCAAAATTCACAACTTAATGTGCTATAATGCACGATTTTAGGCTATTTTAGTCATTTCAACCCATTGGTAAATAATTTCATGGATGCCATAATTCAAGATTTCATGAGCAATAAAGTATGATTTTTGGCTATATTTCATCATATTGACCCTTCAGCAAATAATTTCATGGAGGCCAAAATTCATAATTTCATGAGCTATAAAGTCACGAGATTTTGGCCTTTTTTAGTCATTTTGACCCATTGTCCAATAATTTCGTGGATACAAAAATTTATGATTTTATATGCTATAACCCATAAGTTTTTATAATTTTTAGTCATTTCGACCCATAGGTAAATAATTTAACTGAGGTCAAATTTTACAATTTTATGAGGTATAACGCATGATTTTTGGGCATTTTTAGTCATTTTGATCCAGTAACAAATAATTTCGAGAATGCCAAAATTCACTATTTTTGGGCTATAACATTGGATTTTTGGCAATTTTTAGTTTTTTCTTGCCACTGTTTATTAATTTTATGAAAACAAAAATTATTATTTCTTGAGCTATAACACATGATTTTAGGCTATTTTAGTCATTTGGACCCAATAGCAAATAATTTTGAGGATGCCAAAATCTCAATTTTCATGAGCTATAGTGCACGATTTTTATCCAATTTCAGTCATTTTGACCAATTAGCAAATAATCTCAAGGAGGCCGAAATTAATGATTTTATTAGTTATAACCCATGATTTTTAGCAATTTTTAATCATTTCGACTTGTAGGCGAATAATTTCACTGATGCTAAAATTTACGATTTCATGAGCTATAATGCACGATTTTTGCCATTCGACCCATTAGCAAATAATTTCATGGATGCTAAAATTAATAATTTGATGAGTTTTATCATACAACTTTTAGCCTTTTTTAGTCATTGCAACACATTTGTAAATAAATTTTTGCCATGCCAAAATTCAGGATTTCATGAGCTATAACGCAGATTTTTGGCCATTTGTTTATCATTTTGACCAATTTGCAAAAAAATTTAATGGTGGTAAAAATTCACAATTTCATTAGCTATAACTTATAATTTTGGCAATTTTTAGTCATTTCACCACAAAGAAAAATAACTTCACTTAGACCAAAATTCACGATTTCATGGGAAAATAATTTCACTGAGGCCAAAATTCACGATTTTGTGAGCTATGACACATAATTTTTGGCTTTTTTTGTCTTTTTGACCCATTATCAAATAATTTCATGGACTCTGAAATTCATGATTTTCTTAAGTATAACCCACTATTAATTCGAAATGCCAAATAAATTTTCGTCATTTTGAAATTATTGGCCAAAATTCATGAATTCGTCAGCAATAACACATGATCTAGGCTATTTTTTGTCGTCTCGGCCCATAGGCAAAATAATTTCATTGAGGGTAAAATTCATGATTTTACAAACTATGATGCATGATTTTTGGCCATTTTTAGTCTTTTCGATACTTTAGCAAATAATGTTGGAGGTCAAAATTCATGATTACATGAGCTATAAAGCATGATTTTGGCTCTTTTTAGTCATTTCAACCCATTGGCAAATAATGTCATGGATGGCAAAATTTTGTGGATTTAAAAATTTTAGACTATTTTTAGTCATTTTAACGTATTGGTAAATAATTTCATTGGGGCTAAAATTCACGATTTCATGAGCCATTTTTAGTTGCTTAAAACCATTGACAAAAAATTTTATGGATGCAAAAATTTACAACTTAATGAGCTATAACGCACGCCTTTTGGTCATTTTTAATCATTTCAACCCATTGGTAAATAATTTCATGGATGTCAAAATTTAGGATTTCATGAGCGATAATGCACGATATTTTTGCATTTCTAGTCATTTTAATCATTGATAAATAATTTCATGGTCGCCAAAATTCACGATTTTATGAGCTATAACACATGATTCTTGGCCATTTTTAGTCGTTTTTCCAATTTTAATGATTTTGTGAAAACAAAAATTATGATTTTATGAGCTATAACACATGATTTTTGGCCATGTTAGTCATTTGGACTCAATGGCAAATAATTTTAGGATGCTAAAATCTTGGAGGCCAAAATTTATAATTTCATTAGTCAGAGCCCATGATGTTTTGCTAGTTTGAATCATCTCAAGCTTAGGCAAATAATTTCACTAAGTTCAAATTCACAATTTGATTGGCAATAATGCATAATTTTAGGCCATTTTCATCGCTTTGGCCATTGGCAAATAATTTCATTGACTCCAAAATTCGCGATTTCATGAGCTATATCCTATGAAGGCAAAAATTCATGATTTTATTAGCTAAAACCCACAATTTTTGTCTGTTTTTAGCCGTTTCGATACATTGGTAAATTATTTCATGGAGGCCAACTTTCATGATTTTATGAACTATAATGCTTGACTTTTGGCCATTTTAAATCATTTGGCCCATTAACAAATAATTTCACGGAGGCCAAAATTTACTATTTCATGAGACGCACGATTTTTGACCATTTTTAGTTATTTTGACCCATTGGCAAATAATCTTGTTGATGCCAAACTTTATGATTTCATGAGCTACAGTGCATATATTTTGCCCATCTTTAGTCATTTTGACCATTGGCAAATAATTCACAGAGACCAAAATTCACGATTTCTTAAGTTACAACGCACGATTTTTGGCTATTTTTAGTTATTGGTAAATAATTTCATAGAGATGAAAATTCAGGGTTTCATGAGCTATAACACATAATGTTTGGATTTTTATTTATTTTGACCCATTAGCAATAGTTTTGTGGATGCTAAAATTTAAAATTTCATGAGCTATAATGCACATTTTTAGCCAATTTTAGTTGTTATGACCTATTGGCAATTAATTTGGTGGATGCTAAAATTCATAATTTCGGAGCTATAACACACAATTTTTGCCATTTTTAGTTCTTCAACCCTTGGTAAATAATTTCGTTGAGGTCAAAATTCATGATTTCTCGAGCTATAATGCAAGATTGTTTGCCATTTTTAGTTGTTTCACCCTTGGTAAATAATTTCATAAAGATAAAATTCACAATTTCATGAGCTATAACACATGATTTGTGACCATTTAAGTCATTTTGACCCATTGGTAAATAACTTCATGAAGATAAAATTTCCAGATTTCATGAGCTATAACATACATTTTTAGCCATTTTGAGTCATTTTGACCCATTGGTAAATAATTTCGGATGCCAAAATCACGCTTTTCATGAGCTATAGTTGGATTTATAATCATTTTAACTCATTTCACCCATTAGCAAATAAATTTATAGAGGCCAAAATTCACAATTTCATTAGTTGTATCCTACAATTTTTGTAATTTTTAATCCTTTGGACCCTTGTACCTGTAAGGCCAAAATTCTAGTTTTCATTGTCAATAATGCACAAATTTAGGCCATTTTTAATGATTTCAGCCATTGGCAAATAATTTCATTGACTCAAAATTCACGATTTCAAGACCAATATTCAATAGAGGCCAAAATTCACGATTTTATGAGCTATAACACATGATTCTTGGCCATTTTTAGTCGTTTTTCCAATTTTTAATGATTTTGTGAAAACAAAAATTATGATTTTATGAGCTATAACACATGATTTTTGGCCATGTTAGTCATTTGGACTCAATGGCAAATAATTTTAGGATGCTAAAATCTCGATTTCTTGAGCTATGATGCACGATTTTTGTCCAATTTTTGTCATTTTGACCCATTTGCAAATAATCTCAAGGAGGCCAAAATTCATGAGTTCATTAGCTATGACCCACAATTTTGGCAATTTGTACTCGTTTTGACCTATAGGGAATAGTTTTATCGATGCTAAAATTTATGATTTCATGAGCTATAATACACGATTTAATTATTCTAACCATTGGCAATAATTAATGGAGGTCAAAATTCACAATTTCATGAGCTATAACGCACGATTTTTAGCTATTTTTAGTTGTTTCGACCTATTAGTAAATAATTTTATGGAGATGAAAATTCAAGATTTCATGAGTTATAACGCATAATTTTTTATTATTTTTAGTTCTTTTGACCTATTGGCAATAAATTTTGTGGATGCCAAAATTTACAATTTCATGAGGTATAATGCACAATTTTTAGCCATTTTTGTTGTTTTGACCCATTGGTAATTAATTTTGTGAATGCTAAAATTCACAATTTCATGGGCTATAATGCATAGTTTTTGCCATTTTTAGTTATTTAGACCCATTGGCAAGTAATCTCATAGATGCTAAAATTCACAATTTCATGAGCTATAACGCACGATTTTTAGCTATTTTTGTTGTTTTGACCCATTGGTAAATAATTTCATAGAGATGAAAATTCAAGATTTCATGAGTTATAACGATAATTTTTTATTATTTTTAGTTCTTTTGACCTATTGGCAATAAATTTTGTGGATGCCAAAATTTACAATTTCATGAGGTATAATGCACAATTTTTAGCCATTTTTGTTGTTTTGACCCATTGGTAATTAATTTTGTGAATGCTAAAATTCACAATTTCATGGGCTATAATGCATAGTTTTTGCCATTTTTAGTTATTTAGACCCATTGGCAAGTAATCTCATAGATGCTAAAATTCACAATTTTATGGGCTATGAAGCTCAATTTTGCCTTTTAGTTGCTTCAACCTATTGGTAAATAATTTTAAATAATTTCATGGAACCCAAATTTCATGATTTCATGCGCTATAATACACAATTTGTAGCCATTTTTAGATGTATTGACTCGTTTGTGAATAATTTCATAGAGACAAAATTTTAAGATTTCATGAGCTATAATACATGATTTTTAGCCATTTTAGTCATTTTACCCATTGATAAATAATTTCGTGGATGGCAAAATCATGATTTCATGAGCTATAACACATGATTTTTGGCCATTTTAAATCATTTGGCCCATTGACAAATAATTTCACGGAGGCCAAAATTTATAATTTCATTAGCTGTAGCCCATGATGTTTTGCTAGTTTGAATCATCTCAAGCTTAGGCAAATAATTTCACTAAGTTGAAATTCACAATTTGATTGGCAATAATGCATAATTTTAGGCCATTTTCAGTCGTTTTGGCCATTGGCAAATAATTTCATTGACTCCAAAATTCGCGATTTCATGAGCTATATCCTATGAAGGCAAAATTCATGATTTTATTAGCTAAAACCCACAATTTTTGTCTGCTTTTAGCCGCTTCGATACATTGGTAAATTATTTCATGGAGGCCAACTTTCATGATTTTATGAACTATAATGCTTGACTTTTGGCCATTTTAAATCATTTGGCCCATTAACAAATAATTTCACGGAGGCCAAAATTTACTATTTCATGAGCTATAACGCACGATTTTTAGCTATTTTAGTTGTTTTGACCCATTGGCAAATAATTTGTTGATGCCAAACTTTATGATTTCATGAGCTATAATGCATATATTTTGCCATCTTTAGTCATTTTGACCATTGGCAAATAATTCATAATGACCAAAATTCACGATTTCATTGGCTATAATACATGATTCTTGGCCATTTTAGTTGTTTTGACCCCATTGGTAAATAATCTCATAGATATGATATTTTATGATTTAATGAGCTATAACTAATGCTTTTTGCCATCTTTTGTTATTTTGACCATTGGAAAATAATTTTATGGGTGCTAAAATTCATGATTTTAAGAGCTATAACATACAAATTTTGCCTTTTTAGTCGTTTGACCCATTAGCAATAGTTTTGTGGATGCTAAAATTTAAAATTTCATGAGCTATAATGCACATTTTTAGCCAATTTTAGTTGTTATGACCTATTGGCAATTAATTTGGTGGATGCTAAAATTCATAATTTCAGGAGCTATAACACACAATTTTTGCCATTTTTAGTTCTTCAACCCCTTGGTAAATAATTTCGTTGAGGTCAAAATTCATGATTTCTCGAGCTATAATGCAAGATTGTTTGCCATTTTAGTTGTTTCACCCATTGGTAAATAATTTCATAAAGATAAAAATTCACAATTTCATGAGCTATAACACATGATTTGTGACCATTTAAGTCATTTTGACCCATTGGTAAATAACTTCATGAAGATAAAATTTCCAGATTTCATGAGCTATAACATACAATTTTTAGCCATTTTGAGTCATTTTGACCCATTGGTAAATAACTTCATGAAGATAAAATTTCGATTTCATGAGCTATAGCGTTGATTTATAATCATTTTAACTCATTTCACCCATTAGCAAATAAATTTATAGAGGCCAAAATTCACAATTTCATTAGTTGTATCCTACAATTTTTGTAATTTTTAATCCTTTGGACCCTTAGGCACGGTAAGGCCAAAATTCTAGTTTTCATTGTCAATAATGCACAAATTTAGGCCATTTTTAATGATTTCAGCCATTGGCAAATAATTTCATTGACTCAAAATTCACGATTTCAAGACCAATATTCAATAGAGGCCAAAATTCACGATTTCATTAGCTATAACCCGATTTTTGGCCATTTTTGGCCATTTCCACCAATTGGCAAATTATTTCATAGATGCCAAATTTCACGATTTCATGAGCTAAAATTCATGATTTCATGAGCTATGACGCATGATTTTTGGTCATTTTTAGTTATTTTGATCTATTGGTAAATAATTTCTAGATGTCAAAATTCACGATTTCATGAACTATAATGCATGATTTTTGACCATTTATAGTCATTTTGAACATTGGCAAATAATCCACGGAGGCTAAAATTCACAATTTCATGAGCTATAACGCATGATTGTTTGCCATTTTAGTTGTTTCGACCCATTGGTAAATAATTTCAGAGTGATAAAAATTCACGACTTCATGAGCTATAACTCACAATTTTTACCATTGTTAGTTGTTTTGACCCATTGGCAATTAATTTCGTGGATGCCAAAATTCACAAGTTTATGAGTTATAACGCACAAATTTTGGCCATTTTAGTTGTTTCAATCCATTGGTAAATAATTTTGTGGAGGCCAAAATTCATGATTTCATGAGTTATAACGCAAGATTTTAGCTATTTTAGTCATTTCAACCCATTGGTAAATAAATTCATGGAGGCCAAATTTCATGATTTCTTGAGCTATAACGCATGATTGTTTGCCATTTTTAATCACTTCGCCCATTGTTACATAGATTCATAGAGAAAAATTCATGATTTCATGACAACGCATTTTTGCCCATGTTTAGTTGTTTTGAACCATTGTTAAATAAATTATTTTTTCATGAGCTATAATGTACAATTTTGATTATTTTATGTCATTTTGACCCATTGACAAACAATTTTGCGGGCCAAAATTCACGATTTCATTAGTCGTAGTCCATGATTTTTGTAATTTTATTCATTTAACCCTTTGGCATAGTAAGGCCAAAATTCAATTTTCATTGGCAATGACGCACAATTTTAGTGCTATTTTAGTCATGTTGACCATTGGCAAATAATTTTATTTTCACCAAAATTTGTAATTTCACGAGCTATATTCCATGATGAACTAAATTCACGATGTTATTAGATATAACCCACATTTATGGCCATTTTAGCCGCTCAACCTATTAGCTAATTATTTCAGAAGGCCAAATTTCATGATTTCATAGGCTATAATGCTAGACTTTTGTCCAGCTTTTAGTCATTTGGCCCACTAGTAAGTAATTTCACGGAGGTCAAAATTCACGATTTTATAAGCTTTAATGCATGATTTTTGGGCATTTTTAGTTGTTTTGACCCATTGGCAAATAATTTCATAGATGCCAAAATTCATAATTTCATAATCTATAACGCATGATTATTGGCCATTTTTGTCATTTTGACCATGTGCAAATAATTCATAATGACCAAAATTCCGATTTCATTGGCTATAATACATGATTCTTGGCCATTTTAGTTGTTTTGACCCCATTGGTAAATAATCTCATAGATATGATATTTTATGATTTAATGAGCTATAATAATGCTTTTTGCCATCTTTTGTTATTTTGACCATTGGAAAATAATTTTATGGGTGCTAAAATTCATGATTTCATGAGCTATAATGCATGATTTTTGGCCATTTTAGTCATTTTGACCCATTGGCAAATAATTTCATAGATGCCAAAATTCATGATTTCATGGTCTATAACACATGATTTTAGGATATTTTAGTCATTTTGATCCATTGGCAATTAATTTCGTGGATGCCAAAATTTACAATTTCATGAGCTATAATGCATGATTTTTAGCAACTATTAGTTGTTTTGACCCATTGGCACTTAATTTAGTGGATGCCAAAATTCACAAGTTTATGAGTTATAACGCACAAATTTTGGCCATTTTAGTTGTTTCAATCCATTGGTAAATAATTTTGTGGAGGCCAAAATTCATGATTTCATGAGTTATAACGCAAGATTTTAGCTATTTTAGTCATTTCAACCCATTGATAAATAATTCTATAGAGACAAAATTCACTATTTCATGAGTTATAACACATGCTAAAATCATGATTTCATGAGCTCTAACGCATCGATTTTGGTCATTTTAAGTCATTTTGACTAATTGGCAAATAATTTTATAGAGTCCAAAATTTCGATTTCATTAGCAGCCAATGATTTTTGCAATTTGTTTTATCATTTCACTTTTGGCGACTAAGGCTAAAATTCATAATTTCATAGCTATAGCATGATTATTGGCCATTTTAGTCATTTTGACCATTGGCAAATAATTCATAAGGCCAAAATTCACGATTTCATTGGCTACAATACATGATTTTTGGTCATTTTTTGTTTTTCCATTGCTAAATAATCTCATAGATATGATATTTTATGATTTATAAGAGCTATAACCATGATTTTTTGCATTTTGTCATTTTGACCATTGGCAAATAATTTCAGTAGATGCTAAAATTCATGATTTTATGAGCTATAACACACAAATTTTAGCCTTTTATTCATTAGCAAATAATTTCATGGATGCCAAAATTCATGATTTCATGAGCTATAATGCACAATTTTGGCTATTTTAGTCATTTCGACCCATGGTAAATAATAATTTGGTGGATGCTAATTCATGATTTCATGAAATATAACGAACCATATTTGGCTATTTTTGTCATTCAACCCGTTGTAAAATAACCCGGCGATAGTAAATAATTTGGTGGATGCAAAACTCATGATTTCATGAAATATAATGAACCATATTGGCTATTTTTTTTTGTCATTCAACCCATTGGCAAATAACTTTGTGAAGCCAAAATTCATGATTTTATGAGCTATAGCATGATTTTGAGTTTTTAATCATTTTGACCCATTGACAAATAATTTTTGGATGCCAAAATTCATGATTTCTGAGCTATAGCATAATTTTTACCATTTCTAGTCATTTTAACCCATGGCAAATAATTTTGAGAGCCAAAATTTACAATTTAATGAGCTATGAAGCATAAGTGTTTTGACATTTTTAGTCATTTTGACCTTTGGCAAATAATTCACTGAGGCAAAAATTCACGATTTCATGAGATATTCCACACAATTTTTGGCCATCTTAGTTGTTTCACCCATTGGTAAATAGTTTCATAGAGGTAAAAATTTACGATTTAATGAGCTATAACGCTGGTTTATCATGAGCTTTAACGCATGATTTTTAGCCTTTTAGTCATTTTGACCTTTGGCAAATAAATTTGTGGATGCTAAAATTCAAATTTTCATGAGCTATAACGCTTGCCATTTTTAGTATTTTTAACCCTTAGCAAATAATTTCATGGATTCCAAAATTTATAATTTCATGAGCTATAACACGTGATTTTTGCCATTTTTAGATATTTCACCCATTAGTAAATAATTTCATATGGTCAGCATTTTCAACTTCATGAGCTATACCGCATGATTTTGGTTACTTTTAGTCATTTTGACCATTGGCAAATAATTTCAAGGATGTTAAACATTCTGATTTTCATGACCTATAATGAATGATTTTTGCCTTTCTAGTCGCTTAGACCCATAGTCAAATAATTTCATCAATTCAAAGATTCACAATTTTTGTGAACTATAATAAACAATTTTAGGTTATTTTTAATAATTTTGACCCAGTTGGAAATAATTGGTGGATGATAGAATTCAATATTTCATGAAATATAATGCAACGATATTTGGCTTTTTGTCATTCAACCCATTGGCAAATAATTTTCCTAAGGTAAAATTTATAATTTTATAAGCTATAATGTATGATTTTTTTCTTTTTAAGTTATTTTCACCCATTGGCAAATAATTTTGTGGATGCCAAAATCTATGATTTTTATGAGCTATAACGTAATTTTTTCATTTTAAGTCATTTTGACCCACTGGTAAATAATTTTGTAAAGGCCAAAATTCACAATTTTATGAGCTGTAACACATGATTTTTGGCCATTTTAGTTGTTCAACCCATTGGCAAATAATTTTGTGGAGGCTAAAATTCATGATTTTCATGAGCTATAGCATGATTTTTAGCTATTTTAGTCATTTCAACCCATTGATAAATAATTACATAGAGACAAAATACTATTTCATGAGTTATAACACATGCTAAAAATCATAATTTCATGAGCTCTAACACATGATTTTTGGTCATTTTAAGTCATTTCAACTAATTGGCAAATAATTTTATGGAGTCCAAAATTCTCGATTTCATTAGTCTAGCCAATGATTTTTTAGCATTTTTATCATTTTGACCCTTAGGCTAATACTAAGGCTAAAATTCACAATTTCATTATTAGTAACACATAATTTTAGGATATTTTAGTCATTTAGGTCATTGGCAATTAATTTCATTAACTCCAAAATTCACGATTTCATGTTATATTCCATGGAGGCAAAATTTTGATTTTATTTTATATAACCCACGTTTTGACCATTTTAGCTCTTTATTTCATTGGCAAATTTGCGGTGAATTTCACGATTTCATGGTATAATATGCCCAACTTTTGGCCATTTATAGTCATTTTACCCATTAATAAATAATTTTGAGAGGTAAAATTCACATTTTCATAAGCTATAATGCGATTTTTGGCCATTTTTTGTCACTTGACCAATTTATAAATAATTTTGTGGATGCCAAAATTCACAATTTAATGAGGGATGACATAATTTGCAATTTTAGTCATTTTGAACTTTGGCAAATAATTCACAGGAGGTAAAATTCCGATTTCATGAGATATAACACATGATTTTTGGCCATTTTTAGTTATTTTGACCCATTGGTAAATAATTTTGTGGATGCTAAAATTCATGATTTTCATGAGCTATAACATGCGGTTTGTTTTTACCATTTTAATATTTTTAAACCCATAGCAAATAATTTCATGGATTCCAAAATTAATAATTTCATGAGATATAACGTGATTTTTGCCATTTTTAGTTATTTTGACCCATTAGTAAATAATTTCATAGAGATGAGCATTCACAATTTTCGGCTAGCATGATTTTTGGTCACTTTTAGTCATTTTACCATTGGCAAATAATTTCGTATTTAAAATTCATGATTTTCATGAGCTATAATGCATGATTTTTGGCTTTTTTAGTCATTTTGACTCATTAGCAAATAATTTGTGAATGCGAAAATTCATGAAATATAATATATCATTTTGTCCAGTTAAAATAATTGGTGGATGAAAAAATTCAAGATTTCATGAAATATAATGCATGATTTTTGGCTATTTTTATCATTCAACCCATTAGCAAATAATTTTTGCTAAAGGCAAAAATTATAATTTTGTTTTTCCCTTCATTTTTCACCAAATTGTTGGCAAATAATTGGTGGATACCAAATCTATGATTTTCATGAACCATTTTTAATTTTTATGCCCGGTAAATAATTTTGGGCCAAATTCAATTTATGAGGCAACATGATTTTTGGTCATTTTGAGTTGTTTTGACCCATTAGTAAATAATTTCATGGATGCTAAAATCTTGATTTTCATGAGGTATGGAGGACAATTTTTGGCGATTTTAAGTAATTTCGACCCATGGGTAAATAACTTTATGGAGGCCCAAATTCATGATTTAATTAGCTATAATCTATTATTTTTTTGCATATTTTAATCATTTCGACCCATAGGTTTATTTAGGCCAAAATTCATGATTTCATTCGATATAATGCATGATTTATGGCTATTTTAGTCATTTCGACGTATTGGTAATAATTATCATGAAGCCAAAATTCACAATATCATAAACTATAATGCATGATTTTTGCCCTTTTTTGTCATTTGGCCCTGGCAAATAATTTCATGGAGCCAAAATTCACTATTTCATGAGTATATATGATTTTTAGCATTTTCATCATTTTGATCCATAGGTGAATAATTTCCTGAGGCCAAAATTCATTGTCATGATCTATTATGCATGATTTTTGGCTATTTTTAGTCATTTCGTTCCATTGGCAAAAATTTCAGAGCCAAAATTTACAATTTCTTGAGCTATGACGCATGATTTTTGGCCATTTTAGTCATTTTGACCCTTTGGCAAATAATTTTTGGATGCCAAAATTCACAATTTTATGAGGTATAACGATGATTATTGGCAGTTGTTAGTCATTTCATCCCTAGGAAAATAATTTCACTTATGCCAAAATTCACAATTTCATTATCTATAATGTACGATTATTATTGTCATTTTGACCCATTAGCAAAAAATTTCACGCTTGATCATAATTCACAATTTTATAAGCTATAACGCGCTATTTTTGGCCATTTTTGTTGTTTTGACCCATTAGCAATTAGTTTCAGACATGCCAAAATTTATAATTTCATGAGCTATAACGCATGATTTTGGCAATTTTAGTTTTCAAGCCATTGGTAATAGCATGGATGACAAGATTCATAATCGAATGAAAGAACGCACTATTGTTAGCAATTTTAGTCATTTTGACCTACCGGTAAAGTATTTCATGGTGGCTAAAATTCACAATTTCATGAGCTATATGCCCGACATTTTGGCGCTTTTAGTTGTTCGACTCTTTGGCAAATAATTTCACAGAGGCCAAAATTCACAATAATCCAAAATTTTTATCATTTTTAATCATTTTGACTCATTAGTAAATAATTTCATGGATGCAAAAATCACGCTTCATTGGGTATAATGCATGAATTTTGGCCATTTTTGGTCAATTCGACCCATTCGAAAATAAATCACGGTGGCCAAAATTCATGATTTCATGAGCTATAACGCATAATTTTTGACCATTTTTAGTCGTTTCTAACATTAGTGGATAATTTTATGGATACAAACATTCACAACTTCATGAGCTATAATGCTCGATTTTTGGCTATTTTTAGTCATTTTGACCCATTGGCAAATAAATTTATGGATGCTTAAATTCATGATATTAATGGGCTATGCACGAGCCATTTTAGTCTTTCAACCCATTGGTAAATAATTTCATGGAGATAAATTTATGATTTTTATGAGCTATAACACATGATTTTTTATTTTTAGTCATTTCGACCCTGAAAAAATAATTTCATGGACTCCAAATTTGAATTCACGAGCTATATTAAAAGCGAATAATAGAACTCTTGATTTTCATGGGCACACATGAGTTTTCAAGTTTTAGTCATTTCAACCTATTGGAAAATAATTTGGATGCTAGAATTCACAATTTCATGAACTATAATGCATGATATTTTGGCCTCTTTTTTCATTTTGTCATTTGGCAAATAAATTCAGTATGGCTTTTAAGATTTCATGAGCTATACACATGATTTTTAGCCTTTTAGGACCATAGGCAAATAATTTCAAGGGCCAAAATTCAAGATTTCATGAGTTATAATGCCGTTTTGTGCTTTTTGGTCATTTCGATCGATTGGCAAATAATTTCATAGAGACAAAAATTCAAGATTTTATGCACTATAACACACAATTTTTCTATTTTGTCATTTTGATCCATTACAAAATAATTTCAAAATTCTAAAATTCACAATTTCATGAGTTTGTAGCGTTTTTACTTTTTTTTTGTTGTTTTGACCCATTCTTTGAATAATTTCATGGATACTAAAATTCTCAATTTTATGAACTATAACAGAGATAATTTTTGGCTATTTTTAGTTGTTTTCAACCCATTGTCAATAATTTTATGGTCGCCAAAATTTATGATTCATGAGATGCACAAGTTTTGGGCATTTCTAGTCATTTTGACCCATGGGCAAATAATTTCATAGATGCCCAAATTCATGATTTCATGAGTAACGCATGATTTTTGGCTATTTTTATTGTTTCACCCATTGCTAAATAATTTTGTGGATGCTAAAATTCTCAATTTCATGAACTATAACAGATAAGTTTTAGCTATTTTCAATCTTTTCAACCCATTCTTTGGCAATAATTTTATGGTCACCAAAATTTATGATTCATGAGATGCACAAGTTTTGGGCATTTCTAGTCATTTTGACCCATGGGAAAATAATTTCATGAATCTTAAATTCATGATTTTATGAGCTATAATGAATAACTTTTGGACATTTTTAGTCATTTTGATCCATGAAAAATAATTTCATAGATCCAAAATTCATGATTTTCATAAGTTATAGCGAATAATTTTGATCATTTTTAGTCATTTAGACCCATTGGGAAATAATTTCATGGATATTAAATTCAAACTTTTGAGAACTATGACATGATTTTCACCATTTTTATCATTTGGATCCATTGGCAAATAATTTCAGGAGGCTAAAATTCATGATTTCATGAGCTCTTCGCTCAAATTTTAGCAATTTTTAGTATTTTACCATTGTTAAATAATTTCATACATTCCAACATCTTGATTTTCATGAGCCATAACACACGATTTTTGGCCCGTTTAAGTAATTCGACCTATGGGCAATAATTTCATGGAGGCAAAATTCACAATTTTATTAAACGTAACCCATAATTTTTGGCTATTTTTAGTTGTTTTGACCCATTGGCATAGAACCATGGAGGCTAAAATTCACAATTTCTTGAGCTATAACGATATTTTTGGCCATTTTAGTCATTTTGACCCTTTGGCAAATAATTTTTGGATGCCAAAATTCACAATTTTATGAGGTATAGCATTATGATTATTGGGGTTGTTAGTCATTTCATCCCTAGGAAAATAATACTTATGCAAAATTCACAATTTCATTATCTATAATGTACGATTATTTTCATCATTTTGACCCATTAGCAAAAAATTTGTGGAGAATTCATAATTTTATAAGCTGCATTACTTTTGTCCATTTTAGTTGTTTTGACCCATTGGAAATTAGTTTCATACATGCTAAAATTCATAATTTCATGAGCTATAATGATTTTTTGCTATTTTTAGTTTTCAAGCCATTAGTAAATAATTGCATGGATGCCAAGATTCCGAATTCATGGTAGCTTGCGCGATTGTTGGCAATTTTTAGTCACTTTGACCTATTGGTAAAGTATTTCATGGTGGATAAAATTCACAATTTCATGAGCTATAACATGACTTTTGGCCGTTTTAGTTGTTCGACCCTTGGTAAATAATTTTTCTGAGGCCAAAATTCACGATAACTTACGATTTTATTTTTAGTCATTTTGACTCTTAGTAAATAATTTCATGGATGCCAAAATCACGTTTCATTGGGTATAATGCATGATTTTGGCCATTTTAGTCAATTTCACCCATTAGCAAATAAATCCTGAGGCCAAAATTCATGATTTCATGAGCTATAGCATATATTTTTAGTTATTTTTAGTCATTCTATCCATTAGTAAATAATTTTATGGATACAAACATTCACAACTTCATGAGCTATAATGCTCGATTTTTGGCTATTTTTAGTCATTTTGACCCATTGGCAAATAATTTCATGGATGCTAAAATTAATGATATTAATGATATTACTATCATTTAATGATAATGATAAAATTAATGATATTAATGGGCTATGCACGATTTTTGGCCATTTTTAGTCTTTCAACCCATTGGTAAATAATTTCATGGAGATAAATTTATGATTTCATGAACTATAATACATGATTTTATCCATTTTTATCATTTTGACCCATTGGCTAATAATTTCATGGATGCAAAATTCAGATTTATGGAGCTATAACGCGATTTTGGCCATTTTAGTCATTTTGACCAATGGTAAATTTTCGTGAATGTCGAATCACGATTTCATGAGCTATAATGCCCAATTTATGGCCTATAATGCACGATTTTTTGCCATTTTTAGTCATTTCAAAGAATTGATAAATAGTATCGTGGATGCTAAAATTCACTATTTCATGAGGAATAACACATGGTTTTGGCCACTTTTTGTTGTTGCCACCCTGGTAAATAATTTCTGAAGGGCAAAATTCATGAGTTCATGCCATAAAATATGATATGTGGCTTCTAGTCATTTTGATCCATTGTCCGATAATATCGTGGGTCCCAAAATTTACCATTTTATGAGCCACAACGCATGATTTTAGCTACTTTTAGTCATTTTAACCCATTAGTAAATAATTTCGTGGTAAAATTCATGATTGCATGACTATAACACGATTTTTGACCATTTATAGTCATTTTGACCCATTGGTAATTAATTTCTTTGATGCCAAAATCATGATTTTCATGAGCTATAACATGATTTTTTTGTTGCTTTGGCAAATATTTTTGGAGGCCAAAATTCATGAATTCATTAGTAATCACCCATAATTTTGAATTTTAGTCATTTTGACCCTTGGCAATTAATTTCACTAAGGCCAAAATTCACAAATTTATTGGCATAATGCACAATTTTAGGCCATTTTAGTCATTTCGACTCTTGGGCAAATAATTTCATGAGGCCAAAATTCACAATTTCATGAGCTATAATGCACATTTTTGGGTCATTGTTAGTCATTTTGACCCATTGGCAAATAATTTTGAAAGCCAAAATTCATGATTTCATGAGCTATACTTATGATTTTTGACCCTTTTTGTCGTTTTGACAATGACAAATAATTTCATGAATGCCAAATTCATGATTTTTTAAGATCTATAACAATGGCAAATAATTTTATCATGATTAAATTCACAATTTCATTAGCTATAGCCCGATTTTTGGCAATTTTTAATTGTTTTGACCCTTGCAAAATAATTTTGCTAAGCTCAAAGTTCACAATTTAATTGGCAATAATGCAAATTTTAGGCCATTTTTAGTCATTTGGCCCATTGAAAATAATTTCATTGACTCTAAAATTCACGCAGATCCATGAGCTATATTCCATAGAGGCCAAATTTATGATTTCATCTAAACCCATAATTGTTTGTCATTTTTAGTCATTTTACCAATATGTAAATAATTTTCTTGAGACCAAAATTCATGATTTTATGGGCTATAATGAGCGATTTTTGGCCATTTTTAGTCATTTTGACCCATTAATAAATAATTTTATGGAGGCCAAAATCGAGTTTTGACATTTTTAGTCATTTTGACCCGTGTGTAAACAATTTCATGGAATAAAATACCGATTTCATGAGCTATAACATAGATTTTGCTATTTTTAATTTTCATAGCGTTTGAAAAAATTTCATGGACTCCAACATTACAAAGTCATGAGCTATAATCAACGAAGAACAAAATTCACGATTTCATGAGCTATAGCGATTTTTGCCATTTTTAGTCATTTTGACCCATTTAAAAATAATTTCGGGATGTTAGAATTCACGATTTCATAAGCTATAATTGTCCGACCCAATTTTCAAACCTAGAAGGAAAATTGGGTAGGACTAAACTTTGTGAAAATATCCTCTAAAATTTTGATCATCGGACCACCAAAATGATCTCATCATTGAATTAAACCAACAACAAATATCCTATATAAGCCAAAAGTCAATATTAATCCAATTAACTTGAGATAAACAAATATTCCTCAACGAAATAAAAGTCAACCTAAAGGGAAAATATTCTATTATTACAAAGCTTCCATTTATCAACTACATATCGAAGTCTTTATTCAACCTTCACCTAGAAGAAAAATTAGCAATCACGCAAATACATTTCCTTGCTCCCTTCATAATTAGGAATCACCAACTCCACCTAATCGAGTCTCAGAAAGAATGAATATAACACAATGAGTTCACAACTCAATAAGTGGATAAATTCATACATTAAACACTAGTTTTTCAAGACTCAAATAATTTGACGATAAGCAAAACATTAAAAATAGTGAAAATCATAATGCAACATTTTGATATAATATATTCATGCAATGAAATAAGCGGTACGTCTCAATGCGGTCAACATGATACTCCATTGACTTGGCAAACCCACTATTAAATAGCATTTAGTCGAGGATGGTGAGACCCAAACTTGAATCTAAGCTTCAAATAAAACCTCATAGAGGCACATTGAGCCATGTTTAGATGACTTACTTAACTCCGATATATATACCCGGTATATTGACTGAGATGCATATGCTCATGAAAAATGAATGAAGTTCATATAATCAAATACTTTTATATATAATTGCCAAAGGCCAACCAATAGTGAAATAAATCAATCTCATATGCATCTCAACTTACTACTATATGATAAGACATGATTGTCAACAAAATAAGCTCAGCTTGTACCAAAATATCTGCATTGCATCACAAAATACAATCCAACCAACAACGATATATGAGTAAATCATACAAAATGATAAAATCCATTGGAACAAATCCATATACTTGATATAATTTTATATGAAAAAAATCATGGCGTAAAATGCATAAATTCACCACTTATTCAAACCGAAGACTATGGAAAATCAGTCTAATGCCTCCTCAAAGTCCCTTGGGATTCCTACATAATATTGCAAATAACCATCAAAATTACTATATAACAAGATACACACATAATAAAATAATCTTAGATGTACTAACTTTAGTACTCTAGTTGCTAACAGGACTCTAGTCGGTTCGTATATAAATAGACAAATAAAAGCTTATAGCTACTACCCAAGGCCAAAGAATAAGTATTCATATACTTTAAGGAAAACGAAAGAGCAGCAAGCTGCTCATAAGGATTATGAGGAAAATCATGAGAAAATAAATACATAAATTCACAGTCAAAGAGGTCGAGATCTCAAACTGATGGGGTATCATTGGATTCAATTTAGTTTAAAAGAGACTTGAAAAACCTAAGTTGAACCCACATGACTAAAACAAACTATGAGATCAAATAATATATTTGTAAGGATGGGATTGTAAAGATGGGTTTTCCTCTTTTTTTCTTTTTTTTTCTGCGGAGAATAAATTGACGGGAAAAAAATACAGTCGGCAATGAGAGATATGCCTGGGGTAGGGTTTCTGGGTATTTAAGATGTAATTTACTAATAGAACCCTCTAATAATTATAATTATACCTAACTATAATTATAGTATTATATGCATAAAGACACTTACTTTTTCATATTTATAAACTAATATAACTATAGAAAATTAGGATTCTTACAATAATGCAGGATTTTTTAGCCATTTTTAGTTGTTTTGACCTATTGGCAAGTAATTCATGGAGGCTAAAATTCATGATTTTTAAGAGTTATAACACGATTGTTGGACATTTTAAGTTATTTAGACCCATTGGTAAACTATTTCATGGTGACAAAAATACACGATTTCATGAGCTATAACACATGATTTTGGCTATTTTTAATTATTAGTCCCATTGAAAATAATTGTATTGACTCCAACATTCACAAATTCATTAGCTATATTTCGGGGAGGCCAAAATTCATGATTTTCATAAGCCATAGCATATTTTTTGGTCATTTTATTCATTTTGACCCATTGGAAAATAATTTCAAGGATGCTAGAATTCATGATTTGATGAACTATAATGCACAATATTTTGGCCATTTTTTCGTTTGACCGTTTGGCAAATAATTTCATGGTGGCCAAAATTCAAGATTTCTTGAGCTATCTGCTTGATTTTTGCCTTCTTTAGTCATTTTGACCCATAGGCAAATAATTTCAATGAGGTAAAATCGATTTTCTTGAGTTATAGCATACAATTTTTAACCATTTTTAGTTATTTTGATTCATTAACAAATAATTTCATGAGGTAAAAATTCATAATTCATTAGCTATTCATGATTTTGGCCATTTTAGTCATTTTGACCCTTTGGTAAATAATTTCATAGAGATAAAACTTCATGATTTTCATAGCTTTAATGCACAATTTTTGGTCATTTTAATCATTTTGATCCATTGTAAATAATTTCATGAGTGTGAAAATTCACAATTTCATGAGCTATAACTAATAATTTTGGCTATTTTTAGTCGTTTCAATCAATTAGTAAACAATTTCATGGTTACAAAATTCATGATTTCATGGTAATGCATGATTTTGGCTATTTTTAGCCATTTTGACACATTGGTAATAATTTTATCTAGGTAAAAATTCACAATTTCATGAACTATAATGCATGATTTTTAGATATTTTTATCATTTTGACCCATTGGCAAATAATTTCATGGATGCTAAAATTCACATTTCGTAAATTATGCACGATTTTTGGTCATTTTTGTCAATCACTATTGGGCAATAATTTTGCCTGACCTAAAATTCACTATTTTATATGCTAATGCATAATTTTTGCGCTTTTTAGTTATTTTGACCCATAGGTAATAATTTCTGGATGCTAAAATCCATTTTTCATGAGCTATAACATAATTTTATTTTTTACCAATTTTAGTCATTTTGACCCATTGGCAAATAATTTCGAAATGCCAAAGTTCATGATTTCATGAGCTATAACACATAATTTTTAGCCATGTTTAGTCATTTGGACCTATTGGTAAATAATTTTATGAATGCCAAAATAATGATTTCATGAGCTATAGCATATGATTTTTGACATTTTAAGCTTTTTGACCCATTGGCAAATAATTTCATGGAGGCTAAGATTCACGATTTCATAGCTATAATCTATCATCTTTGAAAATTTAGTCGTTTCAACTCATGGGAAAATAATTTTATCGAGGTAAAAATTCATGATTTTATGAGCTATAATGCATGATTTTGGCCAATTTTAGTCATTTTAACCCATTGAAAATAATTTTGCCCAAGCCAAATTTACTTTTCAGAATTGTAACGTATGATATTGGTAATGTTTATTCATATTGATCCATTGGCAAATAATTTCGTGGATGCTAAAATTCGACTTCATGAGTTATAGCATGATTTTTTACCATTTTAGTCATTTTGACATATTGGTAAATAATTCATGGAGGCTAAATGTCATGATTTTATGAGCTATAATGCATGATTTTTGCATTTTTAGTCATTCGACCCATTGTTAAATAATTTCATAGAGATAAAATTTATGATTTCATGAATTATAATGCATGATTTTTAGGCATTTTTAGTCCTTTGACCGCATTAGCAAATAATTTTGTTGATGTTAAAATTCATGATTTCATGAGCTAGGCATAAGATTTTTGGCCATTTTTAGCGTTCCGACCTATTGGTGAACAACTTCATGGAGACAAAATAAATGATTTCATGAGCTAGAACCACAAGATTTTTTGCCCTTTTTTTGTCTTTTTGGTCCGATAAAAAATAATTCCATGGACTCCAAAGTTTGTGAATTCATGAGCTTTATTCAACGAATGCAAAATTCACGATTTTCATGAGCTATAACACTTGATTTTGGCTAGCTTTAGTCATTTTGATCCATTAGAAAATAATTTTGTGGATGATAAAATTCACGATTTTAAAATTATAATGCGATTTTAGCCTTTTTTCATTTTGACCATTGGCAAATAATTTCTTAGAGGCTAATTCAAGATTTCATGAGCTATAACACACGATTTTCAGCCTTTTTTAGTCATTTGACTCATAGGCAAATAATTTCACTAATAAACTTTAGGATTTCATGAGCTATTGCATGATTTTGTCCATTTTTAATCATTCTCTCCCATTGGTAAATAATTTTGGATGCAAAATTCACGATTTCATGACCTATTATGCACGATTTTAGGCCATTTTAGTCATTTGACCCATTAGTAAATAATCTTATTGAATGCCAAAATTCACCATTTTCAAGGGCTATAGCACATGATTTTGGCGATTTTAGTCATTTTGACCATTGGCAAATAATTTGATTAATGCTAAAATTCATGATTTAATGAACTGTAATGCATGATTTTTGCCATTGTTAGTCATTTCAATCCATTTGTAAATAATTTCATAGATTAAAATCATGATTTCATAAGCTATCCGCATGATTTTGGCTATTTTTAGTCATTCATTGGCAAATATTTTGTTGATGCCAAAATTCATGATTTTATGAGCTATAACGCATGATTTTAGCCATTTTCAGTTGTTTTGACCCATTGTAAATATTTTGGTAGATGCCAAAGTCACACTTTCATAAACTATAACACCCGATTTTTTTCTACTTTTTGTCATTTAGACCCTTTAGCAAATAATTTTGAGAGGCCAAAATTATTAATTTCATTAGCTATAACCCATAATTTTTGGCATAGTTTAGTCATTTCGACCATAGGCAAATAATTTTTCCTAGACAAAATTTACTATTTCATTAGCTATAATGCACCATTTTTTTGCCATTTTTAGTCATTTAGACCAATTGGTAAATAATTTCATAGATGCCAAAATTCTCAATTTCATGAACTATAACACACATTTTGGCCATTTTTGTCATTTTGATCCTTTAACAAATAATCTCATAGGGGCGATTCATGATTTCATGAGCTATATAACACATGCTTTTTGGCCTTTTTAGTTATTTTGACCCATTAACAAATAATTTCGTGATGCCAAAATTCACAATTTCATCGGCTATAATACATGATTTTTAGAATTTTTAGTTATTTTGTTTCATTGGCAAATAGTTTTGTGGAGATAAAAATTCGATTTCATGAGCTATGACTCATGGTTTTAGCCATTTTTAGTCGTTTTGACCCATTGGCTATGATTTCATGAGCTATAGCTCGATTTTTAGCCATTTTAGACATTTTGACCCCTTGCCAAAAATTCGGAGGCAAAATTCATGATTTCAAGATTTATAATACATGACTTTTGGACATTTTTAGTTCCGACCTTTTGATGAACAATTACATGGAGACAAATATACATGATTTCATGATCTAGAACGGATTTTTGGCCATTTTTAGTCTTTTTGGTCCAATGAAAATAATTTCATGGATGTCAAAGTTCATGATTTTCATGAATTATAATGCAAGATTTTTGGCCATTTTAAGTCATTTAGACCCTTTCATAAATAAATTTATGGAAATTTTGAACTTCATGATTTCATTAGCTTCATAATGTGCAATTTTGCCTTTTTTATCATTTTGACCCATTAGTAAATAATTTCATTAATACTAAAATTCACGATTTCATGAACTATAATGCCCGATATTTAGCATTTTTTTGTTGTTTGATCCTTTGGCAAATTATTTGCGGAGCCAAAATTCATGATTTCATGAGCTTATCCATAATTTTGATCATTTGTAGTAGTTTTGGCCCAAGCGAAATATTAACTTCCATGAGGCTAAAATTCAAAATCTTGAGCTATAATGCATGATTTTTTTGGCCTTTTAGTCAATTCATTCAATTGCCAATTCGTAGAGAACAAAAATTCGATTTTATGAGCGATAGCATGATCTTTGGCCATTTTAGTCATTTTGACCCATTGGCAAATAATTTCGTGGAAGCCAAAATTAACTATTTCATGAGCTATAACACATGATTTTTGCCCATTTTTAGTAATTTTGACCCATTGGGAAATATTCGCGGAGACCAAAATTCACGATTTCTTGAGTTATAATATATAATTTTTGAACATTTTTAGTCGTTTCGTCCCATTAATGAACAATTTTATAGAGACAAAAATTCATAATTTTATGAGCTATAGCGCATCATTTTTGGCCATTTTTAGTCATTCCAACAAATTGAAAAATAATTTAATGGATTCTAAAATTGGCGGATGCATGAGCTATATTCAACGGAGGATAAAATTCGATTTTCATGAGCTATAACATATGATTTTTCTGAGTTTTAGTCATTTTGACCTATTGGAAAATAATTTTATGGATCCTAAATTCCGATTTCATAACTATAATGCACGATATTTTGGCCATTTTTCATTTTGTCCATTTGGCAAATAATTTCGCGATTCAATATTTTTTAATCATTTTGACTCATAGGCAACTAATTTCACTAAGGCCAAAATTTAGGATTTCATGAGCTATAATGCATGATTTTGTCCATATTTAGTCACTTGTTCCATTGGCAAATAATTTCATGGATCCAAATTCGATTTCATGACCTATTATGCATTTTTGGCTATTACCCGATTTTGGCAATTTAGTCATTTTGACCCATGACAAATAATTTTTCGAGGCCAAAATTCACATTTTTATGAGTTATAATGCACGATTATTGGTCAGTTTTAGTTATTTCACCAATTGGCAAATATTTTCTTGGATGTCAAAATTCACAATTTCATGTGCTGTAATGCATGATTTTTAAACATTTTGACACAATAGTAATAATTCACAGAGGCTTAAAGTCATGATTTCATGAGCTATAATGCACGATTTTTATTTTTAGTCATTTCAACCCATTAGTAAATAATTTTATGAGGCCAATTTATGATTTCATGAGCTATAATGCATGAATTTTATCCTTTTTAGTTGTTTTGACCTTTGCTGGCAGATAATTTGTGGATGCAAAAATTCATGACTTCTTGAGCAACAACGCAAGACTTTTTGTCATTTTTAATCATTTTGACCCATTGGAAAATTATTTATGGGGGTAAAAATTAAGTTCATTTTCTATAATGCATGATTTTGGGCATTTTTAGTCGTCTGATCCATTGGCAAATGATTTTGCTAAGGCCAAAATTCACTATTTTATGAGCTATAACACACAATTTTTGGCTATTTTTATCGATTTGACCCTTGTCAAATAATTTTTGGATGATAAAATTCACAATTTCATGAGCTATAAGCTAGATTTGTTGTCATTTTAGTCATTTTAACCCATTGATAAATAATTTTGTTAAGATAAAAATTCTCGATTTCATAACTATAATGCATGGTTTGGCCATTTTTAATCATTTTGACCATTGAAAATAATTTTTGGATGCAAAATTCATGATTTTCATGGGGTATAACACACAATTTTTAGTCATTTTCAATCTGTTTGACCCATTGTCAAAACTTTTGGATGCCAAAATTCAAGATTTCATGAACTATAGCATGATTTTTGGCCATTTTAAAATTGTTTCACTCATTGGTAAATAATTTCATGGGACAAAATTCATGATTTCTCATTATGAATTTAGGCCATTTTAGTTATTTTGATTTATTAGTAAATAATCCCGTGGATGCCAAAATTCGGATTTTCATGAGCTATAACACATAATTTTTTATCATTTTAAGTTAGTTCGACCCATTGTTAAATAATTTTTGATGCCCAAATTCATGATTTCATGAACTATAACGAATGTTTTTATCCTTTTGTTGTTTCGATCCTTTGGTAAATTATTTTGCTAAGGCTAAAGTTCATGATTTCATGACGATAATTTTTGCCTTTTAGTCATCTTGACTTATTGACAATAATTTCAGGAGGTCAAAATTCATGATTCATGAGCTGATTCTGCAAATATTTGGCCATGTTTAGTCGTTTTAACCCATTGGTAAATAGTTTTGTGGATGTTATAATTCATAATTTCAGAGCTATACACGATTTATTGCAATTTAGTCATTTTGACCAATAGGCAAATAATTTCACTTAGGCCATAATTTAGTATTTCACTCGTTTTGACCAATTGGCAAATATTTTATGGATGCCAAAATTTAGACCTCATGAGGTTAGTAGAGGCCAAAATTTATGAGTTCATTAGAAATAACCCATAATTTTTAGCCATTTTAGCTATTTTGACCCATTGGCAAATAATTTTCTTGAGGCCAAAATTCACAATTTTGATGGGCTATAACACACGATCTCTTGCCATTTTAGTCATTTTGACCCATTGGCAAATAATTTCGTGGATGCCAAAATTCACAATTTCATTAGCTAGAAGGCACGAGTTTTGGCCATTTTAGTCATTTTGATCCATTGGTAAATAAACTTCGGGGATGCCAAAATTAATGATTTCATGAGCTATAATGCAATATTTTTGATTATTTTTATTATTTTGACCCATTGCCAAATAATTTCATGGATGCAAAATTTATAATTTCATGAGCTATAATGCATGATTTTTGGCCATTTTAGTCATTTCAACCCATAGGTAAATAATTTCATGGATGATACAATTCATGAATTCATGAGCTATAACACAAGATTTTGGCCATTTTAGTCATTTTGACCCATTGGCAAATAATTTTGTTGAGGCCAAAATTCACATTTTCTTGAGCTATAATGCATGATTTTTGACCATTTTTAGTCATTTTGACCATTTTAGTCATTTTGATCCATTGGTAAATAATTTCATGGAGGTCAAAATTCATGATTTCATTAAGTATAACCCATCATTTTTGCCATTTTAGTCATTTTGACCCATTGCCAAATAATTTCATGGAGACCAAAATTCACATTTTCTTGAGCTATAATGCATGATTTTTGGCCATTTTAGTCATTTTGACCATTTTTAGTCATTTTGACCATTTTTAGTCATTTTGACCATTTTAGCCATTTTGAGCCATTAGCAAATTATTTTCTTGAGGAGGCTAAAATTCATGATTTCATGAGCTATAACACATAATTTTTGCCATTTTAGTCATTTTTACCCATTGGTAAATAATTTCATGGAGACCAAAATTCACATTTTCTTGAGCTATAATGCATAATTTTGGCCATTTTAACTCAATTTGACCCATTGGTAAATAATTTCAATGAGGCCAAAATTCATCATTTTATGAGCTATATTTTATGACTTTTGGCCATTTATAGTCTTTTTGACCCATTGCCAAATAATTTCATGGAGGTCAAAATTTATGATTTTAAGAGCAATAACACATGATATTTTGAAAATTTTAGTCATTTTGACCCATAGGAAAATAATTTTCTTGAGCCAAAATTCACGATTTCATGAGCTATAACGCACGATTTTTGGCCATTTTTTGTCATTTCGACACATTAGCAAATGATTTGGTGGACTCTTAAATTCATGATTTCATTAAGTATAACCCATCATTTTTTGCCATTTTTAGTCATTTCAACCCATAGGTAAATAGTTTCACTATGGCAAAATTTAGGATTTGTTGGTATGCTTGCACAATTTTAGGCCAGTTTTAGTCATTTTGACCAATTGACAATTTGTTTGTGGATGCCAAAATTCATGATTTCATGAACTATAAGCCACGATTTTGAGCAATTTTTAGTTTTTTTGACCCCTTGGCAAATAATTTCACAAGCTAAAATTCATGATTTCATGAGCTATATCACACGATTTTAACGCATTTAATCATTTTAACCATTGATAAATAATTTCATGGAGACCAAAATTCACATTTTCTTGAGCTATAACACATAATTCTTGGCCATTTTTAGTCATTTCGACCCATTGTTTAATAATTTTGTGAAGACAAAATTCACGATTTCATGAGCTATAACATATAAAATTTGACCATTTTAGCTATTTGCACCCATTGAAAATAATTTCGTGGATGCCAAAATTCATGATTTCATGAGCTATAGCATGAATTTTTCCTTCCATTTTAATAGACCCATTGGCAAATAATTTCATGGAGGTCAAAATTCATGATTTCATTAGCTAATAACCTCGATTTTTGGGTAATTTTTAGTTAATTTGACCTATAGGTGAAAATTTTCATTAAGGCTAAAATTCACGATTTCATTAACTATAATGCAAGGCGTTACACTATTTTTAGCCATTTCGACCCAATGATAAATAATTTCATGGATTAAAATTTCCAATTTCATGAGTTGTATTCCATAGATGCCAAAATTCATGATATAATTAGCAGTAGCAAAAGCTTTTGGCCATTTTAAGTCCTTTTGACCCATAGGCAAATAATTTTATTGATGCTAAATTCATGATTTTATTAGTTATAACTACACAATTATGGGCAATTTTAGTCGTTTTGAGCCATTGGCAAATAATTTCATGGAGCCCAAAATTCACAATTTCATATGCTATATCGCATGATTTTTGGCCACTTTTAATCGTTTTGACCCATTGATAAATAATTTTGTCCCAAATTCATGATTTCATGAGCTATAACACACAATTTTTACCATTTTTGGTCATTTTTACCCATTGGTAAATAATTTCATGGAGACCAAAATTCACAATTTCATGAGCTATAATGCATGATTTTTGGCCATTTTTAGTCATTTCAACCCATAGGTAAATAATTTCAATGAGGCCAAAATTCATCATTTTATGAGCTATATTTTATGACTTTTGGCCATTTATAGTCTTTTTGACCCATTGGCAAATAATTTCATGGAGGTCAAAATTTATGATTTTAAGAGCAATAACACATGATATTTTGAAAATTTTAGTCATTTCAACCCATAGGTAAATAATTTCATGGAGACCAAAATTCATAATTTCATGAGCTATAATGCATGATTTTTGGCCATTTTTGTCATTTTGACCCATTAGCAAAATAATGGTGGACTCTTAAATTCATGATTTCATTAAGTATAACCCATCATTTTTGCCATTTTTAGTCATTTCGACCCATAGGTAAATAATTTCACTATGGCAAAATTTAGGATTTGTTGAGTATAATGCATAATTTTTGGCCATTTTTAGTCATTTTGACCAATTGACAATTTGTTTGTGGATGCCAAAATTCATGATTTCATGAACTATAACCCACGATTTTGAGCAATTTTTAGTTTTTGACCCCTTGGGTATAATTTCACAAGCTAAAATTCATGATTTCATGAGCTATATCACACATTATTTTAACCGCATTTAATCATTTTAACCATTGATAAATAATTTCATGGAGACCAAAATTCACATTTTCTTGAGCTATAACACATAATTTTTGGCCATTTTTAGTCATTTCAACCCATTGTTTAATAATTTTGTGAAGACAAAATTCACGATTTCATGAGCTATAACACATAATTCTTGGCCATTTTTAGTCATTTTGACCCATTGAAAATAATTTCGTGGATGCAAAATCACGACTTTCATGAGCTATAGCACATGAATTTTTCCTTCCATTTTTAATAGACCCATTGGCAAATAATTTCATGGAGGTCAAAATTTATGATTTCATGAGCTATAATGCATGATTTTTGGCCATTTTTAGTCATTTCGACCCATAGGTAAATAATTTCAATGAGGCCAAAATTTACGATTTCATTAACTATAATGCAAGGCGTTACACTATTTTTAGCCATTTCACCAATGATAAATAATTTCATGGATTCCAAAATTTCCAATTTCATGAGTGATTCCATAGATGCCAAAATTCATGATATATTAGCTAGAAAGCAAAAGCTTTTGGCCATTTATAGTCTTTTTGACCCATTGACAAATAATTTTATTGATGCTAAATTCATGATTTTATTAGTTATAACACACAATTACGCAATTTTAGTCATTTCGGCCATTGGCAAATAATTTCATGGAGCCCAAAATTCACAATTTCATATGCTATATCATGATTTTTGGCCACTTTTAATCGTTTTGACCCATTGATAAATAATTTTGTCCCAAATTCATGATTTCATGAGCTATAACACACAATTTTTACCATTTTTAATTATTTTGACCCATTTTTAATAATTTCTTAAAGATAAAATTTAAGATTTCATGAGCTATAAGCACATGATTTTTGGCTAGATTTAGTTGTTTTGACCCATTGACAAATAATTTCTTTGATGCCAAAATCACGACTTTCATGAGCTATAGCACATGATTTTTATCCATGTTTAGTCATTTTGACCCATTGCCAAATAATTTCATGGAGGCCAAAATTCATGATTTCATAAGCTATAACTAACGATTTTTGGCAATTTTTAGTTATTTTGACCCATTGGCAAATAATTTCATGGATGCAAAATTTATGATTTCATTAGCTATAATGTATGATTTTAGGCCATTATTAGTCATTTTGACCATTAGCGAATAATCTAATGAACTTTAAAATTAGCAATTTCATGTGTTATATTTTCACGAACATAAAATTCAAGATTTAATATTTTTAATCAATATTTTTGGCTATTTTATAGGCAAATAATTTTCTTGAGGCTAAAATTCATAATTTCATGAGCTATAACCCATAATTTCGGCAATACTTAATCGTTTCTATCCATTGGTAAATAATTTCATGGAGGCCAAAATTCATGATTTCATGAGCTATATCACATGATTTTTGGCCATTTTAGTCATTTTGACCCATCGATAAATAATTTTGTCCCAAATTCATGATTTCATGAGCTATAACACATGATTTTTGCCATTTTAGTCATTTCAACCCATTGTTTAATAATTTTGGGATGACAAAATTTCACGTTTAATGAGCTATAATAAATAATTTTTGGCCATTTTAGTTATTTTGACTCATTGACAAATAATTTCGTGGATGCCAAAATCACGACTTTCATGAGCTATAACGCATAATTTTGTCCATTTTTCACGTTTAATGAGCTATAATACATAATTTTTGGCCATTATTAGTTATTTTGACTCATTGACAAATAATTTCATGGATGCCAAAATCACGACTTTCATGAGTTATAACGCACAATTTTTGTCCATTTTTAGTTATTTTGGCCCATTGCCAAATAATTTCATGGAAGCAAAATTCATGATTTCATTAGCTATAACTCATGATTTTTGGTAATTTTTAATCGTTTGACCTACATGCAAATAATTTCACTAAGGCTAAAATTTATGATTTCATTAGCTATAATACATGATTTTATACCATTTGTAATTATTTTGACCTATTGGTAATAATTTAAAGGACTGCAAAATTCTTGATTTTATGAGTTATATTCTAAGGAGGCAAAAATTCATGATTTAATTAACTATAACCTTAAATTTTTCACCATTTTTTTTGTCTTTTTGACCCATATGCAAATAATTTACTGAGGCAAAAATTCATGATTTTTAGTCATTTCGACCTAATGGCAAATAGTTTCATGGATGCCTAAATTGTCAATTTTATGGCTAAAGCGCCCGATTTTTGGCCATCTTTAGTTATTTTGACCCATTATAAAATAATTTCGTGGATGCAATAATTCACAACTTCATGAGCTGTAACCCATAATTTTTAGCTAATTTTATTCGTTTTGTCAAACAGCCAAATAATTTCACTGAAGCCAAAATTCAAAATTTTATGAGCTATAATGCCCGACTTTTGGCCATTTTTAGTCGTTTTGATCCATGTAGACGGTCAAAAGTATTTTCACCTAGGCTATGACCAGCTTGGATCCAAGGAGTGGATGCCCATGGGCTAAATACTTGAATGGGCCCCAAAATCAAGCCCACAAACAAATGGCGGATTTTAAGCGGCGGTAGGCGAACTGAGAATAATGAAATCTGTGTCAAATTGAACCCATTTGGCGAAGCTCATCGATGAGCCCGGCTGCATCGGCTCGTCGACCAAGTCATCCACTTTTCGAAGGAAATAACATAATCATGACGACCCTGCTTGAGAGGCTGCAATGACAGCCATGCGTCATCGGCGAACCATAGGACCATGAAGTTCACCCAAATAGCGTTATGAGAGCTATTTTTAGGGATAACCACCCCACTATCTCCTATTTTAATGCCCACTAACCCACGTTTTAAGGGCTATTAACCCTCTCTTTTAGCCTATAAATGGAGAGAATCATACAATTCAACTGAACACACATCACAGCGGAGAATATCACGAATAGAAAGTGAGCTAATTTCAGAGTGATTTGACCCTCGCCAACGACAAAGACTCATAAGTCTTGATTAGGTTAAATCAGCAGTGCAGATCGATGCTTTCTAGGCACATGAGACAAGAACTGGGAAATATAAATTTTTCTTAGTTTCAATTGTAATTCTTTTATTGTAATCGAGTTTATTGCAATTCTAAAAGAACCGAAACAACCCATTGGCAAATAATTTTGTGGAGGCCAAAATTCACGATTTCATGAGCTATAACACACGATTTTGGCTATTTTTAGTCATTTTGATCTATTGGCAAATAATTTTGGTGATGCCAAAATTCATAATTTTATGATTTATAGCATGATTTTTACCATTTTTAGTCATTTTGACCCATTGACAATTATATTCATAGATGTCAAAATTCATAATTTCATAAGCTATAACGCATGATTTTGACCATTTGTAGTTGTTTTGTTAGTAATTAATTTTGTGGATTCCAAACTTCATAATTTTATGAGATATAATATAAGATTTTGGCAATTTTTAGATGTTTCAACCCATTGTTTGTTATTTTGACCATTGGCAAATAATTTTATGGATGTCAAAATTCACAATTTCATGAGCTATAACGCATGGTTTTGGCCATTTTAGTCATTTTGACCCATAGGTAAATAATTTTTGAATGCCAAAATTCACATTTATTGAGCTATAATGCATAATTTTGGCTATTTTTTATCATTTTGACACATAGGCAAATAATTTCACTTAGGTAAAATTCATAATTCAAGAGTTATATTTCACGATTTTTGCCCATTTTAGTCTTTTAACCCATTTGCAAATGATATATTGGAGGACAAAATTTATGATTTTTGAGCTATAACGATATAATTTTGGCCATTTTAAGTCATTTTGCCCATTGACAAATAATTTTGTGAAAGCCAAAATTCGATTTCATGAGCTTTATGCATACGATTTTTGACCATTTTCATCCTTTGGACCCATTAGCAAATAATTTGAAGGTAGGCAAAATTTACTATTTTATGAGCTATAATGTATGATTTTTGGAAATTTTTAGTCGCTTTGACCCATTTGTAAATAATTTCATGGAAGCAAAGTTTAGATTTTCATTAGCTATAGCCCACAATATTTGGCAATTTTAGTCATTTCAACCTAGAGTAAAATAATTACATTGAGGCCAAAATTCACGATTTCATGAGCTATAACACACGATTTTGGCTATTTTTTGTCTGTTCAATCCATTGGCAAATATTTTTACGGACTCCAAAATTCATGATTTCATTAAGTACAACCTACAATTTTTGTTGTTTTTATCATCTCGGTAATGACAAATTCTTGATTTCATGAGCTATAAATGAAAAAATTTGGCCATTTTAAGTCATTTTGCCCATTGACAAATAATTTTGTGAAAGCCAAAATTCACGATTTCATGAGCTTTGTCATGATTTTGACCATTTTCATCCTTTGGACCCATTAGCAAATAATTTGAAGGTAGGCAAAACTTTACTATTTTATGAGCTATAATGTATGATTTTTGGAAATTTTTAGTCGCTTTGACCCATTTGTAAATAATTTCATGGAAGCAAAGTTTAGATTTTCATTAGCTATAGCCCACAATATTTGGCAATGTTTAGTCATTTCAACCTAGAGTAAAATAATTACATTGAGGCCAAAAGTCACGATTTCATGAGCTATAACACACGATTTTGGCTATTTTTTATCATTTTGACACATAGGCAAATAATTTTATGGATGTCAAAATTCATGATTTCATTAAGTACAACCTACAATTTTTGTTGTTTTTATCATCTCGAGCAATAGACAAATTCTTGATTTCATGAGCTATAAATGAAAAAATTTGGCCATTTTAGTCATTTTGACCCATTTGCAAATAGTTTCATGGATGCCAAAATTCATGATTTCAGAGCTATAACTCACGATTTTAGGCAATTTTGTCATTTTGACCCATCAACAAATAATTTTTGCAGGTCAAAATTCATGATCTTATGAGCTATAATGCAAGATTTTTGGCTATTTTTAGTCATTTTTATGCATTGACAAATAATTTCACGAAGGCCAAAATTCGATTTCATGAGCTACACGATTTTGACTATTTTTAGTCATTTTGACCCATTTGTAAATAATTTCATGGAAGCAAAATTTAGATTTCATGAGCTTTAACACATGATTTTTGGCCATTTTTCTCATTTGGACACCAATGGCAAATAGAGGATGCCAAAATATTGATTTCATGAGCTATAATGCATGATTTTTATCTAATTTAAGCCATTTTGGCCCATTGGCAAATAATTTCAAGGAAACCAAAATTCATGATTTCATTAGTTATAACCCACGATTTTTTGCAACTTTTAGTCATTTTGACCTATAGGTGAATAATTTGATGCTAACTTTTGTGAGCTATAACACATGATTTTTGGCGTGACATAATATTTGGCTATTTTTAGTCATTTCTCCCCATTGTTTAATATTTTCATGAAAACAAAAGTCATGATTTCTTGAGTTATAACACATTATTTTGGCCATTTTAGTCATTCGGACCCAATGGCAAATAATTTTGAGGATGCAAATTCTCGATTTTCATGAGCTATAATGCATGATTTTTATCTAATTTAAGCCATTTTGGCCCATTGGCAAATAATTTCAAGGATGCCAAAATTCATGATTTCATTAGCTATAACCAATTAATTTTGGCAATTTTTAGTCGTTATTTTGACCATAGGCAAATAATTTCACTAATGCTAAAATTCACAATTTCATGAGCTATAATGCGATTTTTGCCATTCTACCCATTAGCAAATAATTTCATGGATGCCAAAATTCATACTTTCATGAGTTATAACACTTGATTTTTAGCCATTTTTAGTCGTTGCAACACATTTGTAAATAAATTTATGGATGCTAAAATTCACAATTTCATGAGCTATAATGCAAGATTTTTGGCTATTTTTTATCATTTTTACCAATTTGAAATAATTTCATGGAGGAAAAAATCACAATTTTATTATCAATAATTCATGATTTTTAGTAATTTTTAGCCATTTCAACACATGGAAAAATAACTTCATTGAGGCTAAAATTCACGATTTCATGGGAAAATAATTTCAGAGGCCAAAATTCAAATTTTCATGAGCTATAATACACGATGTTTGGCCATTTTTGTCATTTCAACCCATTACCAAATATTTCATAGGCTCTAAAATTCATGATTTCATTAGCTATAATCCACTATTTTTAGTCATTTTGACCCATAGGCAAATAATTTCACAAAGGCCAAACTTACGATTTATGAGTTATAACATATAATTTTGGCTATTTTTAGTCATTTGATCCATTAGTAAATAATTTTATGGAATCCAAAATTAACAATTTCAGAGCTATATTTCATAATTTTTGGTTATTTTTAGCCATTTTGAACCATTAGCAAATAATTTCACTTTGGCCAAAATTCATCATTTCATTAGCTATAACACTTGATTTTTAGCCATTTTTAGTCGTTTCATCCTATTTTTAATAAGTTCATGAAGAAAAAATTCATGATTTTATTAGCTATAACACTTGATTTTTGCCATTTTAGTCATTTGATCCATTGGCAAATAATTTGGTGGATGCCAAAATTACAATTTTATGAGCAATAATGCACGATTATTGTCCATTTTAGGCCAAAAATTAGTTTTCAACCCATTGGCAAATAATTTCATGAAGGGTAAAATTAATGATTTCATTAGCTATAACACTTGATTTTTAGCCATTTTAGTCATTTTGACCCATTAGCAAATAATTTCATGGAGGCCAAAATTCATCATTTCATGAGCTATAACATGATTTTTAGTCTTTTTTAGTCATTTCATCCTATTTTTAATAAGTTCATGAAGATAAAATTACCCATTTCATGAGGTATAACACAATTTGTGGCCATTTTTGTCACTTGGATCCATTGGCAATTAATTTCATAAATGCCAAAATCATGATTTCATGAGCTATAACATGATTTTTGTCCAATTTTAGTCATTTTTACCTATTAGTAAATAATTTCATAGAGGCCAAAATTCATGATTTCATTAGCTATATTCCACAATTTTAGCCATTTTAGTTATTTTGACCCATGGGCAAATAATTTCTTAGTGGATGAAAATTCACGATTTCATAAGCTATAAAGCACGATTTTTAATAATTTTTAGTTATTTTGACCTATAGGAAAATAATTTCATGGAGGCAAAATACACAATTTTATTATCTATAATCCATGATTTTTGGAAAATTTTAGTCATTTTGACCCATAGTAAATAATTTCACTAAGGCCAAAATTTATGATTTTGTGAGTAGTAACAAGATTTTGGCTATTTTTAGTCATCTCAGCCAATAGGTGAATAATTTCATGAGGACAAAATTTATGATTTTATAAGCTATGACACATGATTTTTGGCCTTTTTGTCATTTCGACACATTGGCAAATAATTTTGGAGGAAAAAATTCATAATTTCATGAGCTATAACACACGATTTTTGCCTTTTTAGTCATTTTGACCCATTGGTAAATAATTTCATGTATGCTAAAATTCATGATTTCATGAGCTATAACTATGATTTTGGGTAATTTTTAGTCACTTAAACCCATTGGCAAATAAATTCATTGAGGCCAAAATTCATGATTTCATGAGCTATAACACGATTTTCACCATTTTAATCATTTTGACCCATTGACAAATAATTTGGAGGCTAAAATTAATAATTTTATGAGCTATGTAGCACACAATGTTTTTGCCATTTCTAGTCATTTTGACTCATTGGTAAATAATTTCTTGAAGACAACAATTAATGATTTTATGAGCTATAACACATGATTTTTGGCCATTTTAGTCATTTGGATCCATTGGCAAATAATTTTATGGATGATAAAATTATAATTTTATGAGCTATAACACATGATTTTGTTCATTTTAGTCATTTTGACCCATTGGCAAATAATTTCATGGAGGCCAAAATTCGATTTATTAGCTATAACCCACGATTTTTGTAATTTTTAGTCATTTCAACCCAAAGGCAAATAATTTCTTGAGGCCAAAATTCAAGATTTCTTTAGCTATAATGCATGATTTTAGACTATTTTTAGTCATTTTAACCCATTGGAAAATAATTTCACTTTGGCCAAAATTCATCATTTCATTAGCTATAACACATGATTTTTGGCCATTTTAGTCATTTTGAACCATTGACAAATAATTTTGTGGATGCCAAAATTCACAACTTAATGTGCTATAATGCACGATTTTAGGCTATTTTAGTCATTTCAACCCATTGGTAAATAATTTCATGGATGCCATAATTCAAGATTTCATGAGCAATAAAGTATGATTTTTGGCTATATTTCATCATATTGACCCTTATTAAAATAATTTCATGGAGCCAAAATTCATAATTTCATGAGCTATAAAGTCAGATTTTGGCCTTTTTTGTCATTTGACACATTGGCAAACAATTTTGGAGGAAAAAATTCATAATTTCATGAGCTATAACACACGATTTTTGCCTTTTTAGTCATATAGACCCATTGGTAAATAATTTCATGTATGCTAAAATTCATGATTTCATGAGCTATAACTATGATTTTGGGTAATTTTTAGTCACTTAAACCCATTGGCAAATAATTCATTGAGGCCAAAATTCATGATTTCATGAGCTATAACATGATTTTCACCATTTTAATCATTTTGACCCATTGACAAATAATTTTGAGGCTAAAATTAATAATTTTATGAGCTATGTAGCACACAATGTTTTTGCCATTTCTAGTCATTTTGACTCATTGGTAAATAATTTCTTGAAGACAACAATTAATGATTTTATGAGATATAACACATGATTTTTGGCCAACTTAAGTCATTTGGATCCATGGGCAAATAATTTTATGGATGATAAAATTATAATTTTATGAGCTATAACACATGATTTTGTTCATTTTAGTCATTTTGACCCATTGGCAAATAATTTCATGGAGCCAAAATTCGATTTATTAGCTATAACCCACGATTTTTGTAATTTTTAGTCATTTCAACCCAAAGGCAAATAATTTCTTGAGGCCAAAATTCAAGATTTCTTGAGCTATAATGCATGATTTTAGACTATTTTTAGTCATTTTAACCCATTGGAAAATAATTTTATGGAATCCAAAATTCACAATTTCATGAGCTATAATGCATGATTTTTGACCATTTTAGTTAATTTGAACCATTGACAAATAATTTTGTGGATGCCAAAATTCACAACTTAATGTGCTATAATGCGATTTTAGGCTATTTTAGTCATTTCAACCCATTGGTAAATAATTTCATGGATGCCATAATTCAAGATTTCATGAGCAATAAAGTATGATTTTTGGCTATATTTCATCATATTGACCCTTGACAAATAATAATTTCATGGAGGCCAAAATTCATAATTTCATGAGCTATAAAGTCAGATTTTGGCCTTTTAGTCATTTTGACCCATTGTCCAATAATTTCGTGGATACAAAAATTTATGATTTTATATGCTATAACCCATAAGTTTTATAATTTTTAGTCATTTTTACCTATTAGTAAATAATTTCATGGAGGCCAAAATTCAAATTTTCATGAGCTATAATGCATGATTTTTGGGCATTTTTAGTCATTTTGATCCATAACAAATAATTTCAGAATGCCAAAATTCACTATTTTTGGGCTATAACATTGATTTTTGGCAATTTTAGTTTTTTCTTGCCATTGTTTATTAATTTTATGAAAACAAAATTATTATTTCTTGAGCTATAACATGATTTTTGGCTATTTTAGTCATTTTGACCCATTAGCAAATAATTTTGAGGATGCCAAAATCTCAATTTTCATGAGCTATAGTGCGATTTTTATCAATTTAGTCATTTTGACCAATTAGCAAATAATCTCAAGGAGGCCAAAATTAATGATTTTATTAGTTATAACCCATGATTTTTAGCAATTTTTAATCATTTTGACCCATTGGCAAATAATTTCATTGAGGGTAAAATTCATGATTTCATGAGCTATAATGCATGATTTTTGCCATTCGACCCATTAGCAAATAATTTCATGGATGCTAAAATTAATAATTTGATGAGTTTTATCATACAACTTTTAGCCTTTTTAGTCATTGCAACACATTTGTAAATAAATTTTGCCATGCCAAAATTCAGATTTCATGAGCTATAACATGATTTTTGGCCATTTTTTATCATTTTGACCAATTTGCAAAAATTTAATGGTGGTAAAATTCACAATTTCATTAGCTATAACTTATAATTTTGGCAATTTTTAGTCATTTCACCACAAAGAAAAATAACTTCACTTAGACCAAAATTCACGATTTCATGGGAAAATAATTTCATGAGGCCAAAATTCACGATTTTGTGAGCTATGACACATAATTTTTGGCTTTTTGTCTTTTGACCCATTATCAAATAATTTCATGGACTCTGAAATTCATGATTTTCTTAAGTATAACCCACTATTAATTGAAATGCCAAATAAATTTTAGTCATTTTGAAATTATTGGCCAAAATTCATGATTTCATGAGCTATAACACATGATTTTAGGCTATTTTAGTCATTTCGACCCAATAGCAAATAATTTCATTGGGGCTAAAATTCACGATTTTATGAGCTATGATGCATGATTTTTGGCCATTTTTAGTCTTTTCGATACTTTAGCAAATAATGTTGGAGGTCAAAATTCATGATTTCATGAGCTATAAAGCATGATTTTGGCTCTTTTAGTCATTTCAACCCATTGGCAAATAATGTCATGGATGGCAAAATTTTGTGGATTTAAAAATTTTAGACTATTTTTAGTCATTTTAACGTATTGGTAAATAATTTCATTGGGGCTAAAATTCACGATTTCATGAGCCATTTTTAGTTGCTTAAAACCATTGACAAAAATTTTATGGATGCAAAATTTACAATTTCATGAGCTATAAAGCATGATTTTTGGCCATTTTTAGTCATTTCAACCCATTGGTAAATAATTTCATGGATGTCAAAATTTAGGATTTCATGAGCTATAATGCACGATATTTTTGCATTTCTAGTCATTTTAATCATTGATAAATAATTTCATGGTCGTCAAAATTCACGATTTTATGAGCTATAACACATGATTCTTGGCCATTTTTAGTCATTTTGACCAATTTGCAAATAATTTTGTGAAAACAAAAATTATGATTTTATGAGCTATAACACATGATTTTTGGCCATGTTAGTCATTTGGACTCAATGGCAAATAATTTTTAGGATGCTAAAATCTCGATTTCTTGAGCTATAATGCACGATTTTTGTCCAATTTTTGTCATTTTGACCCATTTGCAAATAATCTCAAGGAGGCCAAAATTCATGAGTTCATTAGCTATGACCCACAATTTTGGCAATTTGTACTTTCGTTTTGACCTATAGGGGAATAGTTTCTTGATGCTAAATTTATGATTTCATGAGCTATAATACGATTTAATTATTCTAACCATTGGCAAATAATTAATGGAGGTCAAAATTCACAATTTCATGAGCTATAGCATACGATTTTAGCTATTTTTAGTTGTTTCGACCTATTAGTAAATAATTTTATGGAGATGAAAATTCAAGATTTCATGAGTTATAGCATAATTTTTATTATTTTTAGTTCTTTTGACCTATTGGCAATAAATTTTGTGGATGCCAAAATTTACAATTTCATGAGTATAATGCACAATTTTTAGCCATTTTTGTTGTTTTGACCCATTGGTAATTAATTTTGTGAATGCTAAAATTCACAATTTCATGAGCTATAATGCATAGTTTTTGCCATTTTTAGTTATTTAGACCCATTGGCAAGTAATCTCATAGATGCTAAAATTCACAATTTTATGGGCTATGAAGCTCAATTTTGCCTTTTAGTTGCTTCAACCTATTGGTAAATAATTTTAAATAATTTCATGGAACCCAAATTTCATGATTTTCATGCTATAATACACAATTTGTAGCCATTTTTAGATGTATTGACTTCGTTTGTGAATAATTTCATAGAGACAAAATTTTAAGATTTCATGAGCTATAATACATGATTTTTAGCCATTTTTAGTCATTTTGACCCATTGGTAAATAATTTCATGGATGGCAAAATCATGATTTCATGAGCTATAACACACAATTTTTGCCATTTTTAGTCATTTCAACCATTGGCAAATAATTTTATGGAGGCCAAAATTTATAATTTCATGAGCTATAGCCCATGATGTTTTGCTAGTTTGAATCATCTCGAAGCTTAGGCAAATAATTTCACTAAGTTCGAAATTCACAATTTGATTGGCAATAATGCATAATTTTAGGCCATTTTCAGTCGTTTGGCCATTGGCAAATAATTTCATTGACTCCAAAATTCGCGATTTCATGAGCTATATCCTATGAAGGCAAAAATTCATGATTTTATTAGCTAAAACCACAATTTTTTAATCTGTTTTTAGCCATTCGATACATTGGTAAATTATTTCATGGAGGCCAACTTTCATGATTTTATGAACTATAATGCTTGACTTTTGGCCATTTTAAATCATTTGGCCCATTAACAAATAATTTCATGGAGGCCAAAATTTACTATTTCATGAGCTATAATGCAAGATTTTTGCCATTTTTAGTTATTTTGACCCATTGGCAAATAATCTTGTTGATGCCAAAATTTATGATTTCATGAGCTATAATGCATATATTTTGCCCATCTTTAGTCATTTTGACCATTGGCAAATAATTCACGAGACCAAAATTCACGATTTCATGAGCTATAACGCATGATTTTTGGCCATTTTAGTCATTTTGACCCATTGGTAAATAATTTCATAGAGATGAAAATTCAGGGTTTCATGAGCTATAACACATAATGTTTGGATTTTTATTTATTTTGACCCATTAGCAATAGTTTTGTGGATGCTAAAATTTAAAATTTCATGAGCTATAATGCATTTTTAGCCAATTTTAGTTGTTATGACCTATTGGCAATTAATTTGGTGGATGCTAAAATTCATAATTTCAGGAGCTATAACACACAATTTTTGCCATTTTTAGTTCTTCAACCCATTGGTAAATAATTTCGTTGAGGTCAAAATTCATGATTTCATGAGCTATAATGCAAGATTGTTTGCCATTTTAGTCATTTTGACCCATTGGTAAATAATTTCATAAAGATAAAATTCACAATTTCATGAGCTATAACACATGATTTTTGACCATTTAAGTCATTTTGACCCATTGGTAAATAATTTCATGAAGATAAAATTTCGATTTCATGAGCTATAACATACAATTTTTAGCCATTTTAGTCATTTTGACCCATTGGTAAATAATTTCGCGGATGCCAAAATCACGTTTTTCATGAGCTATAGCGTTGGATTTATAATCATTTTAACTCATTTCGACCCATTAGCAAATAAATTTATAGAGGCCAAAATTCACAATTTCATTAGTTGTATCCTACAATTTTTTGTAATTTTTAATCCTTTGGACCCTTAGGCACGGTAAGGCCAAAATTCTAGTTTTCATTGTCAATAATGCACAAATTTAGGCCATTTTAATGATTTCAGCCATTGGCAAATAATTTCATTGACTCAAAATTCACGATTTCAAGACCAATATTCAATAGAGGCCAAAATTCACGATTTCATTAGCTATAACCGGGATTTTTGGCCATTTTTGGCCATTTCCACCAATTGGCAAATTATTTCATAGATGCCAAATTTCCGCGATTTCATGAGCTAAAATTCATGATTTCATGAGCTATGACGCATGATTTTTGGTCATTTTAGTTATTTTGATCTATTGGTAAATAATTTCTAGATGTCAAAATTCGATTTCATGAACTATAATGCATGATTTTTGACCATTTATAGTCATTTTGAACATTGGCAAATAATTTCATAAAGATAAAATTCACAATTTCATGAGCTATAACACACAATTTTTGCCATTTTTAGTTGTTTCGACCCATTGGTAAATAATTTCATGAAGATAAAATTTCGATTTCATGAGCTATAACTCACAATTTTTACCATTTTAGTTGTTTTGACCCATTGGCAATTAATTTGGTGGATGCTAAAATTTAAAATTTCATGAGCTATAATGCACATTTTAAAGCTATTTTTAGTTGTTTTAACCCATTAGTAATTAATTTCATAGATGCCCTAAAATTAGCAATTTCATGAGCTATAGCATATTTTTCTCTATTTTCAGTTGTTTCAACCCATTGGTAAATAAATTCATGGAGGCCAAATTTCATGATTTCTTGAGCTATAACATGATTGTTTGCCATTTTTAATCATTTTGACCCATTGTTACATAGATTCATAGAGAAAAATTCATGATTTCATGAGCTATAACTCACAATTTTTACCATTTTAGTTGTTTTGAACCATTGTTAAATAAATTATTTTTTCATGAGCTATAATGTACAATTTTTGATTATTTTATGTCATTTTGACCCATTGGCAAATAATTTTATGGGTGCTAAAATTCATGATTTCATTAGGCGTAGTCCATGATTTTTGTAATTTTATTCATTTAACCCTTTGGCATAGTAAGGCCGAAATTCAATTTTCATTGGCAATGGCCTTTAATTTTAGTGCTATTTTTAGTCATGTTGACCATTGGCAAATAATTTCATTGACTCAAAATTCACGATTTCATGAGCTATATTCCATGATGAACTAAATTCACGATGTTATTAGATATAACCCATGATTTATGGCCATTTTAGCCGTTCAACCTATTAGCTAATTATTTCGGAAGGCCAAATTTCATGATTTCATGAGCTATAATGCTAGACTTTTGTCCAGTTTTAGTCATTTGGCCCACTAGTAAAATAATTTCACGGAGGTCAAAATTCACGATTTTATAAGCTATAATGCATGATTTTTGGCCATTTTAGTTGTTTTGACCCATTGGCAAATAATTTCATTGACTCAAAATTCATGATTTCATGAGCTATAGCATGATTATTGGCCATTTTTGTCATTTTGACCATGTGCAAATAATTCATCGACCAAAATTCACGATTTCATTGGCTATAATACATGATTTTTGGCCATTTTAGTTGTTTTGACCCATTGGTAAATAATCTCATAGATATGATATTTTATGATTTAATGAGCTATAACGAATGCTTTTTTGCCATCTTTTGTTATTTTGACCATTGGAAAATAATTTTATGGGTGCTAAAATTCATGATTTTTAAGAGCTATAACATACAAATTTTTGCCTTTTTAGTCGTTTTGACCCATTAGCAAATAATTTCGTGGATGCAAAAATTCATGATTTTCATGAGCTATAATGCACATTTTTGGCTATTTTTAGTCATTTCGACCCAGTGGTAAATAATTTGGTGGAGGCCAAAATTCATGATTTCATGAAATATAATGAACCATATTTGGCTATTTTTGTCATTCAACCCGTTAGCAAATAATTTCAAGCAAAGGCCATAAATAATTTGGTGGATGCGAAAATTCATGATTTCATGAAATATAATGAACCATATTTGGCTATTTTTGTCATTCAACCCATTAGCAATTAACTTAGTGAAGGACAAAATTCATGATTTCATTAGATATAATGCACAATTTTTGGTCATTTTAGTCATTTTGACCCATTGGCAAATAGTTTTGGATGTCAAAATTCATGATTACTGAGCTATAGCATGATTTTTGTTTTTAGTCATTTTAACCCATTAGCAAATAATTTCATGATGCCAAAATTTACAATTTCATAAGCTATAACACATGATTTTTGGCCATTCTTAATCATTTTGACCCATTGTAAATACTTTCGTCATTGCTAAAATATTAATTTCCATGAGGTATAATCCACAATTTTTGGCTAGTTTAAGTCATTTTGATCCATTGGCAAATAATTTAGTGGATGCCAAAATTCATGATTTCATTAGATATAATGCACAATTTTTGGCTATTTTAGTCATTTCGACCGAGATGGAAATAATTTCATTTAGGCCAAAATTATTGATTTCATTAGATATAATGCACAATTTTTGGTCATTTTAAGTCATTTTGACCCATTGGTAAATAATTTTGTTGAAGCCGATTTCATGATTTCATGAATTATAATGTGAGATTTTTAGCTATTTTTATTGTTTTACTCTTTAGAAAATAGTTTTGTGGACAACAAAATTCATGATTTCATGAGCTGTATAACACAAGATTTTTGCATTTTGTAGTCGTTTTGATCCATTGGCAAATAGTTTCACTAAGGCCAAAAGTCATGATTTCATAAGCTATAATGCATGATTTTTGGTCATTTTTAGTCATTTCGTTCCATTGGGAATCACGGAGGCCAAAATTCACAAATTCATGAGCTATAACGCTTAATTTTGGGCTACTTTTAGTCATATTGACCCATTTGCCAAATTCAACAATTTTATGAATTATAATGCACAATTTTGGTCATTTTAAGTCGTTTGACTGTTGGTAAATTATTTTGTTGAAGCCGATTTCATGATTTCATGAATTATAATGTGAGATTTTTAGCTATTTTTATTGTTTTACTCTTTAGAAAATAGTTTTGTGGACAACAAAATTCATGATTTCATGAGTATATAACACAAGATTTTTGCATTTTGTAGTCGTTTTGATCCATTGGCAAATAGTTTCACTAAGGCCAAAAGTCATGATTTCATAAGCTATAATGCATGATTTTTGGTCATTTTAGTCATTTCGTTCCATTGGGAATCACGGAGGCCAAAATTCACAAATTCATGAGCTATAACGCTTAATTTTGGGCTACTTTTAGTCATATTGACCCATTTGCCAAATTCAACAATTTTATGAATTATAATGCACAATTTTTGGCCATTTTAAGTCGTTTGACCTGTTGGTAAATTATTTTGTTGAAGCCAGATTTCATGATTTCATGAATTATAATGTGAGATTTTTAGCTATTTTTTATTGTTTTTACTCTTTAGAAAATAGTTTTGTGGACAACAAAATTCATGATTTCATGAGCTGTATAACACAAGATTTTTTTGCATTTTGTAGTCGTTTTGATCCATTGGCGAATAGTTTCACTAAGGCCAAAAGTCATGATTTCATAAGCTATAATGCATGATTTTTGGTCATTTTTAGTCATTTCGTTCCATTGGGAATCACGGAGGCCAAAATTCACAAATTCATGAGCTATAACGCTTAATTTTGGGCTACTTTTAGTCATATTGACCCATTTGCCAAATTCAACAATTTTATGAATTATAATGCACAATTTGCTGGCCATTTTTAGTCATGTTGACCCATTGGCAAATAATTTCATAGATGCCAAAATTTATAATTTCATGGTCTATAACACATGATTTTAGGATATTTTTAGTCATTTTGATCCATTGGCAATTAATTTCGTGGATGCCAAAATTTACAATTTCATGAGCTATAATGCATGATTTTTAGCAACTATTAGTTGTTTTGACCCATTGGCACTTAATTTAGTGGATGCCAAAATTCACAAGTTTATGAGTTATAACGCACAAATTTTGGCCATTTTTAGTTGTTTCAATCCATTGGTAAATAATTTTGTGGAGGCCAAAATTCATGATTTCATGAGTTATAACGCAAGATTTTTAGCTATTTTAGTCATTTCAACCCATTGATAAATAATTCTATAGAGACAAAAATTCACTATTTCATGAGTTATAACACATGCTAAAATCATGATTTTCATGAGCTCTAACGCACGATTTTTGGTCATTTTAAGTCATTTTGACTAATTGGCAAATAATTTTATAGAGTCCAAAATTCTCGATTTCATTAGCTGTAGCCAATGATTTTTTGCAATTTGTTTTATCATTTCGACTCTTTGGCAGACTAAGGCTAAAATTCATAATTTCATTGGTAGTAACACATAATATTTGGTTATTTTTGGTCATTTCGGTCATTGGAAAATAATTTCATTAACTCCAAAATTCATGATTTCAAGTGTTATATTCCATGGAGGCAAAAATTTGTGATTTCATTAGCTATAACCCTCGATTTTTGGTCATTTTTAGCCGTTTCAACTCATTAGCAAATTATTTCACGGAGGCCAAATTTCACGATTTCATGAGCTATAATAATTTCACAGAGGTCAAAATTCACATTTTCATAAGCTATAATGGATTTTTGGCCATTTTAGTCACTTGACCAATTTACAAATAAATTTGTGGATGTCAAAATTCACAATTTAATGAGCTATGAAGCATAAGTGTTTTGACATTTTTAGTCATTTTGACCTTTGGCAAATAATTCACGGAGGCAAAAATTCACGATTTCATGAGATATTCCACACAATTTTTGGCCATCTTAGTTGTTTCGACCCATTGGTAAATAGTTTCATAGAGGTAAAAATTTACGATTTAATGAGCTATAACGCGTGGTTTATCATGAGCTTTAACGCATGATTTTTAGCCTTTTTAGTCATTTTGACCCTTTGGCAAATAAATTTGTGGATGCTAAAATTCAAATTTTCATGAGCTATAACGCACAGTTTTTTGCCATTTTTAGTATTTTTAACCCCTTAGCAAATAATTTCATGGATTCCAAAATTTATAATTTCATGAGCTATAACACGTGATTTTTTGCCATTTTTAGATATTTCGACCCATTAGTAAATAATTTCATATGGCTGTAGCATTTTCAACTTCATGAGCTATACTGCATGATTTTTGGTTACTTTTAGTCATTTTGACCATTGGCAAATAATTTCAAGGATGTTAAACATTCGTGATTTTCATGACCTATAATGAATGATTTTTTGCCTTTCTAGTCGTTTAGACCCATAGTCAAATAATTTCATCAATTCAAAGATTCACAATTTTTGTGAACTATAATAAACAATTTTAGGTTATTTTAATAATTTTGACCCATTGGAAAATAATTGGTGGATGATAGAATTCAATATTTCATGAAATATAATGCACGATATTTGGCTTTTTGTCATTCAACCCATTGGCAAATAATTTTCCTAAGGTAAAATTTATAATTTTATAAGCTATAATGTATGATTTTTTTCTTTTTAAGTTATTTTCACCCATTGGCAAATAATTTGTGGATGCCAAAATCTATGATTTTATGAGCTATAACGCATGATTTTTTGCCATTTTAGTCATTTTGACCCTTTGGCAAATAATTTGTGGATGCCAAAATTCACAATTTTATGAGCTATAACACATGATTTTTGGCCATTTTAGTTGTTTTGACCCATTAGTAAATAATTTCATGGATGCTAAAATCTTGATTTTCATGAGGTATGGAGGACAATTTTTGGCGATTTTAAGTAATTTCGACCCATGGGTAAATAACTTTATGGAGGCCCAAATTCATGATTTAATTAGCTATAATCTATTATTTTTTTTTTGCATATTTTAATCATTTCGACCCATAGGTTTTATTTAGGCCAAAATTCATGATTTCATTCGATATAATGCATGATTTATGGCTATTTTTAGTCATTTCGACGTATTGGTAAATAATTATCATGAAGCCAAAATTCACAATATCATAAACTGTATGATTTTTGGCCATTTTAGTCATTTTGACCCTTTGGCAAATAATTTGTGGATGCCAAAATTCACAATTTTATGAGCTATAACGAATAATTTTTGATCATTTTTAGTCATTTTGATCCATAGGTGAATAATTTCACTAAGGCCAAAATTCAAGATATCATGAGCTATAATGCATGATTTTTAGCTATTTTTAGTCATTTCGTTCCATTGGCAAAGAACTTCACAAAGGCCAAAATTTATAATTTCTTGAGCCATAACGCATGCTTTTTTACCATTTTTAGTCATTTAGAACCATTGGTAAATAATTTGTGGATGCCAAAGTCATGATTTCAACAGTTATAATACACTATTTTTGGATATTTTTAGTCATTTCGATGCATTAGTAAATAATTTCATGGAGATAAAATTACATAATTTCATGAGCTATAACGCATGATTTTTTATAATTTTTAGTCATTTCGGCCTATAGAAAAATAATTTCATGGACTCCAAAATTCGTGAATTCACGAGCTATATTCAATGAAGGATAAAATTCATGATTTTCATGGGCTATAACACATGAGTTTTTGCAAGTTTTAGTCGTTTCAACCCATTGGAAAATAATTTCATCAATGCTAGAATTCACAATTTCATGAAGTATAATGCATGATATTTTGGCCTCTTTTTTCATTTTGATCGTTTGTCAAATAATTTTATGAAGACCAAAATTTAAGATTTCATGAGCTCTAACACACGCTTTTCAACCTTTTTAGGCATTTTGACCCATAGGCAAATAATTTCACTGAGGCCAAAATTCAAGATTTCATGAGTTCTAATGCACGATTTTTGTCCGTTTTTGGTCGTTTCGTCTGACCGGCAAATAATTTCATAGAGACAAAAATTCAAGATTTTATGCACTATAACACACAATTTTTGGCTATTTTTAGTCATTTTGATCCATTGCAAATAATTTCATGGATTCCAAAATTCAAGATTTTCATGAGCTGTAACGCATGATTTTTGGCTATTTTTTATTGTTTCGACCCATTGCTAAATAATTTTGTGGATGCTAAAATTCTCAATTTCATGAACTATAACAGATAAGTTTTAGCTATTTTCAATCTTTTCAACCCATTGCTGAATAATTTTATGGCTGCCAAAATTTATGATTCATGAGATGCACAAGTTTTGGGCATTTCTAGTCATTTTGACCCATGGGGAAAATAATTTCATAGATGCTGAAATTCATGATTTTTATGAGCTATAACGAATAACTTTTGGACATTTTTAGTCATTTTGATCCATGAAAAATAATTTCATAGATGCCGAAATTCATGATTTTCATAAGTTATAACGAATAATTTTTGATCATTTTTAGTCATTTCGACCCATTAGGAAATAATTTCATGGATATTAGAATTCAAACTTTTGAGAACTATGACACATGATTTTTCACCATTTTTTATCATTTCGGTCCGTTGGCAAATAATTTCACAGAGGCTAAAATTCACGATTTCATGAGCTCTTTCGCTCAAATTTTAGCAATTTTTAATTATTTTTACCATTGTTAAATAATTTCATACATTCCAACATCTTGATTTCCATGAGCCATAACACACGATTTTTGGCCCGTTTAAGTAATTTCGACCTATCGGCAAATAATTTCATGGAGGCAAAAATTCACAATTTTATTAGCTGTAACCCATAATTTTTGGCTATTTTTAGTTGTTTTGACCTATTGGCATAGAACTTCGTGGAGGCTAAAATTCACAATTTCTTGAGCTATGACGCATGATTTTTGGCCATTTTTAGTCATTTTGACCCTTTGGCAAATAATTTTTTGGATGCCAAAATTCACAATTTTATGAGGTATAACGTATGATTATTGGCAGTTGTTAGTCATTTCATCCCCTAGGAAAATAATTTCACTTATGCCAAAATTCACAATTTCATTATCTATAATGTACGATTATTATTGTCATTTTGACCCATTAGCAAAAAATTTCACGTTGATCATAATTCACAATTTTATAAGCTATAACGCGTTATTTTTGGCCATTTTTTGTTGTTTTGACCCATTAGCAATTAGTTTCGTACATGCCAAAATTTATAATTTCATGAGCTATAACGCATGATTTTTGGCAATTTTTAGTTTTCAAGCCATTGGTAAATAATAGCATGGATGACAAGATTCACGAATTCACGAGCAGTAACGCACTATTGTTAGCAATTTTTAGTCATTTTGACCTACTGGTAAAGTATTTCATGGTGGCTAAAATTCACAATTTCATGAGCTATAATGCCCGACATTTTGGCCAGTTTTAGTTGTTCGACTCTTTGGCAAATAATTTCACAGAGGCCAAAATTCACAATAATCCAAAAATTTTTTATCATTTTTAATCATTTTGACTCATTAGTAAATAATTTCATGGATGCAAAAAATCACGTTTCATTGGGTATAATGCATGAATTTTGGCCATTTTTGGTCAATTCGACCCATTCGCAAATAAATCACGGTGGCCAAAATTCATGATTTCATGAGCTATAACGCATAATTTTTGACCATTTTTAGTCGTTTCTAACATTAGTGGATAATTTTATGGATACAAACATTCACAACTTCATGAGCTATAATGCTCGATTTTTGGCTATTTTTAGTCATTTTGACCCATTGGCAAATAAATTTATGGATGCTTAAATTCATGATATTAATGGGCTATGCACGAGCCATTTTTAGTCTTTCAACCCATTGGTAAATAATTTCATGGAGATAAATTTATGATTTTATGAGCTATAACACATGATTTTAGTTTATTTTTACTCATTTTGACCCATTGGCTAATAATTTCATGGATGCAAAAATTTAAGATTTCATGAGCTATAATGCACAATTTTTTGGCAATTTTTAATTATTTTGACCCAGTGGTAAATAATTCCATGGATGTCAGAATTTATGATTTCATGAACTATAATAGCCAATTTTTTGCCATTTTTGACATTCGACCCCTTGGTAAATAATTTTGTTGAGGCAAAACTTTACGATTTTATGAGCTATAACGCACGATTTTTTACCTTTTTTTAGTCATTTTGACCCATTGGTAAATAATTTCATTGATACCAAAATTCATGATTTTTTAAGCTATAACACACAAGCTTTTTCAATGTCTTCTCATTTTTACCCATTGACGAATAATTTTGCGAAGGCCAAAATTTACAATTTCATTTGCTATAATACATGATTATTGTGCCATTTTTAATCCTTTTGACCCATTGGTAAATAATTTCAAGGATGCCAAAATTCATGCTTTTCATGAGCTAACGCATAATTTCGGGATATTTTAAGTAATTTTGACCCATTGGCAAATAATTTTATAGAGGCAAAAATTCACGATTTCATTAATAATGACCCATGATTTTTGGCTTATTTTAATCATTTCAACCCATAAGCAAATAATTTCACTTAGGCTAAAATTCTTGATTCAATAGCTATAATGCACGATTTTAGGCCACATTTACGTATTTCGGCCCCTTGGCGAATAAATTTATGGACTCGAAAATTAGCGATTTCGTGAGCTATAATGCACAATTTTTTGCTATTATTTGTTGTTTCGACCTGTTGGCGAATAAATTCACTAAGGCCAAAATTAATGATTTCATGAGCTATAAGGCACATTTTTTGGTCATTTGTAGTCATTTCAACCTATTGCTAAATAATTTCGCGAAAGCCGAAATTCAAGATTTTATAAGCTATAACGCATGATTTTTTGCCATCTATAGTCGTTCTGACCCATTGGCAAATAATTTCGTGGATGCTAGAATTCACGATTTCATGAGCTATAATGCCCAATTTATGGCCTATAATGCACGATTTTTTTGCCATTTTTAGTCATTTCAAAGAATTGATAAATAGTATCGTGGATGCTAAAATTCACTATTTCATGAGGAATAACACATGGTTTTTGGCCACTTTTTGTTGTTGCCACCCTCTGGTAAATAATTTCGTGAAGGGCAAAATTCATGAGTTCATGCCATAAAATATGATATGTGGGCTTTTCTAGTCATTTTGATCCATTGTCCGATAATATCGTGGGTCCCAAAATTTACCATTTTTATGAGCCACAACGCATGATTTTTAGCTACTTTTAGTCATTTTAACCCATTAGTAAATAATTTCGTGAAGACAAAAATTCACGATTGCATGATTATAACACACGATTTTTGGCCATTTATAGTCATTTTGACCCATTGGTAAATAATTTATTTGATGCAAAAATCATGATTTTCATGAGCTAAAACACACGATTTTTAGCCTTTTTAACTCATTTTGACCCATTAGCAAATTATTTTTTGGAGGCCAAAATTCATGAATTCATTAGTTATCGCCCATGCTTTTTGGCAATTTTTAGTCATTTTGATCCTTGGGCAGTTAATTTCACTAAGACCAAAATTCACAAATTTATTGGCACTAATGTACGATTTTAGGCCATTTTTAGTCATTTCAGCTCTTAGGCAAATAATTTCACTGAGGCTAAAATTCACAATTTCATGAACTACAATGCACGTTTTTGGGTCATTGCTAGTCATTTTGACCCATTGATAAATAATTTTATGAAAGCCAAAACTCATGATTTCATGAGCTATTACATATGATTTTTGACCATTTTTAGTCTTTTTGACACAATGGCAAATAATTTCATGGATGCCAAATTCATAATTTTTAAGAGCTATAACATGCGATTTTTGGCCATTTTAAGTCATTCTGACCAATTGGCAAATAATTTTATGCAGATTAAAATTCACAATTTCATTAGCTATAGCCCACAATTTTTGGTAATTTTTAATTGTTTCGACCCTTACACATATAATTTCACTAAGCTCAAAGTTCAAAATTTCATTGGCAATGATGCAAAATTTTAGGCCATTTTTAGTCATTTTGGCCCATTGGCAAATAATCTCATGGACTCTAAATTCATGATTTCATGAACTATATTCCATAGACGCCAAATTTACGATTTCATTTTTAGCCATTTTTAGTCATATGTAAATAATTTCACTGAGACAAAATTCATGATTTCATGGGCTACAATGCACAATTTTGAGCCATCGTTAGTCATTTTGACCCATTAACAAATAATTTTGCGGAGGCCAAAATCCACTAGTTTTTGACATTTTTAGTCGTTTTGACCCGTGTGTAAACAATTTCATGGAAACAAAAATACACGATTTCATGAGCTATAACACAAGATTTTTGTTATTTTTAGTCATTTCGGCCCGTTTGAAAAAACATTCATGGACTCCAACATTACAAAGTCGTGCGCTATAATCAACGAAGGACAAAATTCACTATTTTTACAAGCTATAACGCACGATTTTGGCTAGCTTTACTTGTTTCGACCCATTGAAAAATAATTTTAGGGATGTTAGAATTCACGATTTCATGAACTATGACCCACAATTCTTTGGCTATCTTCTCATTTTGACCATTTAGCAAATAATTTTGCGGGGGGCAAAAATTAAAGATTTCATGAGTTATATAGCACACGATTTTTAGCCTTTTCTAGTCGTTTTGACCCATATGCAAATAATTTCACTAAGGCTTAAATTTAGGATTATATGAGCTATAATGCAAGATTTTTAGCTATTTTTAGTCATTTTGTTCCATTGCCAAATAATTTCGTTGAGGCCAAAATTTATGATTTTATGAGCTATAACGCACAATTGTTTGGGCAATTTTAGTTATTTTACCCATTGTCAAATATTTTCATGGATGGAAAAATTCACAATTTTATGAGCTATAACGCATAAATTCTTACAATTTTTAGTCATTTTCACCCATTGGCAAATAATTTTATGAAAGCCAAAACTCATGATTTCATGAGCTATAAGGCAAGATTTTTGGCCATTTTAGTCATTTCGACCCACTAGTAAATAAATTTGAAGATGCCAAAATTTCTAATTTCATGAACAATAACGTATGATTTTGTGCCGTTTTAATTTTTGATACTTTGGCAAATAATTTTGTAGAGACAAAAATCACGATTTCAAAAGCTATATATGACACGATTTTTGGCTATTTATAGTCATTTTGACCCATTGGAAAATAATTTCATGCATGCCAAAATTCATAATTTCATAAGCTCTAATAGAAGATTTTTAGCCATTTTAGTTGTTTTGACCAATTGGCAAGTAATTAGTGGAGGCTAAAATTCATGATTTTAAGAGTTATAACCCACGATTGTTGGACATTTTAAGTGATTTAGACCCATTGGTAAACAATTTTATTCTTGAACAAAATGCACGATTTTAAGTGATTTAGACCCATTGGTAAACAATTGTATTGACTCCAACATTCGCAAATTCATTAGTAATATTCCAGAGGCCGAAATTCATGATTTTCATAAGCCCTAGCACTATTTTTGGTCATTTTATTCATTTTGACCCTTTGGAAAATAATTTCATGGATGCTAGAATTCATTATTTGATGAACTATAATGCATGATATTTTGTCCATATTTTTGTTTCGACTGTTTGGCAAATAATTTCAATGAGGCCAAAACAAAGGATTTCTTGAGTTATAATGCGAATTTTGGCCACTTTCAGTCATTTTGTTCCATTGTCAAATAATTTAACGTAGGCCAAAAATCATGATTTTATGAGCTATAACTATTGATTTTGGCTATTTTAGTCATTTTGACCCATTAGTAAATAATTTCATAAAGAAAAGAATACACGATTTCATGAGCTATAATGCATAATTTCTAACCATTTTTAGTCATTTTGACTCATTAACAAATACTTTACGTAGGTAAAATTCACAATTTCATTAGCTATTACACACGATTTTTGGCCATTTTTAGTCATTTCGACCCACTGGTAAGTAATTTCATAGAGATGAAAATTCATGATTTCATGAGCTATAACGCATGATTTTTGGCCATTTTAGTCATTTTATCTATTGGCAAATAATTTCATGAGTGTGAAAATTCACGATTTCATGAGCTATAACTATTGATTTTGGCTATTTTAGTCGCCTCAATCCATTAGTAAATAATTTCATGGTTACCAAAATTCATGATTTCACGAACTTTAATGCATGATTTTTGGCTTTTTTTTAGCCGTTTTGACACATTGCTAAATAATTTTATGTAGATAAAAATTCACAATTTCATGAGTTATAATGCACGATTTTTGCCCATTTTTATCATTTTGACCCATTGTAAATAATTTTGTGGATGCCAAAATTCACAATTTCATGAACTATAATGCACAATTTGTGGTCATTTTTGTCATTTTGACCCATTGGCAAATAATTTCATGGATGCAAAATTCATGATTTTATGAGCTATAATGCATAATTTTAGGCTTTTTAGTCGTTTGACCCATAGGCAAATAATTTCATGGATACTAAAATGCCTGATTTTGCATGAGGTATAACACATAGTTTTTATACCAATTTTAGTCGTTTGACCCATAGGCAAATAATTTCATGGATGCCAAAATTCATGATTTCATGAGCTATAACACATTATTATTAGCCATGTTTAGTCGTTTGGACCATTGGTAAATAATTTTGTGGATGTCAAAATAATGATTTCATGAGCTATAACATTATTATTAGCCATGTTTAGTCGTTTGGACCATTGGTAAATAATTTTGTGGATGCCAAAATAATGATTTCATGAGCTATAACACATGATTTTTGACATTTTAAGCTATTTTGACCCATTGGCAAATAATTTTCATGAGCTATAACACATGATTTTTGGCCATTTTAGTCATTTCGATCCATTAGAAAATAATTTTGTTGATGCTAAAATTCACAATTTCATGAACTATAATGCACGATTTTGACCTTTTTTTCATTTCAACCATTTGGTAAATAATTTCATAGATGCCAAAATTCATGATTTCATGAGCTATAACACACAATTTTCAGCCTTTTTTAGTCATTTTGACTCATAGGAAATAATTTCACTAATAAATTTTAGGATTTCATGAGCTATAATGCACGATTTTTATCTATTTTTAGTCATTCCTTCCCATTCATAAATAATTTCATGGATGCAAAATTCATGATTTCATGATCTATTACGCATGATTTTAGGCCATTTTTAGTCATTTTGACCCATTAGTAAATAACCATATTGATGCCAAAATTCATGATTTTATGAGCTATAACGCATGATTTTTGGCCATTTTTAGTCATTTTGACCCATTGGCAAATAATTTCATTAATGCCAAAATTCATGATTTAATGAACTATAATGCATGATTTTTGGCCATTTTTAGTCATTTCGATCCATTGGTAAATAATTTCATGGAGATAAAATTCACGATTTCATAAGCTATACCGCATGATTTTTGACCATTTTAGTCATATTCATTGCCAAATATTTTGTCGATGCCAAAATTCATGATTTTATGAGCTATAGCATGATTTTTGCCATTTTCAATTGTTTTGACCCATTGTAAATAATTTTGTTGATGCCAAAGTTTGCACTTTCATAAACTATAACACACAATTTTTTCACTTTTTGTCATTTCGATCCTTTAGGAAATAATTTCACTAAGGCCAAAATTTAGGATTTCATAAGCTATACCGCATGATTTTTGCCATTTTTAGTCATTTCGACCCATAGGCAAATAATTTTTCCTAGACAAAAATTTACTATTTCATTAGCTATAATGAACGATTTTTGCCATTTTTAGTCATTTAGACCCATTGGTAAATAATTTCATAGATGCCAAAATTCTCAATTTCATGAACTATAACACACATTTTGGCCATTTTTGTCATTTCGATCCTTTAGCAAATAATCTCATAGGGTCGATTCATGATATCATGAGCTATATAACACTTGCTTTTGGCATTTTTAGTTAGTTTGACCCATTAACAAATAATTTCGTGAGGCCAAAATTCACAATTTCATCGGCTATAATACATGATTTTTGGAATTTTTAGTTATTTTGTTTCATTGGCAAATAGTTTTGTGGAGATAAAATTCACGATTTCATGAGCTATGACTCATGGTTTTGGCCATTTTTAGTCGTTTTGACCCATTGGAAAATAATTTCATGGATGCAAAATTCATGATTTTATGAGCTATAACGCTAGATTTTGGGCATTTTAGATATTTTGACCAATTGGCAAAAATTTCAGAGCCCAAAATTCATGATTTCAAGATTTATAATACATGACTTTTGGACATTTTTAGTAGTTCGACATATTGGTGAACAACTTCATGGAGAGAAAGATACATGATTTCATGATCTAGAACGCAGTATTTTGGCCATTTTGCTCTTTTGGCCTAATGAAAAATAATTTCATGGACTCTAAAATTCGTGAATTAATGAGCTATATTCAACGGAGGATAAAATTCATGATTTCATGAGCTATAACGCATGATTTTGGCCATTTTTAGTCATTTTGACCTATTGGAAAATAATTTTGGGGATGCTAGAATTCATGATTTTCATGAGCTATAATGCATGATATTTTGGCTATTGTTTTATTTTGACCATTTGGCAAATAATTTCATAGGGGTTTAAAATCTAGATTTCATGAGCTATAATGCACGATTTTTAGATTTTTAGTCATTTTGACTCATAGGCAACTAATTTCACTAAGCCCAAAATTTAGGATTTCATGAGCTATAATGCACGATTTTTATCTATTTTTAGTCGCTCTGTACCATTAGCTAATAATTTCATGAATGCAAAATTCATGATTTCATAACTTATTACGCATCGATTTTGGCCATTTTAGTCATTTTGACCCATGACAAATAATTTTTCGAGGCTAAAATTCATAATTTCATGAGCTATAACATACGATTATTAGTCATTTTTAGTCATTTACACCCATTGGAAAATAATTTTGTGGATGCCAAAATTCACAATTTCATGCGCTGTAATGCACGATTTTTGGCCATTTTGACACAATGGTAATAATTCGCAGAGGCTAAAAGTCATAATTTCATGAGCTATAATGCACGATTTTTAGATTTTTAGTCATTTCAACCCATTGATAAATAATTTTGTTGATGCCAAAATTCATGATTTCATGAGCTATAACGCATGATTTTGGCCATTTTTAGTCGTTTTGACCTCTTGACAAATAATTTTGTGCTTGCAAAATTCATGATTTCTTGAGCAACAACGCCGACTTTTGCCATTTTTAATCATTTTGACCCATTGAAAAATAATTTTGTGGATGCCAAAATTCATGATTTCATGATCTAGAACGCATGATTTTTGGGCATTTTTAGTCGTTTTGACCCATTGGCAAATAATTTTTCGAGGCTAAAATTCATAATTTCATGAGCTATAACACACAAATTATGGCTATTTTATCGATTTGACCCATTTTCAAATAATTTTAATGGATGCCAAAATTCATGATTTCATGAGCTATAACGCATGATTTTGGCCATTTTAGTCATTTTTAGTCATTTACACCCATTGGAAAATAATTTTGTGGATGCCAAAATTCACAATTTCATCTTATTTGTAATGCGATTTTTGGCCATTTTGACACAATGGTAATAATTGAGGCTAAAAGTCATAATTTCATGAGCTATAATGCACGATTTTTAGATTTTTAGTCATTTCAACCCGAGTAAATAATTTCATGTTGGCTAAAATTTATGATTTCATGAGATATAGCATGAATTTTGTCCTTTTAGTCGTTTTGACCTCTTGACAAATAATTTTGTGCTTGCAAAATTCATGATTTCTTGAGCAACAACGCCGACTTTTGCCATTTTTAATCATTTTGAGCCATTGGAAAATAATTTTGTGGATGCCAAAATTCATGATTTCATTATTTATAATGCATGATTTTTGGGCATTTTTAGTCATTTTGACCCATTGGCAAATAATTTCGTGGAAGCCAAAATTAACTATTTCATGAGCTATAACACACAAATTATGGCTATTTTATCGATTTGACCCATTTTCAAATAATTTTAATGGATGCCAAAATTCACAATTTCATGAGCTATAACGCATGATTTTTGGCCATTTTAGTCATTTTAGTCATTTACACCCATTGGAAAATAATTTTGTGGATGCCAAAATTCACAATTTCATCTTATTTGTAATGCGATTTTTGGCCATTTTGACACAATGGTAATAATTCAGAGGCTAAAAGTCATAATTTCATGAGCTATAATGCGATTTTTAGATTTTTAGTCATTTCAACCCGAGTAAATAATTTCATGTTGGCTAAAATTTATGATTTCATGAGATATAATGCACGATTTTGGCCATTTTAGTCATTTTGACCCATTGAAAAATAATTTTGTGCTTGCAAAATTCATGATTTCTTGAGCAACAACGCCGACTTTTGCCATTTTTAATCATTTTGAGCCATTGGAAAATTATTTGTGGAGGTGAAAATTCAAGTTCATTTTCTACAATGCATGATTTTTGGGCATTTTTAGTCGTCGTGATCCATTGGAAAATAATTTTCCGGGCCAAAATTCACTATTTCATGAGCTATAACACACAAATTATGGCTATTTTATCGATTTGACCCATTTTCAAATAATTTTAATGGATGCCAAAATTCACAATTTCATGAGTATGGCAGCTTGATTTCTTTGTCATTTTAGCCATTTCAACCCATTGATAAATAATTTTGTCAAGATAAAATTCTCGATTTCATAAGCTATAATGCTGGTTTTTGGCCATTTTTAATCGTTTTGACCCATTGATAAATAATTTTGTGGGTTTTAAAATTCATGATTTTCATGGGGTACAACACACTTTTTTTAGTCATTTTCAATCTATTTGGCTTATTGCCAAAAAATTTGGATGCCAAAATTTAAGATTTCATGAACTATAACTCATGATTTTTAGCCATTTTAAGATTGTTTCGACCCATTGGTAAAAAATTTCATGGAGATAAAAATTCATGATTTCATGAACTATAACGCATGATTTTTGGGCATTTTTAGTCATTTTGATTCATTAGTAAATAATTTCGTGGAGGCCAAAATTCGTGATTTACATGAGCTGTAACACACAAGTTTTTATCACTTTAAGTCAGTTCCCCATTGTTAAATAATTTTGTGAATGGCCAAATTCACGATTTCATGAAATATAACGAACGGTTTTTTATCATTCTTTGTTGTTTCGATCCTTTGAAAAATTATTTTGCGAAGGCTAAAGTTCATAATTTTGTGAGCTATAATATATTATTTTTGGCCTTTTAAGTCATCTTTACTCATTACAAAATAATTGCATGGATGCCAAAGTTCATGATTTTCATGAGCTATAATGCATAATTTTTTACCATTTTAAGTCATTTCGACTCTTTGTCAAATAAAGTCATGGAGGCCAAAATTCATGATTTCATTATTTATAATGCACGCTTTTTGCCTTTTTATCATTTTGACCCATTGGTAAAAAATTTCATGGAGATAAAAATTCATGATTTCATAAACTATAATGCATGATTTTTGGGCATTTTTAGTCATTTTGATTTATTAGTAAATAATTCGTGGATGCCAAAATTCATGATTTTCATGAGCTATAACTTATAACTTTTATCATTTTAAGTTAGTTCGCCCATTGTTAAATAATTTTGTGAATGCCCAAATTAAAGATTTCATGAACTATAACGAATGGTTTCTATCCTTTTTGTTGTTTCGATCCTTTGGTAAATTATTTTGCGAAGGCTAAAGTTCATAATTTCATGAGCTATAACGCATAACTTTTGCCTTTGAAGTCATCTTGACCCATTGGAAAATAATTTCAAGGATGCCAAAGCTCATGATTTTCATGAGATATAATGCACGATTTTTAACATTTAAAGTCATTTCGACTCTTTGTCAAATAAAGTCATGGAGGCCAAAATTCATGATTTCATTATTTATAATGCAGCTTTTTGCCTTTTTATCATTTTGACCCATTGGTAAATAATTTCATTGATGCCAAAATTCACGATTTCATGAACTATAATGCCCGATATTTAGCATTTTTGTTGTTTCGATCCTTTGGTAAATTATTTTGCGAAGGCTAAAGTTCATGATTTCATGAGCTATAACACACAATTTTGGTCATTTATAGTAGTTTTGGCCCAGAGAAGAATAATTTCACTGAGGCTAAAATTCACAAATCTTGAGCTATAATGCATGATTTTTAGCCTTTTTAGTCAATTCGTTCAATTACCAATTCGTAGAGGCAAAAATTCATGATTTTATGAACGATAGTGCATTATTTTTTGGCCATTTTTAGTCATTTTAACACATTGGCAAATAATTTCGTGGAAGCCAAAATTAACTATTTCATGAGCTATAACACATGATTTTTGCCCATTTTTAGTAATTTTGATCTATTGGGAAATAATATACAATTTTTAAACATCTTTAGTCGTTTCGTCCTGTTAGTGAACAATTTTATGGAGATAATAATTCACGATTTCATGAGCTATAACACATGATTTATTGCCATTTTAGTCATTCCAACAAATTGAAAAATAATTTCATGGATTCTAAAATTAGCGGATTCATGAGCTATATTCAACGGATACCAACATTCATGTTTTTCATGAGCTATAACACACAATTTTGGGTCATTTTTGTCATTTCGACCATTAATAGATAATTTTGTAGATGTTAGAATTCTAATTTCATGTACTATAAGGCATGATATTTGGCCATTTTTAGTCATTTGACCATTTGAAAATAGTTTTTCTGAGACTAAAATTTAAGATTTCATCAGCTAACACAATTTTAACTTTTTAGTCATTTTGACCCATTGGCAAATAATTTCACCGATGCCAAATTTAAGGATTTCATGAGCTATAATGCTTGATTTTTGGCCTTTTTAGTCATTTTGACCCATATACAAGTAATTTCATTGAGGCAAAACTAAGGATTTCATGAGCTAAAATGCACAAATTTTGGCCATTTTAAAATTTCCGTTTCATTGCTAAATAATTACACAGAGGACAAAATTCATAATTTCATAAGCTATAACGCACAATTTTTTGCCAATTTTAGTCATTTTGACTCATTGATAAATATATTTATGGATCCCAAAATTCATGTGGGCTATAACGCACGATGTTTGACCATTTTTAGTCATTTTGACCCATTGACAAATAAGTCACGATTTCACGATAAAAAACGAATAATTCATGATTTCATGACCTATAACGCAAAATTTGTTAACAATTTTAGTCATTTTGACCCATTGGCAAATTATTTTGCATAAGTGAAAATTCATAGTTACATGAATTATAACCCATTCATTTTCATAAGCTATAACACATGATTTATTGCCATTTTTAGTCATTTTGACCCTTTTGTAAATAATTTCACGGAGGCCAAAATTCATTATTTTATTAGCTATCACATTTTATTTTTGAAAATTTTTAGTCGTTTCAACCTATAGGCAAATAATTTCACTCTGGCTAATATTCACGAATTTATGAGCTATAATGCATGATTTATGGCTATTTTTAGTCATTTTGATTTATCGACAAATAATTTCATGGAGGACAAAATTCATAATTTCATGAGCTACAAAGCATAATTTTTAGCCATGGTTAGTCGTTTTGACCCATTAGTAAATAATTTTGTGGATGTTATAATTCACAATTTCCTGAGCTATACACATGATTTATTGCAACTTTTAGTCATTTTTTACCCATTGGCAAATAATTTCACTTAGCCAAAATTTAGTATTTCACTCATTTCAGCCAATTAGCAAATAATTTCATGGATGCCAAAATTTTCGACCTCATGAGGTTTTGCAGAGGCCAAAATTTATGTGTTCATTTGCAATAACCCATAATTTTTAGCCATTTTTAGCTATTTTGAACCATTGGCAAATAATTTTGCGCAGGTCAAAATTTACAATTTTGATGGGCTATAACACACGATCTCTTGCAAATTTTAGTCGTTGACCTATTGGCAAATAATTTCGTGGATGCCAAAATTCACAAAATTGCAAATTTTATTCACAATTTTGGCCATTTTTAGCCATTTTGATCCATTGGTAAATAAACTCGGGGATGCCAAAATTAATGATTGCATGAGCTATAATGCATGATTTTTAGTTATTTTTTATTGTTTTGACCCATTGCTAAATAATGTCATGGATGCAAAAATTTATAATTTCATGAGCTATAACGCATTTTTGGTTTTTTTGTCGTTTCAACCCACTAGCAAATAATTTCGTGGATGCCAAAATTCATGATTTCATGAGCTATAATGCACAATTATTGACCATTTTAGTTATTTGGACCCATTCAAAATAATTTCGTGGATGCCAAAATTCACAGTTTTTAGCTTTAAAGCATGATTTTTAGCCTTTTTTAGTCGCTTTGACCCATTGGCAAAAATTTCATGGATGCAAAATTTTACGATTTTCATGATATATAACACACAATTTTGGCCATTTTAAGTTAATTTGACCCATTGGAAAATAATTTCATGGAGGCTAAAATTCATGATTTCATTAGTAAAACTCAAGATTTCGGCAATTTTAGTCGTTTCAACCCACTAGCAAATAATTTCATGAGCTATAATCCACTGAGGCCAAAATTCACAATTTTATTGACAATAATTCATGATTTTTGGCAATTTTAGTCGTTTCAACCCACTAGCAAATAATTTCACTGAGGCCAAAATTCACAATTTTATTGACAATAATTCATGATTTTTGGCAATTTCTAGTCATTTTGGCCCATCGGCAAATAATTTCTTGAACTCCAAATTTTGCGCTTCATGAGCTATAATCCACTGAGGCCAAAATTTATAATTTCATTAGCTATTACCCATGATTTTTGGCCATTTTTATCTTTTGACCCATAAACAAATAAATTTATTGAGGTCAAAATTTATAATTTCATGAACTATAATGCACAATTATTGACCATTTTTAGTCATTTCGACCCATTAGCAAATTATTTTGTGGATGCCAAAATTCATAATTTCATGAGCTATAACGCATAATTTTTAACCATTTTTAGTCATTTTTACCCATTGGTAAATAATTTCACAGAGACCAAAATTCACAATTTCATGAGCTATAATGCTCAATTTTAGCTATTTTAATTATTTCGACCCACATGCAAATAATTTCAATGAGGGCAAAATTCATCATTTTATGAGCTATATTTTATGATTTTTGGCCATTTATAGTCTTTTGATCACTGCAAAGAATTTCATAGAGGAGAAAAATTTATGATTTTAAGAGCAAAACGCATGATATTTTGATTTCTACCCATCGAAAAATAATTTTGCTGAGCCAAAATCACAATTTCATATGCTATACCATACGATTTTTGGCCATTTTTAGTCATTTTGACCATTAGTGAATGATCTCATGAACTTTAAAATTCATGATTTCATTAAGTATAACCCATCATTTTTGCTATTTTTAGTCGTTTCAACCCATAGGCAAAAGTTTCACTGTGGCAAAATTCAGATTTGATGAGTCAGAACGCACAATTTAGGCCAGTTTTTAGTCGTTTTGACCAATTGATAATTTGTTTCATGGATGCCAAAATTCATGATTTCATGAACTATAAGCCACGATTTTGAGCAATTTTAGTTGTTTTGACCCTTTGCAAATAGTTTCACAAGCTAAAATTCATGATTTCATGAGCTATATCACACGATTTTTAACCACTTTTAATCATTTTACCCAATGATAAATAATTTTTAGAGGCCAAAATTCACGTTTTCATGAGCTATAACACACAATTCTTGGCTATTTTATTAGTTGTTTTGACCCTTGGCAAATAGTTTCACAAGCTAAAATTCATGATTTCATGAGCTATATCGCACGATTTTTAACCACTTTTAATCATTTTACCCATTGATTAATAATTTTTGAAGACAAAATTCACGATTTCATGAGCTATAACACACAAATTTTGACCATTTTAGTTATTTGGACCCATTCAAAATAATTTCGTGGATGCAAAAATCACAACTTTCATGAGCTAGCACTTGATTTTTTTCCTTCCATTTTAATAGACCCATTGGCAAATAATTTCATGGAGGCTAAAATTCATGATTTCATTAGCTAATAACCCATGATTTTTGGCAATTTTTAGCTTTTTCGACCTATAGCTGAAAATTTTCATTGAGGCTAAAATTTACGATTTCATTAACTATAATGCAAGACGTTACACTATTTTTAGTCATTTCGACCCAATGGAAAATAATTTCATGGATTCTAAAATTCCCAATTTCATGAGTTGTATTCCATAGATGCCGAATTTTATGATATAATTAGCAATAACAAAAGATTTTTGGCCATTTTAATTTCTTTTGACCCATAGGCAAATAATTTCATTAATACTAAATTCATGATTCCATTAGTTATAACTCACAATTATGGGCAATTTTTATTCGTTTCGAGCCATTGGCAAATAATTTAATGGAGGTGAAAACTCACAATTTCATGTGCAATATTGCATGATTTTTGGCCACTTTTAATCGTTTTGACCCATTGATAAATAATTTTGCGGAGGCCCAAATTCATGATTTCATACGCTATAACACACGATTTTCTACCATTTTTAATTTTTTCTCCCATTTTTTAATAATTTATTAAAGATAAATTTTTAAGATTTTATGAGCTATAGCACATGATTTTTTGCCAGTTTTTATTGTTTTGACCCATTGACAAATAGTTTCTTTGATGCCAAAATCACGATTTTCATGAGCTATAATGTATGATTTTTATCCATGTTTAGTCATTTTGAGCCGTTGCCAAATAATTTCATGGAGGCTAAAATTCATGAATTCATAAGCTATAACTAACTAATTTTCATAATTTTTAGTTATTTCGACTGAGGCAAATAATTTCACTAAGGCTAAAATTTACGATTTCATTAGCTATAATGCATGATTTTAGGCCATTATTAGTCATTTCGACCATTAGTGAATGATCTCATGAACTTTAAAATTCATGATTTCATGAGTTATATTTTACAAACACCAAAATTCAAGATTTAATATTTGTAATCAAAGATTTTTGGCCATTTTATTGGCAAATAATTTCACTAAGGCTAAAATTCACTATTTCATCAGCTATAACCCAAGATTTCTAGAAATACTTAGTCATTTGTACCCATTGGAAAATAATTGCACGGAGGCTTAAAATTCACAATTTCATGAGCTATATCGCATGATTGTTGGCCATTTTTAGTCTTTTTGACCCATCGATAAGTACTTTCATGAGACCAAACCTCATGATTTCATGAGCTATAATACAAGATTTTTGCCATTTTAGTCATTTCAACCCATTGTTTAATAATTTTGGGATGACAAAATTTCACGTTTAATCGGCTATAATACATAAGTTTTGTCCATTTTAGTTGTTTGGACTCATTGGTAAATAATTTCATGGATGCCAAAATTCATGATTACATGAACTATAAGCCACGATTTTGAGCAATTTTTAGTTGTTTTGACCCTTTGCAAATAGTTTCACAAGCTAAAATTCATGATTTCATGAGCTATATCACACGATTTTTAACCACTTTTAATCATTTTACCCAATGATAAATAATTTTTAGAGGCCAAAATTCATGATTTCATGAGCTATAACACACAATTCTTGGCTATTTTATTAGTTGTTTTGACCCTTGGCAAATAGTTTCACAAGCTAAAATTCATGATTTCATGAGCTATATCGCACGATTTTTAACCACTTTTAATCATTTTACCCATTGATTAATAATTTTTGAAGACAAGAATTCACGATTTCATGAGCTATAACACACAAATTTTGACCATTTTAGTTATTTGGACCCATTCAAAATAATTTCGTGGATGCAAAAATCACAACTTTCATGAGCTAGCACTTGATTTTTTTCCTTCCATTTTAATAGACCCATTGGCAAATAATTTCATGGAGGCTAAAATTCATGATTTCATTAGCTAATAACCCATGATTTTTGGCAATTTTAGCTTTTTCGACCTATAGGTGAAAATTTTCATTGAGGCTAAAATTTACGATTTCATTAACTATAATGCAAGACGTTACACTATTTTTAGTCATTTCACCCAATGGAAAATAATTTCATGGATTCTAAAATTCCCAATTTCATGAGTTGTATTCCATAGATGCCTAATTTTATGATATAATTAGCAATAACAAAAGATTTTTGGCCATTTTAATTTCTTTTGACCCATAGGCAAATAATTTCATTAATACTAAATTCATGATTCCATTAGTTATAACTCACAATTATGGGCAATTTTATTCGCTTCGAGCCATTGGCAAATAATTTAATGGAGGTGAAAACTCACAATTTCATGTGCAATATTGCATGATTTTTGGCCACTTTTAATCGCTTTGACCCATTGATAAATAATTTTATGGAGGCCCAAATTCATGATTTCATACGCTATAACACACGATTTTCTACCATTTTTAATTTTTTCTCCCATTTTTAATAATTTATTAAAGATAAATTTTAAGATTTTATGAGCTATAGCACATGATTTTTGCCGCTTTTATTGTTTTGACCCATTGACAAATAGTTTCTTTGATGCCAAAATCACGATTTCATGAGCTATAATGTATGATTTTTATCCATGTTTAGTCATTTTGACCCATTAATAAATAATTTCATGGAGGCTAAAATTCATGAATTCATAAGCTATAACTAACTAATTTTCATAATTTTTAGTTATTTCGACTGAGGCAAATAATTTCACTAAGGCTAAAATTTACGATTTCATTAGCTATAATGCATGATTTTAGGCCATTATTAGTCATTTCGACCATTAGTGAATGATCTCATGAACTTTAAAATTCATGATTTCATGAGTTATATTTTACAAACACCAAAATTCAAGATTTAATATTTGTAATCAAAGATTTTTGGCCATTTTATTGGCAAATAATTTCACTAAGGCTAAAATTCACTATTTCATCAGCTATAACCCAAGATTTCTAGAAATACTTAGTCATTTGTACCCATTGGAAAATAATTGCACGGAGGCGAAAATTCACAATTTCATGAGCTATATCGCATGATTGTTGGCCATTTTCAGTCTTTTTGACCCATCGATAAGTACTTTCGCGAGACCAAACCTCATGATTTCATGAGCTATAATACAAGATTTTTTGCCATTTTTAGTCATTTCAACCCATTGTTTAATAATTTTGGGATGACAAAATTTCACGTTTAATCAGCTATAATACATAAGTTTTGTCCATTTTCAGTTGTTTGGACTCATTGGTAAATAATTTCGTGGATGCCAAAATCACAACTTTCATGAGCTATAACGCACGATTTATGTCCACTTTTAGTTATTTTGGCCCATTGCCAAATAATTTCACAGAGGCAAAATTTCATGATTTCATTAGTTATAACTCATGATTTTTGGCAATTTTAATCATCTCGACCTATATGCAAATAGTTTCACTAAGGCTAAAATTTACGATTTCAATAGCTATAATGCATGATTTTAGGCCATTATTAGTCATTTCGACCATTAGTGAATGATCTCATGAACTTTAAAATTCATGATTTCATGAGTTATATTTTACAAACACCAAAATTCAAGATTTAATATTTGTAATCAAAGATTTTTGGCCATTTTATTGGCAAATAATTTCACTAAGGCTAAAATTCATGATTTTATGAGCTATAATGCATGATTTTAGGCCATTATTAGTCATTTCGACCCATAGGCAAATAATTTCATGGATGCCAAAATTCATGATTTTATGAGCTATAACACATGATTTTTGCCATTTTAGTCATTTTGACCATTGGCAAATAATTTCATGGATGCCAAAATCACAACTTTCATGAGCTATAGCACATGATTTTTGCCATTTTAGTTATTTTGGCCCATTGCCAAATAATTTCACAGAGGCAAAATTCATGATTTCATTAGTTATAACTCATGATTTTTGGCAATTTTAATCATCTCGACCTATATGCAAATAGTTTCACTAAGGCTAAAATTCTGATTTCAATAGCTATAACATTGATTTTATACCATTTTTAATCATTTTGACCTATTGGTAAATAATTTAAAAGACCACAAAATTCTTGACTTTATGAGTTATATTCTAAGGAGGCAAAAATTCACGATTTAATTAACTATAACCTAAAAATTTTTGCAATTTGTTTTGTCTTTTGACCCATAGGCAAACAATTTCTTGAAGCCAAAATTCATGAATTTTAGTCATTTCCACCTAATGGTAAATAATTTTATGGATGCCTAAATTGTCAATTTTATGAGCTATAGCACATGATTTTTGCCATTTTAGTTATTTGACCCATTAATAAACAATTTCGTGGATGCAATAATTCACAATTTCATGAGCTATAACGCATGATTTTTGCCATTTTTGTCATTTTGACCCATAGGCAAATAATTTCACGAAGCCAAAATTCAAAATTTTATGCTTATAATGCCCGACTTTTGGCCATTTTAGTCATTTTGTCCCATTAACAAATAATTTTGTGCAGGCCAAAATTCATGATTTCAAGAGCTATAACACATGAATTTTCGGCCTTTTTAGTCGTTTTGATTTATTGGCAAATAATTGATGCCAAAATTCATAATTTTATGATTTATAACGCATGATTTTTTGCCATTTTTTGTCATTTTGACCCATTTGCAATTATATTCATAGATGTCAAAATTCATAATTTCATAAACAATAACGCATGATTTTTTACCATTTTTAGTTATTTTGTTGGTAATTAATTTTGTGGATTCCAAAATTCATAATTTCATGAGATATAGTACAAGATTTTTGGCCATTGTTAGATATTTCAACACATTGTTTGTCATTTTGACCATTGGCAAATAATTTTATGGATGTCAAAATTCACGATTTTCAAGAGCTATAACGCACGATTTTAGCCATTTTTAGTTATTTCGGCCCACAGGTAAATAATTTTGTGAATGCGAATTCACATTTCATGAACTATAATTCATGATTTGCATGTGCTAAAACGTAATTTTTGGCCTTTTAGTCATTTTGACCCATTGCCAAATAACTACATAGATGCCGAGATTCACGATTTTCATGACCTATCTACGCACAAATTTTTAGCCATTTTAACCAAATTGGTAAATAATTTCATGGATGCCAAAATAATGATTTTCACGATTAATAATGCATACTTTTTACCATTGTAAGTCATTTCGATCCATTAACAAATAATTTTATGGAGTCAAAATTCATGATTTCATTGCTATAATACATGAATTTTGGCCTTTTTAGTCGTTTTGATTTATTGGCAAATAATTGATGCCAAAATTCATAATTTTATGATTTATAGCATGATTTTTGCCATTTTTGTCATTTTGACCCATTTGCAATTATATTCATAGATGTCAAAATTCATAATTTCATAAACAATAGCATGATTTTTACCATTTTAGTTATTTTGTTGGTAATTAATTTTGTGGATTCCAAAATTCATAATTTCATGAGATATAGTACAAGATTTTTGGCCATTGTTAGATATTTCAACACATTGTTTGTCATTTTGACCATTGGCAAATAATTTTATGGATGTCAAAATTCACGATTTTCAAGAGCTATAACGCACGATTTTAGCCATTTTTAGTTATTTCGGCCCACAGGTAAATAATTTTGTGAATGCCAGAATTCACATTTCATGAACTATAATTCATGATTTGCATGTGCTAAAACGTGCAATTTTTGGCCTTTTTAGTCATTTTGACCCATTGCCAAATAACTACATAGATGCCGAGATTCACGATTTTCATGACCTATCTACGCACAAATTTTTAGCCATTTTAACCAAATTGGTAAATAATTTCATGGATGCCAAAATAATGATTTCATGAGCAATAATGCACATTTTTGTCCAATTTTAATCATTTTGACCCATTAGCAAATAATTTCATGGATGCCAAAATTCATGATTTCATTGCTATAATACATGAATTTTGGCCTTTTTAGTCGTTTTGATTTATTGGCAAATAATTGATGCCAAAATTCATAATTTTATGATTTATAGCATGATTTTTGCCATTTTTGTCATTTTGACCCATTTGCAATTATATTCATAGATGTCAAAATTCATAATTTCATAAACAATAACGCATGATTTTTACCATTTTAGTTATTTTGTTGGTAATTAATTTTGTGGATTCAAAATTCATAATTTCATGAGATATAGTACAAGATTTTTGGCCATTGTTAGATATTTCAACACATTGTTTGTCATTTTGACCATTGGCAAATAATTTTATGGATGTCAAAATTCACGATTTTCAAGAGCTATAACACATGAATTTTGGCCTTTTAGTCATTTTGACCCATAGGCAAATAATTTCATGGATGCCAAAATTCATAATTTCATGAGCTATAATGCATGATTTTTGGCCATTTGACCCATTAGCAAATAATTTCATGGATGCCAAAATTCATGAATTTTAGTCATTTTGACCCATTGCCAAATAACTACATAGATCTTTGAGATTCACGATTTTCATGACCTATCTACGCACAAATTTTTAGCCATTTTAACCAAATTGGTAAATAATTTCATGGATGCCAAAATAATGATTTTCCGCGATTAATAATGCATACTTTTTACCATTGTAAGTCATTTGATCCATTAACAAATAATTTTATGGAGTCAAAATTCATGATTTCATTGCTATAATACATGAATTTTGAAAAATTTTAGTCATTTTGACCCATAGGCAAATAATTTCACTAATGCTAAAATTCAAGATTTCATGTGCTTTAATACAAAATTTTTGGCCATTTTTAGTCTTGATCCATTCGAAAATATTTCATGGAGACAAAAGTTTAGATTTTCATTAGTTATAGCCCGCAATTTTGGCAATGTTCAGTGATTTCAACCCGGAGTAAAATAATTTCATTGAGGCCAAAAGTCATGATTTCATGTGCTATAACACACGATTTTGGCTATTTTTTTTCTTTTCGACCCATTGGCAAATATTTTTCTAGACTCCAAAATTCACGATTTCATTAAGTACAACCTACAATTTTTTGTTGTTTTTTATCATCTCGAGCAATAGACAAAAAGTTTCACTTAGGCCAAAATTCTTGATTTCATGAGCTATAAATGAAAAAAAATTGGCTGTTTTTAGTCATTTCAGCCCATTTGCAAATAGTTTCCTAGATGCTAAAATTCATGATTTCAAGAGCTATAACTCATAATTTTAGGCAATTTTGTCATTTTGACCCATCAACAAATAATTTTATGCCGGTCAAAATTCATGATTTTATGAGCTATAATGCATAATTTTTGGCTATTTTTAGTCATTTTTATGCACTGACAAATAATTTCACGAAGGCTTAAATTCACGATTTTCATGAGCTATAACACATGATTTTTGGCCATTTTAGTCATTTTTCCCATTGTTTAATAAATTAGTGAAGAAAAAATTAAGGATTTCATGAGCTTTAACACATGATTTTTGGCCATTTTTCTCATTTGGACACCCAATGGCAAATAGAGGATGCCAAAATATTGATTTTCATGAGCTATAATGCATGATTTTTATCTAATTTAAGCCATTTTGGCCCATTGGAAAGTAATCTCAAGGAAACCAAAATTCATGATTTCGTTAGTTATAACCCACAATATTTGGGAACTTTTAGTCATTTTGACCTATAGGTGAATAATTTAACTGATGCTAACTTTTGTGAGCTATAACACATTATTTTTTGAGCGTTGACACATAATTTTTTTGCTATTTTTAGTCATTTCTCCCCATTGTTTAATATTTTCATGAAAACAAAAATTCATGATTTCTTGAGTTATAACACATTATTTTTGGCCATTTTAGTCATTCAGACCCAATGGCAAATAATTTTGAGGATGCCAAATTCTCGATTTTCATGAGCAATAATGCACATTTTTGTCCAATTTTAATCATTTTGACCCATTAGCAAATAATCTCAAGGATGCCAAAATTCATGATTTCATTAGCTATAACCAATAAATTTTGGCAATTTTAGTCATTTCACCCATTTGCAAAATAATTTCACTAATGCTAAAATTTATAATTTCATGAGCTATAATGCATGATTTTTGGCCATTTGACCCATTAGCAAATAATTTCATGGATGCCAAAATTCATACTTTCATGAGTTATAACGCATGACTTTTGGCCATTTTTAGTTGTTGCAACACATTTGTAAATAAATTTGTGGATGCTAAAATTCACAATTTCATGAGCTATAATGCATAATTTTTGGCCATTTTTTTATCATTTTGGCCAATTTGCAAAATAATTTCATGGAGGAAAAATTCATAATTTTATATCAATAATCCATAATTTTAATCAATTTTAGTCATTTCGACACATGGAAAAATAACTTCATTGAAGCCAAAATTCACGATTCATTGAGGCCAAAATTCACAATTACATGAGCTATAATACACAATTTTTGGCCATTTTAGTCTTTTGACCCATTGCCAAATATTTCATGGACTCCAAATCCATGATTCCATTAACTATAATCCACTATTTTTAGTCGTTTTGATCCACTGACAAATAATTTCACTAAGGCCAAATTTCACGCTTTATGAGTTATAACATTTAATTTGGCTATTTTAGTCATTTCGATCCATTAGTAAATAATTTTATGGAATCCAAAATTAACAATTTCAGAGCTATATTTCATAATTTTTGGCCATTTTTAGTTTGACCCATTGGCAAATAATTTCACTTTGGCCAAAATTCATGATTCATTAGCTATAACAAATGATTTTTGCCTATTCTTTCACATTTCATCCCATTGTTTAATAATTTCATGAAGACAAAAATTCATGATTTTATTAGCTATAACACTTGATTTTTGGCCATTTTAGTCATTTGGATCCATTGGCAAATAATTTGGTGGATGCCAAAATTACTATTTTTATGAGCTATAATGCACGATTATTGTCCAATTTTAGTCATTTTGACCCATTGGTAAATAACTTAATTTAGGCCAAAACTCACGATTTCATTGGCTCTAACCCTCAATTTTTAGCAATTCTCAGTCGATTCAACCGATTAGCAAATAATTTTGCTGATGGTAAAATTTATGATTTTTTTAAGCTATAATGGAAAACTTTGTGGCCATTTTTAGTCTTTTTGACCCATTGACAAATAATTTCGTGGATGCCAAAATTCACAATTTCATGAGCTATAACACATTATTTTTGGCCATTTTAGTCATTTTGACCCTTTGATAGATAATTTCATGGATGCCAATATTCATGATTTTATGAGCTATAATGCAAAGTGCCTGTCCTTTTTTGTCATTTTGACCCTTTGATAGATAATTTCGCGGAGGCCAAAATTCATGATTTCATGAACTGTAAAGCACGATTTTTATTAATTTTAGTAGTTTTGACCTATATGCAAATTTCAACAGGCTATTTTTAGTCATTTCAAGAGCTATAACCCTCGATTTTTGGCAATTTATAGTCGTTTCAACCCATTGGCAAATAATTTCATGGAGGCTAAAATTAATGATTTCATGAGCTATAATACATAATTTTTGGCTATTTTTAGTTGTTTTCACCCATTAACAAATAATTTTGTGGAGGCTAAAATCCATGATTTTATGAGCTATAACACACGATTTTTAGTCTTTTTAGTCGTTTTGTCCTATTTTTAATAGTTCATGAAGATAAAATTAACTATTTCATGAGGTATAACAAACTTTTGGCCATTTTGTCACTTGGACCCATTCGTAATTAATTTCATAGATGCCAAAATTCATGATTTCATGAGCTATAACACATGATTTTTGTCCAATTTTATTCATTTTACCTATTGGTAAATAATTTTATGGATGCCAAAATTCATGATTTCATTAGCTATATTCCACAATTTTAGCCATTTTTAGTCTTTTGACCCATGGGCAATAATTTCTTAGGGGATGAAAATTCACAATTTCATAAGCTATAAAGCACAATTTTTATAATTTTTAGTTATTTTGACCTATAGTAAATAATTTCATGGAGGCAAAAATACACAATTTCATTATCTATAATCCACGATTTTTGGCAATTTTAATTATTTTGACCTATAGTAAATAATTTCACTAAGGCCAAAATTTACGATTTTGTGAGAAGTAACACAAGATTTTGGCTATTTTTAGTCATCTCAGCCAGTAGGTGAATAATTTCAGTGAGGGCAAAATTAATGATTTTATAAGCTATGACACATGATTTTTGACCATTTTTTGTCATTTCGACATTGGCAAATAATTTTGGAGGTAAAAATTCATGATTTCATGAGCTATAACGCACGATTTTTTCCCTTTTTAGTCATTTTGACCCATTAGTAAATAATTTCATGGATGCTAAAATTCATGATTTCATGAGCGATAACTCACGATTTTGGGCAATTTTTAGTCACTTCAACCCATTGGTCAAATAAATTCATGAAGGCCAAATTTCATTATTTCATGAGCTATAACACACGATTTTTCACCTTTTTAATCATTTTGACCCATTGACAAATAATTTGGAGGCAAAATTCATGATTTTATGAGCTATGTAGCATAATTTTTTCCCATTTCTAGTCATTTTGGCTCATTGTTAAATAATTTCATGAAGACAAAAATTCATGATTTTATGAGCTATAACAAATGATTTTTGACCAACTTAAGTCGTTTGGATCCATGGGCAAATAATTTTATAGATGCTAAAATTATAATTTTATGAGCTATAACGCATGATTTTTTTCATTGTAGTCATTTTGACCCATTGGCAAATAATTCTATGGAGGCCAAAATTCACGATTTATTAGCTATAACCAACGATTTTTTTATAATTTTTAGTCATTTCATCCCATAGGCGAATAATTTCACTGAGGCCAAAATTCAAGATTTCTTTAGCTATAATGCATGATTTTAGACTATTTTAAGCCATTTTAACCCATTGGAAAATAATTTCATTGATGCTAAAATTCCGATTTCATGAGCTATAATGCATGATTTTTGACCATTTTTAGTTATTTTAAACCATTGATAAATAATTTTGTGGATGCCAAAATTCACAACTTAATGGGCTATAATGCACGATTTTAGGCCATTTTAGTCATTTCAACCCATATTCATGATTTCATTAGCTATAATGCATGATTTTTGGCATATTTTAGTCATTTCAACCCATAGGAAAATAATTTTATTCAAGCTAAAATTTTGATTTCGCTCGATATAATGCACGCATTTTTGCTATTTTCATTGTTTCGACCAATTGGTAAATAATTATCATGAAGCCAAAATTCACAATATTATAAACTATAATGCATGATTTTTGGCCCTTCTTTTCATTTTGGCCCTTTGGCAAATAATTTCATGGAGGCCAAAATTCACTATTTAATGAGCTATATAATAGATTATTTTAGCATTTTCAGTCATTTTGATCCATAGGTGAATAATTTCATGAGGCCAAAATTCAAGATGCCATAAGCTATAATGCATGATTTTGGCTTTTTAGTCATTTCGCTCCATTGGCAAAGAATTTCACGAAGGCCAAAATTTACAATTTCTTGAGTTATAACGACGCTTTTTGCCATTTTAGTCATTTTAACCCATTGGAAAATAATTTTGTGGATGCCAAAATCATGATTTTATGAGCTATAACGCCAATTTTAGCCATATTTAGTTATTTTGACCCTTTGACAAAAAACTCGCAAAAGCCAAAATTCATGATTTCATGAGCTATAATACACTATTTTTGGATATTTTAGTCATTTAGGTCCATTAGTAAATAATTTTATTGAGATAAAAATACATGATTTCATGAGCTATAACGCATGATTTTTTACAATTTTAGTCCTTTCGGCCTATAGAAAAATAATTTCATGGACTCCAAAATTTGTGAATTCAATGAGCTATATTTAATGAAGGACAAAATTCATGATTTTCATGGGCTATAACATATGAGTTTTTCCAAGTTTCACCAAGTTTCAACCCATTAGAAAATAATTTCGATGCATGATATTTTGGCCTCTTTTTTCATTTTGACCATTTGGCAAATAACTTCATGAAGGCTAAAATTTAAGATTTCATGAGCTATAACACAAGATTTTCTCGCCTTTTAGGCATTTTGAAACATAGGCAAGTAATTCACTTAGGCCAAAATTCAAGATTTCATGAGCTATAATGCACGATTTTTGTCCTTTTTTAGTCGCTTTGTCCGATTGTCAAATAATTTCATAGAGAGAAAATTTCAAGATTTTATGCACTATTAACACATAATTTTTATTATTTTAGTCATTTTGATCCAATGCAAATAATTTTGTGGATTCCAAAATTCACGATTTTTTGAGCTATAACGACGATTTTTGGCTATTTTTATTGTTTTGACCCATTATCAATAATTTCATGGTTGCAAAAATTCCCAATTTCATGAACTATAACAGATAATTTTGGCTATTTTAGTCATTTATTTCACTGAGGCCAAAATTCAAGATTTCATGAATTGTAATGCATGATTTTTGTCCCTTTTAGTCATTTTCGTCTGATTGGTAAATAATTTTATAGAGAAATAATTTCAAGATTTTATGACTATAACACAATTTTTGGCTATTTTAGTCATTTTTATCAATTGCAAATAATTTCGTGGATTCTAAAATTCAATTTCATGAGCTATAACGACGATTTTTGGCTATTTTTGTTGTTTCACCCATTGCAAATAATTTCATGGATGCTAAAATTTCAATTTCATGAACTATAATGCATGATTTTGGCCCTTCTTTTCATTTTGGCCCTTTGGCAAATATTTTATGGAGACCAAAATTCACTATTTAATGAGCTATATAATAGATTATTTTAGCATTTTCCATCATTTTGATCCATAGGTGAATAATTTCACCGAGGCCAAAATTCAAGATGCCATAAGCTATAATGCATGATTTTGGCTTTTTAGTCATTTCGCTCCATTGGCAAAGAATTTCACGAAGGCCAAAATTTACAATTTCTTGAGTTATAACGACGCTTTTTGCCATTTTAGTCATTTAGACCCATTGGCAAATAATTTTGTGGATGCCAAAATCATGATTTTATGAGCTATAACGCTCAATTTTTAGCCATATTTAGTTATTTTGACCCTTTGACAAAAAACTCGCCAAAATTCACGATTTCAAACAGCTAATACACTATTTTTGGATATTTTAGTCATTTAGGTCCATTAGTAAACAATTTTATTGAGATAAAAATACATGATTTCATGAGCTATAACGATGATTTTTTACAATTTTAGTCCTTTCGCCTATAGAAAAATAATTTCATGGACTCCAAAATTTGTGAATTCATGAGCTATATTTAATGAAGGACAAAATTCATGATTTTCATGGGCTATAACATATGAGTTTTTCCAAGTTTCGGCCAAGTTCAACCCATTAGAAAATAATTTGATGCATGATATTTTGGCCTCTTTTTTCATTTTGACCATTTGGCAAATAACTTCATGAAGGCTAAAATTTAAGATTTCATGAGCTATAACACAAGATTTTCTCGCCTTTTAGGCATTTTGAAACATAGGCAAGTAATTCACTTAGGCCAAAATTCAAGATTTCATGAGCTATAATGCATGATTTTTGTCCTTTTTTCGGCCGCTTTGTCCGATTGTCAAATAATTTCATAGAGAGAAAATTTCAAGATTTTATGCACTATTAACACATAATTTTGGCTATATTTTAGTCATTTTGATCCAATGCAAATAAGTTTGTGGATTCCAAAATTCACGATTTTTGAGCTATAACGACGCTTTTGGCTATTTTTATTGTTTTGACCCATTACCAATAATTTCATGGTTGCAAAAATTCCCAATTTCATGAACTATAACAGATAATTTTGGCTATTTTAGTCATTTAATTTCAGAGGCCAAAATTCAAGATTTCATGAATTGTAATGCATGATTTTTGTCCTTTTTAGTCATTTCATTCGATTGGTAAATAATTTTATAGAGAAATAATTTCAAGATTTTATGCACTATAACACAATTTTTGGCTATTTTCAGTCATTTTTATCAATTGCAAATAATTTCGTGGATTCTAAAATTCACATTTTCATGAGCTATAACGACGCATTTTTGGCTATTTTTGTTGTTTCACCCATTGTCAATAATTTCATGGATGCTAAAATTTCAATTTCATGAACTATAACAGATAATTTTGGCTATTTTAGTCATTTTAACCCATTGTCAATAATTTTATGGATGCCAAAATTCTTGATTCATGAGCTATAATGCAAAAGTTTTGGGCATTTCTAGTCATTTTGACCCATTGACAAATAATTTCATAGGTGCTAAAATTCACGATTTCATGAGCTATAACGATAATTTTGGCCTTTTTAGTCATTTCACCCATTGACAAATAATTTCATCTATGTTAGAATTCAAAATTTCATGAACTATGATACATGATTTTTCACATTTTTATCATTTTACCATGGGCAAATAATTTCACAGAGGCTAAAATTCACGATTTCATGAGCTATATTGCTCAAAATTTAGCAATTTTTGTCATTTTACCATTGTTAAATAATTACATACATGCCAACATCATGATTTCATGAGCCATAACACACGATTTTTGGCCATTTTAGTCATTTTGACCCATTATCAATAATTTCATGGAGGCCAAAATTCATGATTTCATTAGCTATAACCTATAATTTTGCCTATTTTTAGTGGTTTTGACCTATTGGCATAGAACTTTGGAGGCTAAAATTCACAATATCTTGAGCTATGACGACGATTTTTGGCCATTTTAGTCATTTTGACCCTTTAGCAAATAATTTTGTGGATGCCAAAATTCACAAATTTATGAGGTATAACATACGATTATTGGGCTTGTTAGTCATTTCAACCCTAGGGAAATAATTTCACTTAGGCCAAAATTCACAATTTCATTATCTATAATGTACGACATTTTGTCATTTTAACCCATTAGCAAAACAATTCGTGGAGATCAAAATTCACAATTTTATAAGCTATAACGCATTATTTTTGGCCATTTTAGTTGTTTTGACCCATTGCCGCTTAGTTTCAGACATGCCAAAATTCATAATTTCATGATTTATAGCCAAAATTCATAATTTCATGAACTATAACACACAATTTTGGCTATTTTTAGTTTTCAAGCCATTGGTAAATAATTGCATGGATGCCAAGATTCACTAATTCATGAGCTATAATGCATGATTTTTGGCCATTTTAGTCATTTTGACCTATTGGTAAAGTATTTCATGGTGGCTAAAATTCACATTTCATGAGCTATATTGCTGACTTTTGGCCAAGATAGTTGTTCGCCCTTTGGCAAATAATTTTACAGAGGCCCAACTTCACAATAACCCACGATTTTTATCGTTTCTAGACATTTTAACTCATTAGTAAATAATTTCATGGATGCCAAAATTCATGATTTTCATGGCTATAATGCATGATTTTTGGCCATTTTAGTCAATTTGACCCATAAGCAAATAAATCACGAGGCCAAAATTCATGATTTCATGAGCTATAACGCATAATTTTGGCCTTTTTAGTCATTCCTACCCATTAGTAAATAATTTTATGGACACAAACATTCACAACTTCATGAGCTATAATGCTCGATTTTTGGCTATTTTAGTCATTTTGACCCATTGGCAAATAATTTCATGGATGCTAAAATTCATGATATTAATGGGCTATGCACGATTTTTGGCCATTTTTAGTCTTTTCACCCATTGGTAAATAATTTCATGGAGATAAATTCACGATTTCATGAGCTATGATACATGATTTTTGTCCATTTTAGTCATTTTGACCCATTAGCTAATAATATCATGGATGAAAAATTTAGGATTTTATGAGCTATAATGCATGATTTTTGGCCATATTTAGTCATTTCAAAGAATTGATAAATAGTATCGTGGATGCTAAAATTCATGATTTCATTAGCTATAACCTATAATTTTTGCCTATTTTAGTCATTTTGACCCATTAGCAAATAATTTCATGGATACCAAAATTCACAAATTTTAAAGCCATAACACACAAGTTTTTCAATGTTTGCTCATTTTAAGCCATTGACAAATAATTTTATAGAGGCCAAAATTCACAATTTCATCTGCTATAATACACGATTTTCGATTATTTTAGTCATTTTGACCCATTGGTGAATAATTTCAAGGATGCCAAAATTCATGATTTCATGAGCTATAACACATAATTTTGGCCATTTTAGTCATTCGACCCATTGACAAATAATTTCATCTATGTTAGAATTCAAAATTTCATGAACTATGATACATGATTTTTCACATTTTTATCATTTTCGCTCATTGGCAAATAATTTCACAGAGGCTAAAATTCACATTTCATGAGCTCTATTGCTCAAAATTTAGCAATTTTTGTCATTTTACCATTGTTAAATAATTACATACATGCCAACATCATGATTTCATGAGCCATAACACACGATTTTTGGCCCGTTTAAGTCATTTCACCCTATCGGCAAATAATTTCATGGAGGCCAAAATTCATGATTTCATTAGCTATAACCTATAATTTTGCCTATTTTTAGTGGTTTTGACCTATTGGCATAGAACTTTGGAGGCTAAAATTCACAATATCTTGAGCTATGACGACGATTTTTGGCCATTTTAGTCATTTTGACCCTTTAGCAAATAATTTTGTGGATGCCAAAATTCACAAATTTATGAGGTATAACATAATGATTATTAAGTTGTTAGTCGCTTCAACCCTAGGGAAATAATTTCACTTAGGCCAAAATTCACAATTTCATTATCTATAATGTACGATTATTTTGTCATTTTAACCCATTAGCAAAACAATTCGTGGAGATCACAATTCACAATTTTATAAGCTATAACGCATTATTTTTGGCCATTTTTAGTTGTTTTGACCCATTGCCAGTTAGTTTCGTACATGCCAAAATTCATAATTTCATGATTTATAGCCAAAATTCATAATTTCATGAACTATAACACACAATTTTTGGCTATTTTTAGTTTTCAAGCCATTGGTAAATAATTGCATGGATGCCAAGATTCACGAATTCATGAGCTGTAATGCACAATTGTTGGCAATTTTTAGTCACTTTGACCTATTGGTAAAGTATTTCATGGTGGCTAAAATTCACAATTTCATGAGCTATATTGCCTGACTTTTGGCCAGTATTAGTTGTTCGGCCCTTTGGCAAATAATTTTACAGAGGCCCAACTTCACAATAACCCACGATTTTTTATCGTTTCTAGACATTTTAACTCATTAGTAAATAATTTCATGGATGCCAAAAATCATGTTTCATTGGGTATAATGCATGATTTTTGGCCATTTTTAGTCAATTTGACCCATAAGCAAATAAATCACGTAGGCCAAAATTCATGATTTCATGAGCTATAACGCATAATTTTTGGCCTTTTTTAGTCATTCCTACCCATTAGTAAATAATTTTATGGACACAAACATTCACAACTTCATGAGCGATAATGCTCGATTTTTGGCTATTTTTAGTCATTTTGACCCATTGGCAAATAATTTCATGGATGCTAAAATTCATGATATTAATGGGCTATGCACGATTTTTGGCCATTTTTAGTCTTTCGACCCATTGGTAAATAATTTCATGGAGATAAATTTACGATTTCATGAGCTATGATACATGATTTTTGTCCATTTTTAGTCATTTTGACCCATTAGCTAATAATATCATGGATGAAAAAATTTAGGATTTTATGAGCTATAATGCATGATTTTTGGCCATATTTAGTCATTCGACCCAGTGATAAATAATTTCGTGGATGTCAGAATTTATGATTTCACAATTTTATGAGCTATAACACACGATTTTTTGCCTTTTTTTAGTCATTTTGACCCATTAGTAAATAATTTCATGGATACCAAAATTCACAAATTTTAAAGCCATAACACACAAGTTTTTCAATGTTTGCTCATTTTAAGCCATTGACAAATAATTTTATAGAGGCCAAAATTCACAATTTCATCTGCTATAATACACGATTTCTGTGCCATTTTTAGTCATTTTGACCCATTGGTGAATAATTTCAAGGATGCCAAAATTCATGATTTTCATGAGCTATAACACATAATTATTGGCCATTTTAAGTAATTTCGACCCATTGTCAAATAATTTTATAGAGGCCAAAATTCACAATTTAATTGGTGATGACCAATGATTTTTGGCTTATTTTAGTCGTTTCAACCCATAAGCAAATAATTTCACTTAGGCCAAAAATATTGATTTAAATAGCTATAATGCACGATTTTAGCCCACTTCTAGGCGGCCCCTTAGAGAATAAATTTATGAACTCCAAAATTAGCGATTTCATGAGCTATAATGCATGATTTTTTGCTATTATTTGTTATTTCGACCCGTTGCCGAATAATTTCAACTAAGGCCAAAATTAATGATTTCATGAGCTATAAGGAATGTTTTTGGTCATTTGTAGTCGTTTCAACCTATTCCTAATTAATTTCGCGTAGGCCAAAATTCACGATTTCATCGGCTATAACGCGTGATTTTTTGCCATCTTTAGTCATTCTGACCCATTGGCAAATAATTTCGTGGATGCTAGAATTCATGATTTCATGAGCTATAATGCACAATTTATGGCCATTTTTAGCCATTCTGTCCCACTGGCAAATAATTTTCTGGATGCCAAAATTCAAAATTATATGGGCTATAATGCACGATTTTTTTGCCATTTTTAGTCATTTCAAAGAATTGATAAATAGTATCGTGGATGCTAAAATTCACAATAACGCATGGTTTTTGGCCACTTTTTGTTGTTGCCACCCTCCGGCAAATAATTTCGTGAAGGGCAAAATTCATGATTTCATGCCATAAAGTATGATATGTGGCCATTTTTAGTCATTTTGATTCATTGTCCGATAATATCGTGGGTCCCAAAATTTACTATTTTCATGAGCCATAACGCATGATTTTTGGCCATTTTTAGTAATTATGACCCATTAGTAAATAATTTCATGAAGATAAAAATTCATGATTGCATGACTATAACACACGATTTTTTGCCATTTATAGTCATTTTGACCCATTGATAAATAATTTCTTTCATGCCAAAATCATGATTTTCATGAGCTATAACACACGATTTTTAGCCTTTTTTAGTCATTTTGACCCATTGTCAAATAATTTCATGGATACCAAAATTCACAATTTTTTAAGCTATAACACACAAGTTTTTTCAATGTTTGCTTATTTTTACCCATTGACATATAAATTTGCGAGGCCAAAATACACAATTTCATTTGCTATAATGCACGATTTCTGTGCCATTTTTAGTCATTTTGACCCATTGGTAAATAATTTCAAGGATGCCAAAATTCATGATTTTCATGAGCTATAACGCATAATTTTAGGCCATTTTAAGTCATTTCAACCCATTGGCAAATAATTTTATAGAGGCCAAAATTCACAATTTAATTAGTAATGGACCACAATTTTTGGCTTATTTTTGTCGTTTCAACCCATAAGCAAATAATTTCGCTTAGGCCAAAATTCTTGATTTCAATAGCTATAATGCACGAATTTAGGCCTCTTTTAGGTACTTCGGCCCCTTGGCGAATAAATTTATGGACTCCAAAATTAGCAATTTCATGAGATATAATGCACGATTTTTTACTATTATTTGTTGTTTCGACCCGTTGGCGAATAATTTCACTAAGGCCCAAATTAATAATTTCGTGAGCTATAAGGCACGTTTTTTGGTCATTTGTAGTCATTTCAACCTATTGCTAAATAACTTCGTGGATGCCGAAATTCAAGATTCATCGGCTATAACGCATGATTTTTGGCCAACTTTAGTCGTTCTGATCCGTTGGCAAATAAATTCGTGGATGCTAGAATTCACGATTTCATGAGCTATAATGCACAATTTATGGCCTTCCTTTAGCCATTCCGTCTGCTATAAATAATTTTCTCGATGCCAAAATTCACAATTACATAGGCTATAATGCACGATTTTTTGCCATTTTTAGTCATTTTAAAGAATTGATAAATAGCATCGTGGATGCTAAAATTTACTATTTCATGAGGTATAACGCATGGTTTTGGCCACTTTTGTTGTTGCCACCCTCGCAAATAATTTCGTGAAGGGCAAAATTCACGATTTCATGCTATAAAGTATGATATGTGGCCATTTTAGTCATTTTGATCCATTGTCCGATAATAACATGGGTCCCAAAATTTACCATTTTCATGAGCCATAACGATGATTTTTGCCATTTTAGTAATTTTGACCCATTAGTAAATAATTTCGTGAAGCCAAAATTCATGATGGCATGACTTTAGCACACCATTTTTGGCCATTTATAGTCATTTTGACCCATTGGTAACTAATTTCTTTGATGCGAAAATCATGATTTCATGAGCTATAATGCACCATTTTGACCCTTTTAGCAAATTATTTTTGGGCCAAAATTCATGAATTCATTAGTTAGCCCATGATTTTGGCAATTTTAGTCATTTTGACTCTTGGGCAATTAATTTCACTAAGGTCAAAATTCACAAATTTATTGGCACTAATGCACGTTTTAGGCCATTTTAGTCATTTCAACCCATTGGCAAATAATTTCACTAAGGACAAAATTCACAATTTCATGAGCTATAATGCATGATTTTTGGCCATCGTTAGTTATTTTGTCCCATTAACAAATAATTTTGCAGAGGCTAAAATCCATGATTTTCATGAGCTATTACATATGATTTTTACCATTTTAGTCATTTTGACACAATGGCAAATAATTTCACTGGATGCCAAAATTCATGATTTTTAAGAGCTATAACATACGATTTTTGGCCATTTTAGTCATTTTGACCCATTGACAAATAATGTTATGCAGATTAACATTCATAATTTCATAAGCTATAGCCCACGATTTTTGCCAATTTTAATTGTTTCGACTTACTTAAATAATTTCACTAAGCTCAAAGTTCACAATTTTATTAGCAATGATGCAAAATTTTAGGCCAATTTTAGACATTTTGGCCCATTAGCAAATAATTTCATGGACTCTAAAATTCACGATTCCATGAGCTATATTCCATAGAGGCCAAACATACAATTTCATTAGCTAAAATCCATAATTTTTGCCATTTTAGTCATTTTAGTCATTTTAAATAATTTCACTAAGACCAAAATTCATGATTTCATGGGCTACAATGCATGATTTTTGGCCATCGTTAGTTATTTTGTCCCATTAACAAATAATTTTGCAGAGGCTAAAATCCATGAGTTTTCGACATTTTTAGTCATTTTGACCCGTGTGTAAACAATTTCATGGATACAAAAATAAACGATTTCATGAGCTATAACGCAACATTTTTGCTATTTTTAGTCATTTCGGCCCGTTTGAAAAAAAAAATTCATGAACTCCAACATTACAAAGTCATGAGCTATAACCAACTGAGGACAAAATTCACTATTTTTACTTTGAGCAATAATGCACAAATTTTGGCCATTTTAGTCATTTTGACCCATTGAAAAATAATTTTAGGGATGTTAGAATTCATGATTTCATGAACTATGACGTAATAACATATTTTGGCTATTTTTTCATTTTGACCATTTAGCAAATAATTTTGTGGATGCTAAAATTCACAATTTCATGAGCTATAACACATGATTTTTGGCCATTTTAGTCATTTTGACCCATACTAAATAATTTCACTAAGGCCTAAATTTAGGATTATATGAGCTATAATGCAAGATTTTGGTTATTTTAGTCATTCTGCTCCATTGCCAAATAATTTCGTGGAGGCCAAAATTTATGATTTTATGAGCTATAACACATGATTTTTGGCAATTTTAGTTATTTTAACCCATTGTCAAATATGTTCATGGATGCCAAATTCATGATTTTATGAGCTATAACGCATAATTTCTACCATTTTTAGCCATTTTCACCCATTGGCAAATAATTTTGCAAAGGCCAAAATTCACAATTTCATGAGCTATAAGGCAAGATTTTGGCCATTTTAGTCATTTTGACCCATTGGTAAATAAATTTGTAGAAGCCAAAATTTCCAATTTCATGATCAAGAACGTATGATTTTGTGCCATTTTTAATTTTTGACACTTTGGCAAATAATTTTTGGGGACAAAAAATCATGATTTCATAACCTATATATGAGACACAATTTTTGACCATTTATAGTCATTTTGACCCATTGGAAAATAATTTTGTGGATGCTAAAATTCACAATTTCATGAGCTATAACGAGGATTTTTTTCCAATTTTAGTTGTTTTGACCCATTGGCAAGTAATTTGTGGAGGCTAAAATTCATGATTTTGTTATAACCCACGATTGTTGGACATTTTAAGTGATTTAGACCCATTGGTAAACAATTTTATTCTTGAACAAAATGCACGATTTTAAGTGATTTAGACCCATTGGTAAACAATTGTATTGACTCCAACATTAAATTCATTAGTAATATTCGAGAGAGGCGAAATTCATGATTTTCATAAGCCCTAGCACTATTTTTGGTCATTTTATTCATTTTGACCCTTTGGAAAATAATTTCATGGATGCTAGAATTCATTATTTGATGAACTATAATGCATGATATTTTGTCCATATTTTGTTTATTTGTTTGGCAAATAATTTCAATGAGGCCAAAACAAAGGATTTCTTGAGTTATAATGCGAATTTTGGCCACTTCGGTCATTTTGTTCCATTGTCAAATAATTTAGCGTAGGCCAAAAATCATGATTTTATGAGCTATAGCATACATTTGTTGCCATATTTAGTTGTTTTGACCCATTAGTAAATAATTTCATAAAAATACACGATTTTATGAGCTATAATGCACAATTTTAACCATTTTTAGTCATTTTGACCATTAACAAATAATTTACTGGAGGTAAAATTCACAATTTCATTAGCTATTACGATGATTTTTACCATTTTTAGTCATTTTCACCCATTGGTAAGTAATTTCATAGAGATAAAAATTCATGATTTCATGAAGCTTAACGCACAATTTTACCATTTTTAGTCATTTTGATCCATATGCAAATAATTTCATGAGTGTGAAAATTCACATTTCATGAGCTATAACAAATATTTTGGCTATTTTAGTCGTTTCAATCCATTAGTAAATAATTTCATGGTTACTAAAATTCATGATTTCACTAACTTTAATGCATGATTTTTGGCTTTTTTAGCCGCTTTTGACACATTGCTAAATAATTTTATGTAGATAAAAATTCACAATTTCATGAGTTATAATGCACGATTTTTGCCATTTTTATCATTTTGACCCATTAGCAAATAATTTCATGGATGCTAAAATTCACATTTCCTAATTATAATGCACAATTTGTGGTCATTTTTGTCATTTTGACCGCTATAAAGTTCGTGACCGCCTAAAATTCACTATTTTATATGCTATAATGCATAATTTTAGGCTTTTTTAGTCGCTTGACCCATAGGCTAATAATTTCATGGATACTAAAATGCCCGATTTTGCATGAGGTATAACACATAGTTTTTATACCAATTTTAGTCGCTTTGACCCATAGGCAAATAGTTTCGAATGCCAAAATTCATGATTTCATGAGCTATAACATTATTATTAGCCATGTTTAGTCGCTTGGACCAATGGTAAATAATTTTGTGGATGTCAAAATAATGATTTCATGAGCTATAACACATTATTATTAGCCATGTTTAGTCGCTGGACCATTGGTAAATAATTTTATGGATGCCAAAATAATGATTTCATGAGCTATAACGCATGCTTTTTGACATTTTAAGCTATTTTGACCCATTGGCAAATAATTTCATGAGCTATAACACATGATTTTTGGCCATTTTAGTCATTTCGATCCATTAGAAAATAATTTTGTTGATGCTAAAATTCACAATTTCATGAACTATAATGCACGATTTTGACCTTTTTTCATTTCAACCATTTGGTAAATAATTTCACAGAGGCCTAAATTCAAGATTTCATGAGCTATAACACACAATTTTCAGCCTTTTTTAGTCATTTTGACTCATAGGAAATAATTTCACTAATAAATTTTAGGATTTCATAAGCTATAATGCACGATTTTTGCCCATTTTTATCATTTTGACCCATTAGCAAATAATTTCATGGATGCTAAAATTCACATTTCCTGAATTATAATGCACAATTTGTGGTCATTTTTTGTCATTTTGACCCGTTGGCAAATAAGTTCGCACTGCCTAAAATTCACTATTTTATATGCTATAATGCATAATTTTAGGCTTTTTTTAGTCGTTTGACCCATAGGCTAATAATTTCATGGATACTAAAATGCCTGATTTTGCATGAGGTATAACACATAGTTTTTTATACCAATTTTAGTCGTTTTGACCCATAGGCAAATAGTTTCGTGAATGCCAAAATTCATGATTTCATGAGCTATAACACATTATTATTAGCCATGTTTAGTCGTTTGGACCAATGGTAAATAATTTTGTGGATGTCAAAATAATGATTTTCATGAGCTATAACACATTATTATTAGCCATGTTTAGTCGTTTGGACCATTGGTAAATAATTTTGTGGATGCCAAAATAATGATTTTCATGAGCTATAACACATGATTTTTTGACATTTTAAGCTATTTTGACCCATTGGCAAATAATTTTCATGAGCTATAACACATGATTTTTGGCCAGCTTTAGTCATTTCGATCCATTAGAAAATAATTTTGTTGATGCTAAAATTCACAATTTCATGAACTATAATGCACGATTTTGACCTTTTTTCATTTCAACCATTTGGTAAATAATTTCATAGATGCCAAAATTCTCAATTTCATGAACTATAACACACATTTTGGCCATTTTAGTCATTTTGACTCATAGGAAATAATTTCACTAATAAATTTTAGGATTTCATAAGCTATAATGCACGATTTTTGCCCATTTTTATCATTTTGACCCATTAGTAAATAATTTCATGGATGCAAAATTCATGATTTCATGATCTATTACGCATGATTTTAGGCCATTTTAGTCATTTTGACCCATTAGTAAATAACCATATTGATGCCAATATTCACGATTTTCAAGGGAAATAGCACATGATTTTTGGTGATTTTTAGTCATTTTGACCCATTGGCAAATAATTTCATTAATGCCAAAATTCATGATTTAATGAACTATAATGCATGATTTTTGGCCATTTTAGTCATTTCGATCCGTTGGTAAATAATTTCATGGAGATAAAATTTACGATTTCATAAGCTATACCGCATGATTTTTGACCATTTTAGTCATATTCATTGCCAAATATTTTTGTCGATGCCAAAATTCATGATTTTATGAGCTATAGCATGATTTTTGCCATTTTCAATTGTTTTGACCCATTGTAAATAATTTTGTTGATGCCAAAGTTTGCACTTTCATAAACTATAACACACAATTTTTTTCACTTTTTGTCATTTCGATCCTTTAGGAAATAATTTCAGAGGCTAAAATTCTTGATTTCATTAGTTTGTAACCCATAATTTTGGCATAGTTTAGTCATTTCGACCCATAGGCAAATAATTTTTCCTAGACAAAAATTTACTATTTCATTAGCTATAATGAACGATTTTTGCCATTTTAGTCATTTAGACCCATTGGTAAGTAATTTCATAGATGCCAAAATTCTCAATTTCATGAACTATAACACACATTTTGGCCAATTTTTGTCATTTCGATCCTTTAGCAAATAATCTCATAGGGTCAGATTCATGATATCATGAGCTATATAACACTTGCTTTTGGCATTTTTAGTTAGTTTGACCCATTAACAAATAATTTCGTGAGGCCAAAACTCACAATTTCATCAGCTATAATACATGATTTTTGGAATTTTTAGTTATTTTGTTTCATTGGCAAATAGTTTTGTGGAGATAAAATTCACGATTTCATGAGCTATGACTCATGGTTTTGGCCATTTTAGTCGTTTTGACCCATTGGAAAATAATTTTGGGATGCTAAATTCATGATTTTCATGAGCTATAACGCATGATTTTTGGCCATTTTAGTCATTTTGACCCATTGGCAAATAATTTCATAGAGCCCAAAATTCATGATTTCAAGATTTATAATACATGACTTTTGGACATTTTTAGTAGTTCGACATATTGGTGAACAACTTCATGGAGAGAAAGATACATGATTTCATGAGCTATAATGCATGATTTTTGGCCATTTTAGTCATTTTGACCTATTGGAAAATAATTTTGTGGATGCCAAAATTCACAATTTCATGAGCTATAATGCATGATTTTTGGCCATTTTGACACAATGGTAATAATTCGCAGAGGCTAAAAGTCATAATTTCATGAGCTATAACGCATGATTTTTGCCATTTTAGTCATTTCAACCCATGAGTAAATAATTTCATGTTGGCTAAAATTTATGATTTCATGAGCTATAATGCATGATTTTTGGCCATTTTAGTCATTTTGACCATTTGGCAAATAATTTCATAGATGCCAAAATTCTCAATTTCATGAACTATAATGCATGATTTTTGACCATTTTAGTCATATTCATTGCCAAATATTTTTGTCGATGCCAAATTCATGATTTTATGAGCTATAACGCATGATTTTTTGCCATTTTCAATTGTTTTGACCCATTGTAAATAATTTTGTTGATGCCAAAGTTTGCACTTTCATAAACTATAACACACAATTTTTTTTCACTTTTTGTCATTTCGATCCTTTAGGAAATAATTTCGCAGAGGCTAAAATTCTTGATTTCATTAGCTGTAACCCATAATTTTTGGCATAGTTTAGTCATTTCGACCCATAGGCAAATAATTTTTCCTAGACAAAAATTTACTATTTCATTAGCTATAATGAACGATTTTTTGCCATTTTTAGTCATTTAGACCCATTGGTAAGTAATTTCATAGATGCCAAAATTCTCAATTTCATGAACTATAACACACATTTTGGCCAATTTTTGTCATTTCGATCCTTTAGCAAATAATCTCATAGGGTCAGATTCATGATATCATGAGCTATATAACACTTGCTTTTTGGCATTTTTTAGTTAGTTTGACCCATTAACAAATAATTTCTGTGAGGCCAAAACTCACAATTTCATCAGCTATAATACATGATTTTTGGAATTTTTAGTTATTTTGTTTCATTCGCAAATAGTTTTGTGGAGATAAAAATTCACGATTTCATGAGCTATGACTCATGGTTTTTGGCCATTTTTAGTCGTTTTGACCCATTGGCTAAAAAATTTATGGATGCCAAATTCATGATTTTATGAGCTACAACGCTAGATTTTGGGCATTTTTAGATATTTTGACCAATTGGCAAAAATTCAGCGAGCCCAAAATTCATGATTTCAAGATTTATAATACATGACTTTTGGACATTTTTAGTAGTTAGACATATTGGTGAACAACTTCATGGAGAGAAAGATACATGATTTCATGATCTAGAACGCAGTATTTTTGGCCATTTTGCTCTTTTGGCCTAATGAAAAATAATTTCATGGACTCTAAAATTAGTGAATTAATGAGCTATATTCAACGGAGGATAAAATTCATGATTTTCATGAGCTATAATGCATGATTTTTGGCCATTTTAGTCATTTTGACCTATTGGAAAATAATTTTGGGGATGCTAGAATTCATGATTTCATAAACTATAATGCATGATATTTTGGCTATTGTTTTATTTTGACCATTTGGCATATAATTTCATAGGGGTTTAAAATCTAGATTTCATGAGCTCTAATATCGACTTTCAATATTTTTAGTCATTTTGACTCATAGGCAACTAATTTCACTAAGGCCAAAATTTAGGATTTCATGAGCTATAATGCACGATTTTTATCTATTTTTAGTCGCTCTGTACCATTAGCTAATAATTTCATGAATGCAAAATTCATGATTTCATAAACTATAATGCATGATTTTTGGCCATTTTAGTCATTTTGACCCATGACAAATAATTTTTCGAGGCTAAAATTCATAATTTCATGAGCTATAACGCATGATTTTTGCCATTTTAGTCATTTTCACCCATTGGTAAATAATTTTGTGGATGCCAAAATTCACAATTTCATGAGCTATAATGCATGATTTTTGGCCATTTTGACACAATGGTAATAATTCGCAGAGGCTAAAAGTCATGATTTTCATGAGCTATAATGCACGATTTTTGGCCATTTTAGTCATTTTGACCCATTGGCAAATAATTTCATTAATGCCAAATTCATGATTTTCATGAGCTATAATGCATGATTTTTGGCCATTTTAGTCATTTCGATCCATTGGTAAATAATTTCATGGAGATAAAATTTACGATTTCATAAGCTATACCGCATGATTTTTGACCATTTTAGTCATATTCATTGCCAAATATTTTTGTCGATGCCAAATTCATGATTTTATGAGCTATAACGCATGATTTTTGCCATTTTCAATTGTTTTGACCCATTGTAAATAATTTTGTTGATGCCAAAGTTTGCACTTTCATAAACTATAACACACAATTTTTTTCACTTTTTGTCATTTCGATCCTTTAGCAAATAATTTCACAGAGGCTAAAATTTTGATTTCATTAGCTATAACCCATAATTTTGGCATAGTTTAGTCATTTCGACCCATAGGCAAATAATTTTTCCTAGACAAAAATTTACTATTTCATTAGCTATAATGAACGATTTTTGCCATTTTAGTCATTTAGACCCATTGGTAAGTAATTTCATAGATGCCAAAATTCTCAATTTCATGAACTATAACACACATTTTGGCCAATTTTTGTCATTTCGATCCTTTAGCAAATAATCTCATAGGGTCGATTCATGATATCATGAGCTATATAACACTTGCTTTTTGGCATTTTTTAGTTAGTTTGACCCATTAACAAATAATTTCTGTGAGGCCAAAACTCACAATTTCATCAGCTATAATACATGATTTTTGGAATTTTTAGTTATTTTGTTTCATTCGCAAATAGTTTTGTGGAGATAAAAATTCACGATTTCATGAGCTATGACTCATGGTTTTTGGCCATTTTTAGTCGTTTTGACCCATTGGCTAAAAAATTTATGGATGCCAAATTCATGATTTTATGAGCTACAACGCTAGATTTTTGGGCATTTTTAGATATTTTGACCAATTGGCAAAAAATTCGCAGAGCCCAAAATTCATGATTTCAAGATTTATAATACATGACTTTTGGACATTTTTAGTAGTTCCGACATATTGGTGAACAACTTCATGGAGAGAAAGATACATGATTTCATGATCTAGAACGCAGTATTTTTGGCCATTTTTGCTCTTTTTGGCCTAATGAAAAATAATTTCGTGGACTCTAAAATTCGTGAATTAATGAGCTATATTCAACGGAGGATAAAATTCATGATTTTCATGAGCTATAACGCAAAATTTTTGGCCTGTTTTACTCATTTTGACCTATTGGAAAATAATTTTGGGGATGCTAGAATTCATGATTTCATAAACTATAATGCATGATATTTTGGCTATTGTTTTATTTTGACCATTTGGCATATAATTTCATAGGGGTTTAAAATCTAGATTTCATGAGCTCTAATATACGACTTTCAATATTTTTTAGTCATTTTGACTCATAGGCAACTAATTTCACTAAGCCCAAAATTTAGGATTTCATGAGCTATAATGCACGATTTTTATCTATTTTTAGTCGCTCTGTACCATTAGCTAATAATTTCATGAATGCAAGAATTCATGATTTCATAACTTATTACGCACGATTTTGGCCATTTTTAGTCATTTTGACCCATGACAAATAATTTTTCTGAGGCTAAAATTCATAATTTCATGAGCTATAACGCACGATTATTAGTCATTTTTAGTCATTTACACCCATTGGAAAATAATTTTGTGGATGCCAAAATTCACAATTTCATGCGCTGTAATGCACGATTTTTGGCCATTTTGACACAATGGTAATAATTCGCAGAGGCTAAAAGTCATAATTTCATGAGCTATAATGCACGATTTTTTAGATTTTTAGTCATTTCAACCCAGAGTAAATAATTTCATGTTGGCTAAAATTTATGATTTCATGAGATATAACGCATGAATTTTGTCCTTTTTAGTCGTTTTGACCTACTGACAAATAATTTTGTGCTTGCAAAAATTCATGATTTCTTGAGCAACAACGCCTGACTTTTTGCCATTTTTAATCATTTTGAGCCATTGGAAAATTATTTGTGGAGGTGAAAATTCAAGTTCATTTTCTACAATGCATGATTTTTGGGCATTTTTAGTCGTCGTGATCCATTGGAAAATAATTTTCCTGGGCCAAAATTCACTATTTCATGAGCTATAACACACAAATTATGGCTATTTTTATCGATTTGACCCATTTTCAAATAATTTTAATGGATGCCAAAATTCACAATTTCATGAGCTGTAACGCTTGATTTCTTTGTCATTTTTAGCCATTTCAACCCATTGATAAATAATTTTGTCAAGATAAAAATTCTCGATTTCATAAGCTATAATGCTGGTTTTTGGCCATTTTTAATCGTTTTGACCCATTGAAAAATAATTTTGTGGATTCTAAAATTCATGATTTTCATGGGGTATAACACACAATTTTTAGTCATTTTCAATATTTTTGACCCATTTTCAAAAACATTTGGATGCCAAAATTCATGATTTCATGAACTATAACGCATGATTTTTGGCCATTTTAAGATTGTTTCGACCCATTGGTAAAAAATTTCATGGAGATAAAAATTCATGATTTCTACGTACGATTTTAAGCAATTTTTAGTCATTTTGATTTATTAGTAAATAATTCCGTGGATGCCAAAATTCATGATTTTCATGAGCTATAACTTATAACTTTTTATCATTTTAAGTTAGTTCGGCCCATTGTTAAATAATTTTGTGAATGCCCAAATTAAAGATTTCATGAACTATAACGAATGGTTTCTATCCTTTTTTGTTGTTTCGATCCTTTGGTAAATTATTTTGCGAAGGCTAAAGTTCATAATTTCATGAGCTATAACGCATAACTTTTTGCCTTTGAAGTCATCTTGACCCATTGGAAAATAATTTCAAGGATGCCAAAGCTCATGATTTTCATGAGATATAATGCACGATTTTTTAACATTTAAAGTCATTTCGACTCTTTGTCAAATAAAGTCATGGAGGCCAAAATTCATGATTTCATTATTTATAATGCACGCTTTTTTGCCTTTTTTATCATTTTGACCTATTGGTAAATAATTTCATTGATGCCAAAATTCACGATTTCATGAACTATAATGCCCGATATTTAGCATTTTTTGTTGTTTCGATCCTTTGGTAAATTATTTTGCGAAGGCTAAAGTTCATAATTTCATGAGCTATAACACATGATTTTTGGTCATTTATAGTAGTTTTGGCCCAGAGAAGAATAATTTCACTGAGGCTAAAATTCACAAATCTTGAGCTATAATGCATGATTTTTAGCCTTTTAGTCAATTCGTTCAATTACCAATTAGTAGAGGCAAAAATTCATGATTTTATGAACGATAGTGCATTATTTTTGGCCATTTTAGTCATTTTAACACATTGGCAAATAATTTCATGGAAGCCAAAATTAACTATTTCATGAGCTATAACACATGATTTTTGCCCATTTTAGTAATTTTGATCTATTGGGAAATAATATACAATTTTAAACATCTTTAGTCAAGCTGTCATTCCATAGTGAACAATTTTATGGAGATAATAATTCACGATTTCATGAGCTATAACACATGATTTATTGCCATTTTTAGTCATTTTAACACATTGGCAAATAATTTCATGGATTCTAAAATTAAGCGGATTCATGAGCTATATTCAACGGATACCAACATTCATGTTTTTCATGAGCTATAACACACAATTTTGGGTCATTTTTTGTCATTTCGACCATTAATAGATAATTTTGTAGATGTTAGAATTCAGAATTTCATGTACTATAAGGCATGATATTTTGGCCGGTTTTTTCATTTCGACCATTTGAAAATAGTTTTTCGGAGACTAAAATTTAAGATTTCATCAGCTAACACAATTTTAACTTTTTTAGTCATTTTGACCCATTGGCAAATAATTTCACTGATGCCAAATTTAAGGATTTCATGAGCTATAATGCTTGATTTTTGGCCTTTTTTAGTCATTTTGACCCATATACAAGTAATTTCATTGAGGCAAAAACTAAGGATTTCATGAGCTAAAATGCACAAATTTTGGCCATTTTTAAAATTTCCGTTTCATTGCTAAATAATTACACAGAGGACAAAATTCATAATTTCATAAGCTATAACGCACAATTTTTGCCAATTTTAGTCATTTTGACTCATTGATAAATATATTTATGGATCCCAAAATTCATGTGGGCTATAACGCACGATGTTTGACCATTTTAGTCATTTTGACCCATTGACAAATAAGTCACGATTTCACGATAAAAACTAATAATTCATGATTTTCATGACCTATAACGCAAAATTTGTTAACAATTTTAGTCATTTTGACCCATTGGCAAATTATTTTGCATAAGTGAAAATTCATAGTTACATGAATTATAACCCATTCATTTTCATAAGCTATAACACATGATTTATTGCCATTTTTAGTCATTTTGACCCTTTTGTAAATAATTTCACTGAGGCCAAAATTCATTATTTTATTAGCTATCACATTTTATTTTTGAAAATTTTTAGTCGCTTCAACCTATAGGCAAATAATTTCACTGCTAATATTCACGAATTTATGAGCTATAATGCATGATTTTGGCCATTTTAGTCATTTTGATTTATCGACAAATAATTTCAGAGGTCAAAATTCATGATTTTCATGAGCTATAATGCATGATTTTTAGCCTTTTTTAGTCGCTTTGACCCATTAGTAAATAATTTTGTGGATGTTATAATTCACAATTTCTGAGCTATACACATGATTTATTGCAACTTTTAGTCATTTTTACCCATTGGCAAATAATTTCACTTAGCCAAAATTTAGTATTTCACTCATTTCAGCCAATTAGCAAATAATTTCATGGATGCCAAAATTTTTGACCTCATGAGGTTTCTGAGGCCAAAATTTATGTGTTCATTTGCAATAACCCATAATTTTTAGCCATTTTTAGCTATTTTGAACCATTGGCAAATAATTTTGCGCAGGTCAAAATTTACAATTTTGATGGGCTATAACACACGATCTCTTGCAAATTTTAGTCGTTGACCTATTGGCAAATAATTTCGTGGATGCCAAAATTCACAAAATTGCAAATTTTATTCACAATTTTGGCCATTTTTAGCCATTTTGATCCATTGGTAAATAAACTCGGGGATGCCAAAATTAATGATTGCATGAGCTATAATGCATGATTTTTAGTTATTTTTTATTGTTTTGACCCATTGCTAAATAATGTCATGGATGCAAAAATTTATAATTTCATGAGCTATAACGCATTTTTGGTTTTTTTGTCGTTTCAACCCACTAGCAAATAATTTCGTGGATGCCACAATTCATGAATTCATGAGCTATGATGCACAAGTTTTGACTATTTTTGCTCATTTCGGCAAATAATTTTGTTGAGGCCAAAATTCACAGTTTTTTTAGCTTTAAAGCATGATTTTTAGCCTTTTTTTTAGTCGCTTTGACCCATTGGCAAAAAATTTCATGGATGCAAAATTTTACGATTTTCATGATATATAACACACAATTTTTGGCCATTTTAAGTTAATTTGACCCATTGGAAAATAATTTCATGGAGGACAGAATTTACAGTTTCATTAGTAAAAACTCAAGATTTCTGGCAATTTTTAGTCGTTTCGACCCAAACGCCAATAATTTAGCTAAGGCCAAAATTCACAATTTTATTGACAATAATTCATGATTTTTGGCAATTTCTAGTCATTTTGGCCCATCGGCAAATAATTTCTTGAACTCCAAATTTTGCAGTTTCATGAGCTATAATCCACGGAGGCCAAAATTTATAATTTCATTAGCTATTACCCATGATTTTTGGCCATTTTTTATCTTTTTGACCCATAAACAAATAAATTTATTGAGGTCAAAATTTATAATTTCATGAACTATAATGCACAATTATTGACCATTTTTAGCCGTTTCGACCCATTAGCAAATTATTTTGTGGATGCCAAAATTCATAATTTCATGAGCTATAACGCATAATTTTTTAACCATTTTTAGTCATTTTACCCATTGGTAAATAATTTCACAGAGACCAAAATTCACAATTTCATGAGCTATAATGCTCAATTTTTAGCTATTTTAATTATTTCACCCACATGCAAATAATTTCAATGAGGCAAAATTCATCATTTTATGAGCTATATTTTATGATTTTTGGCCATTTATAGTCTTTTGATCACTGCAAAGAATTTCATAGAGGAGAAAAATTTATGATTTTAAGAGCAAAAACGCATGATATTTTGATTTCTACCCATCGAAAAATAATTTTGCTGAGCCAAAAATCACAATTTCATATGCTATACCATACGATTTTTGGCCATTTTTTGTCATTTCGACACATTAGCAAATGATTTTTGGACTCTTAAATTCATGATTTCATTAAGTATAACCCATCATTTTTTGCTATTTTTAGTCGTTTCAACCCATAGGCAAAAAGTTTCACTGTGGCAAAAATTCAGGATTTGATGAGCTGTAACGCACAATTTAGGCCAGTTTTTAGTCGTTTTGACCAATTGATAATTTGTTTCATGGATGCCAAAATTCATGATTACATGAACTATAAGCCACGATTTTGAGCAATTTTTAGTTGTTTTGACCCCTTTGCAAATAGTTTCACAAGCTAAAATTCATGATTTCATGAGCTATATCACACGATTTTTAACCACTTTTAATCATTTTTACCAATGATAAATAATTTTTAGAGGCCAAAATTCACGTTTTCATGAGCTATAACACACAATTCTTGGCTATTTTATTAGTTGTTTTGACCCTTGGCAAATAGTTTCACAAGCTAAAATTCATGATTTCATGAGCTATATCACACGATTTTTAACCACTTTTAATCATTTTTACCCATTGATTAATAATTTTTGAAGACAAAATTCACGATTTCATGAGCTATAACACACAAATTTTGACCATTTTAGTTATTTGGACCCATTCAAAATAATTTCGTGGATGCAAAAATCACAACTTTCATGAGCTAGCACTTGATTTTTTTTCCTTCCATTTTTAATAGACCCATTGGCAAATAATTTCATGGAGGCTAAAATTCATGATTTCATTAGCTAATAACCCATGATTTTTGGCAATTTTAGCTTTTTGACCTATAGGTGAAAATTTTCATTGAGGCTAAAATTCTGATTTCATTAACTATAATGCAAGGCGTTACACTATTTTTAGTCATTTCGACCCAATGGAAAATAATTTCATGGATTCTAAAATTCCAATTTCATGAGTTGTATTCCATAGATGCCGAATTTTATGATATAATTAGCAATAACAAAAGATTTTTGGCCATTTTAATTTCTTTTGACCCATAGGCAAATAATTTCATTAATACTAAATTCATGATTCCATTAGTTATAACTCACAATTATGGGCAATTTTATTCGTTTGAGCCATTGGCAAATAATTTAATGGAGGTGAAAACTCACAATTTCATGTGCAATATTGCATGATTTTTGGCCACTTTTAATCGTTTTGACCCATTGATAAATAATTTTGCGAGGCCCAAATTCATGATTTCATGAGCTATAACACACGATTTTCTACCATTTTTAATTTTTTCTCCCATTTTTAATAATTTATTAAAGATAAATTTTAAGATTTTATGAGCTATAGCACATGATTTTTGCCATTTTATTGTTTTGACCCATTGACAAATAGTTTCTTTGATGCCAAAATCACGATTTCATGAGCTATAATGTATGATTTTTATCCATGTTTAGTCATTTTGAGCCGTTGCCAAATAATTTCATGGAGGCTAAAATTCATGAATTCATAAGCTATAACTAACGAATTTTCATAATTTTTAGTTATTTCGACACAGGCAAATAATTTCATGGAGGCTAAAATTCATGATTTCATTAGCTATAATGCATGATTTTAGGCCATTATTAGTCATTTCGACCATTAGTGAATGATCTCATGAACTTTAAAATTAGCGATTTCATGAGTTATATTTTACAAACACCAAAATTCAAGATTTAATATTTGTAATCAAAGATTTTTGGCCATTTTATTGGCAAATAATTTCACTAAGGCTAAAATTCACTATTTCATCGGCTATAACCCAAGATTTCTAGAAATACTTAGTCATTTGTACCCATTGGAAAATAATTGCACTGAGGCTAAAATTCACAATTTCATGAGCTATATCGCATGATTGTTGGCCATTTTCAGTCTTTTTGACCCATCGATAAGTACTTTGTGAGATACCTCATGATTTCATGAGCTATAATACAAGATTTTTGCCATTTTAGTCATTTCGACCCAATGGAAAATAATTTCATGGATTCTAAAATTCCAATTTCATGAGTTGTATTCCATAGATGCCGAATTTTATGATATAATTAGCAATAACAAAAGATTTTTGGCCATTTTAATTTCTTTTGACCCATAGGCAAATAATTTCATTAATACTAAATTCATGATTCCATTAGTTATAACTCACAATTATGGGCAATTTTATTCGTTTGAGCCATTGGCAAATAATTTAATGGAGGTGAAAACTCACAATTTCATGTGCAATATTGCATGATTTTTGGCCACTTTTAATCGCTTTTGACCCATTGATAAATAATTTTATGAGGCCCAAATTCATGATTTCATGAGCTATAACACCGATTTTCTACCATTTTTAATTTTTTCTCCCATTTTTAATAATTTATTAAAGATAAATTTTAAGATTTTATGAGCTATAGCACATGATTTTTTGCCAGTTTTTATTGTTTTGACCCATTGACAAATAGTTTCTTTGATGCCAAAATCACGATTTTCATGAGCTATAATGTATGATTTTTATCCATGTTTAGTCATTTTGAGCCGTTGCCAAATAATTTCATGGAGGCTAAAATTCATGAATTCATAAGCTATAACTAACGAATTTTCATAATTTTTAGTTATTTCGACCTGGAGGCAAATAATTTCACTGAGGATAAAATTTACGATTTCATTAGCTATAATGCATGATTTTAGGCCATTATTAGTCATTTCGACCATTAGTGAATGATCTCATGAACTTTAAAATTAGCGATTTCATGAGTTATATTTTACAAACACCAAAATTCAAGATTTAATATTTGTAATCAAAGATTTTTGGCCATTTTATTGGCAAATAATTTCACTAAGGCTAAAATTCACTATTTCATGGCTATAACCCAAGATTTCTAGAAATACTTAGTCATTTGTACCCATTGGAAAATAATTGCACTGAGGCTAAAATTCACAATTTCATGAGCTATATCGCATGATTGTTGGCCATTTTAGTCTTTTTGACCCATCGATAAGTACTTTGTGAGACCAAACCTCATGATTTCATGAGCTATAATACAAGATTTTTGCCATTTTAGTCATTTCAACCCATTGTTTAATAATTTTGGGATGACAAAATTTCACGCTTAATCAGCTATAATACATAAGTTTTGTCCATTTTAGGTTGTTTGGACTCATTGGTAAATAATTTCGTGGATGCCAAAATCACAACTTTCATGAGCTATAATACAAGATTTTTGCCATTTTAGTCATTTTGACCCATTGCCAAATAATTTCACAGAGGCAAAATTTCATGATTTCATTAGTTATAACTCATGATTTTTGGCAATTTTAATCATCTCGACCTATATGCAAATAGTTTCACTAAGGCTAAAATTCACGATTTCAATAGCTATAACATTGATTTTATACCATTTTTAATCATTTTGACCTATTGGTAAATAATTTAAAGACCACAAAATTCTTGACTTTATGAGTTATATTCTAAGGAGGCAAAAATTCACGATTTAATTAACTATAACCTAAAAATTTTTGCAATTTGTTTTGTCTTTTTGACCCATAGGCAAACAATTTCACTGAAGCCAAAATTCATGAATTTTAGTCATTTCCACCTAATGGTAAATAATTTTATGGATGCCTAAATTGTCAATTTTATGAGCTAAAGCGCACGATTTTTGGCCATCTTTAGTTGGTTTGACCCATTAATAAACAATTTCGTGGATGCAATAATTCACAACTGCATGAGCTATAACCCATAATTTTTCGCGACTGTTATTTGTTTTGTCGAATAGCCAAATAATTTCACTGAAGCCAAAATTCAAAATTTTATGCGCTATAATGCCCGACTTTTGGCCATTTTTAGTCATTTTGTCCCATTAACAAATAATTTTGTGCAGGCCAAAATTCATGATTTCAAGAGCTATAACACATGAATTTTCGGCCTTTTTTAGTCGTTTTGATTTATTGGCAAATAATTGATGCCAAAATTCATAATTTTATGATTTATAACGCATGATTTTTGCCATTTTTGTCATTTTGACCCATTTGCAATTATATTCATAGATGTCAAAATTCATAATTTCATAAACAATAGCATGATTTTTACCATTTTAGTTATTTTGTTGGTAATTAATTTTGTGGATTCCAAAATTCATAATTTCATGAGATATAGTACAAGATTTTTGGCCATTTTAGATATTTCAACACATTGTTTGTCATTTTGACCATTGGCAAATAATTTTATGGATGTCAAAATTCACGATTTTCAAGAGCTATAACGCACGATTTTAGCCATTTTAGTTATTTTGTTGGTAATTAATTTTGTGGATTCCAAAATTCATAATTTCATAAACAATAACGCATGATTTTTGCCATTTTTGTCATTTTGACCCATTGCCAAATAACTACATAGATCTTTGAGATTCACGATTTTCATGACCTATCTACGCACAAATTTTTAGCCATTTTAACCAAATTGGTAAATAATTTCATGGATCTTAAAATAATGATTTTCACGATTAATAATGCATACTTTTTTACCATTGTAAGTCATTTCGATCCATTAACAAATAATTTTATGGAGTCAAAATTCATGATTTCATTGCTATAATACATGAATTTTGAAAAATTTTAGTCATTTCGACCCATAGGCAAATAATTTCACTAATGCTAAAATTCAAGATTTCATGTGCTTTAATACAAAATTTTTGGCCATTTTTAGTCTTGATCCATTCGAAAATATTTCATGGAGACAAAAGTTTAGATTTTCATTAGTTATAGCCCGTAATTTTGGCAATGTTCAGTGATTTCAACCCGGAGTAAAATAATTTCATTGAGGCCAAAAGTCATGATTTCATGAGCTATAACACACGATTTTGGCTATTTTTTCTTTTTTGACCATTGGCAAATATTTTTCTAGACTCCAAAATTCACGATTTCATTAAGTACAACCTACAATTTTTGTTGTTTTTATCATCTCGAGCAATAGACAAAAGTTTCACTTAGGCCAAAATTCTTGATTTCATGAGCTATAATGCATAATTTTTGGCTATTTTAGTCATTTGATCCATTGGCAAATAATTTCACTAATGCTAAAATTTATAATTTCATGAAGACAAAAATTCATGATTTCATGAGCTATAATGCATAATTTTTGGCTATTTTAGTCATTTTGACCATTGGCAAATAATTTTATGGATGTCAAAATTCACGATTTTCATGAGCTATAATGCATGATTTTTGGCCATTTTAGTCTTTTGACCATTGGCAAATAATTTCACTAATGCTAAAATTCAAGATTTCATGAGCTATAATACACAATTTTTGGCCATTTTAGTCTTTTGACCCATTGACAAATAATTTCATGGAGGAAAAAATTCATGATTTCATGAGCTATAACACATTATTTTTGGCCATTTTAGTCTTTTGACCATTGGCAAATAATTTGGTGGATGCCAAAATTCACAATTTCATGAGCTATAATGCACGATTATTGTCCAATTTTAGTCATTTTGACCCATCAACAAATAATTTTATGCGGTCAAAATTCATGATTTTATTAGCTATAACACTTGATTTTTGGCCATTTGACCCATTAGCAAATAATTTCATGGAGACAAAAGTTTAGATTTTCATTAGTTATAGCCATAATTTTGGCAATGTTAGTGATTTCAACCCGAGTAAAATAATTTCATTGAGGCCAAAAGTCATGATTTCATGAGCTATAACACACGATTTTGGCTATTTTAGTCATTTTTCCCATTGTTTAATATTTTCATGAAAACAAAAATTCATGATTTCATTAGCTATAACCAATAAATTTTGGCAATTTTAGTCATTTCACCCATTTGCAAATAGTTTCCTAGATGCTAAAATTCATGATTTTATGAGCTATAATGCATAATTTTTGGCTATTTTAGTCATTTCGATCCATTAGTAAATAATTTTATGGATGTCAAAATTCACGATTTTCATGAGCTATAATGCATAATTTTTGGCTATTTTAGTCATTTTATGCCTTGACAAATAATTTCACGAAGGCTTAAATTCACGATTTTCATGAGCTATAACACATGATTTTTGGCCATTTTAGTCATTTTTCCCATTGTTTAATAAATTAGTGAAGAAAAAATTAAGGATTTCATGAGCTATAACACATGATTTTTGGCCATTTTTCATTTGGACACCCAATGGCAAATAGAGGATGCCAAAATATTGATTTTCATGAGCTATAATGCATGATTTTTGGCCATTTTAGTCATTTGATCCATTAACAAATAATTTTATGGATGTCAAAATTCACGATTTTCATGAGCTATAATGCACGATTATTGTCCAATTTTAGTCATTTCGACCCATTGGCAAATAATTTCATGGAGGAAAAATTCATAATTTTATATCAATAATCCATAATTTTAATCAATTTTTAGTCATTTTGACCCATTAGCAAATAATTTCATGGATGCCAAAATTCATGATTTCATGAGCTATAACACATGATTTTTGGCCATTTTTCTCATTTGGACACCCAATGGCAAATAGAGGATGCCAAAATATTGATTTTCATGAGCTATAATGCATGATTTTTATCTAATTTAAGCCATTTTGGCCCATTGGAAAGTAATCTCAAGGAAACCAAAATTCATGATTTCATTAGCTATAACCAATAAATTTTGGCAATTTTAGTCATTTTGACCTATAGGTGAATAATTTAACTGATGCTAACTTTTGTGAGCTATAACACATTATTTTTGGCCATTTTAGTCATTTCTCCCCATTGTTTAATAATTTCATGAAGACAAAAATTCATGATTTCTTGAGTTATAACACATTATTTTTGGCCATTTTTCATTTGGACACCCAATGGCAAATAGAGGATGCCAAAATATTGATTTTCATGAGCTATAATGCATGATTTTTATCTAATTTAAGCCATTTTGGCCCATTGGAAAGTAATCTCAAGGAAACCAAAATTCATGATTTCAAGAGCTATAACTCATAATTTTAGGCAATTTTGTCATTTTGACCCATAGGCAAATAATTTCACTAATGCTAAAATTCAAGATTTCATGAGCTATAACACATTATTTTTGAGCGTTGACACATAATTTTTTGCTATTTTTAGTCATTTCTCCCCATTGTTTAATATTTTCATGAAAACAAAAATTCATGATTTCTTGAGTTATAACATTATTTTTGGCCATTTTAGTCATTCGGACCCAATGGCAAATAATTTTGAGGATGCCAAATTCTCGATTTTCATGAGCAATAATGCACATTTTTGTCCAATTTTAGTCATTTTGACCCATTAGCAAATAATCTCAAGGATGCCAAAATTCATGATTTTATGAGCTATAATGCATGATTTTTGGCCATTTTAGTCATTTCAACCCATAGGCAAATAATTTCACTAATGCTAAAATTTATAATTTCATGAGCTATAATGCACGATTATTGTCCAATTTTAGTCATTTCACCCATTTGCAAAATAATTTCATGGATGCCAAAATTCATACTTTCATGAGTTATAACGCATGACTTTTGGCCATTTTAGTTGTTGCAACACATTTGTAAATAAATTTGTGGATGCTAAAATTCACAATTTCATGAGCTATAACGCAGATTTTTGACCATTTTTTTTATCATTTTGACCAATTTGCAAAATAATTTCATGGAGGAAAAATTCATAATTTTATATCAATAATCCATAATTTTAATCAATTTTTAGTCATTTCACACATGGAAAAATAACTTCATTGAAGCCAAAATTCACGATTCATTGAGGCCAAAATTCACGATTTTCATGAGCTATAATACACAATTTTTGGCCATTTTTAGTTTGACCCATTGGCAAATATTTCACTTTGGCCAAAATTCATGATTTCATTGCTATAATACATGAATTTTGAAAAATTTTAGTCATTTTGACCCATTGCCAAATATTTCATGGACTCCAAATTCATGATTCCATTAACTATAATCCACTATTTTTAGTCATTTCGACCCATAGGCAAATAATTTCACTAAGGCCAAATTTCACGGTTTTATGAGTTATAACATTTAATTTGGCTATTTTAGTCATTTGATCCATTAGTAAATAATTTTATGGAATCCAAAATTAACAATTTCAGAGCTATATTTCATAATTTTTGGCCATTTTTAGTTTGACCCATTGGCAAATAATTTCACTTTGGCCAAAATTCATGATTCATTAGCTATAACACATGATTTTTGGCCATTTTTCATTTGGACACCCAATGGCAAATAGAGGATGCCAAAATATTGATTTTCATGAGCTATAATGCATGATTTTTATCTAATTTAAGCCATTTTGGCCCATTGGAAAGTAATCTCAAGGAAACCAAAATTCATGATTTCAAGAGCTATAACTCATAATTTTAGGCAATTTTGTCATTTTGACCCATAGGCAAATAATTTCACTAATGCTAAAATTCAAGATTTCATGAGCTATAACACATTATTTTTGGCGTTGACACATAATTTTTTGCTATTTTTAGTCATTTCTCCCCATTGTTTAATATTTTCATGAAAACAAAAATTCATGATTTCTTGAGTTATAACATTATTTTTGGCCATTTTAGTCATTCGACCCAATGGCAAATAATTTTGAGGATGCCAAATTCTCGATTTTCATGAGCAATAATGCACATTTTTGTCCAATTTTAATCATTTTGACCCATTAGCAAATAATCTCAAGGATGCCAAAATTCATGATTTCATTAGCTATAACCAATAAATTTTGGCAATTTTTAGTCGTTTCGACCTATATGCTAATAATTTCACTAATGCTAAAATTTATAATTTCATGAGCTATAATGCATGATTTTTGGCCATTTGACCCATTAGCAAATAATTTCATGGATGCCAAAATTCATACTTTCATGAGTTATAACGCATGACTTTTGGCCATTTTAGTTGTTGCAACACATTTGTAAATAAATTTGTGGATGCTAAAATTCACAATTTCATGAGCTATAACGCATTTTTGACCATTTTTTTTATCATTTTGGCCAATTTGCAAAATAATTTCATGGAGGAAAAATTCATAATTTTATATCAATAATCCATAATTTTAATCAATTTTTAGTCATTTCACACATGGAAAAATAACTTCATTGAAGCCAAAATTCACGATTCATTGAGGCCAAAATTCACAATTACATGAGCTATAATACACAATTTTTGGCCATTTTTATCTTTTCGACACATTGCCAAATATTTCATGGACTCCAAATTCATGATTCCATTAACTATAATCCACTATTTTTAGTCGTTTTGATCCACGGACAAATAATTTCACTAAGGCCAAATTTCACGGTTTTATGAGTTATAACATTTAATTTGGCTATTTTTAGTCATTTCGATCCATTAGTAAATAATTTTATGGAATCCAAAATTAACAATTTCAGAGCTATATTTCATAATTTTTGGCCATTTTTAGTTTGACCCATTGGCAAATAATTTCACTTTGGCCAAAATTCATGATTCATTAGCTATAACAAATGATTTTTGCCTATTCTTTCACATTTCATCCCATTGTTTAATAATTTCATGAAGACAAAAATTCATGATTTTATTAGCTATAACACTTGATTTTTGGCCATTTTAGTCATTCGACCCAATGGCAAATAATTTTGAGGATGCCAAATTCGATTTTCATGAGCAATAATGCACATTTTTGTCCAATTTTAATCATTTTGACCCATTAGCAAATAATCTCAAGGATGCCAAAATTCATGATTTCATTAGCTATAACCAATAAATTTTGGCAATTTTTAGTCGTTTCGACCTATATGCGAATAATTTCACTAATGCTAAAATTTATAATTTCATGAGCTATAATGCATGATTTTTGGCCATTTGACCCATTAGCAAATAATTTCATGGATGCCAAAATTCATACTTGCATGAGTTATAACGCATGACTTTTGGCCATTTTAGTTGTTGCAACACATTTGTAAATAAATTTGTGGATGCTAAAATTCACAATTTCATGAGCTATAATGCATGATTTTTGGCCATTTTTTTTATCATTTTGGCCAATTTGCAAAATAATTTCATGGAGGAAAAATTCATAATTTTATATCAATAATCCATAATTTTAATCAATTTTTAGTCATTTCGACACATGGAAAAATAACTTCATTGAAGCCAAAATTCACGATTCATTGAGGCCAAAATTCACAATTACATGAGCTATAATACACAATTTTTGGCCATTTTTATCTTTTCGACACATTGCCAAATATTTCATGGACTCAAATCCATGATTCCATTAACTATAATCCACTATTTTTAGTCGTTTTGATCCACGGACAAATAATTTCACTAAGGCCAAATTTCACGCTTTATGAGTTATAACATTTAATTTGGCTATTTTTAGTCATTTCGATCCATTAGTAAATAATTTTATGGAATCCAAAATTAACAATTTCAGAGCTATATTTCATAATTTTTGGCCATTTTAGTTTGACCCATTGGCAAATAATTTCACTTTGGCCAAAATTCATGATTCGTTAGCTATAACAAATGATTTTTGCCTATTCTTTCACATTTCATCCCATTGTTTAATAATTTCATGAAGACAAAAATTCATGATTTTATTAGCTATAACACTTGATTTTTGGCCATTTTAGTCATTTGGATCCATTGGCAAATAATTTGGTGGATGCCAAAATTACTATTTTTATGAGCTATAATGCACGATTATTGTCCAATTTTAGTCATTTTGACCCATTGGTAAATAACTTAATTTAGGCCAAAACTCACGATTTCATTGGCTCTAACCCTCAATTTTTAGCAATTCTCAGTCGATTCAACCGATTAGCAAATAATTTTGCTGATGGTAAAATTTATGATTTTTTTAAGCTATAATGGAAAACTTTGTGGCCATTTTTAGTCTTTTTGACCCATTGACAAATAATTTCGTGGATGCCAAAATTCACAATTTCATGAGTGCGCACAATTTTTGGCCCTTTTTTGTCCTTTCAACATTTTAGTATAAATTCATGGATGCCAATATTCATGATTTTATGAGCTATAATGCAAAGTGCTGTCCTTTTTGTCATTTTGACCCTTTGATAGATAATTTCATGGAGGCCAAAATTCATGATTTTCATGAGCTATAATGCACGATTATTGTCCAATTTTAGTCATTTTGACCCATTAGCAAATAATTTCATGGAGGCTAAAATTAATGATTTCATGAGCTATAACACATGATTTTTGTCCAATTTTAGTCATTTCAACCCATTGGCAAATAATTTCATGGAGGCTAAAATTAATGATTTCATGAGCTATAATACATAATTTTTGGCTATTTTAGTTGTTTTCACCCATTAACAAATAATTTTGTGGAGGCTAAAATCCATGATTTTATGAGCTATAACACACGATTTTTAGTCTTTTTAGTCGTTTTGTCCTATTTTTAATAGTTCATGAAGATAAAATTAACTATTTCATGAGGTATAACAAACTTTTGGCCATTTTGTCACTTGGACCCATTCGTAATTAATTTCATAGATGCGAAATCATGATTTCATGAGCTATAACACATGATTTTTGTCCAATTTTATTCATTTTACCTATTGGTAAATAATTTTATGGATGCCAAAATTCATGATTTCATTAGCTATATTCCACAATTTTAGCCATTTTTAGTCTTTTGACCCATGGGCAATAATTTCTTAGGGGATGAAAATTCACAATTTCATAAGCTATAAAGCACAATTTTTATAATTTTTAGTTATTTTGACCTACGGAAAATAACTTCCTGGAGGCAAAAATACACAATTTCATTATCTATAATCCACGATTTTTGGCAATTTTAATTATTTTGACCTATAGTAAAATAATTTCACTAAGGCCAAAATTTACGATTTTGTGAGAAGTAACACAAGATTTTGGCTATTTTTAGTCATTTCAACCCATTGGCAAATAATTTTGGAGGTAAAATTCATGATTTTATGAGCTATAACACATGATTTTTGACCATTTTTGTCATTTCGACATTGGCAAATAATTTTGGAGGTAAAAATTCATGATTTCATGAGCTATAACGCACGATTTTTTCCCTTTTTAGTCATTTTGACCCATTAGTAAATAATTTCATGGATGCTAAAATTCATGATTTCATGAGCGATAACTCACGATTTTGGGCAATTTTTAGTCACTTCAACCCATTGGTCAAATAAATTCATGAAGGCCAAATTTCATTATTTCATGAGCTATAACACACGATTTTTCACCTTTTTTAATCATTTTGACCCATTGACAAATAATTTGGAGGCAAAATTTCATGATTTTATGAGCTATGTAGCATAATTTTTTTCCCATTTCTAGTCATTTTGGCTCATTGTTAAATAATTTCTGAAGACAACAATTAATCATTTTATGAGCTATAACAAATGATTTTTGACCAACTTAAGTCGTTTGGATCCATGGGCAAATAATTTTATAGATGCTAAAATTATAATTTTTATGAGCTATAACGCGTGATTTTTTTTCATTGTAGTCATTTTGACCCATTGGCAAATAATTCTATGGAGGCCAAAATTCACGATTTATTAGCTATAACCAACGATTTTTTATAATTTTTAGTCATTTCATCCCATAGGCGAATAATTTCACTGAGGCCAAAATTCAAGATTTCTTTAGCTATAATGCATGATTTTAGACTATTTTAAGCCATTTTAACCCACTGGAAAATAATTTCATTGATGCTAAAATTCCGATTTCATGAGCTATAATGCATGATTTTTGACCATTTTAGTTATTTTAAACCATTGATAAATAATTTTGTGGATGCCAAAATTCACAACTTAATGGGCTATAATGCACGATTTTAGGCCATTTTAGTCATTTCAACCCATATTCATGATTTCATTAGCAATAATCTATGATTTTTGGCATATTTTAGTCATTTCAACCCATAGGAAAATAATTTTATTCAGGCTAAAATTCTTGATTTCGTTCGATATAATGCACGATTTTTTGCTATTTTCAGTTGTTTCGACCAATTGGTAAATAATTATCATGAAGCCAAAATTCACAATATTATAAACTATAATGCATGATTTTTGGCCCTTCTTTTCATTTTGGCCCTTTGGCAAATAATTTTGCGGAGACCAAAATTCACTATTTAATGAGCTATATAATAGATTATTTTAGCATTTTCCAGTCATTTTGATCCATAGGTGAATAATTTCACTGAGGCCAAAATTCAAGATGCCATAAGCTATAATGCATGATTTTGGCTTTTTTTAGTCATTTCGCTCCATTGGCAAAGAATTTCACGAAGGCCAAAATTTACAATTTCTTGAGTTATAGCATACGTTTTTGCCATTTTTAGTCATTTAGACCCATTGGCAAATAATTTGTGGATGCCAAAATCATGATTTTATGAGCTATAACGCTCAATTTTTAGCCATATTTAGTTATTTTGACCCTTTGACAAAAAAACTCGCAAAAGCCAAAATTCACGATTTCAACAGTTATAATACACTATTTTTGGATATTTTAGTCATTTAGGTCCATTAGTAAATAATTTTATTGAGATAAAAATACATGATTTCATGAGCTATAGCATGATTTTTTACAATTTTAGTCCTTTCGCCTATAGAAAAATAATTTCATGGACTCCAAAATTTGTGAATTCATGAGCTATATTTAATGAAGGACAAAATTCATGATTTTCATGGGCTATAACATATGAGTTTTTCCAAGTTTCAGTCGTTTCAACCCATTAGAAAATAATTTCGATGCATGATATTTTGGCCTCTTTTTTCATTTTGACCATTTGGCAAATAACTTCATGAAGGCTAAAATTTAAGATTTCATGAGCTATAACACAAGATTTTCTGCCTTTTAGGCATTTTGAAACATAGGCAAATAATTTCACTGAGGCCAAAATTCAAGATTTCATGAGCTATAACACACGATTTTTCACCTTTTTAATCATTTTGACCCATTGGCAAATAATTTCATAGAGAGAAAATTTCAAGATTTTATGCACTATTAACACATAATTTTGGCTATTTTAGTCATTTTGATCCAATGCAAATAAGTTTGTGGATTCCAAAATTCACGATTTTTTGAGCTATAACGCACGTTTTTGGCTATTTTTATTGTTTTGACCCATTACTGAATAATTTCATGGTTGCAAAATTCCCAATTTCATGAACTATAACAGATAATTTTTGGCTATTTTAGTCATTTAATTTCACTTAGGCCAAAATTCAAGATTTCATGAGCTATAATGCATGATTTTTGTCCTTTTTTAGTCATTTTGACCCATTGGCAAATAATTTCATAGAGAGAAAATTTCAAGATTTTATGCACTATTAACACATAATTTTGGCTATTTTAGTCATTTTGATCAATGCAAATAAGTTTGTGGATTCCAAAATTCACGATTTCAACAGTTATAATACACTATTTTTGGATATTTTAGTCATTTAGGTCCATTAGTAAACAATTTTATTGAGATAAAAATACATGATTTCATGAGCTATAACGCATGATTTTTACAATTTTAGTCCTTTCGGCCTATAGAAAAATAATTTCATGGACTCCAAAATTTGTGAATTCACGAGCTATATTTAATGAAGGACAAAATTCATGATTTTCATGGGCTATAACATATGAGTTTTTCCAAGTTTCAGTCGTTTCAACCCATTAGAAAATAATTTCGATGCATGATATTTTGGCCTCTTTTTTCATTTTGACCATTTGGCAAATAACTTCATGAAGGCTAAAATTTAAGATTTCATGAGCTATAACACAAGATTTTCTGCCTTTTTAGGCATTTTGAAACATAGGCAAGTAAATTCACTTAGGCCAAAATTCAAGATTTCATGAGCTGTAATGCACGATTTTTGTCCTTTTTTCGTCGTTTTGTCTGATTGTCAAATAATTTCATAGAGAGAAAATTTCAAGATTTTATGCACTATTAACACATAATTTTTGGCTATTTTTAGTCATTTTGATCCAATGCAAATAAGTTTGTGGATTCCAAAATTCACGATTTTTTTGAGCTATAACGCACGTTTTTTGGCTATTTTTTATTGTTTTGACCCATTACTGAATAATTTCATGGTTGCAAAAATTCCCAATTTCATGAACTATAACAGATAATTTTTGGCTATTTTAGTCATTTAATTTCACTGAGGCCAAAATTCAAGATTTCATGAATTGTAATGCATGATTTTTGTCCCTTTTAGTCATTTCGCCCATTGGCAAATAATTTCATAGAGAGAAAATTTCAAGATTTTATGCACTATAACACAATTTTTGGCTATTTTCAGTCATTTTTATCAATTGCAAATAATTTCGTGGATTCTAAAATTCACGATTTTCATGAGCTATAACGCACGATTTTTGGCTATTTTTTGTTGTTTCGACCCATTGCTGAATAATTTCATGGATGCTAAAATTCTCAATTTCATGAACTATAATGATAATTTTTGGCTATTTTAGTCATTTTAACCCATTGTCAATAATTTTATGGATGCCAAAATTTTGATTCATGAGCTATAATGCAAAAGTTTTGGGCATTTCTAGTCATTTTGACCCATAGACAAATAATTTCATAGGTGCTAAAATTCACGATTTTCATGAGCTATAACGAATAAATTTTGGCCATTTTTTGTCATTTCGACCCATTGACAAATAATTTCATCTATGTTAGAATTCAAAATTTCATGAACTATGATACATGATTTTTCACATTTTTTTATCATTTCGGCTCGTTGGCAAATAATTTCACAGAGGCTAAAATTCACGATTTCATGAGCTCTATTGCTCAAAATTTAGCAATTTTTTGTCATTTTTACCATTGTTAAATAATTACATACATGCCAACATCATGATTTTCATGAGCCATAACACACGATTTTTGGCCCGTTTAAGTCATTTCGCCCTATCGGCAAATAATTTCATGGAGGCCAAAATTCATGATTTCATTAGCTATAACCTATAATTTTTGCCTATTTTTAGTGGTTTTGACCTATTGGCATAGAACTTCTTGGAGGCTAAAATTCACAATATCTTGAGCTATGACGCACGATTTTTGGCCATTTTTAGTCATTTTGACCCTTTAGCAAATAATTTTTGGATGCCAAAATTCACAATTTTATGAGGTATAACATATGATTATTGGCAGTTGTTAGTCATTTCATCCCTAGAAATAATTTCACTTATGCCAAAATTCACAATTTCATTATATAATGTACGATTATTATTTATCATTTTGACCCATTAGCAAAAATTTCCGTTGATCATAATTCACAATTTTATAAGCTATAGCATTATTTTTGGCCATTTTAGTTGTTTTGACCCATTGCGATTAGTTTCAGTACATGCCAAAATTTATAATTTCATGAGCTATAACATGATTTTTGGCAATTTTTATTTCAAGCCATTGGTAAATAATAGCATGGATGACAAGATTCCGCGAATTCCGAGGCGATGCTTATTGTTAGCAATTTTTAGTCATTTTGACCTATTGGTAAAGTATTTCATGGTGGCTAAAATTCACAATTTCATGAGCTATAATGCCGACATTTGGCAGTTTAGTTGTTCGACTCTTTGGCAAATAATTTTCTGAGAGGCCAAAATTCACAATAATCCAAAATTTTTTTATCATTTTTAATCATTTTGACTCATTAGTAAATAATTTCATGGATGCAAAAATCACGTTTCATTGGGTATAATGCATGAATTTTGGCCATTTTGGTCAATTGACCCATTCATAAAATAAATTGATGGCCAAAATTCATGATTTCATGAGCTATAACACATATTTTTGCCATTTTAGTCATTCTAACATTAGTGGATAATTTTATGGATACAAACATTCACAACTTCATGAGCTATAATGCTCGATTTTTGGCTATTTTTATCATTTTGACCCATTGGCAAATAAATTTATGGATGCTAAAATTCATGATATTAATGGAATATCTGCAGGCATTTTTAGTCTTTCAACCCATTGGTAAATAATTTCATGGAGATAAATTTATGATTTTATGAGCTATAACACATGATTTTAGTTTATTTTTACTCATTTTGACCCATTGGCTAATAATTCATGGATGCAAAATTTAAGATTTCATGAGCTATAATGCACAATTTTTGGCAATTTTTAATTATTTTGACCCAGTGGTAAATAATTCCATGGATGTCGAATTTATGATTTCATGAACTATAATATGGTTTGCCATTTTTGACATTCGACCCTTGGTAAATAATTTTGTTGAGGCAAAATTTTCGATTTTATGAGCTATAACATACGATTTTTACCTTTTTAGTCATTTTGACCCATTGGTAAATAATTTCATTGATACCAAAATTCATGATTTTTTAAGCTATAACACAAGCTTTTCAATGTCTTCTCATTTTACCCATTGACAAATAATTTCGCGAAGGCCAAAATTTACATTTCATTGCTATAATACATGATTATTGTGCCATTTTTAATCATTTTGACCCATTGGTAAATAATTTCAGGATGCCAAAATTCATGATTTCATGAGCTATACGCATAATTTTGGGATATTTTAGTAATTTTGACCCATTGGCAAATAATTTTATAGAGGCAAAATTCGATTTCATTATAATGACCCATGATTTTGGCTTATTTTAATCATTTCAACCCATAAGCAAATAATTTCACTTAGGCTAAAATTCTTGATTCAGCTATAATGCACGATTTTAGGCCACATTTAGTATTTCGGCCCCTTGGCGAATAAATTTATGGACTCAAAATTAAGCGATTTCATGAGCTATAATGCACAATTTTTGCTATTATTTGTTGTTTCGACCCATTGTGAATAAATTCACTAGGCCAAAATTAATGATTTCATGAGCTATAAGGCACATTTTTGGTCATTTGTAGTCATTTCAACCTATTGCTAAATAATTTCATTGAAAGCAAATTCAAGATTTTATAAGCTATAACGCGATTTTTTGCCATCTATAGTCGTTCGACCCATTGTAAATAATTTCGTGGATGCTAGAATTCACGATTTCATGAGCTATAATGCCAATTTATGGCCTATAATGCACGATTTTTTGCCATTTTTAGTCATTTCAAAGATTGATAAATAGTATCGTGGATGCTAAAATTCACTATTTCATGAGGAATAACACATGGTTTTGGCCACTTTTGTTGTTGCCACCCTCTGGTAAATAATTTCGTGAAGGGCAAAATTCATGATTTTCATGCCATAAAATATGATATTGGGCTTTCTAGTCATTTTGATCCATTGTCCGATAATATCGTGGGTCCCAAAATTTACCATTTTATGAGCCAACGCATGATTTTAGCTACTTTTAGTCATTTTAACCCATTAGTAAATAATTTCGTGAAGACAAAAATTCACGATTGCATGATTATAACACACGATTTTTGGCCATTTATAGTCATTTTGACCCATTGGTAAATAATTTATTTGATGCAAAAATCATGATTTCATGAGCTAAAACACGATTTTAGCCTTTTTAACTCATTTTGACCCATTAGCAAATTATTTTTGGAGGCCAAAATTCATGAATTCATTAGTTATCGCCCATGCTTTTGGCAATTTTAGTCATTTTGATCCTTGGGCAATTAATTTCACTAAGACCAAAATTCACAAATTTATTGGCACTAATGTACGATTTTAGGCCATTTTAGTCATTTCAGCTCTTAGGCAAATAATTTCGAGGCAAAAATTCACAATTTCATGAACTACAATGCACGTTTTTGGGTCATTGCTAGTCATTTTGACCCATTGATAAATAATTTTATGAAAGCCAAAACTCATGATTTCATGAGCTATTACATATGATTTTTGACCATTTTTAGTCTTTTTGACACAATGGCAAATAATTTCATGGATGCCAAATTCATAATTTTTAAGAGCTATAACATGCGATTTTTGGCCATTTTAAGTCATTCTGACCAATTGGCAAATAATTTTATGCGATTAAAATTCACAATTTCATTAGCTATAGCCCACAATTTTGGTAATTTTAATTGTTTCGACCCTTACATATAATTTCACTAAGCTCAAAGTTCAAAATTTCATTGGCAATGATGCAAAATTTTAGGCCATTTTAGTCATTTTGGCCCATTGGCAAATAATCTCATGGACTCTAAATTCATGATTTCATGAACTATATTCCATAGACATAAATTTACGATTTCATTTTAGCCATTTTAGTCATGTAAATAATTTCGAGACAAAATTCATGATTTCATGGGCTACAATGCACAATTTTGAGCCATCGTTAGTCATTTTGACCCATTAACAAATAATTTTGCGGGCCAAAATCCACTAGTTTTTGACATTTTTAGTCGTTTTGACCCGTGTGTAAACAATTTCATGGAAACAAAAATACACGATTTCATGAGCTATAACACAAGATTTTTGTTATTTTTAGTCATTTCGGCCCGTTTGAAAAAACATTCATGGACTCCAACATTACAAAGTCATGCGCTATAATCATGAGGACAAAATTCACTATTTTACAAGCTATAACGCACGATTTTTGGCTAGCTTTACTTGTTTTCGACCCATTGAAAATAATTTTAGGGATGTTAGAATTCCGATTTCATGAACTATGACCCACATTCTTTGGCTATCTTCTCATTTTGACCATTTAGCAAATAATTTTATGGGGCAAAATTAAAGATTTATGAGTTATATAGCACACGATTTTAGCCTTTTCTAGTCGTTTTGACCCATATGCAAATAATTTCACTAAGGCTTAAATTTAGGATTATATGAGCTATAATGCAAGATTTTTAGCTATTTTTAGTCATTTTGTTCCATTGCCAAATAATTTCGTTGAGGCCAAAATTTATGATTTTATGAGCTATAACGCACAATTGTTTGGGCAATTTTTAGTTATTTTTACCCATTGTCAAATATTTTCATGGATGGAAAAATTCACAATTTTTATGAGCTATAACGTACAAATTCTTACAATTTTTAGTCATTTTCACCCATTGGCAAATAATTTTGCGAAGGCCAAATTCACTATGTCATGAGCTATAAGGCAAGATTTTTGGCCATTTTTAGTCATTTCGACCCACTAGTAAATAAATTTGAAGATGCCAAAATTTCTAATTTCATGAACAATAACGTATGATTTTGTGCCAGTTTTTAATTTTTTGATACTTTGGCAAATAATTTTGTAGAGACAAAAAATCACGATTTCAAAAGCTATATATGACACGATTTTTGGCTATTTATAGTCATTTTGACCCATTGGAAAATAATTTCATGCATGCCAAAATTCATAATTTCATAAGCTCTAATAGAAGATTTTTTAGCCATTTTTAGTTGTTTTGACCAATTGGCAAGTAATTCGTGGAGGCTAAAATTCATGATTTTAAGAGTTATAACCCACGATTGTTGGACATTTTAAGTGATTTAGACCCATTGGTAAACAATTTTATTGCGAACAAAATGCACGATTTTAAGTGATTTAGACCCATTGGTAAACAATTGTATTGACTCCAACATTCATAAATTCATTAGTAATATTCCAGAGAGGCCGAAATTCATGATTTTCATAAGCCCTAACGCACTATTTTTGGTCATTTTATTCATTTTGACCCTTTGGAAAATAATTTCATGGATGCTAGAATTCATTATTTGATGAACTATAATGCATGATATTTTGTCCATATTTTTGTTTATTTGTTGGCAAATAATTTCAATGAGGCCAAAACAAAGGATTTCTTGAGTTATAATGCGAATTTTGGCCACTTTCAGTCATTTTGTTCCATTGTCAAATAATTTAACGTAGGCCAAAAATCATGATTTTATGAGCTATAACGCACAGATTTGTTGCCATATTTAGTTTTTTTAACTATTAGTAAAAAATTTCATAAAGAAAAGAATACACGATTTCATGAGCTATAACACATAATTTCTAACCATTTTTAGTCATTTTGACTCATTAACAAATACTTTACGTAGGTAAAAATTCACAATTTCATTAGCTATTACGCACGATTTTTGGCCATTTTTAGTCATTTCGACCCACTGGTAAGTAATTTCATAGAGATGAAAATTCATGATTTCAAGAGCTTTAACGCACGATTTTTGGCAATTTTTAGTCATTTTTATCTATTGGCAAATAATTTCATGAGTGTGAAAATTCACGATTTCATGAGCTATAACTATTGATTTTTGGCTATTTTAGTCGTCTCAATCCATTAGTAAATAATTTCATGGTTACCAAAATTCATGATTTCGAACTTTAATGCATGATTTTGGCTTTTTAGCCGTTTGACACATTGCTAAATAATTTTATGTAGATAAAAATTCACAATTTCATGAGTTATAATGCACGATTTTTGCCCATTTTTTATCATTTTGACCCATTAGCAAATAATTTCATGGATGCTAAAATTCACATTTCCTGAATTATAATGCACAATTTGTGGTCATTTTTTGTCATTTTGACCCGTTGGCAAATAAGTTCGCACTGCCTAAAATTCACTATTTTATATGCTATAATGCATATTTTAGGCTTTTTAGTCGTTTGACCCATAGGCTAATAATTTCATGGATACTAAAATGCACGATTTCATGAGGTATAACACATAGTTTTTATACCAATTTTAGTCGTTTGACCCATGGAAAAAATAGTTTCATGAATGCCAAAATTCATGATTTCATGAGCTATAACACATTATTATTAGCCATGTTTAGTCGTTTGGACCAATGGTAAATAATTTTGTGGATGTCAAAATAATGATTTTCATGAGCTATAACATTATTATTAGCCATGTTTAGTCGTTTGGACCATTGGTAAATAATTTTGTGGATGCCAAAATATGATTTCATGAGCTATAACATGATTTTTGACATTTTAAGCTATTTTGACCCATTGGCAAATAATTTTCATGAGCTATAACATGATTTTTGGCCAGCTTTAATTTCGATCCATTAGAAAATAATTTTGTTGATGCTAAAATTCACAATTTCATGAACTATAATGCACGATTTTGACCTTTTTTCATTTCAACCATTTGGTAAATAATTTCACGAGTAAATTTCAAGATTTCATGAGCTATAACACACAATTTTCAGCCTTTTTAGTCATTTTGACTCATAGGAAATAATTTCACTAATAAATTTTAGGATTTCATAAGCTATAATGCACGATTTTTGTCTATTTTATCATTCCTTCCCATTCATAAATAATTTCATGGATGCAAAATTCATGATTTTCATGATCTATGCATGATTTTAGGCCATTTTAGTCATTTTGACCCATTAGTAAATAACCATATTGATGCCAATATTCTGATTTTCAAGGGAAATAGCACATGATTTTTGATTTTTTAGTCATTTTGACCCATTGGCAAATAATTTCATTAATGCCAAAATTCATGATTTAATGAACTATAATGCATGATTTTTGGCCATTTTAGTCATTTCGATCCATTGGTAAATAATTTCATGGAGATAAAATTTACGATTTCATAAGCTATACCGCATGATTTTTGACCATTTTAGTCATATTCATTGCCAAATATTTTGTTGATGCCAAAATTCATGATTTTATGAGCTATAGCATGATTTTTTGCCATTTTCAATTGTTTTGACCCATTGTAAATAATTTTGTTGATGCCAAAGTTTGCACTTTCATAAACTATAACACACAATTTTTTTCACTTTTTGTCATTTCGATCCTTTAGGAAATAATTTCTTGAGGCTAAAATTCTTGATTTCATTAGCTATAACCATAATTTTGGCATAGTTTAGTCATTCGACCCATAGGCAAATAATTTTTCCTAGACAAAATTTACTATTTCATTAGCTATAATGAACGATTTTTGCCATTTTAGTCATTTTGACCCTTTAGCAAATAATCTCATAGGGTCGATTCATGATATCATGAGCTATATAACACTTGCTTTTTGGCATTTTTAGTTAGTTTGACCCATTAACAAATAATTTCTGTGAGGCCAAAATTCACATTTCATCAGCTATAATACATGATTTTTGAATTTTTAGTTATTTTGTTTCATTCAAATAGTTTTGTGGAGATAAAAATTCACGATTTCATGAGCTATGACTCATGGTTTTGGCCATTTTAGTCGTTTTGACCCATTGGCTAAAAATTTATGGATGCCAAAATTCATGATTTTATGAGCTACAACTTAGATTTTTGGTTTTAGATATTGACCAATTGGCAAAAAATTGGAGAGCCCAAAATTCATGATTTCAAGATTTATAATACATGACTTTTGGACATTTTTAGTAGTTCCGACATATTGGTGAACAACTTCATGGAGAGAAAGATACATGATTTCATGATCTAGAACAGTATTTTTGGCCATTTTGCTCTTTTTGGCCTAATGAAAAATAATTTCGTGGACTCTAAAATTCGTGAATTAATGAGCTATATTCAACGGAGGATAAAATTCATGATTTCATGAGCTATAACATAAAATTTTTGGCTGTTTACTCATTTTGACCTATTGGAAAATAATTTTGGGGATGCTAGAATTCATGATTTCATAAACTATAATGCATGATATTTTGGCTATTGTTTTATTTTGACCATTTGGCATATAATTTCATAGGGGTTTAAATCTAGATTTCATGAGCTCTAATATGACTTTCAATATTTTTAATCATTTTGACTCATAGGCAACTAATTTCACTAAGCCCAAAATTTAGGATTTCATGAGCTATAATGCATGATTTTTATCTATTTTTAGTCGCTCTGTACCATTAGCTAATAATTTCATGAATGCAAGAATTCATGATTTCATAACTTAATGCATACGATTTTGGCCATTTTAGTCATTTTGACCCATGACAAATAATTTTCTGAGGTAAAATTCATAATTTCATGAGCTATAACGCACGATTATTAGTCATTTTAGTCATTTACACCCATTGGAAAATAATTTTGTGGATGCCAAAATTCACAATTTCATCTTGTAATACGATTTTGGCCATTTTGACACAATGGTAATAATTTCAGAGGCTAAAAGTCATAATTTCATGAGCTATAATGCGATTTTTAGATTTTTAGTCATTTCAACCAGGTAAATAATTTCATGTTGGCAAAATTTATGATTTCATGAGATATAACGCATGAATTTTGTCCTTTTAGTCGTTTTGACCTCTTGACAAATAATTTTGTGCTTGCAAAAATTCATGATTTCTTGAGCAACAACGCCTGACTTTTTGCCATTTTTAATCATTTTGAGCCATTGGAAAATTATTTGTGGAGGTGAAAATTCAAGTTCATTTTCTATAATGCATGATTTTTGGCATTTTTAGTCGTTGTGATCCATTGGAAAATAATTTTCACGGGCCAAAATTCACTATTTCATGAGCTATAACACACAAATTATGGCTATTTTATCGATTTGACCCATTTTCAAATAATTTTAATGGATGCCAAAATTCACAATTTCATGAGCTATAGCGATTTCTTTGTCATTTTTAGCCATTTCAACCCATTGATAAATAATTTTGTCAAGATAAAATTCTCGATTTCATAGCTATAATCTTGGTTTTGGCCATTTTAATCGTTTTGACCCATTGAAAAATAATTTTGTGGATTCTAAAATTCATGATTTTCATGGGGTATAACACACAATTTTAGTCATTTTCAATATTTTGACCCATTTTCAAAAACATTTGGATGCCAAAATTCATGATTTTCATGAACTATAAATGATTTTGTATTTTAGATTGTTTCGACCCATTGGTAAAAAATTTCATGGAGATAAAATTCATGATTTCTACGTACGATTTTAAGCAATTTTTAGTCATTTTGATTTATTAGTAAATAATTCGTGGATGCCAAAATTCATGATTTCATGAGCTATAACTTATAACTTTTATCATTTTAAGTTAGTTCGACCCATTGTTAAATAATTTTGAATGCCCAAATTAAAGATTTCATGAACTATGAATGGTTTCTATCCTTTTTGTTGTTTCGATCCTTTGGTAAATTATTTTCTGGAAGGCTAAAGTTCATAATTTCATGAGCTATAACGCATAACTTTTGCCTTTGAAGTCATCTTGACCCATTGGAAAATAATTTTCGGATGCCAAAGCTCATGATTTTCATGAGATATAATGCGATTTTTAACATTTAAAGTCATTTCGACTCTTTGTCAAATAAAGTCATGGAGGCCAAAATTCATGATTTCATTATTTATAATGCATTTTGCCTTTTTATCATTTTGACCTATTGGTAAATAATTTCATTGATGCCAAAATTCACGATTTCATGAACTATAATGCCCGATATTTAGCATTTTTGTTGTTTCGACCCTTTGGCAAATTATTTCACGAAGGCCAAAATTAGGATTTCATGAGATGTAACACACGATTTTTGGTCATTTATAGTAGTTTTGGCCGGAAGAATAATTTCACTGAGGCTAAAATTCACAAATCTTGAGCTATAATGCATGATTAGCCTTTTTAGTCAATTCGTTCAATTACCAATTGTAGAGGCAAAAATTCATGATTTTATGAGCGATAGTGCATTATTTTTGGCCATTTTAGTCATTTTAACACATTGGCAAATAATTTTATGGAAGCCAAAATTAACTATTTCATGAGCTATAACACATGATTTTTGCCATTTTTAGTAATTTTGATCTATTGGGAAATAATATACAATTTTTAAACATCTTTTGTCGTTTAAGTCTGTTAGTGAACAATTTTATGGAGATAATAATTCACGATTTCATGAGCTACAGCACTTGATTTTTTACTATTTTTAGTCATTCCAACAAATTGAAAAATAATTTCATGGATTCTAAAATTAGCGGATTCATGAGCTATATTCAGCGGATACCAACATTCATGTTTTTCATGAGCTATAACACACAATTTTGGTCATTTTTGTCATTTCGACCATTAATAGATAATTTTGTAGATGTTAGAATTCAGAATTTCATGTACTATAAGGCATGATATTTTGGCCGGTTTTTTCATTTGACCATTTGAAAATAGTTTTCGGAGACTAAAATTTAAGATTTCATCAGCTAACACAATTTTAACTTTTTAGTCATTTTGACCCATTGGCAAATAATTCACGATGCCAAATTTAAGGATTTCATGAGCTATAATGCTTGATTTTTGGCCTTTTTAGTCATTTTGACCCATATACAAGTAATTTCATTGAGGCAAAAACTAAGGATTTCATGAGCTAAAATGCACAATTTTGGCCATTTTAAAATTTCCGTTTCATTGCTAAATAATTACCGAGGACAAAATTCATAATTTCATAAGCTATAACGCACAATTTTTGCCAATTTTAGTCATTTTGACTCATTGATAAATATATTTATGGATCCCAAAATTCATGTGGCTATAACGCTACGATGTTTGACCATTTTAGTCATTTTGACCCATTGACAAATAAGTCGATTTCACGTGATAAAAACGAATAATTCATGATTTCATGACCTATAGCATAAAATTTGTTAACAATTTTAGTCATTTTGACCCATTGGCAAATTATTTTGCATAAGTGAAAATTCATAGTTACATGAATTATAACCCATTCATTTTCATAAGCTATAACACATGATTTATTGCCATTTTTAGTCATTTTGACCCTTTTGTAAATAATTTCACGAGGCCAAAATTCATTATTTTATTAGCTATCACATTTTATTTTTGAAAATTTTTAGTCGTTTCAACCTATAGGCAAATAATTTCACTCTGGCTAATATTCACGAATTTATGAGCTATAATGCATGATTTATGGCTATTTTTAGTCATTTTGATTTATCGACAAATAATTTCGCAGAGGTCAAAATTCACGATTCATGAGCTACAGTGCATAATTTTTAGCCATGGTTAGTCGTTTTGACCCATTAGTAAATAATTTTGTGGATGTTATAATTCACAATTTCCTGAGCTATACACATGATTTATTGCAACTTTTAGTCATTTTTTACCCATTGGCAAATAATTTCACTTAGCCAAAATTTAGTATTTCACTCATTTCAGCCAATTAGCAAATAATTTCATGGATGCCAAAATTTTCGACCTCATGAGGTTTTGCAGAGGCCAAAATTTATGTGTTCATTTGCAATAACCCATAATTTTTAGCCATTTTTAGCTATTTTGAACCATTGGCAAATAATTTGCATAGGTCAAAATTTACAATTTTGATGGGCTATAACACACGATCTCTTGCAAATTTTAGTCATTGACCTATTGGCAAATAATTTCGTGGATGCCAAAATTCACAAAATTGCAAATTTTATTCACAATTTTGGCCATTTTAGCCATTTTGATCCATTGGTAAATAAACTCGGGATGCCAAAATTAATGATTGCATGAGCTATAATGCATGATTTTTAGTTATTTTTATTGTTTTGACCCATTGCTAAATAATGTCATGGATGCAAAATTTATAATTTCATGAGCTATAACGCATTTTGGTTTTGTCGTTCAACCCACTAGTAAATAATTTCGTGGATGCCACAATTCATGAATTCATGAGCTATGATGCACAAGTTTTGACTATTTTGCTCATTTCGGCAAATAATTTTGTTGAGGCCAAAATTCACAGTTTTTAGCTTTAAAGCATGATTTTTAGCCTTTTTATTAGCTTTGACCCATTGGCAAAAATTTCATGGATGCAAAATTTTACGATTTTCATGATATATAACACACAATTTTGGCCATTTTAAGTTAATTTGACCCATTGGAAAATAATTTCATGGAGGATAAAATTCTGAGTTTCATTAGTAAAACTCAAGATTTGGCAATTTTAGTCGTTTACTTAGCATAATAATTTAGCTAAGGCCAAAATTCACAATTTTATTGACAATAATTCATGATTTTGGCAATTTCTAGTCATTTTGGCCCATCGGCAAATAATTTCTTGAACTCCATTTTGCGATTTCATGAGCTATAATCCACGGAGGCCAAAATTTATAATTTCATTAGCTATTACCCATTTTTATTTTTTATCTTTTGACCCATAAACAAATAAATTTATTGAGGTCAAAATTTATAATTTCATGAACTATAATGCACAATTATTGACCATTTTTAGCCATTTGACCCATTAGCAAATTATTTTGTGGATGCCAAAATTCATAATTTCATGAGCTATAACATAATTTTTTTAACCATTTTTAGTCATTTTTACCCATTGGTAAATAATTTCACAGAGACCAAAATTCACAATTTCATGAGCTATAATGCTCAATTTTTAGCTATTTTTAATTATTTCGACCCACATGCAAATAATTTCAATGAGGCAAAATTCATCATTTTATGAGCTATATTTTATGATTTTTGGCCATTTATAGTCTTTTGATCAATTGCAAAGAATTTCATAGAGGAGAAAAATTTATGATTTTAAGAGCAAAACACATGATATTTTGATTTCTACCCATCGAAAAATAATTTTGCTGAGCCAAAATCACAATTTCATATGCTATACCATACGATTTTTGGCCATTTTTGTCATTTCGACACATTAGCAAATGATTTTGGACTCTTAAATTCATGATTTCATTAAGTACATCATTTTTGCTATTTTAGTCGTTTCAACCCATAGGCAAAAGTTTCACGTGGCAAAATTCAGGATTTGATGGTATGCTTGCTGAATTTAGGCCAGTTTTATCGTTTTGACCAATTGATAATTTGTTTCATGGATGCCAAAATTCATGATTACATGAACTATAAGCCACGATTTTGAGCAATTTTTAGTTGTTTTGACCCCTTTGCAAATAGTTTCACAAGCTAAAATTCATGATTTCATGAGCTATATCCACGATTTTTAACCACTTTTAATCATTTTTACCCAATGATAAATAATTTTTAGAGGCCAAAATTCACGTTTTCATGAGCTATAACACACAATTCTTGGCTATTTTTATTAGTTGTTTTGACCCCTTGGCAAATAGTTTCACAAGCTAAAATTCATGATTTCATGAGCTATATCATGCGATTTTTAACCACTTTTAATCATTTTTACCCATTGATTAATAATTTTTGAAGACAAAATTCACGATTTCATGAGCTATAACACACAAATTTTGACCATTTTTAGTTATTTGGACCCATTCAAAAATAATTTCGTGGATGCAAAAATCACAACTTCATGAGCTAGCACTTGATTTTTTTCCTTCCATTTTAATAGACCCATTGGCAAATAATTTCATGGAGCTAAAATTCATGATTTCATTAGCTAATAACCCATGATTTTTGGCAATTTTAGCTTTTTGACCTATAGTGAAAATTTTCATGAGGCTAAAATTACGATTTCATTAACTATAATGCAAGACGTTACTATTTTTAGTCATTCGACCCAATGGAAAATAATTTCATGGATTCTAAAATTAATTTCATGAGTTGTATTCCATAGATGCCGAATTTATGATATAATTAGCAATAACAAAAGATTTTTGGCCATTTTAATTTCTTTTGACCCATAGGCAAATAATTTCATTAATACTAAATTCATGATTCCATTAGTTATAACTCACAATTATGGGCAATTTTTATTCGTTTGAGCCATTGGCAAATAATTTAATGGAACTTCAATTTCATGTGCAATATTATGATTTTTGGCCACTTTTTCGTTTTGACCCATTGATAAATAATTTTGCGGAGGCCCAAATTCATGATTTCATACGCTATAACACACGATTTTCCATTTTAATTTTTTCTCCCATTTTTAATAATTTATTAAAGATAAATTTTAAGATTTTATGAGCTATAGCACATGATTTTTTGCCAGTTTTATTGTTTTGACCCATTGACAAATAGTTTCTTTGATGCCAAAATCACGATTTCATGAGCTATAATGTATGATTTTTATCCATGTTTAGTCATTTTGAGCGTTGCCAAATAATTTCATGGAGGCTAAAATTCATGAATTCATAAGCTATAACTAACAATTTCATAATTTTTAGTTATTTTGACACAGAGGCAAATAATTTCATGAGGATAAATTCTGATTTCATTAGCTATAATGCATGATTTTAGGCCATTATTAGTCATTCGACCATTAGTGAATGATCTCATGAACTTTAAAATTCGCGATTTCATGAGTTATATTTTACAAACACCAAAATTCAAGATTTAATATTTGTAATCAAAGATTTTTGGCATTTTATTGGCAAATAATTTCACTAAGGCTAAAATTCACTATTTCATGAGCTATAACCCAGATTTCTAGAAATACTTAGTCATTTGTACCCATTGGAAAATAATTGCCAGTGAATTCACAATTTCATGAGCTATATCGCATGATTGTTGGCCATTTTCAGTCTTTTGACCCATCGATAAGTAATTTCATGAGACCAAACCTCATGATTTCATGAGCTATAATACAAGATTTTTGCCATTTTTAGTCATTTCAACCCATTGTTTAATAATTTTGGGATGACAAAATTTCCGTTTAATCAGCCTATAATACATAAGTTTTGTCCATTTTAGTTGTTTGGACTCATTGGTAAATAATTTCGTGGATGCCAAAATCACAACTTCATGAGCTATAACGCCGATTTATGTCCACTTTTAGTTATTTTGGCCCATTGCCAAATAATTTCAGAGGCAAAAATTCATGATTTCATTAGTTATAACTCATGATTTTTGGCAATTTTTAATCATCTCGACCTATATGCAAATAGTTTCACTAAGGCTAAATTTACGATTTCAATAGCTATAACATTGATTTTATACCATTTTTAATCATTTTGACCTATTGGTAAATAATTTAAAGACCACAAAAATTCTTGACTTTATGAGTTATATTCTAAGGAGGCAAAAATTCACGATTTAATTAACTATAACCTAAAATTTTTGCAATTTGTTTTGTCTTTTGACCCATAGGCAAACAATTTCATGAAGCCAAAATTCATGAATTTTAGTCATTTCCACCTAATGGTAAATAATTTTATGGATGCCTAAATTGTCAATTTTATGAGCTAAAGCGCACGATTTTTGGCCATCTTTAGTTGGTTTTGACATTAATAAACAATTTCGTGGATGCAATAATTCACAATTTGCATGAGCTATAACCATAATTTTATTTGTTTTGTCGAATAGCCAAATAATTTCGAGCCAAAATTCAAAATTTTATGCTATAATGCCCGACTTTTGGCCATTTTTAGTCATTTTGTCCCATTAACAAATAATTTTGTGCAGGCCAAAATTCATGATTTCAAGAGCTATAACACATTTTGGCCTTTTTTAGTCGTTTTGATTTATTGGCAAATAATTGATGCCAAAATTCATAATTTTATGATTTATGCGCATGATTTTTGCCATTTTTGTCATTTTGACCCATTGCAATTATATTCATAGATGTCAAAATTCATAATTTCATAGTAATAGCATGATTTTTTACCATTTTAGTTATTTTGTTGGTAATTAATTTTGTGGATTCCAAAATTCATAATTTCATGAGATATAGTACAAGATTTTTGGCCATTGTTAGATATTTCAACACATTGTTTGTCATTTTGACCATTGGCAAATAATTTTATGGATGTCAAAATTCACGATTTTCAAGAGCTATAACATACGATTTTAGCCATTTTTAGTTATTTTTTACAATTAAATAATTTTGTGAATGCAAATTCACATTTCATGAACTATAATTCATGATTTGCATGTGCTAAAACGATGCAATTTTGGCCTTTTTAGTCATTTTGACCCATTGCCAAATAACTACATAGATCGAGATTCGATTTTCATGACCTATCACGCACAAATTTTTGCCATTTTAACCATTGGTAAATAATTTCATGGATGCCAATAATGATTTTCATGATTAATAATGCATACTTTTTACCATTGTAAGTCATTTCGATCCATTAACAAATAATTTTATGGAGTCAAAATTCATGATTTCATTGCTATAATACATGAATTTTTGAAAAATTTTAGTCATTTTGACCCATAGGCAAATAATTTCACTAATGCTAAAATTCAAGATTTCATGTGCTTTAATACAAAATTTTTGGCCATTTTAGTCTTGATCCATTCGAAAATATTTCATGGAGACAAAGTTTAGATTTTCATTAGTTATAGCCATAATTTTGGCAATGTTAAATTGATTTCAACCGGGTAAAATAATTTCATTGAGGCCAAAAGTCATGATTTCATGTTACTATAACACACGATTTTGGCTATTTTTTTTCTTTTTCGACCCATTGGCAAATATTTTTCTAGACTCCAAAATCACGATTTCATTAAGTACAACCTACAATTTTTGTTGTTTTTATCATCTCGAGCAATGACAAAAAGTTTCACTTAGGCCAAAATTCTTGATTCATGAGCTATAAATGAAAAAAATTGGCTGTTTTTAGTCATTCACCCATTGCAAATAGTTTCCTAGATGCTAAAATTCATGATTTCAAGAGCTATAACTCATAATTTTAGGCAATTTTGTCATTTTGACCCATCAACAAATAATTTATGCGGTCAAAATTCATGATTTTATGAGCTATAATGCATAATTTTGGCTATTTTTAGTCATTTTATGCACTGACAAATAATTTCACGAAGGCTTAAATTCACGATTTCATGAGCTGTAACACGATTTTGGCTATTTTCAGTCATTTTTTCCCATTGTTTAATAAATTAGTGAAGAAAAAAATTAAGGATTTCATGAGCTTTAACACATGATTTTTGGCCATTTTTCTCATTTGGACACCCAATGGCAAATAGAGGATGCCAAAATATTGATTTTCATGAGCTATAATGCATGATTTTTATCTAATTTAAGCCATTTTGGCCCATTGGAAAGTAATCTCAAGGAAACCAAAATTCATGATTTCGTTAGTTATAACCCACAATATTTGGGAACTTTTAGTCATTTTGACCTATAGGTGAATAATTTAACTGATGCTAACTTTTGTGAGCTATAACACATTATTTTTGGCTTGACACATAATTTTTTGCTATTTTTAGTCATTTCTCCCCATTGTTTAATATTTTCATGAAAACAAAAATTCATGATTTCTTGAGTTATAACACATTATTTTTGGCCATTTTAGTCATTCGGACCAATGGCAAATAATTTTGAGGATGCCAAATTCGATTTCATGAGCAATAATGCACATTTTTTGTCCAATTTTAATCATTTTGACCCATTAGCAAATAATCTCAAGGATGCCAAAATTCATGATTTCATTAGCTATAACCAATAAATTTTGGCAATTTTAGTCGTTTCGACCTATATCTAATAATTTCACTAATGCTAAAATTTATAATTTCATGAGCTATAATGCATGATTTTTGGCCATTTGACCCATTAGCAAATAATTTCATGGATGCCAAAATTCATACTTGCATGAGTTATAACATGACTTTTGGCCATTTTAGTTGTTGCAACACATTTGTAAATAAATTTGTGGATGCTAAAATTCACAATTTCATGAGCTATAATGAATTTTTGACCATTTTTTTTATCATTTTGGCCAATTTGCAAAATAATTTCATGGAGGAAAAAATTCATAATTTTATATCAATAATCCATAATTTTAATCAATTTTTAGTCATTTCGACACATGGAAAAATAACTTCATTGAAGCCAAAATTCACGATTCATTGAGGCCAAAATTCACAATTACATGAGCTATAATACACAATTTTTGGCCATTTTTATCTTTTGACACATTGCCAAATATTTCATGGACTCAAATCCATGATTCCATTAACTATAATCCACTATTTTTAGTCGTTTTGATCCACGGGACAAATAATTTCACTAAGGCCAAATTTCACGGTTTTATGAGTTATAACATTTAATTTGGCTATTTTTAGTCATTCGATCCATTAGTAAATAATTTTATGGAATCCAAAATTAACAATTTCAGAGCTATATTTCATAATTTTGGCCATTTTAGTTTGACCCATTGGCAAATAATTTCACTTTGGCCAAAATTCATGATTCATTAGCTATAACAAATGATTTTTGCCTATTCTTACATTTCATCCCATTGTTTAATAATTTCATGAAGACAAAAATTCATGATTTTATTAGCTATAACACTTGATTTTTGGCCATTTTAGTCATTTGGATCCATTGGCAAATAATTTGGTGGATGCCAAAATTACTATTTTTATGAGCTATAATGCACTTATTGTCCAATTTTAGTCATTTTGACCCATTGGTAAATAACTTAATTTAGGCCAAAACTCACGATTTCATTGGCTCTAACCTCAATTTTAGCAATTTTCAGTCATTTTCATTTTTGCAGTAAATGAATTATGATGTCAAACTAAATTTGTGTCATTGATGGATTTTTTTTCCTTTCAACATTTTAGTATAAATTCATGGATGCCAATATTCATGATTTTATGAGCTATAATGCAAAGTGCTTTTGTCATTTTTGTCATTTTGACCTTTGATAGATAATAATTCATGGAGGCCAAAATTCATGATTTCATGAGCTATAAATACGATTTTTATTAATTTTAGTAGTTTTGACCTATACAAATTTCAACAGGCTATTTTTAGTCATTTCAAGATATAACCTCGATTTTTGGCAATTTATAGTGTTTTCAACCCATTGGCAAATAATTTCATGGAGGCTAAAATTAATGATTTCATGAGCTATAATACATAATTTTGGCTATTTTAGTTGTTTTCACCCATTAACAAATAATTTTGTGGAGGCTAAAATCCATGATTTTATGAGCTATAACACGATTTTTAGTCTTTTTTAGTCGTTTGTCCTATTTTTAATTCATGAAGATAAAATTAACTATTTCATGAGGTATAACACTTTTGGCCATTTTGTCACTTGGACCCATTCGTAATTAATTTCATAGATGCCAAAAATCATGATTTCATGAGCTATAACACATGATTTTTGTCCAATTTTATTCATTTTACCTATTGGTAAATAATTTTATGGATGCCAAAATTCATGATTTCATTAGCTATATTCCACAATTTTAGCCATTTTAGTCTTTTGACCCATGGGCAATAATTTCTTAGGGGATGAAAATTCACAATTTCATAAGCTATAAAGCACAATTTTTATAATTTTTAGTTATTTTGATACGGAAAATAACTTCATGGAGGCAAAATACACAATTTCATTATCTATAATCCACGATTTTTGGCAATTTTAATTATTTTGACCTATAGTAAATAATTTCACTAAGGCAAAATTTACGATTTTATGAGAAGTAACACAAGATTTTGGCTATTTTTAGTCATCTCAACCCATTGGTGAATAATTTCGATGAGGGCAAAATTAATGATTTTATAAGCTATGACACATGATTTTTGACCATTTTTGTCATTTCGACATTGGCAAATAATTTTGGAGGTAAAAATTCATGATTTCATGAGCTATAGCCGATTTTTTCCTTTTAGTCATTTTGACCCATTAGTAAATAATTTCATGGATGCTAAAATTCATGATTTCATGAGCTATAACTCACGATTTTGGGCAATTTTAGTCACTTCAACCCATTGGTCAAATAAATTCATGAAGGCCAAAATTCATTATTTCATGAGCTATAACACGATTTTCACCTTTTTAATCATTTTGACCCATTGACAAATAATTTGAGGCAAAATTCATGATTTTATGAGCTATGTAGCATAATTTTTTCCCATTTCTAGTCATTTTGGCTCATTGTTAAATAATTTCCTGAGACAACAATTAATCATTTTATGAGCTATAACAAATGATTTTTGACCAACTTAAGTCGTTTGGATCCATGGGCAAATAATTTTATAGATGCTAAAATTATAATTTTTATGAGCTATAACGCATGATTTTTGGCCATTTTAGTCATTTTGACCCATTGGCAAATAATTTCATGGATGCTAAAATTCATGATTTCATTAGCTATAACCAACGATTTTTTTATAATTTTTAGTCATTTCAACCCATTGGCAAATAATTTCATGAGGCCAAAATTCAAGATTTCTTTAGCTATAATGCATGATTTTAGACTATTTTAAGCCATTTTAACCCATGGAAAATAATTTCATTGATGCTAAAATTCCCGATTTCATGAGCTATAATGCATGATTTTTGACCATTTTAGTTATTTTAAACCATTGATAAATAATTTTGTGGATGCCAAAATTCACAATTTCATGAACTATAATGCATGATTTTTGGCCATTTTAGTCATTTCAACCCATATTCATGATTTCATTCGATATAATGCATGATTTTTGGCCATTTTAGTCATTTCAACCCATAGGAAAATAATTTTATTAGGGCTAAAATTCTTGATTTCATTCGATATAATGCACGATTTTTGGCTATTTTTATTGTTTTGACCCATTAGTAAATAATTTCATGGATGCTAAAATTCATGATTTCATGAGCTATAACACATGATTTTTGACCATTTTAGTTATTTTGACCCATTGGTAAATAATTTTGTGGATGCCAAAATTCATGATTTAATTAGCTATAATCTATTATTTTTTTTTTTTGCATATTTTAATCATTTCGACCCATAGGTTTTATTTAGCCAAAATTCATGATTTCATTCGATATAATGCATGATTTATGGCTATTTTTAGTCATTTTGACCATTGGCAAATAATTTCATGAGGCCAAAATTCACAATATTATAAACTATAATGCATGATTTTTGGCCCTTTTTATCATTTTGGCCCTTTGGCAAATAATTTTATGGAGACCAAAATTCACTATTGAGCTATATAATAGATTATTTTAGCATTTTCGATCATTTTGATCCATAGGTGAATAATTTCACTAAGGCCAAAATTCAAGATGCCATAAGCTATAATGCATGATTTTGGCTTTTTAGTCATTTCGCTCCATTGGCAAATAATTTCATGGATTCCAAAATTTATAATTTCATGAGCTATAACATGATTTTTGGCCATTTTAGTCATTTAGACCCATTGGCAAATAATTTTGTGGATGCCAAAATCATGATTTTATGAGCTATAACGCTCAATTTTTAGCCATATTTAGTTATTTTGACCCTTTGGCAAATAATTTCACTAAGGCCAAAATTCAAGATTTCATGAGTTATAATACACTATTTTTGGATATTTTAGTCATTTAGGTCCATTAGTAAACAATTTTATTGAGATAAAATACATGATTTCATGAGCTATAACATGATTTTTTACAATTTTTAGTCCTTTCGGCCTATAGAAAAATAATTTCATGGACTCCAAAATTTGTGAATTCGACTATATTTAATGAAGGACAAAATTCATGATTTTCATGGGCTATAACATATGAGTTTTTCCAAGTTTAGATTGTTTCAACCCATTAGAAAATAATTTCGATGCATGATATTTTGGCCTCTTTTCATTTTGACCATTGGCAAATAATTTCATGGATGCTAAAATTCTCAATTTCATGAACTATAATGCATGATTTTGGCTTTTTAGTCATTTTGACCCATAGGCAAATAATTTCACTTAGGCCAAAATTCAAGATTTCATGAGCTATAATGCACGATTTTTGGCCATTTTAGTCATTTTGATCCATTGCAAATAATTTCATAGAGAAAATTTCAAGATTTTATGCACTATTAACACATAATTTTGGCTATTTTTAGTCATTTTGATCCAATGCAAATAAGTTTGTGGATTCAAAATTCACGATTTTTTGAGCTATAACATGATTTTGGCTATTTTTATTGTTTTGACCCATTAGTAAATAATTTCATGGTTGCAAAAATTCCAATTTCATGAACTATAACAGATAATTTTGGCTATTTTTAGTCATTTAATTTCCTTTGAGGCCAAAATTCAAGATTTCATGAATTGTAATGCATGATTTTTGTCCCTTTTAGTCATTTCGTCTGATTGGTAAATAATTTCATAGATGCCAAAATTCATGATTTTATGAGCTATAACGCATGATTTTGGCTATTTTCAGTCATTTTATCAATTGCAAATAATTTCATGGATTCCAAAATTCACGATTTCATGAGCTATAATGCACGATTTTTGGCTATTTTTATTGTTTTGACCCATTAGTAAATAATTTCATGGATGCTAAAATTCTCAATTTCATGAACTATAACAGATAATTTTGGCTATTTTTAGTCATTTTAACCCATTGCTGAATAATTTTATGGATGCAAAATTCTTGATTCATGAGCTATAATGCAAAAGTTTTGGGCATTTCTAGTCATTTTGACCCATGGGAAAATAATTTCATAGATGCCAAATTCATGATTTTATGAGCTATAGCATAATTTTTGACCATTTTTAGTCATTTTGATCCATGAAAAATAATTTCATAGATGCCAAATTCATGATTTTCATAAGTTATAACGAATAATTTTTGATCATTTTAGTCATTTTGACCCATTGGCAAATAATTTCATGGATATTAGAATTCAAACTTTGAGAACTATGACATGATTTTTCACCATTTTTTATCATTTTGACCATTGGCAAATAATTTCCTGAGGCTAAAATTCACGATTTCATGAGCTATAACGAATAAATTTTGGCCATTTTTTGTCATTTTACCATTGTTAAATAATTTCATGGATGCTAAAATTCTCAATTTCATGAACTATGATACATGATTTTTCACATTTTTTTATCATTTCGTTGGCAAATAATTTCACAGAGGCTAAAATTCACGATTTCATGAGCTCTATTGCTCAAAATTTAGCAATTTTTTGTCATTTTTACCATTGTTAAATAATTACATACATGCCAACATCATGATTTTCATGAGCCATAACACACGATTTTTGGCCCGTTTAAGTCATTTTAACCCTATCGGCAAATAATTTCATGGAGGCCAAAATTCATGATTTCATTAGCTATAACCTATAATTTTTGCCTATTTTAGTGGTTTTGACCTATTGGCATAGAACTTCTTGGAGGCTAAAATTCACAATATCTTGAGCTATAGCATACGATTTTTGGCCATTTTAGTCATTTTGACCCTTTGGCAAATAATTTTGTGGATGCCAAAATTCACAAATTTATGAGGTATAACATACGATTATTGGCAGTTGTTAGTCGTTTCAACCCTAGGGAAATAATTTCACTTAGGCCAAAATTCACAATTTCATTATCTATAATGTCGATTATTATTGTCATTTTGACCCATTAGCAAAACAATTCGTGGAGATCACAATTCACAATTTTATAGCTATAACGCATTATTTTTGGCCATTTTAGTTGTTTTGACCCATTGGCAAATAATTTTGTGGATGCAAAATTCATAATTTCATGATTTATAGCCAAAATTCATAATTTCATGAACTATAACACACAATTTTTGGCTATTTTTAGTTTTCAAGCCATTGGTAAATAATTGCATGGATGCCAAGATTCACGAATTCATGAGCTATAATGCATGATTTTTGGCCATTTTTAGTCATTTTGACCTATTGGTAAAGTATTTCATGGTGGCTAAAATTCACAATTTCATGAGCTATAATGCATGATTTTTGGCCATTTTTGTTGTTTTGACCCATTGGCAAATAATTTTATAGAGGCCAAAATTCACAATAATCCAAAAATTTTTATCATTTTTAATCATTTTGACTCATTAGTAAATAATTTCATGGATGCAAAAATCACGTTTCATTGGGTATAATGCATGATTTTTGGCCATTTTAGTCAATTTGACCCATAAGCAAATAATTTCACTTAGGCCAAAATTCATGATTTCATGAGCTATAACGCATAATTTTTGACCATTTTTAGTCATTTCAACCCATTGGTAAATAATTTCATGGATACCAAAATTCACAATTTCATGAGCTATAATGCTCGATTTTTGGCTATTTTTAGTCATTTTGACCCATTGGCAAATAATTTCATGGATGCTAAAATTCATGATATTAATGGGCTATGCACGATTTTTGGCCATTTTAGTCATTTCGACCCATTGGTAAATAATTTCATGGAGATAAATTTATGATTTCATGAGCTATGATACATGATTTTTGTCCATTTTTAGTCATTTTGACCCATTAGCTAATAATTTCATGGATGCAAAATTTAAGATTTCATGAGCTATAATGCATGATTTTTGGCCATATTTAGTCATTCGACCCATTGGTAAATAATTTCGTGGATGTCAATTTATGATTTCACAATTTTATGAGCTATAACACACGATTTTTTGCCTTTTTTTAGTCATTTTGACCCATTGGGAAATAATTTCATGGATACCAAAATTCACAAATTTTAAAGCCATAACACACAAGTTTTTCAATGTTTGCTCATTTTAAGCCATTGACAAATAATTTTGAGCCAAAATTCACAATTTCATGAGCTATAATGCACGATTTTTGGCCATTTTAGTCATTTTGACCCATTGGTGAATAATTTCAAGGATGCCAAAATTCATGATTTCATGAGCTATAACACATAATTTTGGCCATTTTAGTCATTTCGACCCATTGTCAAATAATTTTATAGAGGCCAAAATTCACAATTTAATTGGTGATGACCAATGATTTTTGGCTTATTTTAGTCGTTTCAACCCATAAGCAAATAATTTCACTTAGGCCAAAATTCATGATTCAATAGCTATAATGCACGATTTTAGGCCACATTTACGTATTTATTTATGGCGAATAAATTTATGGACTCCAAAATTAGCGATTTCATGAGCTATAATGCACAATTTTTGCTATTATTTGTTGTTTTGACCCATTGGCAAATAATTTCACTTAGGCCAAAATTCTTGATTCAATAGCTATAATGCACGATTTTTGGCCATTTATAGTCATTTTGACCCATTGATAAATAATTTCGTGGATGCTAAAATTCATGATTTTAAGCTATAGCATGATTTTTGCCATCTTTAGTCATTCGACCCATTGGCAAATAATTTCGTGGATGCTAAAATTCACGATTTCATGAGCTATAATGCCCAATTTATGGCCTATAATGCGATTTTTGCCATTTTAGTCATTTCAAAGAATTGATAAATAGTATCGTGGATGCTAAAATTCACTATTTCATGAGGAATAACACATGGTTTTGGCCACTTTTGTTGTTGCCACACGGTAAATAATTTAGTGAAGGGCAAAATTCATGATTTTCATGCCATAAAATATGATATGTGGCCTTTTTAGTCATTTTGATCCATTGTCCGATAATATCGTGGGTCCCAAAATTTACCATTTTATGAGCCATAGCGCATGATTTTTAGCCATTTTAGTCATTTTAACCCATTAGTAAATAATTTCGTGAAGACAAAATTCATGATTGCATGATTATAACACGATTTTTGGCCATTTATAGTCATTTTGACCCATTGGTAAATAATTTATTTGATGCAAAATCATGATTTTCATGAGCTATAACACACGATTTTTAGCCTTTTTAACTCATTTTGACCCATTAGCAAATTATTTTTGAGGCCAAAATTCATGAATTCATTAGTTATAAGCCATGATTTTGGCAATTTTAATTTTGATCCTTGGCAATTAATTTCACTAAGACCAAAATTCACAAATTTATGGCACTAATGTACGATTTTAGGCCATTTTAGTCATTTCAGCTCTTAGGCAAATAATTTCACTGAGGCTAAAATTCACAATTTCATGAGCTATAATGCATGATTTTTGGCCATTTTAGTCATTTTGACCCATTGATAAATAATTTTATGAAAGCCAAAACTCATGATTTTCATGAGCTATTACATATGATTTTTGACCATTTTTAGTCTTTTTGACACAATGGCAAATAATTTCATGGATGCCAAAATTCATAATTTTTAAGAGCTATAACATGCATTTTTGGCCATTTTAGTCATTTTGACCCATTGGCAAATAATTTTATGCAGATTAAAATTCACAATTTCATTAGCTATAGCCCACAATTTTTGGTAATTTTAATTGTTTCAACCCTTACACATATAATTTCACTAAGCTCAAAGTTCAAAATTTCATTGGCAATGATGCAAAATTTTAGGCCATTTTAGTCATTTTGGCCCATTGGCAAATAATCTCATGGACTCTAAATTCATGATTTTCATGAGCTATATTCCATAAACCAAATTTCACGATTTCATTTTTAGCCATTTTAGTCATATGTAAATAATTTCACTGAGACAAAATTCATGATTTTCATGGGCTACAATGCACAATTTTGGCCATCGTTAGTCATTTTGACCCATTAACAAATAATTTTGCGGAGGCCAAAATCCACTAGTTTTGACATTTTTAGTCATTTTGACCCGTGTGTAAACAATTTCATGGAAACAAAATACGATTTCATGAGCTATAACACAAGATTTTGTTATTTTTAGTCATTCGACCCGTTTGAAAAACATTCATGGACTCCAACATTACAAAGTTATGGCTATAATCAGCGAAGGACAAAATTCACTATTTTTACAAGCTATAGCATACGATTGGCTACCACTTTACTGTTTGACCCATTGAAAATAATTTTAGGGATGTTAAATTCGATTTCATGAACTATGACCCACAATTTTTGGCTATTTTCTCATTTTGACCATTTAGCAAATAATTTTGTGGGGCAAAATTAAAAGATTTCATGAGTTATAGCACCATGATTTTTTAGCCTTTTCTAGTGGTTTTGACCCATATGCAAATAATTTCACTAAGGCTTAAATTTAGGATTATATGAGCTATAATGCAAGATTTTTAGCTATTTTAGTCATTTTGTTCCATTGCCAAATAATTTCGTTGAGGCCAAAATTTATGATTTTATGAGCTATAACGCACAATTGTTTGGGCAATTTTAGTTATTTTACCCATTGTCAAATATTTTCATGGATGGAAAAATTCACAATTTTTATGAGCTATAATGCAAGATTTTTAGCTATTTTAGTCATTTTCACCCATTGGCAAATAATTTTGCGAGGCCAAATTCACTATTTCATGAGCTATAAGGCAAGATTTTTGGCCATTTTAGTCATTTTGACCCACTAGTAAATAAATTTGAAGATGCCAAAATTTCTAATTTCATGAACTATAATGCATGATTTTTGGCCATTTTAGTCATTTTTATCTATTGGCAAATAATTTTGTAGAGACAAAAATCACGATTTCAAAGCTATATATGACCACGATTTTGGCTATTTATAGTCATTTTGACCCATTGGAAAATAATTTCATGCATGCCAAAATTCATAATTTCATAAGCTCTAATAGAAGATTTTTAGCCATTTTAGTTGTTTTGACCAATTGGCAAGTAATTTGTGGAGGCTAAAATTCATGATTTTAAGAGTTATAACCCACGATTGTTGGACATTTTAAGTGATTTAGACCCATTGGTAAACAATTTGTGCGAACAAAATGCACGATTTTAAGTGATTTAGACCCATTGGTAAACAATTGTATTGACTCCACATTAGCAAATTCATTAGTAATATTCCAGAGGGCGAAATTCATGATTTTCATAAGCCCTAACGCACTATTTTTGGTCATTTTATTCATTTTGACCCTTTGGAAAATAATTTCATGGATGCTAGAATTCATTATTTGATGAACTATAATGCATGATATTTTGTCCATATTTTTGTTTTGACTGTTTGGCAAATAATTTCAATGAGGCCAAAACAAAGGATTTCTTGAGTTATAATGCACGATTTTGGCTATTTTAGTCATTTTGTTCCATTGTCAAATAATTTAACGTAGGCCAAAATCATGATTTTATGAGCTATAACGCACAATTTGTTGCCATATTTAGTTTTTTAACTATTAGTAAAAATTTCATAAAGAAAAGAATACACGATTTCATGAGCTATAACACATAATTTCTAACCATTTTAGTCATTTTGACTCATTAACAAATACTTTCATGAGGTAAAATTCACAATTTCATTAGCTATTACGCATGCGATTTTTTGGCCATTTTTAGTCATTTTGACCCTTTGGAAAATAATTTCATAGAGATGAAAATTCATGATTTCAAGAGCTTTAGCATACGATTTTTGGCAATTTTAGTCATTTTGATCCATTGGCAAATAATTTCATGAGTGTGAAAATTCGATTTCATGAGCTATAACTATTGATTTTTGGCTATTTTAGTCGTTTCAATCCATTAGTAAATAATTTCATGGTTACCAAAATTCATGATTTTCATGAACTTTAATGCATGATTTTTGGCTTTTTTCCGTTTTGACACATTGCTAAATAATTTTATGTAGATAAAAATTCACAATTTCATGAGTTATAATGCATGATTTTTGGCCATTTTTAGTCATTTTGACCCATTGGCAAATAATTTCATGGATGCTAAAATTCACATTTCTGAATTATAATGCACAATTTGTGGTCATTTTTGTCATTTTGACCCATTGGCAAATAATTTCATTAATGCCAAAATTCACAATTTTATGAGCTATAATGCATAATTTTAGGCTTTTTAGTCGTTTTGACCCATAGGCTAATAATTTCATGGATACTAAAATGCGATTTTGCATGAGCTATAACACATAGTTTTATACCAATTTTTAGTCATTTTGACCCATTGGCAAATAATTTCATGAATGCCAAAATTCATGATTTCATGAGCTATAATGCATGATTATTAGCCATGTTTAGTCGTTTGGACCAATGGTAAATAATTTTGTGGATGTCAAAATAATGATTTTCATGAGCTATAACACATTATTATTAGCCATGTTTAGTCGTTTGGACCATTGGTAAATAATTTTGTGGATGCCAAAATAATGATTTTCATGAGCTATAACACATGATTTTTGACATTTTAAGCTATTTTGACCCATTGGCAAATAATTTCATGAGCTATAACACATGATTTTTGGCCATTTTTAGTCATTTTGATCCATTAGAAAATAATTTTGTTGATGCTAAAATTCACAATTTCATGAACTATAATGCACGATTTTGACCTTTTTCATTTCAACCATTTGGTAAATAATTTCATGGATGCTAAAATTCACGATTTCATGAGCTATAACACACAATTTTCACCTTTTTAGTCATTTTGACTCATAGGAAATAATTTCACTAATAAATTTTAGGATTTCATGAGCTATAATGCACGATTTTTGCCATTTTTAGTCATTCCTTCCCATTCATAAATAATTTCATGGATGCAAGAATTCATGATTTTCATGAGCTATAACTATTGATTTTTGGCTATTTTAGTCATTTTGACCCATTAGTAAATAACCATATTGATGCCAATATTCACGATTTTCAAGGGAAATAGCACATGATTTTTGGTGATTTTTAGTCATTTAGACCCATTGGCAAATAATTTCATTAATGCCAAAATTCATGATTTAATGAACTATAATGCATGATTTTTGGCCATTTTTAGTCATTTCGATCCATTGGTAAATAATTTCATGGAGATAAAAATTCACGATTTCATGAGCTATAACGCATGATTTTTGACCATTTTTAGTCATATTCATTGCCAAATATTTTTGTCGATGCCAAAATTCATGATTTTATGAGCTATAGCATGATTTTTGCCATTTTCAATTGTTTTGACCCATTGTAAATAATTTTGTTGATGCCAAAGTTTGCACTTTCATAAACTATAACACACAATTTTTTTCACTTTTTGTCATTTCGATCCTTTAGGAAATAATTTCATGGAGGCTAAAATTCTTGATTTCATTAGCTATAACCCATAATTTTTGGCATAGTTTAGTCATTTTGACCCATAGGCAAATAATTTTTCCTAGACAAAATTTACTATTTCATTAGCTATAATGAACGATTTTTGCCATTTTTAGTCATTTAGACCCATTGGTAAATAATTTCATAGATGCCAAAATTCTCAATTTCATGAACTATAACACACATTTTGGCCAATTTTTGTCATTTCGATCCTTTAGCAAATAATCTCATAGGGTCGATTCATGATTTTCATGAGCTATATAACACTTGCTTTTGGCATTTTTAGTTATTTTGACCCATTAACAAATAATTTCGTGGACTCTAAAATTCACGATTTCATGAGCTATAATATATGATTTTTAGAATTTTCAATTATTTTGTTTCATTAGCAAATAGTTTTGTGGAGATAAAAATACACGATTTCATGAGCCATGACTCATAGTTTTTGGCTATTTTTAGTCGTTTTGACCCGTTGGCTAAAAATTTATGGATGCCAAAATTCATGATTTTATGAGCTATAATGCATGATTTTTGGCCATTTTTAGATATTTTGACCAATTGGCAAAATTATGAGCCCAAAATTCATGATTTCAAGATTTATAATACATGACTTTTGGACATTTTTAGTAGTTCGACATATTGGTGAACAACTTCATGGAGAGAAAGATACATGATTTCATGATCTATTACGCATGATTTTAGGCCATTTTTAGTCATTTTGACCTATTGGAAAATAATTTCATGGACTCTAAAATTCGTGAATTAATGAGCTATATTCAACGGAGGATAAAATTCATGATTTTCATGAGCTATAACACATGATTTTTGGCCATTTTTAGTCATTTTGACCTATTGGAAAATAATTTTGGGGATGCTAGAATTCATGATTTCATAAACTATAATGCATGATATTTTGGCTATTTTTTATTTTGACCATTTGGCAAATAATTTCATAGGGGTTTAAAATCTAGATTTCATGAGCTATAATATCGACTTTCAATATTTTTTAGTCATTTTGACTCATAGGCAACTAATTTCACTAAGCCCAAAATTTAGGATTTCATGAGCTATAATGCATGATTTTTGGCCATTTTTAGTCATTTCGATCCATTGGTAAATAATTTCATGGATGCAAAATTCATGATTTCATGATCTATTACGCATGATTTTAGGCCATTTTTAGTCATTTTGACCCATTAGTAAATAACCATATTGATGCCAATATTCACGATTTTCAAGGGAAATAGCACATGATTTTTGGTGATTTTTAGTCATTTTGACCCATTGGCAAATAATTTCATTAATGCCAAAATTCATGATTTAATGAACTATAATGCATGATTTTTGGCCATTTTTAGTCATTTCGATCCGTTGGTAAATAATTTCATGGAGATAAAAATTTACGATTTCATAAGCTATACCGCATGATTTTTGACCATTTTTAGTCATATTCATTGCCAAATATTTTTGTCGATGCCAAAATTCATGATTTTTATGAGCTATAACGCATGATTTTTTGCCATTTTCAATTGTTTTGACCCATTGTAAATAATTTTGTTGATGCCAAAGTTTGCACTTTCATAAACTATAACACACAATTTTTTTCACTTTTTGTCATTTCGATCCTTTAGGAAATAATTTCATGAGGCTAAAATTCTTGATTTCATTAGTTTGTAACCCATAATTTTTGGCATAGTTTAGTCATTTCGACCCATAGGCAAATAATTTTTCCTAGACAAAATTTACTATTTCATTAGCTATAATGAACGATTTTTTGCCATTTTTAGTCATTTAGACCCATTGGTAAGTAATTTCATAGATGCCAAAATTCTCAATTTCATGAACTATAACACACATTTTGGCCAATTTTTGTCATTTCGATCCTTTAGCAAATAATCTCATAGGGTCGATTCATGATATCATGAGCTATATAACACTTGCTTTTGGCATTTTTAGTTAGTTTGACCCATTAACAAATAATTTTCGTGAGGCCAAAACTCACAATTTCATCACTATAATACATGATTTTTGGAATTTTTAGTTATTTTGTTTCATTCATAAAATAGTTTTGTGGAGATAAAAATTCACGATTTCATGAGCTATGACTCATGGTTTTGGCCATTTTTAGTCGTTTTGACCCATTGGCTAAAATTTATGGATGCCAAAATTCATGATTTTATGAGCTACAACGCTTAGATTTTTGGGCATTTTAGATATTTTGACCAATTGGCAAAATTCGCAGAGCCCAAAATTCATGATTTCAAGATTTATAATACATGACTTTTGGACATTTTTAGTAGTTCGACATATTGGTGAACAACTTCATGGAGAGAAAGATACATGATTTCATGAGCTATAATGCACGATTTTTGCCATTTTTAGTCATTTTGACCTATTGGAAAATAATTTCGTGGACTCTAAAATTCGTGAATTAATGAGCTATATTCAACGGAGGATAAAATTCATGATTTTCATGAGCTATAATGCATGATATTTTGGCTATTTTAGTCATTTTGACCTATTGGAAAATAATTTTGGGGATGCTAGAATTCATGATTTCATAAACTATAATGCATGATATTTTGGCTATTGTTTTATTTTGACCATTTGGCATATAATTTCATAGGGGTTTAAAATCTAGATTTCATGAGCTCTAATATCGACTTTCAATATTTTTTAGTCATTTTGACTCATAGGCAACTAATTTCACTAAGCCCAAAATTTAGGATTTCATGAGCTATAATGCGATTTTTATCTATTTTAGTCGCTCTGTACCATTAGCTAATAATTTCATGAATGCAAAATTCATGATTTCATAACTTAATGCATACGATTTTGGCCATTTTTAGTCATTTTGACCCATGACAAATAATTTTTCGAGGCTAAAATTCATAATTTCATGAGCTATAACATACGATTATTAGTCATTTTAGTCATTTTGACCCATTGGAAAATAATTTTGTGGATGCCAAAATTCACAATTTCATCTTATTTGTAATGCATGATTTTTGGCCATTTTGACACAATGGTAATAATTGCAGAGGCTAAAAGTCATAATTTCATGAGCTATAATGCACGATTTTTAGATTTTAGTCATTTCAACCCGAGTAAATAATTTCATGAATGCAAGAATTCATGATTTCATAACTTATTACGCATCGATTTTGGCCATTTTTAGTCATTTTGACCCATGACAAATAATTTTTCGAGGCTAAAATTCATAATTTCATGAGCTATAACGCACGATTATTAGTCATTTTAGTCATTTACACCCATTGGAAAATAATTTTGTGGATGCCAAAATTCACAATTTCATCTTATTTGTAATGCATGATTTTTGGCCATTTTGACACAATGGTAATAATTCGCAGAGGCTAAAAGTCATAATTTCATGAGCTATAATGCACGATTTTTAGATTTTTAGTCATTTCAACCCATTGATAAATAATTTTGTGAATGCCCAAATTAAAGATTTCATGAACTATAATGCATGATTTTTGGCCATTTTTAGTCGTTTTGACCTCTTGACAAATAATTTTGTGCTTGCAAAATTCATGATTTCATGAGCTATAATGCATGATTTTTGGCCATTTTAATCATTTTGACCCATTGGAAAATTATTTGTGGAGGTGAAAATTCAAGTTCATTTTCTATAATGCATGATTTTTGGGCATTTTTAGTCGTTTTGACCCATTGAAAAATAATTTTCTGGGCCAAAATTCACTATTTCATGAGCTATAACACACAAATTATGGCTATTTTTATCGATTTGACCCATTTTCAAATAATTTTAATGGATGCCAAAATTCACAATTTCATGAGCTATAACGCTTGATTTTTTGTCATTTTAGTCATTTTGACCCATTGAAAAATAATTTTGTGGAGATAAAAATTCACGATTTCATGAGCTATAATGCATGATTTTTGGCCATTTTAATCATTTTGAGCCATTGGAAAATTATTTGTGGAGGTGAAAATTCAAGTTCATTTTCTACAATGCATGATTTTTGGGCATTTTTAGTCGTCGTGATCCATTGGAAAATAATTTTCCTGGGCCAAAATTCACTATTTCATGAGCTATAACACACAAATTATGGCTATTTTTATCGATTTGACCCATTTTCAAATAATTTTAATGGATGCCAAAATTCACAATTTCATGAGCTGTAACGCTTGATTTCTTTGTCATTTTTAGCCATTTCAACCCATTGATAAATAATTTTGTCAAGATAAAAATTCTCGATTTCATAAGCTATAATGCTGGTTTTTGGCCATTTTTAATCGTTTTGACCCATTGAAAAATAATTTCGTGGATGCCAAAATTCACAATTTCATGAGCTATAACACACAAATTATGGCTATTTTTATCGATTTGACCCATTTTCAAATAATTTTAATGGATGCCAAAATTCACAATTTCATGAGCTATAACGCTTGATTTCTTTGTCATTTTAGTCATTTTAACACATTGGCAAATAATTTTGTGGATGCCAAAATTCACGATTTCATGAGCTATAATGCTTGATTTTGGCCTTTTTAGTCATTTTGACCCATTGAAAAATAATTTTGTGGATGCCAAAATTCATGATTTCATGAACTATAATGCATGATTTTTGGGCATTTTTAGTCGTCGTGATCCATTGGAAAATAATTTTCACGGGCCAAAATTCACTATTTCATGAGCTATAACACACAAATTATGGCTATTTTTATCGATTTGACCCATTTTCAAATAATTTTAATGGATGCCAAAATTCACAATTTCATGAGCTATAATGCTTGATTTTGGCCTTTTTAGTCATTTTAGTCATTTCAACCCATTGATAAATAATTTTGTCAAGATAAAATTCTCGATTTCATAAGCTATAACGCACAATTTTTGCCAATTTTAGTCATTTTGACCCATTGAAAAATAATTTTGTGGATGCCAAAATTCATGATTTTCATGGGGTATAACACACAATTTTAGTCATTTTCAATATTTTGACCCATTTTCAAAACATTTGGATGCCAAAATTCATGATTTTCATGAGCTATAACGCATGATTTTTGGCCATTTTAAGATTGTTTCGACCCATTGGTAAATAATTTCATGGAGATAAAATTCATGATTTCATGAGCTATAATGCACGATTTTAAGCAATTTTTAGTCATTTTGATTTATTAGTAAATAATTCCGTGGATGCCAAAATTCATGATTTTCATGAGCTATAACTTATAACTTTTTATCATTTTAAGTTAGTTCGGCCCATTGTTAAATAATTTTGTGAATGCCCAAATTAAAGATTTCATGAACTATAACGAATGGTTTCTATCCTTTTTGTTGTTTCGATCCTTTGGTAAATTATTTTCGAAGGCTAAAGTTCATAATTTCATGAGCTATAGCATAACTTTTGCCTTTGAAGTCATCTTGACCCATTGGAAAATAATTTCATGGATGCCAAAATTCATGATTTTCATGAGATATAATGCACGATTTTTAACATTTAAAGTCATTTCGACTCTTTGTCAAATAAAGTCATGGAGGCCAAAATTCATGATTTCATTATTTATAATGCAGCTTTTGCCTTTTTATCATTTTCACCCAATGGTGAATAATTTCATTGATAACAGAATTCATGATTTCATGAACTATAACGCCCGATATTTAGCATTTTTTGTTGTTTCAATCCATTCGCAAATTATTCGCGGAGGCCAAAATTCATGATTTCATGAGCTATAACACACGATTTTTGGTCATTTATAGTAATTTTGTCCTAGAGCAGAATACTTTCGCTGAGGCTAAAATTTAGAAATCTTGAGCTATAATGTATGGTTTTGGCCTTTTTAGTCAATTCGTTCAATTACCAATTAGTAGAGGCAAAATTCATGATTTTATGAACGATAGTGCATTATTTTTGGCCATTTTTAGTCATTTTGACCCATTGGCAAATAATTTCGTGGAAGCCAAAATTAACTATTTCATGAGCTATAACACATGATTTTTGCCCATTTTAGTAATTTTGATCTATTGGGAAATAATATACAATTTTTAAACATCTTTAGTCGTTTAGATCACGTTAGTGAACAATTTTATGGAGATAATAATTCCGCGATTTCATGAGCTATAATGCATGATTTTTAGCCTTTTAGTCATTTCAACCCATTGATAAATAATTTTGTGGATTCTAAAATTCATGATTTTCATGGGGTATAACACACAATTTTAGTCATTTTCAATATTTTGACCCATTTTCAAAACATTTGGATGCCAAAATTCATGATTTCATGAACTATAGCATGATTTTTGGCCATTTTAAGATTGTTTCGACCCATTGGTAAAAATTTCATGGAGATAAAATTCATGATTTTCATGAGATATAATGCACGATTTTTAGATTTTAGTCATTTTGATTTATTAGTAAATAATTCCGTGGATGCCAAAATTCATGATTTTCATGAGCTATAACTTATAACTTTTTATCATTTTAAGTTAGTTCGCCCATTGTTAAATAATTTTGTGAATGCCCAAATTAAAGATTTCATGAACTATAACGAATGGTTTCTATCCTTTTTGTTGTTTCGATCCTTTGGTAAATTATTTTCGAAGGCTAAAGTTCATAATTTCATGAGCTATAGCATAACTTTTGCCTTTGAAGTCATCTTGACCCATTGGAAAATAATTTCAAGGATGCCAAAGCTCATGATTTTCATGAGATATAATGCACGATTTTTAACATTTAAAGTCATTTCGACTCTTTGTCAAATAAAGTCATGGAGGCCAAAATTCATGATTTCATTATTTATAATGCAGCTTTTGCCTTTTTATCATTTTGACCTATTGGTAAATAATTTCATTGATGCCAAAATTCACGATTTCATGAACTATAATGCAGATATTTAGCATTTTTGTTGTTTCGACCCATTGGTAAATAATTTCATGGAGGCCAAAATTTAGGATTTCATGAGATATAATGCACGATTTTTGGCCATTTTTAGTCATTTTGACCCATTGAAAAATAATTTCATGGAGGCCAAAATTCACAAATCTTGAGCTATAATGCATGATTTTTAGCCTTTTAGTCAATTCGTTCAATTACCAATTAGTAGAGGCAAAATTCATGATTTTATGAACGATAGTGCATTATTTTTTGCCATTTTAGTCATTTTGACCCATTGGCAAATAATTTCGTGGAAGCCAAAATTAACTATTTCATGAGCTATAACACATGATTTTTGCCATTTTAGTAATTTTGATCTATTGGGAAATAATATACAATTTTTAAACATCTTTAGTCGTTTAGATCACATTAGTGAACAATTTTATGGAGATAATAATTCACGATTTCATGAGCTATAGCATAACTTTTGCCTTTGAAGTCATCTTGACCCATTGGAAAATAATTTCATGGATGCCAAAATTCATGATTTTCATGAGATATAATGCACGATTTTTAACATTTAAAGTCATTTCGACTCTTTGTCAAATAAAGTCATGGAGGCCAAAATTCATGATTTCATTATTTATAATGCACGCTTTTTGCCTTTTTATCATTTTGACCTATTGGTAAATAATTTCATTGATGCCAAAATTCACGATTTCATGAACTATAATGCAGATATTTAGCATTTTTGTTGTTTCGATCCTTTGGTAAATAATTTCACGGAGGCCAAAATTTAGGATTTCATGAGATGTAACACACGATTTTTGGTCATTTATAGTAGTTTTGGCCCGAAGAATAATTTCACTGAGGCTAAAATTCACAAATCTTGAGCTATAATGCATGATTTTTAGCCTTTTAGTCAATTAGTTCAATTACCAATTAGTAGAGGCAAAAATTCATGATTTTATGAGCGATAGTGCATTATTTTTGGCCATTTTAGTCATTTTAACACATTGGCAAATAATTTCACGGAGGCCAAAATTCACTATTTCATGAGCTATAACACATGATTTTTGCCCATTTTAGTAATTTTGATCTATTGGGAAATAATATACAATTTTTAAACATCTTTAGTCGTTTAGATCACGTTAGTGAACAATTTTATGGAGATAATAATTCACGATTTCATGAGCTATAATGCTTGATTTTTGGCCTTTTTAGTCATTCCAACAAATTGAAAAATAATTTCATGGATTCTAAAATTAGCGGATTCATGAGCTATATTCAGCGGATACCAACATTCATGTTTTCATGAGCTATAACACACAATTTTGGGTCATTTTTGTCATTTCGACCATTAATAGATAATTTTGTAGATGTTAGAATTCAGAATTTCATGTACTATAAGGCATGATATTTTGGCCATTTTAGTCATTTTGACCATTTGAAAATAGTTTTTGGAGACTAAAATTTAAGATTTCATCAGCTAACACAATTTTAACTTTTTAGTCATTTTGACCCATTGGAAAATAATTTCAAGGATGCCAAAGCTCATGATTTTCATGAGATATAATGCACGATTTTTAACATTTAAAGTCATTTCGACTCTTTGTCAAATAAAGTCATGGAGGCCAAAATTCATGATTTCATTATTTATAATGCACGCTTTTTTGCCTTTTTTATCATTTTGACCTATTGGTAAATAATTTCATTGATGCCAAAATTCACGATTTCATGAACTATAATGCAGATATTTAGCATTTTTGTTGTTTCGACCCTTTCGCAAATTATTTCACGAAGGCCAAAATTTAGGATTTCATGAGATGTAACACACGATTTTTGGTCATTTATAGTAGTTTTGGCCCAGAGAAGAATAATTTCACTGAGGCTAAAATTCACAAATCTTGAGCTATAATGCATGATTTTTAGCCTTTTTAGTCAATTCGTTCAATTACCAATTAGTAGAGGCAAAAATTCATGATTTTATGAGCGATAGTGCATTATTTTTTGCCATTTTAGTCATTTTAACACATTGGCAAATAATTTCGTGGAAGCCAAAATTAACTATTTCATGAGCTATAACACATGATTTTTGCCCATTTTTAGTAATTTTGATCTATTGGGAAATAATATACAATTTTTAAACATCTTTAGTCGTTTAGATCACGTTAGTGAACAATTTTATGGAGATAATAATTCACGATTTCATGAGCTATAATGCTTGATTTTTGGCCTTTTTAGTCATTCCAACAAATTGAAAAATAATTTCATGGATTCTAAAATTAGCGGATTCATGAGCTATATTCAACGGATACCAACATTCATGTTTTCATGAGCTATAACACACAATTTTGGTCATTTTTGTCATTTCGACCATTAATAGATAATTTTGTAGATGTTAGAATTCAGAATTTCATGTACTATAAGGCATGATATTTTGGCCGGTTTTCATTTCGACCATTTGAAAATAGTTTTTGGAGACTAAAATTTAAGATTTCATCAGCTAACACAATTTTAACTTTTTAGTCATTTTGACCCATTGGCAAATAATTTCAGCGATGCCAAATTTAAGGATTTCATGAGCTATAATGCTTGATTTTTGGCCTTTTTAGTCATTTTGACCCATAGGCAAATAATTTCATTGAGGCAAAACTAAGGATTTCATGAGCTATAATGCACAATTTTGGCCATTTTAAAATTTCCGTTTCATTGCTAAATAATTTCATGGAGGCCAAAATTCATGATTTCATGAGCTATAACGCACAATTTTTGCCAATTTTAGTCATTTTGACTCATTGATAAATATATTTATGGATCCCAAAATTCATGTGGGCTATAACGCACGATGTTTGACCATTTTAGTCATTTTGACCCATTGACAAATAAGTCACGATTTCACGATAAAAACGAATAATTCATGATTTTCATGAGCTATAATGCATGATTTTTGGCAATTTTTAGTCATTTTGACCCATTGGCAAATTATTTTGCATAAGTGAAAATTCATAGTTACATGAATTATAACCCATTCATTTTCATAAGCTATAACACATGATTTATTGCCATTTTAGTCATTTTGACCCATTGGCAAATAATTTCATGGAGGCCAAAATTCATGATTTTCATGAGCTATAACACATGATTTATTGCAACTTTTAGTCATTTTTACCCATTGGCAAATAATTTCACTCGGCTAATATTCACGAATTTATGAGCTATAATGCATGATTTTTGGCTATTTTTAGTCATTTTGATTTATCGACAAATAATTTCAGAGGTCAAAATTCACGATTCATGAGCTATAATGCATGATTTTTAGCCTTTTAGTCATTTTGACCCATTGGTAAATAATTTTGTGGATGTTATAATTCACAATTTCTGAGCTATACACATGATTTATTGCAACTTTTAGTCATTTTTACCCATTGGCAAATAATTTCACTTAGCCAAAATTTAGGATTTCATGAGATGTAACACACGATTTTTGGTCATTTATAGTAGTTTTGGCCCGAAGAATAATTTCACTGAGGCTAAAATTCACAAATCTTGAGCTATAATGCATGATTTTTAGCCTTTTAGTCAATTAGTTCAATTACCAATTAGTAGAGGCAAAAATTCATGATTTTATGAGCGATAGTGCATTATTTTTGGCCATTTTAGTCATTTTAACACATTGGCAAATAATTTCACGGAGGCCAAAATTCACTATTTCATGAGCTATAACACATGATTTTTGCCCATTTTAGTAATTTTGATCTATTGGGAAATAATATACAATTTTTAAACATCTTTAGTCGTTTAGATCACGTTAGTGAACAATTTTATGGAGATAATAATTCACGATTTCATGAGCTATAATGCTTGATTTTTGGCCTTTTTAGTCATTCCAACAAATTGAAAAATAATTTCATGGATTCTAAAATTAGCGGATTCATGAGCTATATTCAACGGATACCAACATTCATGTTTTCATGAGCTATAACACACAATTTTGGTCATTTTTGTCATTTCGACCATTAATAGATAATTTTGTAGATGTTAGAATTCAGAATTTCATGTACTATAAGGCATGATATTTTGGCCGGTTTTCATTTCGACCATTTGAAAATAGTTTTTGGAGACTAAAATTTAAGATTTCATCAGCTAACACAATTTTAACTTTTTAGTCATTTTGACCCATTGGCAAATAATTCACGATGCCAAATTTAAGGATTTCATGAGCTATAATGCTTGATTTTTGGCCTTTTTAGTCATTTTGACCCATATACAAATAATTTCATTGAGGCAAAACTAAGGATTTCATGAGCTAAAATGCACAAATTTTGGCCATTTTAAAATTTCCGTTTCATTGCTAAATAATTTCATGGAGGCCAAAATTCATGATTTCATGAGCTATAACGCACAATTTTTGCCAATTTTAGTCATTTTGACTCATTGATAAATAATTTATGGATCCCAAAATTCATGTGGGCTATAACGCACGATGTTTGACCATTTTAGTCATTTTGACCCATTGACAAATAAGTCACGATTTCACGATAAAAACGAATAATTCATGATTTCATGACCTATAGCATAAAATTTGTTAACAATTTTAGTCATTTTGACCCATTGGCAAATTATTTTGCATAAGTGAAAATTCATAGTTACATGAATTATAACCCATTCATTTTCATAAGCTATAACACATGATTTATTGCCATTTTAGTCATTTTGACCCTTTTGTAAATAATTTCACGGAGGCCAAAATTCATTATTTTATTAGCTATCACATTTTATTTTTGAAAATTTTTAGTCATTTCAACCTATAGGCAAATAATTTCACTCGGCTAATATTCACGAATTTATGAGCTATAATGCATGATTTTTGGCTATTTTTAGTCATTTTGATTTATCGACAAATAATTTCAGAGGTCAAAATTCACGATTCATGAGCTATAGCATAATTTTTAGCCATGGTTAGTCGTTTTGACCCATTGGTAAATAATTTTGTGGATGTTATAATTCACAATTTCTGAGCTATACACATGATTTATTGCAACTTTTAGTCATTTTACCCATTGGCAAATAATTTCACTTAGCCAAAATTTAGTATTTCACTCATTTCACCAATTAGCAAATAATTTCATGGATGCCAAAATTTTCGACCTCATGAGGGTTTCAGAGAGGCCAAAATTTATAATTTCATTAGCTATAACCCATAATTTTTAGCCATTTTTAGCTATTTTGAACCATTGGCAAATAATTTTGTTGAGGCCAAAATTCACAATTTCATGAGCTATAACACACGATCTCTTGCAAATTTTAGTCGTTGACCTATTGGCAAATAATTTTGTGGATGCCAAAATTCACAAAATTGCAAATTTTATTCACAATTTTGGCCATTTTAGTCATTTTGATCCATTGGTAAATAAACTTCGGGGATGCCAAAATTAATGATTTCATGAGCTATAATGCATGATTTTTAGTTATTTTTATTGTTTTGACCCATTGCTAAATAATTTCATGGATGCAAAATTTATAATTTCATGAGCTATAACACACAATTTTGGGTCATTTTTGTCATTTTGACCCATATACAAATAATTTCATGGATGCCAAAATTCATGAATTCATGAGCTATGATGCACAAGTTTTGACTATTTTTGCTCATTTCGGCAAATAATTTTGTTGAGGCCAAAATTCACAGTTTTTAGCTTTAAAGCATGATTTTTAGCCTTTTTTAGTCGCTTTGACCCATTGGCAAAAATTTCATGGATGCAAAAATTTTACGATTTTCATGAGCTATAACACATGATTTTTGCCATTTTAGTCATTTTGACCCATTGGAAAATAATTTCATGGAGGCCAAAATTCATGATTTCATTAGTAAAACTCAAGATTTTGGCAATTTTAGTCGTTTCAACCTATAGGCAAATAATTTCACTAAGGCTAAAATTCACAATTTTATTGACAATAATTCATGATTTTTGGCAATTTCTAGTCATTTTGGCCCATCGGCAAATAATTTCTTGAACTCCAAATTTTGCGGTTTCATGAGCTATAATCCACGGAGGCCAAAATTTATAATTTCATTAGCTATTACCCATGATTTTTGGCCATTTTTATCTTTTGACCCATAAACAAATAAATTTATTGAGGTCAAAATTTATAATTTCATGAACTATAATGCACAATTATTGACCATTTTAGTCATTTTGACCCATTGACAAATAAGTCACGATTTCACGATAAAAAGCGAATAATTCATGATTTCATGACCTATAGCATAAAATTTGTTAACAATTTTAGTCATTTTGACCATTGGCAAATTATTTTGCATAAGTGAAAATTCATAGTTACATGAATTATAACCCATTCATTTTCATAAGCTATAACACATGATTTTTGCCATTTTAGTCATTTTGACCCTTTTGTAAATAATTTCACGGAGGCCAAAATTCATTATTTTATTAGCTATCACATTTTATTTTTGAAAATTTTTAGTCGTTTCAACCTATAGGCAAATAATTTCACTCGGCTAATATTCACGAATTTATGAGCTATAATGCATGATTTTTGGCCATTTTAGTCATTTTGATTTATCGACAAATAATTTCGCAGAGGTCAAAATTCACGATTCATGAGCTATAATGCATGATTTTTAGCCTTTTTAGTCATTTTGACCCATTAGTAAATAATTTTGTGGATGTTATAATTCACAATTTCATGAGCTATACACATGATTTATTGCAACTTTTAGTCATTTTACCCATTGGCAAATAATTTCACTTAGCCAAAATTTAGTATTTCACTCATTTCAGCCAATTAGCAAATAATTTCATGGATGCCAAAATTTTCGACCTCATGAGGGTTTTGAGAGGCCAAAATTTATGTGTTCATTTGCAATAACCCATAATTTTTAGCCATTTTTAGCTATTTTGAACCATTGGCAAATAATTTTGTTGAGGCCAAAATTCACAATTTCATGAGCTATAACACACGATCTCTTGCAAATTTTAGTCGTTGACCTATTGGCAAATAATTTCATGGATGCCAAAATTCACAAAATTGCAAATTTTATTCACAATTTTGGCCATTTTAGCCATTTTGATCCATTGGTAAATAAACTTCGGGGATGCCAAAATTAATGATTGCATGAGCTATAATGCATGATTTTTAGTTATTTTTATTGTTTTGACCCATTGCTAAATAATGTCATGGATGCAAAATTTATAATTTCATGAGCTATAGCATTTTGGTTTTGTCGTTTCAACCCACTAGCAAATAATTTCATGGATGCCAAAATTCATGAATTCATGAGCTATGATGCACAAGTTTTGACTATTTTTGCTCATTTCGGCAAATAATTTTGTTGAGGCCAAAATTCACGATTCATGAGCTATAATGCATGATTTTTAGCCTTTTTTAGTCGCTTTGACCCATTGGCAAAAAATTTCATGGATGCAAAATTTTACGATTTTCATGATATATAACACACAATTTTTGGCCATTTTAAGTTAATTTGACCCATTGGAAAATAATTTCATGGAGGACAGAATTTACAGTTTCATTAGTAAAACTCAAGATTTGGCAATTTTTAGTCATTTTGACCCATAGGCAAATAATTTCACTAAGGCTAAAATTCACAATTTTATTGACAATAATTCATGATTTTTGGCAATTTCTAGTCATTTTGGCCCATCGGCAAATAATTTCTTGAACTCCAAATTTTGCAGTTTCATGAGCTATAATCCACGGAGGCCAAAATTTATAATTTCATTAGCTATTACCCATGATTTTTGGCCATTTTTTATCTTTTTGACCCATAAACAAATAAATTTATTGAGGTCAAAATTTATAATTTCATGAACTATAATGCACAATTATTGACCATTTTTAGTCATTTTGACCCATTAGCAAATTATTTTGTGGATGCCAAAATTCACAATTTCATGAGCTATAGCATAATTTTTAACCATTTTTAGTCATTTTACCCATTGGTAAATAATTTCACAGAGACCAAAATTCACAATTTCATGAGCTATAATGCTCAATTTTTAGCTATTTTAATTATTTAGACCCACATGCAAATAATTTCAATGAGGGCAAAATTCATCATTTTATGAGCTATATTTTATGATTTTTGGCCATTTATAGTCTTTTGATCACTGCAAAGAATTTCATAGAGGAGAAAAATTTATGATTTTAAGAGCAAAACGCATGATATTTTGATTTCTACCCATGAAAATAATTTTCTTGAGCCAAAATCACAATTTCATATGCTATACCATCGATTTTTGGCCATTTTTGTCATTTGACACATTAGCAAATGATTTTGGACTCTTAAATTCATGATTTCATTAAGTATAACCCATCATTTTTGCTATTTTTAGTCGTTTCAACCCATAGGCAAAAGTTTCACTGTGGCAAAATTCAGATTTGATGAGCTATAACGCATAATTTTTAACCATTTTTAGTCATTTTGACCAATTGATAATTTGTTTCATGGATGCCAAAATTCATGATTTTATGAGCTATAACACACAATTTTGGCCATTTTAGTCATTTTACCCATTGGCAAATAATTTCACAAGCTAAAATTCATGATTTTATGAGCTATAACACACGATTTTTAACCACTTTTAATCATTTTTACCCATTGATAAATAATTTTTAGAGGCCAAAATTCACGTTTTCATGAGCTATAACACACAATTCTTGGCTATTTTTATTAGTTGTTTTGACCCATTAGCAAATAATTTCACAAGCTAAAATTCATGATTTTATGAGCTATAACACACGATTTTTAACCACTTTTAATCATTTTTACCCATTGATTAATAATTTTTGAAGACAAAATTCACGATTTCATGAGCTATAACACACAAATTTTGACCATTTTTAGTTATTTGGACCCATTCAAAAATAATTTCGTGGATGCAAAATCACAACTTTCATGAGCTAGCACTTGATTTTTTTTCCTTCCATTTTTAATAGACCCATTGGCAAATAATTTCATGGAGGCTAAAATTCATGATTTCATTAGCTAATAACCCATGATTTTTGGCAATTTTTAGTTGTTTTGACCCATTGGTAAATAATTTCATGGAGGCTAAAATTCTGATTTCATTAACTATAATGCAAGGCGTTACACTATTTTTAGTCATTTTGACCCATTGGAAAATAATTTCATGGATTCTAAAATTCCCAATTTCATGAGTTGTATTCCATAGATGCCAAAATTCATGATTTCATTAGCTAATAACCCATGATTTTTGGCCATTTTAATTTCTTTTGACCCATAGGCAAATAATTTCATTAATACTAAATTCATGATTCCATTAGTTATAACTCACAATTATGGGCAATTTTATTAGTTTGAGCCATTGGCAAATAATTTAATGGAGGTGAAAACTCACAATTTCATGTGCAATATTGCATGATTTTTGGCCACTTTTAATCGTTTTGACCCATTGATAAATAATTTTATGGAGGCCCAAATTCATGATTTTATGAGCTATAACACACAAATTTTGACCATTTTTAGTCATTTTACCCATTGATTAATAATTTTTGAAGACAAAATTCACGATTTCATGAGCTATAGCATAATTTTTAACCATTTTTAGTCATTTTACCCATTGGTAAATAATTTCACAGAGACCAAAATTCACAATTTCATGAGCTATAATGCTCAATTTTTAGCTATTTTAATTATTTAGACCCACATGCAAATAATTTCAATGAGGCAAAATTCATCATTTTATGAGCTATATTTTATGATTTTTGGCCATTTATAGTCTTTTGATCACTGCAAAGAATTTCATAGAGGAGAAAAATTTATGATTTTAAGAGCAAAACGCATGATATTTTGATTTCTACCCATCGAAAAATAATTTTCTTTGAGCCAAAATCACAATTTCATATGCTATACCATACGATTTTTGGCCATTTTTGTCATTTCGACACATTAGCAAATGATTTTGGACTCTTAAATTCATGATTTCATTAAGTATAACCCATCATTTTTTGCTATTTTTAGTCGTTTCAACCCATAGGCAAAAAGTTTCACTGTGGCAAAAATTCAGGATTTGATGAGCTGTAACGCACAATTTAGGCCAGTTTTTAGTCGTTTTGACCAATTGATAATTTGTTTCATGGATGCCAAAATTCATGATTACATGAACTATAAGCCACGATTTTGAGCAATTTTTAGTTGTTTTGACCCCTTTGCAAATAGTTTCACAAGCTAAAATTCATGATTTCATGAGCTATATCACACGATTTTTAACCACTTTTAATCATTTTTACCCAATGATAAATAATTTTTTAGAGGCCAAAATTCACGTTTTCATGAGCTATAACACACAATTCTTGGCTATTTTTATTAGTTGTTTTGACCCCTTGGCAAATAGTTTCACAAGCTAAAATTCATGATTTCATGAGCTATATCGCACGATTTTTAACCACTTTTAATCATTTTTACCCATTGATTAATAATTTTTTGAAGACAAGAATTCACGATTTCATGAGCTATAACACACAAATTTTGACCATTTTTAGTTATTTGGACCCATTCAAAAATAATTTCGTGGATGCAAAAATCACAACTTTCATGAGCTAGCACTTGATTTTTTTTCCTTCCATTTTTAATAGACCCATTGGCAAATAATTTCATGGAGGCTAAAATTCATGATTTCATTAGCTAATAACCCATGATTTTTGGCAATTTTAGCTTTTTGACCTATAGGTGAAAATTTTCATTGAGGCTAAAATTCTGATTTCATTAACTATAATGCAAGGCGTTACACTATTTTTAGTCATTTCGACCCAATGGAAAATAATTTCATGGATTCTAAAATTCCCAATTTCATGAGTTGTATTCCATAGATGCGAATTTTATGATATAATTAGCAATAACAAAAGATTTTTGGCCATTTTAATTTCTTTTGACCCATAGGCAAATAATTTCATTAATACTAAATTCATGATTCCATTAGTTATAACTCACAATTATGGGCAATTTTATTAGTTTGAGCCATTGGCAAATAATTTAATGGAGGTGAAAACTCACAATTTCATGTGCAATATTGCATGATTTTTGGCCACTTTTAATCGTTTTGACCCATTGATAAATAATTTTTAGAGGCCAAAATTCATGATTTCATGAGCTATAACACACGATTTTCTACCATTTTTAATTTTTTCTCCCATTTTTAATAATTTATTAAAGATAAATTTTAAGATTTTATGAGCTATAGCACATGATTTTTGCCATTTTATTGTTTTGACCCATTGACAAATAATTTCTTTGATGCCAAAATCACGATTTTCATGAGCTATAATGCATGATTTTTATCCATGTTTAGTCATTTTGAGCCGTTGCCAAATAATTTCATGGAGGCTAAAATTCATGAATTCATAAGCTATAACTAGCAATTTTCATAATTTTTAGTTATTTCGACTGAGGCAAATAATTTCACTAAGGCTAAAATTCATGATTTCATTAGCTATAATGCATGATTTTAGGCCATTATTAGTCATTTCGACCATTAGTGAATGATCTCATGAACTTTAAAATTAGCGATTTCATGAGTTATATTTTACAAACACCAAAATTCAAGATTTAATATTTGTAATCAAAGATTTTTGGCCATTTTATTGGCAAATAATTTCACTAAGGCTAAAATTCACTATTTCATGAGCTATAACCCAAGATTTCTAGAAATACTTAGTCATTTGTACCCATTGGAAAATAATTTCATGGAGGCTAAAATTCACAATTTCATGAGCTATATCATGATTGTTGGCCATTTTTAGTCTTTTTGACCCATCGATAAGTACTTTCATGAGACCAAACCTCATGATTTCATGAGCTATAATACAAGATTTTTGGCCATTTTAGTCATTTCAACCCATTGTTTAATAATTTTGGGATGACAAAATTTCACGTTTAATGAGCTATAATACATAAGTTTTGTCCATTTTAGTTGTTTTGACCATTGGCAAATAATTTCATGGATGCCAAAATTCACGATTTTCATGAGCTATAATGTATGATTTTTATCCATGTTTAGTCATTTTGAGCCGTTGCCAAATAATTTCATGGAGGCTAAAATTCATGAATTCATAAGCTATAACTAACTAATTTTCATAATTTTTAGTTATTTTGGCCCATTGCCAAATAATTTCATGGATGCCAAAATTCATGATTTCATTAGCTATAATGCATGATTTTAGGCCATTATTAGTCATTTCGACCATTAGTGAATGATCTCATGAACTTTAAAATTAGCGATTTCATGAGTTATATTTTACAAACACCAAAATTCAAGATTTAATATTTGTAATCAAAGATTTTTGGCCATTTTATTGGCAAATAATTTCACTAAGGCTAAAATTCACTATTTCATCGGCTATAACCCAAGATTTCTAGAAATACTTAGTCATTTGTACCCATTGGAAAATAATTGCGGTGAAAATTCACAATTTCATGAGCTATATCGCATGATTGTTGGCCATTTTTAGTCTTTTTGACCCATCGATAAGTACTTTCATGAGACCAAACCTCATGATTTCATGAGCTATAATACAAGATTTTTGCCATTTTAGTCATTTCAACCCATTGTTTAATAATTTTGGGATGACAAAATTTCACGTTTAATCGGCTATAATACATAAGTTTTGTCCATTTTAGTTGTTTTGACCCATTGGTAAATAATTTCGTGGATGCAATAATTCACAATTTCATGAGCTATATCATGATTGTTGGCCATTTTAGTCATTTTGACCATTGGCAAATAATTTCACAGAGGCAAAATTCATGATTTCATTAGTTATAACTCATGATTTTTGGCAATTTTAATCATTTTGACCCATTAGCAAATAATTTCACTAAGGCTAAAATTCTGATTTCAATAGCTATAACATTGATTTTATACCATTTTTAATCATTTTGACCTATTGGTAAATAATTTAAAAGACCACAAAATTCTTGACTTTATGAGTTATATTCTAAGGAGGCAAAAATTCACGATTTAATTAACTATAACCTAAAAATTTTTGCAATTTGTTTTGTCTTTTTGACCCATAGGCAAATAATTTCACTGAAGCCAAAATTCATGAATTTTAGTCATTTCCACCTAATGGTAAATAATTTTATGGATGCCTAAATTGTCAATTTTATGAGCTAAAGCATACGATTTTTGGCCATCTTTAGTTGGTTTGACCCATTAATAAACAATTTCGTGGATGCAATAATTCACAATTTCATGAGCTATAATGCATAATTTTTGGCTATTTTTAGTCATTTTGACCCATAGGCAAATAATTTCACTGAAGCCAAAATTCAAAATTTTATGAGCTATAATGCCGACTTTTGGCCATTTTAGTCATTTTGTCCCATTAACAAATAATTTTGTGGATGCCAAAATTCATGATTTCAAGAGCTATAACACATGAATTTTGGCCTTTTTTAGTCGTTTTGATTTATTGGCAAATAATTGATGCCAAAATTCATAATTTTATGATTTATAGCATGATTTTTGCCATTTTAGTCATTTTGACCCATTTGCAATTATATTCATAGATGTCAAAATTCATAATTTCATAAACAATAGCATGATTTTTACCATTTTAGTTATTTTGTTGGTAATTAATTTTGTGGATTCAAAATTCATAATTTCATGAGATATAGTACAAGATTTTTGGCCATTGTTAGATATTTCAACACATTGTTTGTCATTTTGACCATTGGCAAATAATTTTATGGATGTCAAAATTCACGATTTTCAAGAGCTATAACACACGATTTTGGCTATTTTTAGTCATTTTGACCCATTGATAAATAATTTTGTGAATGCCGAATTCACATTTCATGAACTATAATTCATGATTTGCATGTGCTAAAGCGTGCAATTTTGGCCTTTTAGTCATTTTGACCCATTGCCAAATAACTACATAGATCTTTGAGATTCACGATTTTCATGACCTATCTACGCACAAATTTTTAGCCATTTTAACCAAATTGGTAAATAATTTCATGGATGCCAAAATAATGATTTTCACGATTAATAATGCATACTTTTTACCATTGTAAGTCATTTCGATCCATTAACAAATAATTTTATGGAGTCAAAATTCATGATTTCATTAGCTATAATGCATGATTTTAGGCCATTATTAGTCATTTCGACCATTAGTGAATGATCTCATGAACTTTAAAATTAGCGATTTCATGAGTTATATTTTACAAACACCAAAATTCAAGATTTAATATTTGTAATCAAAGATTTTTGGCCATTTTAGTCATTTCAACCCATTGGCAAATAATTTCACTAAGGCTAAAATTCACTATTTCATCGGCTATAACCCAAGATTTCTAGAAATACTTAGTCATTTGTACCCATTGGAAAATAATTGCGGTGAAAATTCACAATTTCATGAGCTATATCATGATTGTTGGCCATTTTTAGTCTTTTTGACCCATCGATAAGTACTTTGTGAGACCAAACCTCATGATTTCATGAGCTATAATACAAGATTTTTGCCATTTTAGTCATTTCAACCCATTGTTTAATAATTTTGGGATGACAAAATTTCACGTTTAATCGGCTATAATACATAAGTTTTGTCCATTTTAGTTGTTTGGACTCATTGGTAAATAATTTCGTGGATGCCAAAATCACAACTTTCATGAGCTATAGCATACGATTTATGTCCACTTTTAGTTATTTTGGCCCATTGCCAAATAATTTCACAGAGGCAAAATTTCATGATTTCATTAGTTATAACTCATGATTTTTGGCAATTTTTAATCATCTCGACCTATATGCAAATAGTTTCACTAAGGCTAAAATTTACGATTTCAATAGCTATAACATTGATTTTATACCATTTTTAATCATTTTGACCTATTGGTAAATAATTTAAAAGACCACAAAATTCTTGACTTTATGAGTTATATTCTAAGGAGGCAAAAATTCACGATTTAATTAACTATAACCTAAAAATTTTTGCAATTTGTTTTGTCTTTTTGACCCATAGGCAAACAATTTCACTGAAGCCAAAATTCATGAATTTTAGTCATTTCCACCTAATGGTAAATAATTTTATGGATGCCTAAATTGTCAATTTTATGAGCTAAAGCATACGATTTTAGCCATTTTTAGTTATTTTGGCCCATTGCCAAATAATTTCATGGATGCCAAAATTCACAATTTCATGAGCTATAACCCATAATTTTTACATTTATTTGTTTTGTCGAATAGCCAAATAATTTCATTGAGGCCAAAATTCAAAATTTTATGCTATAATGCCGACTTTTGGCCATTTTAGTCATTTTGTCCCATTAACAAATAATTTTGTGCAGGCCAAAATTCATGATTTCAAGAGCTATAACACATGAATTTTGGCCTTTTTAGTCGTTTTGATTTATTGGCAAATAATTGATGCCAAAATTCATAATTTTATGATTTATAGCATGATTTTTGCCATTTTTGTCATTTTGACCCATTTGCAATTATATTCATAGATGTCAAAATTCATAATTTCATAAACAATAGCATGATTTTTACCATTTTAGTTATTTTGTTGGTAATTAATTTTGTGGATTCCAAAATTCATAATTTCATGAGATATAGTACAAGATTTTTGGCCATTGTTAGATATTTCAACACATTGTTTGTCATTTTGACCATTGGCAAATAATTTTATGGATGTCAAAATTCACGATTTTCAAGAGCTATAGCATACGATTTTAGCCATTTTTAGTTATTTTGGCCCATTGCCAAATAATTTCATGGATGCCAAAATCACAACTTTCATGAGCTATAATGCATGATTTTTGGCCATTTTATTGGCAAATAATTTCATGAGCTATAGCATACGATTTTTGGCCATTTTAGTCATTTTGACCCATTGCCAAATAACTACATAGATCTTTGAGATTCACGATTTTCATGAGCTATAACACATGAATTTTGGCCTTTTAGTCATTTCAACCCATTGGCAAATAATTTCATGGATGCCAAAATAATGATTTTCACGATTAATAATGCATACTTTTTACCATTGTAAGTCATTTCGATCCATTAACAAATAATTTTATGGAGTCAAAATTCATGATTTCATTGCTATAATACATGAATTTTGAAAAATTTTAGTCATTTTGACCCATAGGCAAATAATTTCACTAATGCTAAAATTCAAGATTTCATGAGCTTTAATACAAAATTTTTGGCCATTTTTAGTCTTGATCCATTCGAAAATATTTCATGGAGACAAAAGTTTAGATTTTCATTAGTTATAACTCATGATTTTTGGCAATTTTAATCATTTTGACCTATTGGTAAATAATTTCATTGAGGCCAAAAGTCATGATTTCATGAGCTATAACACATGATTTTTGCCATTTTTAGTCTTTTTGACCATTGGCAAATATTTTTCTAGACTCCAAAATTCACGATTTCATTAAGTACAACCTACAATTTTTGTTGTTTTTATCATCTCGAGCAATAGACAAAAGTTTCACTTAGGCCAAAATTCTTGATTTCATGAGCTATAAATGAAAAAATTGGTACATTTTAGTCATTTTGACCCATTTGCAAATAGTTTCCTAGATGCTAAAATTCATGATTTCATGAGCTATAACTCATAATTTTAGGCAATTTTGTCATTTTGACCCATCAACAAATAATTTTATGGATGTCAAAATTCATGATTTCATGAGCTATAATGCATAATTTTTGGCTATTTTAGTCATTTTGACCCATTGCCAAATAATTTCACGAAGGCTTAAATTCACGATTTCATGAGCTATAACGATTTTGGCTATTTTAGTCATTTTTCCCATTGTTTAATAAATTAGTGAAGAAAAAATTAAGGATTTCATGAGCTTTAACACATGATTTTTGGCCATTTTTCTCATTTGGACACCCAATGGCAAATAGAGGATGCCAAAATATTGATTTTCATGAGCTATAATGCATGATTTTTATCTAATTTAAGCCATTTTGGCCCATTGGAAAGTAATCTCAAGGAAACCAAAATTCATGATTTCATTAGTTATAACCCACAATATTTGGGAACTTTTAGTCATTTTGACCTATAGGTGAATAATTTAAGCGATGCTAACTTTTGTGAGCTATAACACATTATTTTTTGGCGTTGACACATAATTTTTGCTATTTTAGTCATTTCTCCCCATTGTTTAATATTTTCATGAAAACAAAAATTCATGATTTCTTGAGTTATAACACATTATTTTTGGCCATTTTAGTCATTCAGACCCAATGGCAAATAATTTTGAGGATGCCAAATTCTCGATTTTCATGAGCAATAATGCACATTTTTTGTCCAATTTTAATCATTTTGACCCATTAGCAAATAATCTCAAGGATGCCAAAATTCATGATTTCATTAGCTATAACCAATAAATTTTGGCAATTTTTAGTCGTTTCGACCTATATGCGAATAATTTCACTAATGCTAAAATTTATAATTTCATGAGCTATAATGCATGATTTTTGGCCATTTGACCCATTAGCAAATAATTTCATGGATGCCAAAATTCATACTTGCATGAGTTATAACGCATGACTTTTGGCCATTTTTAGTTGTTGCAACACATTTGTAAATAAATTTGTGGATGCTAAAATTCACAATTTCATGAGCTATAACGCAGATTTTTGACCATTTTTTTTTTATCATTTTGGCCAATTTGCAAAATAATTTCATGGAGGAAAAAATTCATAATTTTATATCAATAATCCATAATTTTAATCAATTTTTAGTCATTTCGACACATGGAAAAATAACTTCATTGAAGCCAAAATTCACGATTCATTGAGGCCAAAATTCACAATTACATGAGCTATAATACACAATTTTTGGCCATTTTTTATCTTTTCGACACATTGCCAAATATTTCATGGACTCCAAATCCATGATTCCATTAACTATAATCCACTATTTTTAGTCGTTTTGATCCACGGACAAATAATTTCACTAAGGCCAAATTTCATTATTTCATGAGCTATAACACATTATTTTTGGCCATTTTAGTCATTTGATCCATTAGTAAATAATTTTATGGAATCCAAAATTAACAATTTCAGAGCTATATTTCATAATTTTTGGCCATTTTTAGTTTGACCCATTGGCAAATAATTTCACTTTGGCCAAAATTCATGATTCATTAGCTATAACAAATGATTTTTGCCTATTCTTTCACATTTCATCCCATTGTTTAATAATTTCATGAAGACAAAAATTCATGATTTTATTAGCTATAACAAATGATTTTTGCCATTTTAGTCATTTGGATCCATTGGCAAATAATTTGGTGGATGCCAAAATTACTATTTTTATGAGCTATAATGCACGATTATTGTCCAATTTTAGTCATTTTGACCCATTGGTAAATAACTTAATTTAGGCCAAAATTCACGATTCATTGAGGCCAAAATTCACAATTACATGAGCTATAATACACAATTTTTGGCCATTTTTTATCTTTTCGACACATTGCCAAATATTTCATGGACTCCAAATCCATGATTCCATTAACTATAATCCACTATTTTTAGTCGTTTTGATCCACGGACAAATAATTTCACTAAGGCCAAATTTCATTATTTCATGAGCTATAACACATTATTTTTGGCCATTTTAGTCATTTGATCCATTAGTAAATAATTTTATGGAATCCAAAATTAACAATTTCAGAGCTATATTTCATAATTTTTGGCCATTTTTAGTTTGACCCATTGGCAAATAATTTCACTTTGGCCAAAATTCATGATTCGTTAGCTATAACAAATGATTTTTGCCTATTCTTTCACATTTCATCCCATTGTTTAATAATTTCATGAAGACAAAAATTCATGATTTTATTAGCTATAACACTTGATTTTTGGCCATTTTAGTCATTTGGATCCATTGGCAAATAATTTGGTGGATGCCAAAATTACTATTTTTATGAGCTATAATGCACGATTATTGTCCAATTTTAGTCATTTTGACCCATTGGTAAATAACTTAATTTAGGCCAAAACTCACGATTTCATTGGCTCTAACCCTCAATTTTAGCAATTCTCGGTCGATTCAACCGATTAGCAAATAATTTCATGGATGCTAAAATTCATGATTTTATGAGCTATAATGCATAATTTTTGGCCATTTTTAGTCTTTTGACCCATTGGCAAATAATTTCGTGGATGCCAAAATTCACAATTTCATGAGCTATAACACATGATTTTTGTCCAATTTTAGTCATTTCGATCCATTAGTAAATAATTTCATGGATGCCAAAATTCATGATTTTATGAGCTATAATGCATGATTTTTGACCATTTTTTTTATCATTTTGGCCAATTTGCAAAATAATTTCATGAGGCCAAAATTCATGATTTCATGAGCTATAATGCACGATTTTAGGCCATTTTTAGTCTTTTTAGTCGTTTCGACCTATATGCTAATAATTTCATGAGCTATAATACACAATTTTTGGCCATTTTAGTCATTTCAAGAGCTATAACCCTCGATTTTTGGCAATTTATAGTCGTTTCAACCCATTGGCAAATAATTTCACTTTGGCCAAAATTCATGATTCGTTAGCTATAACAAATGATTTTTGCCTATTCTTTCACATTTCATCCCATTGTTTAATAATTTCATGAAGACAAAAATTCATGATTTTATTAGCTATAACACTTGATTTTTGGCCATTTTAGTCATTTGGATCCATTGGCAAATAATTTGGTGGATGCCAAAATTACTATTTTTATGAGCTATAATGCACGATTATTGTCCAATTTTAGTCATTTTGACCCATTGGTAAATAACTTAATTTAGGCCAAAACTCACGATTTCATTGGCTCTAACCCTCAATTTTAGCAATTCTCGGTCGATTCAACCGATTAGCAAATAATTTTGTGGATGCTAAAATTCATGATTTTATGAGCTATAATGCATGATTTTTGGCCATTTTTAGTCTTTTGACCCATTGACAAATAATTTCGTGGATGCCAAAATTCACAATTTCATGAGCTATAATGCATGATTTTTGGCCATTTTTGTCCTTTCAACATTTTAGTATAAATTCATGGATGCCAATATTCATGATTTTATGAGCTATAATGCAAAGTGCCTGTCCTTTTTTGTCATTTTGACCCTTTGATAGATAATTTCATGGAGGCTAAAATTAATGATTTCATGAGCTATAATGCATGATTTTTATTAATTTTAGTAGTTTTGACCTATATGCAAATTTCAACAGGCTATTTTTAGTCATTTCAAGAGCTATAACCCTCGATTTTTGGCAATTTATAGTCATTTCAACCCATTGGCAAATAATTTCATGAGGCCAAAATTCATGATTTCATGAGCTATAACACACGATTTTTATTAATTTTAGTAGTTTTGACCTATATGCAAATTTCAACAGGCTATTTTTAGTCATTTCAAGAGCTATAACCCTCGATTTTTGGCAATTTATAGTCGTTTCAACCCATTGGCAAATAATTTCATGGAGGCTAAAATTAATGATTTCATGAGCTATAATACATAATTTTTGGCTATTTTAGTTGTTTTCACCCATTAACAAATAATTTTGTGGAGGCTAAAATCCATGATTTTATGAGCTATAACACACGATTTTTAGTCTTTTTAGTCGTTTTGTCCTATTTTTAATAGTTCATGAAGATAAAATTAACTATTTCATGAGGTATAACAAACTTTTGGCCATTTTGTCACTTGGACCCATTAGTAAATAATTTCATGGATGCCAAAATCATGATTTCATGAGCTATAACACATGATTTTTGTCCAATTTTATTCATTTTACCTATTGGTAAATAATTTTATGGATGCCAAAATTCATGATTTCATTAGCTATATTCCACAATTTTAGCCATTTTTAGTCTTTTGACCCATGGGCAATAATTTCTTAGGGATGAAAATTCACAATTTCATAAGCTATAAAGCACAATTTTTATAATTTTTAGTTATTTTGACCTACGGAAAATAACTTCATTGAAGCCAAAATTCACAATTTCATTATCTATAATCCACGATTTTTGGCAATTTTAATTATTTTGACCCTTTGATAGATAATTTCATGGATGCCAATATTCATGATTTTATGAGCTATAATGCAAAGTGCTGTCCTTTTTGTCATTTTGACCCTTTGATAGATAATTTCATGGAGGCCAAAATTCATGATTTCATGAGCTATAATGCACGATTATTGTCCAATTTTAGTCATTTTGACCCATTGGCAAATAATTTCATGGAGGCTAAAATTAATGATTTCATGAGCTATAACCCTCGATTTTTGGCAATTTATAGTCATTTCAACCCATTGGCAAATAATTTCATGAGGGCAAAATTAATGATTTCATGAGCTATAACACACGATTTTTATTAATTTTAGTAGTTTTGACCTATATGCAAATTTCAACAGGCTATTTTAGTCATTTCAAGAGCTATAACCCTCGATTTTTGGCAATTTATAGTCGTTTCAACCCATTGGCAAATAATTTCATGGAGGCTAAAATTAATGATTTCATGAGCTATAATACATAATTTTGGCTATTTTAGTTGTTTTCACCCATTAACAAATAATTTTGTGGAGGCTAAAATCCATGATTTTATGAGCTATAACACACGATTTTTAGTCTTTTTAGTCGTTTTGTCCTATTTTTAATAGTTCATGAAGATAAAATTAACTATTTCATGAGGTATAACAAACTTTTGGCCATTTTGTCACTTGGACCCATTAGTAATTAATTTCATAGATGCCAAAATCATGATTTCATGAGCTATAACACATGATTTTTGTCCAATTTTATTCATTTTACCTATTGGTAAATAATTTTATGGATGCCAAAATTCATGATTTCATTAGCTATATTCCACAATTTTAGCCATTTTTAGTCTTTTGACCCATGGGCAATAATTTCTTAGGGATGAAAATTCACAATTTCATAAGCTATAAAGCACAATTTTTATAATTTTTAGTTATTTTGACCTACGGAAAATAACTTCTGGAGGCAAAATACACAATTTCATTATCTATAATCCACGATTTTTGGCAATTTTAATTATTTTGACCTATAGTAAATAATTTCACTAAGGCCAAAATTCATGATTTCATGAGCTATAACACAAGATTTTGGCTATTTTAGTCATTTCAACCCATTGGCAAATAATTTCATGAGGGCAAAATTAATGATTTTATAAGCTATGACACATGATTTTTGACCATTTTTGTCATTTCGACATTGGCAAATAATTTTGGAGGTAAAATTCATGATTTCATGAGCTATAACACACGATTTTTCACCTTTTTAATCATTTTGACCCATTAGTAAATAATTTCATGGATGCTAAAATTCATGATTTCATGAGCTATAACTCACGATTTTGGGCAATTTTAGTCATTTCAACCCATTGGCAAATAATTTCATGAAGACAAAAATTCATGATTTCATGAGCTATAACACATGATTTTTGTCCAATTTTAGTCATTTTGACCCATTGACAAATAATTTTGGAGGCAAAATTCATGATTTTATGAGCTATGTAGCATAATTTTTTCCCATTTCTAGTCATTTTGACCCATTGGTAAATAATTTCATGGAGGCTAAAATTAATGATTTTATAAGCTATGACACATGATTTTTGACCATTTTTGTCATTTCGACATTGGCAAATAATTTTGGAGGTAAAATTCATGATTTCATGAGCTATAACACACGATTTTTCACCTTTTTAATCATTTTGACCCATTAGTAAATAATTTCATGGATGCTAAAATTCATGATTTCATGAGCGATAACTCACGATTTTGGGCAATTTTAGTCACTTCAACCCATTGGTCAAATAAATTCATGAAGGCCAAATTTCATTATTTCATGAGCTATAACACACGATTTTTCACCTTTTTAATCATTTTGACCCATTGACAAATAATTTTGGAGGCAAAATTCATGATTTTATGAGCTATGTAGCATAATTTTTTCCCATTTCTAGTCATTTTGGCTCATTGTTAAATAATTTCATGAAGACAAAAATTCATGATTTTATGAGCTATAACAAATGATTTTTGACCAACTTAAGTCGTTTGGATCCATGGGCAAATAATTTTATAGATGCTAAAATTATAATTTTATGAGCTATAACGCATGATTTTTGGCCATTTTAGTCATTTTGACCCATTGGCAAATAATTCTATGGAGGCCAAAATTCATGATTTTATGAGCTATAACACACGATTTTTAGTCTTTTTAGTCGTTTTGATCCACGGACAAATAATTTCATGGAGGCCAAAATTCACAATTTCATTATCTATAATCCACGATTTTTGGCAATTTTAATTATTTTGACCTATAGTAAATAATTTCACTAAGGCCAAAATTTACGATTTTGTGAGAAGTAACACAAGATTTTGGCTATTTTAGTCATTTCGATCCATTAGTAAATAATTTCATGAGGGCAAAATTAATGATTTTATAAGCTATGACACATGATTTTTGACCATTTTTGTCATTTCGACATTGGCAAATAATTTTGGAGGTAAAATTCATGATTTCATGAGCTATAACGCATGATTTTTGGCCATTTTAGTCATTTTGACCCATTAGTAAATAATTTCATGGATGCTAAAATTCATGATTTCATGAGCTATAACTCACGATTTTGGGCAATTTTAGTCACTTCAACCCATTGGCAAATAATTTCATGGAGGCTAAAATTAATGATTTCATGAGCTATAATACATAATTTTGGCTATTTTAGTTGTTTTCACCCATTAACAAATAATTTTGTGGAGGCTAAAATCCATGATTTTATGAGCTATAACACACGATTTTTAGTCTTTTTAGTCGTTTTGTCCTATTTTTAATAGTTCATGAAGATAAAATTAACTATTTCATGAGGTATAACAAACTTTTGGCCATTTTTGTCACTTGGACCCATTCGTAATTAATTTCATAGATGCCAAAATCATGATTTCATGAGCTATAACACATGATTTTTGTCCAATTTTATTCATTTTACCTATTGGTAAATAATTTTATGGATGCCAAAATTCATGATTTCATTAGCTATATTCCACAATTTTAGCCATTTTTAGTCTTTTTGACCCATGGGCAATAATTTCTTAGGGATGAAAATTCACAATTTCATAAGCTATAAAGCACAATTTTTATAATTTTTAGTTATTTTGACCTACGGAAAATAACTTCTGGAGGCAAAATACACAATTTCATTATCTATAATCCACGATTTTTGGCAATTTTAATTATTTTGACCTATAGTAAATAATTTCACTAAGGCCAAAATTCACGATTTTGTGAGAAGTAACACAAGATTTTGGCTATTTTTAGTCATCTCGGCCCGATGGGTGAATAATTTCATGAGGGCAAAATTAATGATTTTATAAGCTATGACACATGATTTTTGACCATTTTTGTCATTTCGACATTGGCAAATAATTTTGGAGGTAAAATTCATGATTTCATGAGCTATAGCATACGATTTTTTCCTTTTAGTCATTTTGACCCATTAGTAAATAATTTCATGGATGCTAAAATTCATGATTTCATGAGCGATAACTCACGATTTTGGGCAATTTTAGTCACTTCAACCCATTGGTCAAATAAATTCATGAAGGCCAAATTTCATTATTTCATGAGCTATAACACATGATTTTTGTCCAATTTTATTCATTTTACCTATTGGTAAATAATTTCATGGAGGCCAAAATTCATGATTTCATGAGCTATAGCATGATTTTTACAATTTTTAGTCATTTTGACCCATAGACAAATAATTTCATAGGTGCTAAAATTCACGATTTCATGAGCTATAACAAATGATTTTTGACCATTTTTGTCATTTCGACCCATTGACAAATAATTTCATCTATGTTAGAATTCAAAATTTCATGAACTATGATACATGATTTTTCACCTTTTTAATCATTTTGACCCATTGGCAAATAATTTCACGAGGCCAAAATTCACGATTTCATGAGCTATAACGCTCAATTTTTAGCCATATTTAGTTATTTTGACCTATAGTAAATAATTTCACTGAGGCCAAAATTCATGATTTTATGAGCTATAACACATGATTTTTGACCATTTTTGTCATTTCGACATTGGCAAATAATTTTGGAGGTAAAATTCATGATTTCATGAGCTATAACGCTCAATTTTTAGCCATATTTAGTTATTTTGACCCTTTAGCAAATAATTTCATGGATGCTAAAATTCATGATTTCATGAGCGATAACTCACGATTTTGGGCAATTTTAGTCACTTCAACCCATTGGTCAAATAAATTCATGAAGGCCAAATTTCATTATTTCATGAGCTATAACACACGATTTTTCACCTTTTTAATCATTTTGACCCATTGACAAATAATTTTGGAGGCAAAATTCATGATTTTATGAGCTATGTAGCATAATTTTTTCCCATTTCTAGTCATTTTGGCTCATTGTTAAATAATTTCTGAAGACAACAATTAATCATTTTATGAGCTATAACAAATGATTTTTGACCAACTTAAGTCGTTTGGATCCATGGGCAAATAATTTTATAGATGCTAAAATTATAATTTTATGAGCTATAACGCATGATTTTTACAATTTTTAGTCATTTTGACCCATTGGCAAATAATTCTATGGAGGCCAAAATTCATGATTTTATGAGCTATAACACACGATTTTTAGTCTTTTTAGTCATTTCATCCCATAGGCGAATAATTTCATGAGGCCAAAATTCAAGATTTCTTTAGCTATAATGCATGATTTTAGACTATTTTAAGCCATTTTAACCCATTGGAAAATAATTTCATTGATGCTAAAATTCGATTTCATGAGCTATAGCATGATTTTTACAATTTTTAGTCATTTTGACCCATTGACAAATAATTTTGTGGATGCCAAAATTCACAACTTAATGGGCTATAATGCGATTTTAGGCCATTTTAGTCATTTCAACCCATATTCATGATTTCATTAGCAATAATCTATGATTTTTGGCATATTTTAGTCATTTCAACCCATAGGAAAATAATTTTATTCAGGCTAAAATTCTTGATTTCATTCGATATAATGCACGATTTTTGCTATTTTTAGTCATTTTGACCCATTGGTAAATAATTATCATGAAGCCAAAATTCATGATTTTATGAGCTATAATGCACGATTTTAGGCCATTTTAGTCATTTTGACCCTTTAGCAAATAATTTTGTGGAGGCTAAAATTCACAATTTCATGAGCTATAACAAATGATTTTTGACCATTTTTAGTTATTTTGACCCATTAGTAAATAATTTCATGGATGCCAAAATCATGATTTCATGAGCTATAACACATGATTTTTGTCCAATTTTATTCATTTTACCTATTGGTAAATAATTTTATGGATGCCAAAATTCATGATTTCATTAGCTATATTCCACAATTTTAGCCATTTTTAGTCTTTTTGACCCATGGGCAATAATTTCTTAGGGATGAAAATTCACAATTTCATAAGCTATAAAGCACAATTTTTATAATTTTTAGTTATTTTGACCTACGGAAAATAACTTCTGGAGGCAAAATACACAATTTCATTATCTATAATCCACGATTTTTGGCAATTTTAATTATTTTGACCTATAGTAAATAATTTCACTAAGGCCAAAATTTACGATTTTGTGAGAAGTAACACAAGATTTTGGCTATTTTTAGTCATTTTGATCCATAGGTGAATAATTTCATGAGGCCAAAATTCACAATTTCATGAGCTATATTTAATGAAGGACAAAATTCATGATTTTATGAGCTATAACACATGATTTTTGACCATTTTTGTCATTTCGACATTGGCAAATAATTTTGGAGGTAAAATTCATGATTTCATGAGCTATAACACATGATTTTTGTCCCTTTTAGTCATTTTGACCCATTAGTAAATAATTTCATGGATGCTAAAATTCATGATTTCATGAGCGATAACTCACGATTTTGGGCAATTTTAGTCACTTCAACCCATTGGTCAAATAAATTCATGAAGGCCAAATTTCATTATTTCATGAGCTATATAATAGATTATTTTAGCATTTTCAGTCATTTTGATCCATAGGTGAATAATTTCATGGAGGCCAAAATTCAAGATTTCATGAGCTATAATGCATGATTTTGGCTTTTTAGTCATTTCGCTCCATTGGCAAATAATTTCATGGAGGCCAAAATTCACAATTTCATGAGCTATAACACATGATTTTTGTCCAATTTTATTCATTTTACCTATTGGTAAATAATTTTATGGATGCCAAAATCATGATTTCATGAGCTATAATGCACGATTTTAGGCCATTTTAGTCATTTTGACCCATTGACAAATAATTTCATGGAGGCCAAAATTCATGATTTCATGAGCTATAATACATAATTTTGGCTATTTTTAGTCATTTAGGTCCATTAGTAAACAATTTTATTGAGATAAAAATACATGATTTCATGAGCTATAGCATGATTTTTACAATTTTAGTCCTTTCGGCCTATAGAAAAATAATTTCATGGACTCCAAAATTTGTGAATTCACGAGCTATATTTAATGAAGGACAAAATTCATGATTTTCATGGGCTATAACATATGAGTTTTTCCAAGTTTAGTCATTTCAACCCATTAGAAAATAATTTCGATGCATGATATTTTGGCCTCTTTTTTCATTTTGACCATTTGGCAAATAACTTCATGAAGGCTAAAATTTAAGATTTCATGAGCTATAACACAAGATTTTGGCTATTTTTAGTCATTTCGCTCCATTGGCAAAGAATTTCACGAAGGCCAAAATTTACAATTTCTTGAGTTATAACGCACGTTTTTTTGCCATTTTTAGTCATTTAGACCCATTGGCAAATAATTTGTGGATGCCAAAATCATGATTTTATGAGCTATAACGCTCAATTTTTAGCCATATTTAGTTATTTTGACCCTTTGACAAAAAACTCGCAAAAGCCAAAATTCACGATTTCAACAGTTATAATACACTATTTTTGGATATTTTAGTCATTTAGGTCCATTAGTAAACAATTTTATTGAGATAAAAATACATGATTTCATGAGCTATAGCATGATTTTTTACAATTTTTAGTCATTTTAACCCATTGGAAAATAATTTCATGGATGCCAAAATCATGATTTTATGAGCTATAACGCTCAATTTTTAGCCATATTTAGTTATTTTGACCCTTTGACAAAAACTTCGCAAAAGCCAAAATTCACGATTTCAACAGTTATAATACACTATTTTTGGATATTTTAGTCATTTAGGTCCATTAGTAAACAATTTTATTGAGATAAAAATACATGATTTCATGAGCTATAGCATGATTTTTTACAATTTTAGTCCTTTCGGCCTATAGAAAAATAATTTCATGGACTCCAAAATTTGTGAATTCACGAGCTATATTTAATGAAGGACAAAATTCATGATTTTCATGGGCTATAACATATGAGTTTTCCAAGTTTGGTCGTTTCAACCCATTAGAAAATAATTTCGATGCATGATATTTTGGCCTCTTTTTCATTTTGACCATTTGGCAAATAACTTCATGAAGGCTAAAATTTAAGATTTCATGAGCTATAACACAAGATTTTGGCTATTTTAGTCATTTCGCTCCATTGGCAAAGAATTTCACGAAGGCCAAAATTTACAATTTCTTGAGTTATAGCATACGTTTTTGCCATTTTAGTCATTTAGACCCATTGGCAAATAATTTTGTGGATGCCAAAATCATGATTTTATGAGCTATAACGCTCAATTTTTAGCCATATTTAGTTATTTTGACCCTTTGACAAAAACTTCGCAAAAGCCAAAATTCACGATTTCAACAGTTATAATACACTATTTTTGGATATTTTAGTCATTTAGGTCCATTAGTAAACAATTTTATTGAGATAAAAATACATGATTTCATGAGCTATAGCATGATTTTTTACAATTTTAGTCCTTTCGGCCTATAGAAAAATAATTTCATGGACTCCAAAATTTGTGAATTCACGAGCTATATTTAATGAAGGACAAAATTCATGATTTTCATGGGCTATAACATATGAGTTTTCCAAGTTTGGTCGTTTCAACCCATTAGAAAATAATTTGATGCATGATATTTTGGCCTCTTTTTCATTTTGACCATTTGGCAAATAACTTCATGAAGGCTAAAATTTAAGATTTCATGAGCTATAACACAAGATTTTCTGCCTTTTAGGCATTTTGAAACATAGGCAAATAAATTCACTTAGGCCAAAATTCAAGATTTCATGAGCTATATTTAATGAAGGACAAAATTCATGATTTCATTAGCTATAACCAACGATTTTTTATAATTTTTAGTCATTTAGGTCCATTAGTAAACAATTTTATTGAGATAAAAATACATGATTTCATGAGCTATAACACATAATTTTTGGCTATTTTAGTCATTTTGATCAATGCAAATAAGTTTGTGGATTCCAAAATTCACGATTTTTTGAGCTATAACGCTCAATTTTTAGCCATATTTAGTTATTTTGACCCATTGGCAAATAATTTCATGGTTGCAAAATTCCCAATTTCATGAACTATAACAGATAATTTTTGGCTATTTTAGTCATTTAATTTCACTGAGGCCAAAATTCAAGATTTCATGAATTGTAATGCATGATTTTTGTCCCTTTTAGTCATTTTGACCCATTGGTAAATAATTTTATAGAGAAATAATTTCAAGATTTTATGCACTATAACACAATTTTTGGCTATTTTAGTCATTTTGATCAATGCAAATAAGTTTGTGGATTCCAAAATTCACGATTTTCATGAGCTATAACACAAGATTTTGGCTATTTTTGTTGTTTTGACCCATTGGCAAATAATTTTATAGAGAAATAATTTCATGGATGCTAAAATTCACAATTTCATGAGCTATAACGAATAAATTTTGGCCATTTTAGTCATTTTAACCCATTGGAAAATAATTTCATTGATGCTAAAATTCCGATTTCATGAGCTATAATGCATGATTTTTGACCATTTTTAGTTATTTTAAACCATTGATAAATAATTTTGTGGATGCCAAAATTCACAACTTAATGGGCTATAATGCACGATTTTAGGCCATTTTAGTCATTTCAACCCATATTCATGATTTCATTAGCAATAATCTATGATTTTTGGCATATTTTAGTCATTTCAACCCATAGGAAAATAATTTTATTCAGGCTAAAATTCTTGATTTCGATTCGATATAATGCACGATTTTTGCTATTTTAGTTGTTTTGACCAATTGGTAAATAATTATCATGAAGCCAAAATTCACAATATTATAAACTATAATGCATGATTTTTGGCCCTTCTTTTCATTTTGGCCCTTTGGCAAATAATTTCATGAGGCCAAAATTCACTATTTAATGAGCTATATAATAGATTATTTTAGCATTTTCAGTCATTTTGATCCATAGGTGAATAATTTCACTGAGGCCAAAATTCAAGATGCCATAAGCTATAATGCATGATTTTGGCTTTTTAGTCATTTCGCTCCATTGGCAAAGAATTTCACGAAGGCCAAAATTTACAATTTCTTGAGTTATAGCATACGTTTTTGCCATTTTAGTCATTTAGACCCATTGGCAAATAATTTTGTGGATGCCAAAATCATGATTTTATGAGCTATAACGCTCAATTTTTAGCCATATTTAGTTATTTTGACCCTTTGACAAAAACTTCGCAAAAGCCAAAATTCACGATTTCAACAGTTATAATACACTATTTTTGGATATTTTAGTCATTTAGGTCCATTAGTAAACAATTTTATTGAGATAAAAATACATGATTTCATGAGCTATAGCATGATTTTTTACAATTTTAGTCCTTTCGGCCTATAGAAAAATAATTTCATGGACTCCAAAATTTGTGAATTCACGAGCTATATTTAATGAAGGACAAAATTCATGATTTTCATGGGCTATAACATATGAGTTTTCCAAGTTTGGTCGTTTCAACCCATTAGAAAATAATTTCGATGCATGATATTTTGGCCTCTTTTTCATTTTGACCATTTGGCAAATAACTTCATGAAGGCTAAAATTTAAGATTTCATGAGCTATAACACAAGATTTTCTGCCTTTTAGGCATTTTGAAACATAGGCAAATAAATTCACTTAGGCCAAAATTCAAGATTTCATGAGCTATAATGCATGATTTTTGTCCTTTTTAGTCATTTTGACCCATTGACAAATAATTTCATAGAGAAAATTTCAAGATTTTATGCACTATTAACACATAATTTTTGGCTATTTTAGTCATTTTGATCAATGCAAATAAGTTTGTGGATTCCAAAATTCACGATTTTTTGAGCTATAACGCATGATTTTTGGCCATTTTAGTCATTTTGACCCATTAGTAAATAATTTCATGGTTGCAAAATTCCCAATTTCATGAACTATAACAGATAATTTTTGGCTATTTTAGTCATTTAATTTCACTGAGGCCAAAATTCAAGATTTCATGAATTGTAATGCATGATTTTTGTCCCTTTTAGTCATTTCGACCCATTGGTAAATAATTTTATAGAGAAATAATTTCAAGATTTTATGCACTATAACACAATTTTTGGCTATTTTAGTCATTTTTATCAATTGCAAATAATTTTGTGGATGCCAAAATTCATGATTTCATGAGCTATAACACATGATTTTTGGCCATTTTAGTTGTTTTGACCCATTGGTAAATAATTTTATAGAGAAATAATTTCATGGATGCTAAAATTCACAATTTCATGAGCTATAACGAATAAATTTTGGCCATTTTAGTCATTTTAACCCATTGTCAAATAATTTTATGGATGCCAAAATTCTTGATTCATGAGCTATAATGCAAAAGTTTTGGGCATTTCTAGTCATTTTGACCCATTGACAAATAATTTCATAGGTGCTAAAATTCACGATTTCATGAGCTATATGAATAAATTTTGGCCATTTTAGTCATTTTGACCCATTGACAAATAATTTCATCTATGTTAAATTCAAAATTTCATGAACTATGATACATGATTTTTCACATTTTTTATCATTTTATTTCGTTGGCAAATAATTTCATGGAGGCCAAAATTCACGATTTCATGAGCTCTATTGCTCAAAATTTAGCAATTTTTGTCATTTTAACCCATTGTCAAATAATTTCATGGATGCCAAAATCATGATTTCATGAGCCATAACACACGATTTTTGGCCATTTTAAGTCATTTAAGCCCTATCGGCAAATAATTTCATGGAGGCCAAAATTCATGATTTCATTAGCTATAACCTATAATTTTTGCCTATTTTTAGTCATTTTGACCCATTGGCAAATAATTTCATGGAGGCCAAAATTCAAGATTTCATGAGCTATAACACAAGATTTTCTGCCTTTTTAGGCATTTTGAAACATAGGCAAATAAATTCACTTAGGCCAAAATTCAAGATTTCATGAGCTATAACACACGATTTTTGGCCATTTTAGTCATTTTGACCCTTTAGCAAATAATTTTGTGGATGCCAAAATTCATAATTTCATGATTTATAGCCAAAATTCATGATTTCATGAACTATAACACACAATTTTTGGCTATTTTAGTCATTTTGATCAATGCAAATAAGTTTGTGGATTCCAAAATTCACGATTTTTTGAGCTATAACGCACGATTTTTGGCTATTTTTATTGTTTTGACCCATTCTTGAATAATTTCATGGTTGCAAAAATTCCCAATTTCATGAACTATAACAGATAATTTTTGGCTATTTTAGTCATTTAATTTCACTGAGGCCAAAATTCAAGATTTCATGAATTGTAATGCATGATTTTTGTCCCTTTTTAGTCATTTCGTCTGATTGGTAAATAATTTTATAGAGAAATAATTTCAAGATTTTATGCACTATAACACAATTTTTGGCTATTTTCAGTCATTTTTATCAATTGCAAATAATTTCGTGGATTCTAAAATTCACGATTTCATGAGCTATAACGCACGATTTTTGGCTATTTTTTGTTGTTTCGACCCATTGCTGAATAATTTCATGGATGCTAAAATTCTCAATTTCATGAACTATAACAGATAATTTTTGGCTATTTTTAGTCATTTTAACCCATTGCTGAATAATTTTATGGATGCCAAAATTCTTGATTCATGAGCTATAATGCAAAAGTTTTGGGCATTTCTAGTCATTTTGACCCATAGACAAATAATTTCATAGGTGCTAAAATTCACGATTTCATGAGCTATAACACATAATTTTTGGCTATTTTAGTCATTTAGACCCATTGGCAAATAATTTCATCTATGTTAAATTCAAAATTTCATGAACTATGATACATGATTTTTCACATTTTTTATCATTTCGTTGGCAAATAATTTCACTGAGGCCAAAATTCACGATTTCATGAGCTCTATTGCTCAAAATTTAGCAATTTTTGTCATTTTACCATTGTTAAATAATTACATACATGCCAACATCATGATTTCATGAGCCATAACACACGATTTTTGGCCCGTTTAAGTCATTTAAGCCCTATCGGCAAATAATTTCATGGAGGCCAAAATTCATGATTTCATTAGCTATAACCTATAATTTTTGCCTATTTTTAGTGGTTTTGACCTATTGGCATAGAACTTCTTGGAGGCTAAAATTCACAATTTCATGAGCTATAACACACGATTTTTGGCCATTTTAGTCATTTTGACCCTTTAGCAAATAATTTTGTGGATGCCAAAATTCACAAATTTATGAGGTATAACATACGATTATTGGCGGTTGTTAGTCGTTTCAACCCCTAGGGAAATAATTTCACTTAGGCCAAAATTCACAATTTCATTATCTATAATGTACGATTATTTTTGTCATTTTAACCCATTAGCAAAACAATTCGTGGAGATCACAATTCACAATTTTATAAGCTATAACGCATTATTTTTGGCCATTTTTAGTTGTTTTGACCCATTGGCAAATAATTTTGTGGATGCCAAAATTCATAATTTCATGATTTATAGCCAAAATTCATAATTTCATGAACTATAACACACAATTTTTGGCTATTTTTAGTTTTCAAGCCATTGGTAAATAATTGCATGGATGCCAAAATTCACGATTTCATGAGCTGTAATGCACAATTGTTGGCAATTTTTAGTCACTTTGACCTATTGGTAAAGTATTTCATGGTGGCTAAAATTCACAATTTCATGAGCTATAATGCATGATTTTTGGCCATTTTAGTTGTTTTGACCCATTGGCAAATAATTTTATAGAGGCCAAAATTCACAATTTTATGAGCTATAACACACGATTTTTGGCCATTTTAGTCATTTTAACCCATTGTCAAATAATTTCATGGATGCCAAAATCATGTTTCATTGGGTATAATGCATGATTTTTGGCCATTTTAGTCAATTTGACCCATAAGCAAATAATTTCACTTAGGCCAAAATTCATGATTTCATGAGCTATAGCATAATTTTGGCCTTTTTAGTCATTCCTACCCATTAGTAAATAATTTTATGGACACAAACATTCACAACTTCATGAGCTATAATGCATGATTTTTGGCCATTTTAGTCATTTTGACCCATTGGCAAATAATTTCATGGATGCTAAAATTCATGATTTCATGAGCTATGATACATGATTTTTCACATTTTTTATCATTTTATTTCGTTGGCAAATAATTTCACAGAGGCTAAAATTCACGATTTCATGAGCTCTATTGCTCAAAATTTAGCAATTTTTGTCATTTTACCATTGTTAAATAATTACATACATGCCAACATCATGATTTTCATGAGCCATAACACACGATTTTTGGCCCGTTTAAGTCATTTCGCCCTATCGGCAAATAATTTCATGGAGGCCAAAATTCATGATTTCATTAGCTATAACCTATAATTTTTGCCTATTTTTAGTGGTTTTGACCTATTGGCATAGAACTTCTTGGAGGCTAAAATTCACAATATCTTGAGCTATGACGCACGATTTTTGGCCATTTTTAGTCATTTTGACCCTTTAGCAAATAATTTTGTGGATGCCAAAATTCACAAATTTATGAGGTATAACATACGATTATTGGCAGTTGTTAGTCGTTTCAACCCCTAGGGAAATAATTTCACTTAGGCCAAAATTCACAATTTCATTATCTATAATGTACGATTATTTTTGTCATTTTAACCCATTAGCAAAACAATTCGTGGAGATCACAATTCACAATTTTATGAGCTATAATGCATGATTTTTGGCCATTTTAGTTGTTTTGACCCATTGGCAAATAATTTTATAGAGGCCAAAATTCATAATTTCATGATTTATAGCCAAAATTCATAATTTCATGAACTATAACACACAATTTTGGCTATTTTTAGTTTTCAAGCCATTGGTAAATAATTGCATGGATGCCAAGATTCACGAATTCATGAGCTGTAATGCACAATTGTTGGCAATTTTAGTCACTTTGACCTATTGGTAAAGTATTTCATGGTGGCTAAAATTCACAATTTCATGAGCTATATTGCGACTTTTGGCCATTTTAGTTGTTTTGACCCATTGGCAAATAATTTTCTGAGAGGCCCAACTTCACAATAACCCACGATTTTTTATCGTTTCTAGACATTTTAACTCATTAGTAAATAATTTCATGGATGCCAAAAATCATGTTTCATTGGGTATAATGCATGATTTTTGGCCATTTTAGTCAATTTGACCCATAAGCAAATAAATCCGTAGGCCAAAATTCATGATTTCATGAGCTATAGCATAATTTTGGCCTTTTTAGTCATTCCTACCCATTAGTAAATAATTTTATGGACACAAACATTCACAACTTCATGAGCTATAATGCATGATTTTTGGCCATTTTAGTCATTTTGACCCATTGGCAAATAATTTCATGGATGCTAAAATTCATGATTTCATGAGCTATGATACATGATTTTTGGCCATTTTTAGTCTTTCGACCCATTGGTAAATAATTTCATGGAGATAAATTTACGATTTCATGAGCTATGATACATGATTTTTGTCCATTTTAGTCATTTTGACCCATTAGCTAATAATATCATGGATGAAAAATTTAGGATTTTATGAGCTATAATGCATGATTTTTGGCCATATTTAGTCATTCGACCCATTGGTAAATAATTTCATGGATGCCAAAATTCATAATTTCATGATTTATAGCCAAAATTCATAATTTCATGAACTATAACACACAATTTTGGCTATTTTTAGTCATTTTGACCCATTGGCAAATAATTTCATGGATGCCAAAATTCACAATTTTATAAGCTATAACACACAAGTTTTTCAATGTTTGCTCATTTTAAGCCATTGACAAATAATTTTGCGAAAGCCAAAATTCACAATTTCATCTGCTATAATACGATTTACATTGCCATTTTAGTCATTTTGACCCATTGGTGAATAATTTCAAGGATGCCAAAATTCATGATTTCATGAGCTATAACACATAATTATTGGCCATTTTAGTCATTTCAACCCATTGGCAAATAATTTCATGGATGCTAAAATTCACAATTTCATGAGCTATGATACATGATTTTTGTCCATTTTAGTCATTTTGACCCATTAGTAAATAATTTCATGGATGCCAAAATTCATAATTTCATGAAGATAAAAATTCATGATTTCATGAGCTCTATTGCTCAAAATTAGCAATTTTTGTCATTTTACCATTGTTAAATAATTACATACATGCCAACATCATGATTTCATGAGCCATAACACACGATTTTTGGCCATTTTAAGTCATTTCAACCCATTGGCAAATAATTTCATGGAGGCCAAAATTCATGATTTCATTAGCTATAACCTATAATTTTTGCCTATTTTTAGTGGTTTTGACCTATTGGCATAGAACTTCTTGGAGGCTAAAATTCACAATTTCATGAGCTATGATACATGATTTTTGTCCATTTTAGTCATTTTGACCCTTTAGCAAATAATTTTGTGGATGCCAAAATTCACAATTTTATGAGCTATAACACATAATTATTGGCCATTTTAAGTCATTTCAACCCATTGGCAAATAATTTCACTTAGGCCAAAATTCACAATTTCATTATCTATAATGCGATTTTTTGCCATTTTAGTCATTTTGACCCATTAGCAAAACAATTCGTGGAGATCACAATTCACAATTTTATAAGCTATAACGCATAATTTTTGGCCTTTTTAGTCATTTTGACCCATTGGCAAATAATTTCACTTAGGCCAAAATTCATAATTTCATGATTTATAGCCAAAATTCATAATTTCATGAACTATAACACACAATTTTTGGCTATTTTAGTTTTCAAGCCATTGGTAAATAATTGCATGGATGCCAAGATTCACGAATTCATGAGCTATAATGCACAATTGTTGGCAATTTTAGTCACTTTGACCTATTGGTAAAGTATTTCATGGTGGCTAAAATTCACAATTTCATGAGCTATATTGCGACTTTTGGCGGTATTAGTTGTTCGGCCCTTTGGCAAATAATTTTATAGAGGCCAAAATTCACAATTTTTAAGCTATAACACACGATTTTTAGCCTTTTTAGTCATTTTAACCCATTAGCAAATAATTTCATGGATGCCAAAATCATGTTTCATTGGGTATAATGCATGATTTTTGGCCATTTTTAGTCAATTTGACCCATAAGCAAATAAATCACGTAGGCCAAAATTCATGATTTCATGAGCTATAACGCATAATTTTTGGCCTTTTTTAGTCATTCCTACCCATTAGTAAATAATTTTATGGACACAAACATTCACAACTTCATGAGCGATAATGCTCGATTTTTGGCTATTTTTAGTCATTTTGACCCATTGGCAAATAATTTCATGGATGCTAAAATTCATGATATTAATGGGCTATGCACGATTTTTGGCCATTTTTAGTCTTTCGACCCATTGGTAAATAATTTCATGGAGATAAATTTACGATTTCATGAGCTATGATACATGATTTTTGTCCATTTTTAGTCATTTTGACCCATTAGCTAATAATATCATGGATGAAAAATTTAGGATTTTATGAGCTATAATGCATGATTTTTGGCCATATTTAGTCATTCGACCCATTGGTAAATAATTTCATGGATGCCAAAATTCATAATTTCATGATTTATAGCCAAAATTCATGATTTCATGAGCTATAACACACGATTTTTTGCCTTTTTTTAGTCATTTTGACCCATTGGGAAATAATTTCATGGATACCAAAATTCACAAATTTTTAAAGCCATAACACACAAGTTTTTTCAATGTTTGCTCATTTTAAGCCATTGACAAATAATTTTGCGAAAGCCAAAATTCACAATTTCATCTGCTATAATACACGATTTCTGTGCCATTTTTAGTCATTTTGACCCATTGGTGAATAATTTCAAGGATGCCAAAATTCATGATTTTCATGAGCTATAACACATAATTATTGGCCATTTTAAGTAATTTCGACCCATTGTCAAATAATTTTATAGAGGCCAAAATTCACAATTTAATTGGTGATGACCAATGATTTTTGGCTTATTTTAGTCGTTTCAACCCATAAGCAAATAATTTCACTTAGGCCAAAAATATTGATTTAAATAGCTATAATGCACGATTTTTGGCCATTTTAGTCATTTTGACCCTTTAGCAAATAATTTTGTGGATGCCAAAATTCACGATTTCATGAGCTATAATGCATGATTTTTTGCTATTATTTGTTATTTCGACCCGTTGCCGAATAATTTCAACTAAGGCCAAAATTAATGATTTCATGAGCTATAAGGAATGTTTTTGGTCATTTGTAGTCGTTTCAACCTATTCCTAATTAATTTCGCGTAGGCCAAAATTCACGATTTCATCGGCTATAACGCGTGATTTTTTGCCATCTTTAGTCATTCTGACCCATTGGCAAATAATTTCGTGGATGCTAGAATTCATGATTTCATGAGCTATAATGCACAATTTATGGCCATTTTTAGCCATTCTGTCCCACTGGCAAATAATTTTCTGGATGCCAAAATTCAAAATTATATGGGCTATAATGCACGATTTTTTTGCCATTTTAGTCATTTCAAAGAATTGATAAATAGTATCGTGGATGCTAAAATTCACAATAGCATGGTTTTGGCCACTTTTGTTGTTGCCACCCTCCGGCAAATAATTTCGTGAAGGGCAAAATTCATGATTTCATGCCATAAAGTATGATATGTGGCCATTTTTAGTCATTTTGATTCATTGTCCGATAATATCGTGGGTCCCAAAATTTACTATTTTCATGAGCTATAGCATAATTTTTGGCCTTTTTAGTCATTTTGACCCATTAGTAAATAATTTCATGAAGATAAAAATTCATGATTGCATGACTATAACACGATTTTTTGCCATTTATAGTCATTTTGACCCATTGATAAATAATTTCTTTCATGCCAAAATCATGATTTTCATGAGCTATAACACACGATTTTTAGCCTATTTTAGTCATTTTGACCCATTGTCAAATAATTTCATGGATACCAAAATTCACAATTTTTTAAGCTATAACACACAAGTTTTTTCAATGTTTGCTTATTTTTACCCATTGACATATAAATTTGCGAGGCCAAAATACACAATTTCATTTGCTATAATGCACGATTTCTGTGCCATTTTTAGTCATTTTGACCCATTGGTAAATAATTTCAAGGATGCCAAAATTCATGATTTCATGAGCTATAATGCATGATTTTTGGCCATTTTAAGTCATTTCAACCCATTGGCAAATAATTTTATAGAGGCCAAAATTCACAATTTAATTAGTAATGGACCACAATTTTTGGCTTATTTTTGTCGTTTCAACCCATAAGCAAATAATTTCGCTTAGGCCAAAATTCTTGATTTCAATAGCTATAATGCACAATTTATGGCCATTTTTAGTCATTTTGACCCATTGGCAAATAATTTTATAGAGGCCAAAATTCACAATTTCATGAGCTATAATGCACGATTTTTTACTATTATTTGTTGTTTCGACCCGTTGGCGAATAATTTCACTAAGGCCCAAATTAATAATTTCGTGAGCTATAAGGCACGTTTTTTGGTCATTTGTAGTCATTTCAACCTATTGCTAAATAACTTCGTGGATGCTGAAATTCAAGATTCATCGGCTATAACGCATGATTTTTGGCCAACTTTAGTCGTTCTGATCCGTTGGCAAATAAATTCGTGGATGCTAGAATTCACGATTTCATGAGCTATAATGCACAATTTATGGCCTTCCTTTTTAGCCATTCTGTTCCGTTGGCAAATAATTTTCTGGATGCCAAAATTCACAATTACATAGGCTATAATGCACGATTTTTTTGCCATTTTTAGTCATTTTAAAGAATTGATAAATAGCATCGTGGATGCTAAAATTTACTATTTCATGAGGTATAACGCATGGTTTTTGGCCACTTTTTGTTGTTGCCACCCTCTGGCAAATAATTTCGTGAAGGGCAAAATTCACGATTTCATGCTATAAAGTATGACATGTGGCCTTTTTTAGTCATTTTGATCCATTGTCCGATAATAACATGGGTCCCAAAATTTACCATTTTCATGAGCCATAACGCATGATTTTTTGCCATTTTTAGTAATTTTGACCCATTAGTAAATAATTTCGTGAAGCCAAAAATTCATGATGGCATGACTTTAGCACACGATTTTTGGCCATTTATAGTCATTTTGACCCATTGGTAACTAATTTCTTTGATGCGAAAATCATGATTTTCATGAGCTATAATGCACGATTTTTGACCCTTTTAGCAAATTATTTTTTGGAGGCCAAAATTCATGAATTCATTAGTTAGCGCCCATGATTTTTGGCAATTTTTAGTCATTTTGACTCTTGGGCAATTAATTTCACTAAGGTCAAAATTCACAAATTTATTGGCACTAATGCACGGTTTTAGGCCATTTTTAGTCAATTCAGCTCTTAGGCAAATAATTTCACTAAGGACAAAATTCACAATTTCATGAGCTACAATGCGCATTTTTGGGTCATCGTTAGTCATTTTGACCCATTGGCAAATAATTTTACGGAAGCCAAAACTCATGATTTCATGAGCTATTACATATGATTTTTTACCATTTTTAGTCATTTTGACACAATGGCAAATAATTTCACGGATGCCAAATTCATGATTTTTAAGAGCTATAACATACGATTTTTGGCCATTTTAAGTTATTTTGACCCATTGACAAATAATGTTATGCAGATTAACATTCATAATTTCATAAGCTATAGCCCACGATTTTTGCCAATTTTTAATTGTTTCGACCCTTACGCAAATAATTTCACTAAGCTCAAAGTTCACAATTTTATTAGCAATGATGCAAAATTTTAGGCCAATTTTAGACATTTTGGCCCATTAGCAAATAATTTCATGGACTCTAAAATTCACGATTCCATGAGCTATATTCCATAGAGGCCAAACATACAATTTCATTAGCTAAAATCCATAATTTTTTGCCATTTTTAGTCATTTTTAGTCATTTTTAAATAATTTCACTAAGACCAAAATTCATGATTTCATGGGCTACAATGCATGATTTTTGGCCATCGTTAGTTATTTTGTCCCATTAACAAATAATTTTGCAGAGGCTAAAATCCATGAGTTTTCGACATTTTTAGTCATTTTGACCCGTGTGTAAACAATTTCATGGATACAAAAATAAACGATTTCATGAGCTATAACGCAACATTTTTGCTATTTTTAGTCATTTCGACCCATTGAAAAATAATTTCATGGATACCAAAATTCACAATTTCATGAGCTATAACCAACGGAGGACAAAATTCACTATTTTTACGAGCAATAATGCACAAATTTTGGCCATTTTAGTCATTTTAGTCATTTCGACCCATTGAAAAATAATTTTAGGGATGTTAGAATTCACGATTTCATGAACTATGACGCACAATATTTTGGCTATTTTTTTTCATTTTGACCATTTAGCAAATAATTTTGTGGGGGGCCAAAAATTAAAAATTTCATGAGCTATAACAGCGATTTTTGGTCTTTTCAGTCATTTTGACCCATTGGCAAATAATTTCACTAAGGCCTAAATTTAGGATTATATGAGCTATAATGCAAGATTTTTGGTTATTTTTAGTCATTCTGCTCCATTGCCAAATAATTTCGTGGAGGCCAAAATTTATGATTTTATGAGTTATAACGCACAATTTTTAGGGCAATTTTTAGTTATTTTAACCCATTGTCAAATATGTTCATGGATGCCAAAATTCATGATTTTATGAGCTATAACGCACAATTTTTGGCCATTTTAAGTTATTTTGACCCATTGACAAATAATGTTATGCAGATTAACATTCATAATTTCATAAGCTATAGCCCACGATTTTTGCCAATTTTTAATTGTTTCGACCCTTACGCAAATAATTTCACTAAGCTCAAAGTTCACAATTTTATTAGCAATGATGCAAAATTTTAGGCCAATTTTAGACATTTTGGCCCATTAGCAAATAATTTCATGGACTCTAAAATTCACGATTCCATGAGCTATATTCCATAGAGGCCAAACATACAATTTCATTAGCTAAAATCCATAATTTTTTGCCATTTTTAGTCATTTTTAGTCATTTTTAAATAATTTCACTAAGACCAAAATTCATGATTTCATGGGCTACAATGCATGATTTTTGGCCATCGTTAGTTATTTTGTCCCATTAACAAATAATTTTGCAGAGGCTAAAATCCATGAGTTTTCGACATTTTTAGTCATTTTGACCCATTGAAAAATAATTTCATGGATACAAAAATAAACGATTTCATGAGCTATAACGCAACATTTTTGCTATTTTTAGTCATTTCGGCCCGTTTGAAAAAAAAAATTCATGAACTCCAACATTACAAAGTCATGAGCTATAACCAACGGAGGACAAAATTCACTATTTTTACGAGCAATAATGCACAAATTTTGGCCAGCTTTAGTCGTTTCGACCCATTGAAAAATAATTTTAGGGATGTTAGAATTCACGATTTCATGAACTATGACGCACAATATTTTGGCTATTTTTTTTCATTTTGACCATTTAGCAAATAATTTTGTGGGGGGCAAAAAATTAAAAATTTCATGAGCTATAACACGCGATTTTTGGTCTTTTCCAGTCATTTTGACCCATACGCAAATAATTTCACTAAGGCCTAAATTTAGGATTATATGAGCTATAATGCAAGATTTTTGGTTATTTTTAGTCATTCTGTTCCATTGCCAAATAATTTCGTGGAGGCCAAAATTTATGATTTTATGAGTTATAACGCACAATTTTTTAGGGCAATTTTTAGTTATTTTAACCCATTGTCAAATATGTTCATGGATGCCAAAATTCATGATTTTTATGAGCTATAACGCACAATTTCTTACCATTTTTAGCCATTTTCACCCATTGGCAAATAATTTTGCAAAGGCCAAATTCACAATTTCATGAGCTATAAGGCAAGATTTTTGGCCATTTCTAGTCATTTGGACCCACTGGTAAATAAATTTGTAGAAGCCAAAATTTCCAATTTCATGATCAAGAACGTATGATTTTGTGCCATTTTTTTAATTTTTTGACACTTTGGCAAATAATTTTGTGGGGGCAAAAATTAAAAATTTCATGAGCTATAATGCACAAATTTTTGCCATTTTTAGTCATTTTGACCCATTGGAAAATAATTTTGTGGATGCTAAAATTCACAATTTCTTAAGCAATAACGCAGGATTTTTTTTCCAATTTTAGTTGTTTTGACCCATTGGCAAGTAATTTGTGGAGGCTAAAATTCATGATTTTAAGAGTTATAACCTACGATTTTTGGACATTTTAAGTTATTTAGACCCATTAGTAAACAATTTCATGGTGACAAAAATACAAGTTTTTATGAGCTATAACACATGATTTTTTGCCATTTTTAATCATTTTGTCCCATTGGAAAATAATTGTATTAACTCTAACATTCGCAAATTCATTAGCTATATTCTAGAGAGGCCAAAATTCATGACTTTCATAAGCCATAACGCCCTATTTTTGGTCATTTTATTCATTTTGACCCTTTGAAAAATAATTTCATGGATGCTAGAATTCATGATTTGATGAACTATAATGCATGATAGTTTGGCCATTTTTTCGTTTCGACAGTTTGGCAAATAATTTTGTGGTGGCCAAAATTCAAGATTTCTTGAGCTATAACATAGGATTTTCTGCCTTTTTTAGTCATTCTGACCCATAGGCCAATAATTTCAATGAGGCCAAAATACACGATTTCTTGAGTTATAATGCAATTTTGGGCCACTTTCAGTCGTTTTGTTCCATTGTCAAAAAATTTCACGTAGGCTAAACTTCATGATTTTATGAGCTATAATGCACAAATTTTTTGCCATATTTAGTTGTTTTGACCCATTAGTAAATAATTTCATAAAAAAAATACACGATTTTATGAGCTATAATGCACAATTTTTAACCATTTTTAGTCATTTTGGCTCATTAACAAATACTTTACGGAGGTAAAAATTCACAATTTCATTAGCTATTACGCACGATTTTTAACCATTTTTAGTCATTTTGACCCATATGCAAATAATTTCATGGAGGCAAAATTCATGATTTTATGAGCTATAATGCACAATTTTTACCATTTTTAGTCATTTTGATCCATATGCAAATAATTTCATGAGTGTGAAAATTCACGATTTCATGAGCTATAACAAATAATTTTTGGCTATTTTTAGTCGTTTCAATCCATTAGTAAATAATTCGTAGTTCACGAAAATTCATGATTTCACGAACTATAATACACGATTTTTGGCTATTTTTAGGCGTTTTGACATCTTGGTAAATAATTTGATGTAGATAAAAATTCACAATTTTATGAGCTATAATGCATGATTTTTGACCATTTTTATCGTTTTGACCCATTGGCAAATAATTTCATGGATGCTAAAATCACATTTCGTGAATTATAATGCACCATTTTGGCAAATAATTTTGCAAAGGCCAAAATTCACAATTTTATGAGCTATAATGCAAAATTTTTAGGCTTTTTAGTCATTTTGACCCATAGGCAAATAATTTTGTGGATGCTAAAATCCATGATTTTCATGAGCTATAACACGCTTTTTACCAATTTTAGTCTTGTTGACCCATATGCAAATAATTTCATGGATGCTAGAATTCATGATTTGATGAACTATAATGCATGATAGTTTGGCCATTTTTTCGTTTCGACAGTTTGGCAAATAATTTTGTGGTGGCCAAAATTCAAGATTTCTTGAGCTATAACATAGGATTTTCTGCCTTTTTTAGTCATTCGACCCATAGGCCAATAATTTCAATGAGGCCAAAATACACGATTTCTTGAGTTATAATGCAATTTTGGGCCACTTTCAGTCGTTTTGTTCCATTGTCAAAAAATTTCACGTAGGCTAAACTTCATGATTTTATGAGCTATAATGCACAAATTTTTTGCCATATTTAGTTGTTTTGACCCATTAGTAAATAATTTCATAAAAAAAATACACGATTTTATGAGCTATAATGCACAATTTTTAACCATTTTTAGTCATTTTGACCCATTAACAAATAATTTCATGGATGCTAAAATTCACAATTTCATTAGCTATTACGCACGATTTTTTACCATTTTTAGTCATTTCGACCCACTGGTAAGTAATTTCATAGAGATAAAAATTCATGATTTCAGAAGCTTTAACGCACAATTTTTTACCATTTTTAGTCATTTTGATCCATATGCAAATAATTTCATGAGTGTGAAAATTCACGATTTCATGAGCTATAACAAATAATTTTTGGCTATTTTTAGTCGTTTCAATCCATTAGTAAATAATTCTGTGGTTACGAAAATTCATGATTTCACGAACTATAATACACGATTTTTGGCTATTTTTTAGGCGTTTTGACATACTGGTAAATAATTTGATGTAGATAAAAATTCACAATTTTATGAGCTATAATGCATGATTTTTGACCATTTTTTATCGTTTTGACCCATTGGCAAATAATTTCATGGATGCTAAAAATCACATTTCGTGAATTATAATGCACCATTTTTGGCAAATAATTTTGCACAGGCTAAATTTCACTATTTATATGCTATAATGCAAAATTTTTAGGCTTTTTTAGTCATTTTGACCCATAGGCAAATAATTTTGTGGATGCTAAAATCCATGATTTTTCATGAGCTATAACACAGTTTTTTTACCAATTTTAGTCTTGTTGACCCATATGCAAATAATTTCGCGAATGCCAAATTCTTGATTTCATGAGCTATAACACATGATGTTTAGCCATGTTTAGTCGTTTCGACCCATTGGTAAATAATTTTGCGGATGCCAAAATAATGATTTTCATGAGCTATAACGCATGCTTTTTTGACATTTTAAACTATTTCAACCCATTGGGAAATAATTTCATGGAGGCTAAGATTCACGATTTCATAGCTATAATCTATCATCTTTGAAAATTTAGTCGTTTTAACTCATGGGCAAATAATTTCATGGAGGCAAAAATTCATGATTTTATGAGCTATAATGCATGATTTTGGTCATTTTTAGTCATTTTGACCCACTAGAAAATAATTTCACTTTTTCAAGAGTTGTAACGTATGATATTTGGTAATGTTTAGTCGTATTGATCCATTGACAAATAATTTCGTGGATGCTAAAATTCACGATTTTATGAGTTATAACGCATAATTTTTTTCTATTTTTAGTCATTTTGACACATTGGCAAATAATTCACGGAGGCTAAAAGTCACGATTTCATAAGCTATAATGCATGATTTTTTTGGCATTTTTAGTCCTTCAGACTCATTGGTAAATAATTTCATAAAGACAAAATTTCATAATTTCATGAGTTATAATGCATGATTTTTAGGCATTTTTAGTCCTTTTGACCCGCATTAGCAAATAATGTTGTTGATGCCAAACTTCATGATTTCATGTGCTAGAGCGCAAGATTTTTGGCCATTTTTAAACACTCCAGCCTATTGGTTAACAACTTCATGGAGACAAAAATGCATGATTTCATGAGCTAGAACGCAAGATTTTTTGCTATTTTTTGTCATTTTGGTCTAATAAAAAATAATTCCATGGACTCCAAAGTTCATCAATTCATGAGCTATATTCAACGGATGCAAGAATTAACGATTTTCATGAACTATAACACATGATTTTTTGCTAGCTTTAGTCATTTCGATCCATTAGAAAATAATTTTGTGGATGCTAAAATTCACGATTTCATGAGCTATAATGCATGATTTTGGCCTTTTTTTCATTTTGACCATTTGGCAAAAAATTTCACAGAGGCCTAAATTCAAGATTTGATAAGCTATAACTCACGTTCTTCAGCCTTTTTTAGTCATTTTGACTCATAGGCAAATAATTTCACTAACAAACTTTAGGATTTTTGTCTGTTTTTAGTCATTCTGTCCCATTGGTAAAGAATTTCATGGATGCAAGAATTCACGATTTCATGACCTATTACGCACGATTTTAGGCCATTTTTAGTCATTTTGACCCATTAGTAAATAATCTTATTGATGCCAAAATTCACGAATTTCAAGGGCTATAGCACATGATTTTTGATGATTTTTAGTCATTTTCACCCTTTGGCAAATAATTTCATTAATGCCAAAATTCATGATTTAATGAACTGTAATGCATGATTTTTTGTCATTCTTAGTCATTTTGATCCATTGGTAAATAATTTCATGGATATAAAAATTCATGATTTCACAAGCTATGCTGCATGATTTTTGGCCATTTTTAGTCATATTCATTGGCAAATATTTTTGGCGATGTCAAAATTCATGATTTTTATGAGCTATGACGCATGATTTTTGGCCATTTTTGGTTGTTTTGACCCATTGTAAATAATTTTGTAGATGCCAAAGTTCACACTTCCATAAACTATAACACACGAATTTTTTCACTTTTTGTCATTTCGACCCTTTAGCAAATAATTTCACAGAGGCCAAAATTCTTGATTTCATTAGCTATAACCCGCAATTTTTGGCATAGTTTAGTCGTTTTGGCCCATAGACAAATAATTTTCCTGGACAAAAATTTACTATTTAATTAGCTATAATGCATGATTTTTTTACTATTTTTAGCCATTTAGACCCATTGGTAAATAATTTCACAGATGTCAAAATTCTTGATTTCATGAACTATAACATACATTTTGTCCATTTTTTGTCATTTCGATCCTTTAACAAATAATCTCATAAGGTAAGATTCATGATTTCATTAGCTATATAACACATGCTTTTTGGCCTTTTTTAGTTATTTTGACCCATTAACAAATAATTTCTGTGAGGCCAAAATTCACGATTTCATCCGCTATAATCCATGATTTTTTAGAATTTTCAGTTATTTTGTTTCATTGGCAAATAGTTTTGTAGAGACAAAAATTTACGATTTCATGAGCTATGACTCATGGTTTTTGGCCATTTTTAGTCACTTTGACCCATTGGCTAAAAATTTCATGGATGCCAAATTCAAGATTTCATGAGCTACAATGCTCGATTTTTGGCCATTTTTAGACATTTTGACCCCTTGGCAAAAAATTCACGGAGGCTAAAAGTCATGATTTCATGAACTATAATGCATGATTTTTGGCCATTTTAGTCATTTCAACCTATTGGGAAATAATTTCATGGAGACAAAATGCATGATTTCATGATCTAGAATGCATGGTTTTTCACCATTTTTAGACTTTTTAGTCTAATGAAAAATAATTTCATGGACTCCAAAATTCCTTAATTCATGAGCTATATTCAACGGAGGATAAAATTCATAATTTTCATGAGCTAGAACGCATGATTTTTGACCAGTTTTAGTCATTTCAACCTATTGGGAAATAATTTTGTGGATGCTAGAATTCACGATTTCATAAACTATAATGCACGATATTTTGGCCATTTTTTTCATTTTGACCATTTGGCAAATAATTTCATAGAGGCCTAAAATCAAGATTTCATAAGCTATAATACACGACTTTCAATGTTTTTTTAGTCATTTTGACTCATAGGCAACTAATTTCACTAAGGCCAAAATTTAGGATTTCATGAGCTATAATGCACGATTTTGTCCATTTTTAGTCGCTCTGTCCCATTGGCAAATAATTTCATGGATGCAATTCACTATTTCATAACCTATTATGCATAATTTTTGCCCATTTTTAGTTATTTTGACCCCGTGACAAATAATTTTTCTGAGGCCAAAATTCCCAAGCTATAACGCACGATTATTGGTCATTTTTAGTCATTTTCACCCATTGGTAAATAATTTTTTGGATGCCAAAATTCACAATTTCATGCGCTATAATGCATGATTTTTGGCCATTTTGATACAATAGTAATAATTCACCGAGGCTAAAAGTCATGATTTCATGAGCTATAATGCACGATTGTTTTCCATTTTTAGTCATTTTGACCCATTTGTAAATAATTTCATGACAGCCAAAATTTATGATTTCATGAACTATAATGCATGAATTTTGTCCTTTTTAGTCGTTTTGACCTACTGGTAAATAATTTTGTGGATGCAAAAATTCATGATTTCTTGAGCAACAACGCACGACTTTTTGGCATTTTTAATCATTTTTTGACCCATTGGAAAATTATTTGTGGAGGTAAAAATTCAAGTTCATTTTCTATAATGCATGATTTTTGACCATTTTTAGTTGTCGTGATCCATTGGCAAATGATTTTGCTCAGGCCAAAATTCACTTTTTTATGAGCTATAACACGCAATATTTGGTTATTTTTTATCAATTTGACCCATTGTCAAATAATAATTTTATGGATGCTAAAATTCACAATTTCATGAGCTATAACGATAGATTTTTTTTGTCATTTTTATCATTTTAACCCATTGATAAATAATTTTGTCAAGATAAAAATTCTCGATTTCATAAGCTATAATGCATGGTTTTTGGCCATTTTTTGATCCATTGAAAAATAATTTTGTGGATGCCAAAATTTATGATTTTCATGGGGTATATAACACACAATTTTTAGTCATTTTCAATCTGTTTGACCCACTGCCAAAAAAGTTTGATGCCAAAATTCAAGATTTCATGAACTATAACGCATGGTTTTTGGCCATTTTTAAATTATTTCGACCCATTGGTATATAATTTCATGGAGACAATAATTCATAATTTCTACGTATGATTTTAGGCCATTTTTAGTCATTTTGATTTATTTGAAATTTATTCTGTGGATGCCAAAATTCATGATTTTCATCAGCTATAACACACAATATTTTATCATTTTAAGTCAGTTCGACCCATTGTTAAATAATTTCGTGGATGCCCAATTTCATGATTTCATGAACTATAACGAACGGTTTTTATCCTTTTTTATTGTTTCGATCCTTTGGTAAATTATTTTGCGAAGGCTAAAGTTCATGATTTCATGAGCTATAATGCATAATTTTTGGCCTTTTAAGTCATCTTGACTTGGAAAATAATTTCATGGATGCCAAAGTTTATTTTTTTTACCATGTTTTGTCATTTTGACCCATTGGTAAATAATTTTATTGATGCCAAAATTCATGATTTCATGAACTATAATGCCCGATATTTAGCATTTTTTGTTTTTTCGACCCTTTGGAAAATTATTTCGCGGAGGCCAAAATTCATGATTTCATAAGCTATAACACACGATTTTTGGTCATTTATAGTAGTTTTGGCCCAGAGCAGAATAATTTCACTAAGGTTAAAATTCACAAATCTTGACCTATAATGCATGATTTTTAGCCTTTTTAGTCAATTCGTTCCATTGCCAATTCGTAGAGGCAAAAATTCATGATTTTATGAGCGATAACGCATGATTTTTGGCCATTTTCAATCTTTTTGACTCACTGGCAAATAATTTTGTGGAAGCCAAAACTAAATATTTCATGAGCTATAACACATGATTTTTGCCCATTTTTAGTCATTTTAACCCATTCGGAAATAATTCGCGTTGACCAAAATTCACGATTTCTTAAGTTATAATATACAATTTTTGAACATTTTTAGTCGTTTCGTCCCATTAGAGAACAATTTTATGGCGATAAAAATTCATGATTTCATGAGCTATAGCACATGATTTTTGGCCATTTTTAGTCATTCCAACAAATTGAAAAATAATTTCATGGATTCTAAAATTAGCGGATTCATGAGCTATATTCAACGGATACCGAAATTCATATTTTTCATGAGCTATAACACATGATTTTTGGTCATTTTTTATCATTTCGACCATTGATAGATAATTTTGTAGATGCAAGAATTCATGATTTCATTAACTATAACACATGATATTTTGGCTAGTTTTTTTCATTAGCTATAACCCATAAGCAATTAATTTCACGAATGCTAAATTTAAGGATTTCACGAGCTATAATGCTTAAGTTTTGGTCTTTTTTTAGTCATTTTGACCCATAGGCAAATATCTTCACTGAGGCAAAAACTAAGGATTTCATGAGTTATAACACATAATTTTTGGCCATTTTTGAAATTTTCATTTCATTGCCAAATAATTTAACAGAGGCCAAAATTCATAATTTCATAAGCTATAACGCACAATTTTTGGCCAATTTTAGTCGTGTTGACCCATTGACAAATAGTTTTATGGATGCCAAAATTCATGTGGGCTATAATGCACGATGTTTGACCATTTTTAGTCATTTTGACCCATTGATAAATAAGTCACGATTTCACAATAAAATAATAAATAATTCATGATTTCATGACCTATAATGCATAATTTGTTAACATTTTTAGTCATTTTGACCCATTGGCAAATTATTTCGCATAAGTGAAAATTCATAGTTTATAACACATGATTTTGGGCCATTTTTAGTTCCTTTGACCCATTGGTAAATATTCCATGGATGTCAAAATATTGATTTTCATAAGCTATAACACATGATTTTTTGCCATTTTAAGTCATTTTGACCCATTTGCAAATAATTTCACGGAGGCGAAAATTCATGATTTTATTAGCTATCACATATTAGTTTTGGAAAATTTTAGTCGTTTCAACCTATAGGCAAATAATTTCACTCTGACTAATATTCACAATTTCATGAGTTATAATGTATGATTTTTGGCCATTTTTAGTCATTTGGACCTATCGACAAATAATTCCGCGAAGATCAAATTTCATGATTGATGAGCTACAGTGCATAATTTTTGGCCACGTTTAGTCATTTGGACCCATTGGTAAATAAATTTGTGGATGTCATAATTCACAATTTCCTGAGCTATACGCATAATTTATTGCAAGTTTTAGTCATTTTTGACCCATAGGCAAATAATTTCACTTAGGCCAAAATTTAGTAATTCACTCGTTTCGGCCAATTGGCAAATAATTTCATGGACACCAAAATTTACAATTTCATGAGCTATAACACATGATTTTTGGCCATTTTTGATCCATTGAAAAATAATTTCATGGAGACAATAATTCATAATTTCATAAGCTATAACACATGATTTTTGGCCATTTTAGTCATTTTGACCCATTGGCAAATAATTTTGTGCAGGACAAAATTCACAATTTTGATGGGCTATAACACACGATCTCTTGCCATATTTAGTCGTTTTGACACATAGGACAATAATTTTGTGGATGCCAAAACTCACAATTTCATTAGCTAGAAGGCATGAGTTTTGGCCATTTTTAGTCATTTTGATCCATTGCTAAATAAACTCGGAGATGCCAAAATTAATGATTTTATGAGCTATAATGCATGATTTTTGGTTATTTTTTATTGTTTTGACCCATTGCCAAATAATTTCATGGATGCAAAAATTTACAACTTCATGAGCTATAACGCATTTTTAGTGTTTTTTATCGTTTCAACCCACTGGTAAATAATTTCATGGATACCACAATTCATGAATTCATGGGTGCACAATTTTTAACCATTTTTTTCTTTTCGGCAAATAATCTTGTTGAGGGCAAAATTCACAATTTTTTTAGCTTTAAAGCATGATTTTTAGCCTTTTTTAGTCGCTTTGACCAATTGGCAAAAATTTTTATGGATGCAAAAATTTACGATTTTCATGAGCTATAACACACGATTTTAGGCCATTTTAAGTCAATTTGACCCATTCGCAAATAATTTCATGGAGGACAGAATTTACCGTTTCATTAGCAAAAACTCAAGTTTTTTGGCAGTTTTTAGTCATTTCGACCAATACACCAATAATTTAACTAAGGCCAAAATTCACAATTTCATTGACAATAATTCATGATTTTAGGCAATTTCTAGTCATTTTGGTCCATCGGCAAATAATTTCATGAACTCCAAATTTTGCAGTTTCATGAGCTATAATCCACTGAGGCCAAAATTTACAATTTCATTAGTTATTACCCGCGATTTTTGGCCATTTTTGCTATTTTTTATTCATAGACAAATAATATTATTTAGGTCAAATTTTATAATTTCATGAGCTATAATGCATGATTTTTAGCCTTTTTTAGTCGCTTTGACCAATTGGCAAAAATTTTTATGGATGCAAAAATTTACGATTTTCATGAGCTATAACACACGATTTTAGGCCATTTTAAGTCAATTTGACCCATTCGCAAATAATTTCAATGAGGCCAAAATTCACAATTTCATTAGCTAGAAGGCATGAGTTTTGGCCATTTTAGTCATTTCGACCAATACACCAATAATTTAACTAAGGCCAAAATTCACAATTTCATTGACAATAATTCATGATTTTAGGCAATTTCTAGTCATTTTGGTCCATCGGCAAATAATTTCATGAACTCCAAATTTTGCAGTTTCATGAGCTATAATCCACTGAGGCCAAAATTTACAATTTCATTAGTTATTACCCGCGATTTTTGGCCATTTTTGCTATTTTTTATTCATAGACAAATAATATTATTTAGGTCAAATTTTATAATTTCATGAACTATAATGCACAATTATTGACCATTTTTTATCGTTTTGACCCATTAGCAAATTATTATGTGGAGGCCAAAATTCACAATTTCATGAGCTATAACGCACAATTTTTTTACCATTTTTAGTCATTTTTACCCATTGGTAAATGATTTCACGAAGACCAAAATTTACAATTTCATGAGCTAATGCACAATGTTTAACCATTTTTAATCATTTCGACCCATAGGCAAATAATTTCAATGAGGCCAAAATTCATCATTTTATGAGCTATATTTCATGATTTTTGGCAATTTTTAATCTTTTTGACGACTGCAAAGAATTTCACGGAGGAGAAAATTTTAAGATTTTAAGAGCAATAATGCATGATATTTTGAAAATTTTAGTCATTTCGACCCATAGGAAAATAATTTAGTTGTGCCAAAATTCACGATTTCATGTGCTATAATGCACGATTTTTGTCCATTTTTTATCATTTTGACACATTAGCAAATAATTTGGTGGTCTCTTAAATTCATGATTTCATTAAGTATAACCCATCATTTTTTGCTATTTTTATTCGTTTCCACCTATAGGCAAATAGCCTCATTGTGGCAAAATTCAAGATTTGATGAGCTGTAACGCACAATTTTAAGCCAGTTTTAGTCATTTTGACAAATTGACAATTTGTTTCGTGGATGCCAAAATTTATGATTTCATGAACTATAAGCCACGATTTTGAGCAATTTTTAGTAGTTTTGACCCCTTGGAAAATAATTTCACAAGCTAAAATTCATGCTTTCATGAGCTATATCACACGATTTTTAACCACTTTTAATCATTTTTACCCATTGATAAATAATTTTGTGGAGGCTAAAATTCACGTTTTCATGAGCTATAACACATAATTCATGGCCATTTTTAGTCATTTCGACCCATTGTTTAATAATTTTGTGACGACAAGAATTCACAATTTCATGAGCTATAACACACAAATTTTGACCATTTTTAGTTACTTGGACCCATTGAAAAATAATTTCGTGGATGCAAAAATCACGACTTTCATGAGCGATAGCATATGATTTTTTTCTTCCATTTTTAATAGACCCATTGGCAAATAATTTTATAGAGGCCAAAATTCAAGATTTCATTAGCTAATAACCCACGATTTTTAGCAATTTTTAGTCATTTCGACCTATAGGTGAAAATTTTTATTGAGGCTAAAATTTACGATTTCATTAACTATAATGCAAGACGTTACACTATTTTTACTCATTTCGACGCAATGGCAAATAATTTCATGGATTCCAAAATTCCCAATTTCATGAGTTGTATTCCATAGATGCCAAAATTCATGATATAATTAGCAGTAGCATAAGATTTTTGGCCATTTTAAGTCCTTTTGACCCATAGGCAAATAATTTAATTGATGCTAAATTCATGATTTCATTAGTTATAACTCACAATTATGGGTAAATTTTAGTCGTTTTGACTCAATGACAAATAATTTCATGGAGGCGAAAACTCACAATTTCATGTGCTATATCGCACGATTTTTTGCCACTTTTAATCGTTTTGACCCATTGATAAATAATTTTGCGGAGGCCCAAATTCATGATTTCATGAGCTATAACACACAATTGTTTACCATTTTTAATCATTTTGACTCATTGTTTAATAATTTCATAAAGATAAAATTTTAAGATTTCATGAGCAGCACATGATTTTTAGCCTGTTTTTGTTATTTTGGCCCATTGACAAATAATTTCTTTGATGCTAAAATCACAACTTTCATGAGCTATAACGCATGATTTTTATCCATGTTTAGTCATTTTGACCCATTGCCAAATAATTTTTTGGAGGTCAAAATTCATGATTTCATAAGCTATAACACATGATTTTTGGCAATTTTTAGTCATTTCGACCCATAGGCAAATAATTTCACCGAGGCTAAAATTTACGATTTCATTAGCTATAATGCATGATTTTAGGCCATTATTAGTCATTTCGACCATTAGCGAATAATCTCATGAACTTTAAAATTCGCGATTTCATAAGTTATATTTTACGAACACCAAAATTCAAGATTTAATATTTGTAATCAAAGATTTTTGGCCATTTTATAGCCACATAATTTCACTGAGGCTAAAATTCACTAGTTCATAAGCTATAACCCAAGATTTCTGGCAATACTTAGTCATTTCAACCCATTGGCAAATAATTGCGCGGAGGCCAAAATTCATGCTTTCATGAGTTATATCGCATGATTTTTGGCCATTTTTAGTCTTTTTGACCCATCGATAAATAATTTCATGGAGGCCAAAATTCATGATTTCATGAGCTATAACTCATGATTTTTGATCATTTTAGTCATTTCGACCCATAGGAAAATAATTTAGTTGTGCCAAAATTCACGATTTCATGTGCTATAATGCGATTTTTGTCCATTTTTATCATTTTGACACATTAGCAAATAATTTGGTGGTCTCTTAAATTCATGATTTCATTAAGTATAACCCATCATTTTTGCTATTTTTATTCGTTTCCACCTATAGGCAAATAGCCTCATTGTGGCAAAATTCAAGATTTGATGAGCTGTAACGCACAATTTTAAGCCAGTTTTAGTCATTTTGACAAATTGACAATTTGTTTCGTGGATGCCAAAATTTATGATTTCATGAACTATAAGCCACGATTTTGAGCAATTTTTAGTAGTTTTGACCCTTGGAAAATAATTTCACAAGCTAAAATTCATGCTTTCATGAGCTATATCACACGATTTTTAACCACTTTTAATCATTTTTACCCATTGATAAATAATTTTGTGGAGGCTAAAATTCACGTTTTCATGAGCTATAACACATAATTCATGGCCATTTTTAGTCATTTCGACCCATTGTTTAATAATTTTGTGACGACAAGAATTCACAATTTCATGAGCTATAACACACAAATTTTGACCATTTTAGTTACTTGGACCCATTGAAAAATAATTTAGTGGATGCAAAAATCACGACTTTCATGGCGATAGCATATGATTTTTCTTCCATTTTAATAGACCCATTGGCAAATAATTTTATAGAGGCCAAAATTCAAGATTTCATTAGCTAATAACCCACGATTTTTAGCAATTTTTAGTCATTTCGACCTATAGGTGAAAATTTTTATTGAGGCTAAAATTTACGATTTCATTAACTATAATGCAAGGCGTTACACTATTTTTACTCATTTCGGCCTTAATGGCAAATAATTTCATGGATTCCAAAATTCCCAATTTCATGAGTTGTATTCCATAGATGCCAAAATTCATGATATAATTAGCGATAGCATAAGATTTTTGGCCATTTTAAGTCCTTTTGACCCATAGGCAAATAATTTAATTGATGCTAAATTCATGATTTCATTAGTTATAACTCACAATTATGGGTAAATTTTAGTCGTTTTGACTCAATGACAAATAATTTCATGGAGGCAATAATTCACAACTTCATGAGCTATAACACACAATTGTTTACCATTTTTAATCATTTTGACTCATTGTTTAATAATTTTGTGGAGGCCAAAATTCATGATTTCATGAGCTATAACACACAATTGTTTACCATTTTTAATCATTTTGACTCATTGTTTAATAATTTCATAAAGATAAAATTTTAAGATTTCATGAGCTATAACACATGATTTTTGCCATTTTAGTCATTTTGACCCATTGATAAATAATTTTGTGGAGGCTAAAATTCACGATTTCATGAGCTATAGCATGATTTTTATCCATGTTTAGTCATTTTGACCCATTGCCAAATAATTTTTGGAGGTCAAAATTCATGATTTCATAAGCTATAACTGACGATTTTTGGCAAATTTTAGTTATTTCGACCTGTAGGCAAATAATTTCACTGAGGCTAAAATTTACGATTTCATTAGCTATAATGCATGATTTTAGGCCATTATTAGTCATTTCGACCATTAGCGAATAATCTCATGAACTTTAAAATTCGCGATTTCATAAGTTATATTTTACGAACACCAAAATTCAAGATTTAATATTTGTAATCAAAGATTTTTGGCCATTTTATAGCCACATAATTTCACTGAGGCTAAAATTCACTAGTTCATAAGCTATAACCCAAGATTTCGGCAATACTTAGTCATTTCAACCCATTGGCAAATAATTTTGGTGATGCCAAAATTCATAATTTTATGACTTATAACACATGATTTTTGCCATTTTAGTCATTTTGACCCATTGGTAAATAATTTTGTGGAGGCCAAAATTCATGATTTCAAGAGCTATAACACACGATTTTTGGCCTTTTTAGTTGTTTTGATCTATTGGCAAATAATTTTGGTGATGCCAAAATTCATAATTTTATGACTTATAACACATGATTTTTGCCATTTTAGTCATTTTGACCCATTGGCAATTATATTCATAGTTGTTAAAATTCATAATTTCATAAGCTATAACACATGATTTTTGACCATTTTCGTTATTTTTGGTAATTAATTTTGTGAATTCCAAAATTCATAATTTCATGTACAAGATTTTTGGCCATTTTAGATGTTTCAACCCATTGTTTATCGTTCGACCATTGGCAAATAATTTTATGGATGTCAAAATTTAAGATTTCATGAGCTATAACGCATGATTTTTGCCATTTTAGTCATTTCAAGTTATTGGTAAATAATTTTGTGGAGGCTAAAATTCACATTTCATGAACTATAATTCACTATTTGCATGTGCTAAAAGGCACAATTTTGGCCTTTTAAGTCATTTTGACCCATTGCCAAATAACTAATATATGCCAAGATTTACAATTTCATGAGCTATTTACACACAAATTTTAGCCATTTTAACCCATTGGTAAATAATTTCATGGATGCCAAAATTCATGATTTCATGAGCTATAATGCATATTTTTGCCATTTTAAGTCATTTTGACCCATTGGCAAATAATTTTATGGAGTCAAAATTCACGATTTCATAGCTATAATACATGGATTTTGAAAATTTTAGTCATTTTGACCCATAGGCAAATAATTTTACTAAGGTCAAAATTCAAGATTTCATGAGCTATAAAGCAAAATTTTTAGCCATTTTAGTCATTTCAAGTTATTGGTAAATAATTTCATGGATGCCAAAATTCCCAATTTCATGAACTATAAAGCACAATTTTTATCATTTTTATCGTTTTGAGACATTGGCAAATAATTTCATGGAGGCCAAAATTCACGATTTCATGAGCTATATAACACATGATTTTTGGCTTTTTGTCATTTTGACCCATAAATAGATAATTTCATTGAGCCTAATATTCACGATTTTATGAGCTATAATGTGCAATCTTTGACCATTTTAGTCATTTCGTTCTATTGGCAAATAATTTCATGGAGGCCAAAATTCACGATTTCATGAGCTATAACGCATGATTTTTGCCATTTTAGTCATTTTGACCCATTGATAAATAATTTTGCGGAGGCCCAAATTCATGATTTCATGAGCTATAACACACAATTGTTTACCATTTTTAATCATTTTGACTCATTGTTTAATAATTTCATAAAGATAAAATTTTAAGATTTCATGAGCTATAACACATGATTTTTGGCCATTTTAGTCATTTTGACCCATTGATAAATAATTTTGTGGAGGCTAAAATTCACGATTTCATGAGCTATAGCATGATTTTTATCCATGTTTAGTCATTTTGACCCATTGCCAAATAATTTTTGGAGGTCAAAATTCATGATTTCATAAGCTATAACCCGGCGATTTTTGGCAAATTTTAGTTATTTCGACCTGTAGGCAAATAATTTCATGGAGGCTAAACTTTACGATTTCATTAGCTATAATGCATGATTTTAGGCCATTATTAGTCATTTCGACCATTAGCGAATAATCTCATGAACTTTAAAATTAGCGATTTCATAAGTTATATTTCTGAACACCAAAATTCAAGATTTAATATTTGTAATCAAAGATTTTTGGCCATTTTATAGCCACATAATTTCACTGAGGCTAAAATTCACTAGTTCATAAGCTATAACCCAAGATTTCTGGCAATACTTAGTCATTTCAACCCATTGGCAAATAATTGCGCGGAGGCCAAAATTCATGCTTTCATGAGTTATATCGCATGATTTTTGGCCATTTTTAGTCTTTTGACCCATCGATAAATAATTTTATGGATGCCTAAATTTTCCATTTTATGAGCTAAAGCATGATTTTTGGCCATTTTAGTCATTTTGACCCATTGCCAAATAATTTCATGATTTCATTAGCTATAACTCATGATTTTTGGCACCTTTTAATCGTTTTGACCTATATGCAAATAATTTTTTGAGGCTAAAATTTATGATTTCATTAGCTATAATGCATGATTTTATACCATAATCATTTTTGACCTATTGTAAATAATTTAAAGGACTGCAAAATTCTTTGAGGCTAAAATTCACGATTTAACTAACTATAACCTAAACTTTTTCGCCATTTTTTTTTGTCTTTTTGACCCATATGCAAATAATTTCACTGAGGCCAAAATTCACTATTTTTAGTCATTTCGACCTATGGCAAATAATTTTATGGATGCCTAAATTTTCCATTTTATGAGCTAAAGCGCATGATTTTTGGCCATCTTTAGTTGTTTTGACCCATTATAAAATAATTTCATGGATGCAATAATTCACAACTTCATGAGCTATAACCCATAATTTTTAGCTGCTTTTATTCATTTTGTCAAATGGCCAAATAATTTCATTGAAGCCAAAATTCAAAATTTTATGAGCTATAATGCTCGACTTTTGGCCATTTTTAGTCATTTTGACCCATTGGTAAATAATTTTGTGGAGGCCAAAATTCACGATTTCAAGAGCTATAACACACGATTTTTGGCCTTTTTTAGTTGTTTTGATCTATTGGCAAATAATTTTGGTGATGCCAAAATTCATAATTTTATGACTTATAACACATGATTTTTTGCCATTTTTAGTCATTTTGACCCATTGGCAATTATATTCATAGTTGTTAAAATTCATAATTTCATAAGCTATAACACATGATTTTTGACCATTTTCAGTTATTTTTTTGGTAATTAATTTTGTGAATTCCAAAATTCATAATTTCATGTACAAGATTTTTGGCCATTTTTAGATGTTTCAACCCATTGTTTATCGTTCTGACCATTGGCAAATAATTTATGGATGTCAAAATTTAAGATTTTCATGAGCTATAACGCACGATTTTGGCCATTTTTAGTCATTTCAGCCCATAGGTAAATACTTTTGTGAATGCCAGAATTCACATTTCATGAACTATAATTCACTATTTGCATGTGCTAAAAGGCACAATTTTTGGCCTTTTTAAGTCATTTTGACCCATTGCCAAATAACTAATATATGCCAAGATTTACAATTTTCATGAGCTATTTACACACAAATTTTTAGCCATTTTAACCCATTGGTAAATAATTTCATGGATGCCGAAATAATGATTTTCACGAGCTATAATGCATATTTTTTGCCATTTTAAGTCATTTCGATCCATTAGCAAATAATTTTATGGAGTCAAAATTCACGATTTCATAGCTATAATACATGGATTTTGAAAATTTTTAGTCATTTTGACCCATAGGCAAATAATTTTACTAAGGTCAAAATTCAAGATTTCATGAGCTATAAAGCAAAATTTTTAGCCATTTTTAGTCATTTCAAGTTATTGGTAAATAATTTCATGGATGCCAAAATTCCCAATTTCATGAACTATAAAGCACAATTTTTTATCATTTTTTATCGTTTTGAGACATTGGCAAATAATTTCATGGAGGCCAAAAATCACTATTTCATAAGCTATATAGCACATGATTTTTGGCTTTTTTGTCATTTTGACCCATAAATAGATAATTTCATTGAGCCTAATATTCACGATTTTATGAGCTATAATGTGCAATCTTTGACCATTTTTAGTCATTTCGTTCTATTGGCAAATAATTTCATGGAGGCTAAACTTTACGATTTCATGAGCTTTAACGCATGATTTTTTGCCATTTTTAGTCATTTTGACCAATTGGCAAATAATTTTGTAGATGCCAATACTCATGATTTCATGAGCTATAGCGCATGATTTTTTGCCATTTTTACTCTATTTGAAAATCAATCACAAAGGCTAAAATTCACATTATGAAGAGTTATAATGAAACTTTTAGGATATTTTTAGTCTTTTCGACCCATTGGTAAACTATTTCATACAAATAAAAACACACAATTTAATGAGCTGTAGTAAATAATATTTGCCATATTAAGTCCTTTTGTCCCATTAGAAAATAATTTCACAAACCCCAAAATTCACGAATTCCTAAGCTATATTCCACGAAGGTAAAAATTCACGATTTTCATGAGCTATAATGCATGATTTTTGGCAATGTTTTAGCGTTTTGAACCTTAGGAAAATAATTTAGTGGATGCCAGAATCCTTGATTTTGTGAACTTTAATGCATGATATTTTAGCAATATTTTCATTTTGATCGTTTTACAAATAATTTCACAATGGCTAAAATTAAAGATTTCATGAGCTATATAACACATGATTTTTGGCCATTTTTGTCTTTTTGAACCCTAGGCAAATAATTTCACTGATGCTAAAATTCAAGATTTTATAAGGTATAGTACATGATTTTTGGCCATTTTCAGTCATTTTGTTCCATTGCCAAGAAATTTTGTGAAGATCGAAAGTCACTATTTCATAAGATATAACACGCGATTTTTGCCCTTTTTTGTCATTGTTTAGTGTAAAAATCTCCTCTCGGATCTGTATTGGTCGAGTTGCTTGTTACAAATCAAGAATCTCTTTTTACAACAGAAGCGAAGGGAAGACCCTTCTTGTTTAACGTGGGTTCGTCGGTGGCGATAGGATGCCTCCCTCGATGCTCGAGTCGAGTTTGCTTCCCTTGGACGATCCGATCGACGTTGCGATCGAGCTTCAGTACGCAGTAGAAGCTCCGGCGTGTTTAAGTTCGGTTCTACCCGAGCTTGCTTAGATGAGCTACAATGCAAGAGTTTGCAAAGAGCTCGAAAGCCTCCAAATTTGAGGATTCAGATGGAGTCTACTTCCACAATCCAAGCTTTTGCTCAAATTTGAGTTGATGGAGCAAGAGAGTAACTCTTTAGCCCGCTCCTTCTCTTCAGCAGCAGTTTCCCAATCTTGTTCCTAGCCCCCTTCTCTTGATGCCAAGGAGGCTTATAAATAGGCCAAGGGGTGGGATATGACCACTGATAGGTAAGGGGCACCATGCCCTTCTCTAGCTGTGGGATGTGACCACTGATGAGGTAATGAGAGCCATGCCTTATCATTACCCAGGATGTATAAAGTGGGTGGGCAGGGGAGCCTTTTGAATGCTCAGGCGAGCTTGCGGGCGAGCTTGTCGAACACGCGAGGTCAACTGGCGGGCCTCTTGCGGGCGTGCTTGATTCGCAGGCGGGGTCAATTGGCGGGCCCCTTGCGGGCGTGCTTGAAGCAGGCGGGGTCAATTGACGGGCCCCTTACGGGCGTGCTTAAAGCATGCAGGCGCTGTTGAACTTGTATAGGCGAGTTCATCTAACGGGCGAGCTTTGCCGAACAAGTGGGCACCCCTTTGACTTGTGGGATGTGACCACTAATGGGTGAGGAGCACCATGCCCTCTAGCTGTGGGATGTGACCACTAATGGGTGAGGAGCACCATGCCCTCTAGGCGTGGGATGTGACCACTAATGGGTGAGGAGCACCATGCCCTCTAGGCTGTGGGATGTGACCACTAATGGGTGAGGAGCACCATGCCCTCTAGGCGTGGGATGTGACCACTAATGGGTGAGGAGCACCATGCCCTCTAGGCGTGGGATGTGACCACTAATGGGTGAGGAGCACCATGCCCTCTAGGCGTGGGATGTGACCACTAATGGGTGAGGAGCACCATGCCCTCTAGGCGTGGGATGTGACCACTAATGGGTGAGGAGCACCATGCCCTCTAGGCGTGGGATGTGACCACTAATGGGTGAGGAGCACCATGCCCTCTAGGCGTGGGATGTGACCACTAATGGGTGAGGAGCACCATGCCCTCTAGGCGTGGGATGTGACCACTAATGGGTGAGGAGCACCATGCCCTCTAGGCGTGGGATGTGACCACTAATGGGTGAGGAGCACCATGCCCTCTAGGCGTGGGATGTGACCACTAATGGGTGAGGAGCACCATGCCCTCTAGGCGTGGGATGTGACCACTAATGGGTGAGGAGCACCATGCCCTCTAGGCGTGGGATGTGACCACTAATGGGTGAGGAGCACCATGCCCTCTAGGCGTGGGATGTGACCACTAATGGGTGAGGAGCACCATGCCCTCTAGGCGTGGGATGTGACGCTATAGGGGTAATGAGAGCCATGCCTTATCATTACCGGGATGTATAAAGTGGGTGGGCGGGGAGCCTTTTGAATGCTCGAGGCGAGCTTGTCGGTTCTGTGAGGTCAGCTGGCGGGCCTCTTGCGGCGTGCTTGGCGCCTGGCGGGGTTGGCCGGTGGCGGCGTTGGACTCATGTGGGCGAGCTCATCATGTGGGGCGACCTCGTCTTGGCGAGTTCATCTAGCAGGCGAGCTTTGCGAACAAGTGGGCACCCTTTGACTTGTGGGATGTGACCACTAATGGGTGAGGAGCACCATGCCCTCTAGGCGTGGGATGTGACCACTAATGGGTGAGGAGCACCATGCCCTCTAGGCGTGGGATGTGACCACTAATGGGTGAGGAGCACCATGCCCTCTAGGCGTGGGATGTGACCACTAATGGGTGAGGAGCACCATGCCCTCTAGGCGTGGGATGTGACCACTAATGGGTGAGGAGCACCATGCCCTCTAGGCGTGGGATGTGACCACTAATGGGTGAGGAGCACCATGCCCTCTAGGCGTGGGATGTGACCACTAATGGGTGAGGAGCACCATGCCCTCTAGGCGTGGGATGTGACCACTAATGGGTGAGGAGCACCATGCCCTCTAGGCGTGGGATGTGACCACTAATGGGTGAGGAGCACCATGCCCTCTAGGCGTGGGATGTGACCACTAATGGGTGAGGAGCACCATGCCCTCTAGGCGTGGGATGTGACCACTAATGGGTGAGGAGCACCATGCCCTCTAGGCGTGGGATGTGACCTTGATGAGGTAATGAGAGCCATGCCTTATCATTACCGGGATGTATAAAGTGGGTGGGCGGGGAGCCTTTTGAATGCTCAGGTGACTGCCCAGGCGGGGAAACTTGTCCGGGTGCTTGAGGAGTCAGCGGCGAGGCCTCTTGCGGCGTGCTTGGCGCCTGGCGGGGTTGGCAATTTTCCCTTCTGATCATTGCCACCCTTTGGCAATTAATTTCAAGAATGCCAAATTTCATGATTTCATTAGCTATAATGCATGATTTTTGGCCATTTTAGTCATTTTAACCCATTGGTAAATAATTTCATGATTTCATAAGCTATAACACATGATTTTTGCCATTTTAGTCATTTTGACCCATTGGCAAATAATTTCATGATTTCATGCTTTATAGCTCGATTTTTGGCCTTTTTAGTTGTTTTGACCCATTGGTAAATAATTTTGTGGAGGCCAAAATTCACGATTTCATGAGCTATAGCATGATTTTTGATCATTTTAGTCGTTTTGACCTATATGCAAATAATTTCATGATTTCATGAGCTATAGCATGATTTTTATCATTTTGACCCATTGGCAAATAATTTTATGGATGCCTAAATTTTCCATTTTATGAGCTATAAGCATGATTTTTATCCATGTTTAGTCATTTTGACCCATTGGTAAATAATTTTGTGGAGGCCAAAATTCACGATTTCATGAGCTATAGCATGATTTTTATCATTTTGACCCATTGGTAAATAATTTTGTGGAGGCCAAAATTCATGATTTCATGAGCTATAGCATGATTTTTATCCATGTTTAGTCATTTTGACCCATTGGTAAATAATTTTGTGGAGGCCAAAATTCATGATTTCATGCTTTATAGCTCGATTTTTGGCCTTTTTAGTTGTTTTGACCCATTGGCAAATAATTTCATTGAGGCCAAAATTCACGATTTCATGAGCTATAGCATGATTTTTATCATTTTAAGTCATTTTGACCCATTGGCAAATAATTTCATTGAGGCCAAAATTCACGATTTCATGAGCTATAACTCATGATTTTTGGCCATTTTAGTCATTTCAACCCATTGGCAAATAATTTCATTGAGGCCAAAATTCACGATTTCATGAGCTATAATGCATGGATTTTTAAACCTTTTTGTCATTTCAACCCATTGGCAAATAATTTCATTGAGGCCAAAATTCACGATTTCATGAGCTATAACACAAGATTTTTGGCTATTTTTATCATTTTGACCCATTGCCAAATAATTTCATGATTTCATGCTTTATAGCTCGATTTTTGGCCTTTTTAGTCATTTCAACCCATTGGCAAATAATTTCATGATTTCATGAGCTATAATGCATATTTTTGCCATTTTAGTCATTTCAACCCATTGGCAAATAATTTCATGGATGCCAAAATTCATGATTTCATGCTTTATAGCTCGATTTTTGGCCTTTTTAGTCATTTTAACCCATTGGCGGATAATTTTGTAGATGCCAAAATTCACCATTTTCATGAGCTATAACGCATGATTTTTGATCATTTTTAGTCGTTTTGACCTATTAACAAATAAATTTATAGGTACCAAAATTCATGATTTCATGAGCTATAATACATGATTTTTGGTTATTCTTAATCATTTTGACTCATTGGTAAATAATTTCATAAAGACAAAAATTCACGATTTCATGAGCTATAACACAAGATTTTTGGCTATTTTTTATCATTTTGACCCATTGTTAAATAATTTTATGGATGCCAAAATCATGATTTTTATGAGCTATAGAGCATGATTTTTATCATTTTAAGTCATTTCGACCCATTAGCAAATAATTTATACATGTCAAAATCCACATACTTATTAGCAATAACCCACGATTTTTGATAATTTTTAGTCATTTTGACCCATAGGTAAATAATTTCACTCGGTAGAAATTCATGATTTCTTGAGTTATAATACGATTTGTTTGCAATTTTTATTTATTTCATTCTATCGACAAATAATTTCACAATGGCTAAAATTAAAGATTTCATGAGCTATAATACATGATTTTTGGCCATTTTAGTCATTTTGACCCATTGTTAAATAATTTTATGGATGCCAAAATCATGATTTTTATGAGCTATAGCATGATTTTGGTCATTTTAGTTGTTTTGACCCATTGGCAAAAATTTCATGGATGCCAAAATTCACGATTTTCATGAGCTATAGCATGATTTTGGTCATTTTAGTTGTTTTGACCCATTGGCAAAAATTTCATGGATGCCAAAATTCACGATTTTCATGAGCTATAGCATGATTTTGGTCATTTTAGTTGTTTTGACCCATTGGCAAAAATTTCATGGATGCCAAAATTCACGATTTTCATGAGCTATAGCATGATTTTGGTCATTTTAGTTGTTTTGACCCATTGGCAAAAATTTCATGGATGCCAAAATTCACGATTTTCATGAGCTATAGCATGATTTTGGTCATTTTAGTTGTTTTGACCCATTGGCAAAAATTTCATGGATGCCAAAATTCACCATTTTCATGAGCTATAGCATGATTTTTGATCATTTTAGTCGTTTTGACCTATTAACAAATAATTTATAGGTACCAAAATTCATGATTTCATGAGCTATAATACATGATTTTTGGTTATTCTTAATCATTTTGACTCATTGGTAAATAATTTCATAAAGACAAAAATTCACGATTTTCATGAGCTATAACACAAGATTTTTGGCTATTTTTATCATTTTGACCCATTGTTAAATAATTTTATGGATGCCAAAATCATGATTTTTATGAGCTATAGCATGATTTTTGATCATTTTAGTCGTTTCAACCCCATTGGTAAATAATTTCATGGATGCCAAAATTCACCATTTTCATGAGCTATAACACATGATTTTTGGCAATGTTTTAGCGTTTTGAACCTTAGGAAAATAATTTCACTCGGTAGAAATTCATGATTTCTTGAGTTATAATACGATTTGTTTGCAATTTTTATTTATTTCATTCTATCGACAAATAATTTCACGGAGACCGAAATTTATGATTTCATGAGCTATAAGCATGATTTTGGTCATTTTAGTTGTTTTGACCCATTGGCAAAAATTTCATGGATGCCAAAATTCACGATTTTCATGAGCTATAACACATGATTTTTGCCATTTTAGTCATTTTGACCAATTGGCAAATAATTTTGTAGATGCCAATACTCATGATTTCATGAGCTATAGCATGATTTTTGCCATTTTACTCTATTTGAAAATCAATCACAAAGGCTAAAATTCACATTATGAAGAGTTATAATGAAACTTTTAGGATATTTTTAGTCTTTTCGACCCATTGGTAAACTATTTCATACAAATAAAACACACAATTTAATGAGTGTAGTAAATAATATTTGCCATATTAAGTCCTTTTGTCCCATTAGAAAATAATTTCACAAACCCCAAAATTCACGAATTCCTAAGCTATATTCCACGAAGGTAAAATTCACGATTTTCATGAGCTATAATGCATGATTTTTGGCAATGTTTTAGCGTTTTGAACCTTAGGAAAATAATTTAGTGGATGCCAGAATCCTTGATTTTGTGAACTTTAATGCATGATATTTTAGCAATATTTTCATTTTGATCGTTTTACAAATAATTTCACAATGGCTAAAATTAAAGATTTCATGAGCTATATAACACATGATTTTTGGCCATTTTGTCTTTTTGAACCCTAGGCAAATAATTTCACAATGGCTAAAATTAAAGATTTCATGAGCTATAATACATGATTTTTGGCCATTTTCAGTCATTTTGTTCCATTGCCAAGAAATTTTGTGAAGATCGAAAGTCACTATTTCATAAGCTATATAGCACATGATTTTTGCCATTTTAGTCATTTTGACCCATAGGTAAATAATTTCACTCGGTAGAAATTCATGATTTCATGAGCTATAAGCATGATTTTGGTCATTTTAGTTGTTTTGACCCATTGCCAAATAACTAATATATGCCAAGATTTACAATTTTCATGAGCTATAGCATGCTTTTTGCCATTTTAGTCATTTCGTTCTATTGGCAAATAATTTCATGGATGCCAAAATTCACGATTTTCATGAGCTATAGCATGCTTTTTGCCATTTTAGTCATTTTGATCCATTGGCAAATAATTTCATGGATGCCAAAATTCACGATTTTCATGAGCTATAGCATGCTTTTTGCCATTTTAAGTCATTTCGACCCATTGGTCTATAATTTCATAGAGACAAAAATTCACGATTTTCATGAGCTATAATGCATGATTTTTGGCAATGTTTTAGCGTTTTGAACCTTAGGAAAATAATTTCATTGAGGCCAAAATTCACGATTAATGAGCTATAGCACAATATTTTGCCATTTTTAGTCCTTTTGACCCATTGGCAAATAATTTTATGGAGTCAAAATTCACGATTTTCATGAGCTATACTCATAATTTTTAGCCATTTTAGTCATTTCAAGTTATTGGTAAATAATTTCATGGAGGCCAAAATTCATGATTTCATGAGCTATTATGCACCATTTTGGCCAATTGGCAAATAATTTCATTGAGGCCAAAATTCATGATTTCATGAGCTATAATGTGCAATCTTTGACCATTTTTAGTCATTTTGACCCATAGGTAAATAATTTCATGGATGCCAAAATTCCCAATTTCATGAACTATAATGCGATATTTTGGCCATTTTAGTCATTTTGACCCATAGGCAAATAATTTCACTCGGTAGAAATTCATGATTTCATGAGCTATAAGCATGATTTTTATCATTTTGACCCATTGGTAAATAGTTTCATAAAGACACTATTTTATGAGCTATAATGCATGATTTTTGGCAATGTTTTAGCGTTTTGAACCTTAGGAAAATAATTTCATGGATGCTAGAATTCATGATTTCATGAGCTATTATGCACCATTTTGGCCAATTGGCAAATAATTTTGTAGATGCCAATACTCATGATTTCATGAGCTATAGCATGCTTTTTGCCATTTTAGTCATTTCGTTCTATTGGCAAATAATTTCATTGAGGCCAAAATTCACGATTAATGAGCTATAGCATGATTTTTGCCATTTTTAGTCCTTTTGACCCATTGGCAAATAATTTTATGGAGTCAAAATTCACGATTAATGAGCTATAGCATGCTTTTTGCCATTTTAAGTCATTTCGATCCATTGCCAAGAAATTTTGTGAAGATCGAAAGTCACTATTTCATAAGATATAACCGCGATTTTGCCCTTTTTGTCATTGTTTAGTGTAAAATCTCCTCTCGGATCTGTATTGGTCGAGTTGCTTGTTACAAATCAAGAATCTCTTTTACAACGAGCGAAGGAAGACCCTTCTTGTTTAGCGTGGGTTCGTCGGTGGCGATAGGATGCCTCCCTCGATGCTCGAGTCGAGTTTGCTTCCTTGGACGATCCGATCGGCGTTGCGATCGAGCTTCGATCTGTGATGAAGCTCCGGCGTGTTTAAGTTCGGTTCTACGAGCTTGCTTAGATGAGCTACAATGCAAGAGTTTGCAAAGAGCTCGAAAGCCTCCAAATTTGAGGATTCGGATGGAGTCTACTTCCACAATCAAGCTTTTGCTCAAATTTGAGTTGATGGAGCAAGAGAGTAACTCTTTAGCCGCTCCTTCTCTTATTGTGATTTCCCAATCTTGTTCCTAGCCCCCTTCTCTTGATGCCAAGGAGGCTTATAAATAGGCCAAGGGGTGGGATATGACCACTGATAGGTAAGGGGCACCATGCCCTTCTCTAGGCGTGGGATGTGACCGCTATAGGGGTAATGAGAGCCATGCCTTATCATTACCCAGGATGTATAAAGTGGGTGGGCAGGGGAGCCTTTTGAATGCTCAGGCGAGCTTGCGGGCGAGCTTGTCGAACACGCGAGGTCAACTGGCGGGCCTCTTGCGGGCGTGCTTGATTCGCAGGTGGGGTCAACTGGCGGGCCCCTTGCGGGCGTGCTTGAAGCGGCGAGGGTCAGGCCGGGCCCTTGATGCTTAAAGCATCACGGTATTGAACTTGTATGGCGAGTTCATCTAGCAGGCGACTTTCTTAGAACAAGTGGGCACCCCTTTGACTTGTGGGATGTGACCACTAATGGGTGAGGAGCACCATGCCCTCTAGCTGTGGGATGTGACCGCTATAGGGGTAATGAGAGCCATGTCTCATCATTACCCAGGACGTGGAAAGTGGGTGGGCCCACTTCCCAAATGCGACCGCTTGTTGGTGGTGAAGTGACTTGAGCTGTTTAAATGCTCAGACGAGCTTTCCGAACAAGCGGGGCCAACTGGCGGGCCCCCCAACGTGTGAACCAGTGTTCGTTGTGCAGGCGAACCCCTTGCAGGCGTGCTTGGCGCACAGGCGGGGTTGACTGGTGAGCGACGTTGGACTCATGTGGGCGAGCTCATCATGTGGGACGACCTCGTGCGGGCGAGCTCGTTAAACGAGCGGCACTTAAGCTCTTGCGAGCAAACTCAGCGAGTGGGGCGACCTCGTCTTGGCGAGCTCGTTAAGCGAGCGGCACTTAAGCTCTTGCGAGCAAACTCAGCGAGTGGGATGACCTCGTCTGGCGAGTTAAGCCAAGCAGTGACTCCACGAGTTTCGGGCGAGCTCGCCCAATAAGCCGTGTTGAGCTCGTGCAGGCGAGTTCATCCCTTTGACTGGCGGGGTTGGCAATTTTTCCCGCCTACAGTCATTGCCACCCTTTGGCAATTAATTTCAAGAATGCCAAATTTCATGATTTCATGCTTTATAGCTCGATTTTTGGCCTTTTTTAGTCATTTTAACCCATTGGCAGATAATTTTGTAGATGCCAAAATTCACCATTTTCATGAGCTATAACGCATGATTTTTGATCATTTTAGTCGTTTTGACCTATTAACAAATAAATTTATAGGTACCAAAATTCATGATTTCATGAGCTATAATACATGATTTTTGGCCATTCTTAATCATTTTGACTCATTGGTAAATAATTTCATAAAGACAAAAATTCACGATTTCATGAGCTATAACACAAGATTTTTGGCTATTTTTATCATTTTGACCCATTGTTAAATAATTTTATGGATGCCAAAATCATGATTTTATGAGCTATAAGCATGATTTTTATCATTTTAAGTCATTTCGACCCATTAGCAAATAATTTATACATGTCAAAATCCACATACTTATTAGCAATAACCCACGATTTTTGATAATTTTTAGTCATTTTGACCCATAGGTAAATAATTTCACTCGGTAGAAATTCATGATTTCTTGAGTTATAATACACGATTTGTTTGCAATTTTATTTATTTCATTCTATCGACAAATAATTTCATGGAGGCCAAAATTCATGATTTCATGAGCTATAAGCATGATTTTGGTCATTTTAGTTGTTTTGACCCATTGGCAAAAATTTCATGGATGCCAAAATTCCGCGATTTCATGAGCTATAGCACAATATTTTGCCATTTTTAGTCCTTTTGACCCATTGGCAAATAATTCGTTGAGGCCAAATTTCACAATTTCAATAGTTATAACTTACGATTTTTGGACTTTTTATGTTTACCCATTGGTAAACAATTTCATGGAGACAAAATACATGATTTCATGAGCTATAATAAATATTTTTGTCCATTTTAAGTAGTTTTCTCTAGTTGAAAAATAATTTCGTGGACTCTAAAATTCATAAATTCATAAGCTATATTTCATAGAGGCAAAAATTCACGATTTCATGAGCTATAATGCATGGATTTTTAAACCTTTTTGTCATTTCAACCCTTTGGAAAATAATTTCATGGATGCTAGAATTCATGATTTCATGAACTATAATGCACGATATTTTGGCCATTTTTTTCGTTTCAACTGTTTGTCAAATAATTTCATTGAGGCCAAAATTTAAGGTTTCTTAAGCTATAACACATGATTTTTTATCATTTTTACTTGTTTTGACCCATAGGAAAATAATTTCACTGAGGCCAAAATTCACGATTAATGAGCTATAACGCATGCTTTTTTGCCATTTTTAGTCATTTTTTACCCATAGGCAAATATTTTCACTTAGGCCAAAATTCATGATTTTATTAGCTATAATGCATGATTTTAGGTTATTTTCATTCATTTTGGCCAATTGGCAAATAACTACATGGACGCTAAAATTTGCGACTTCATGAAGTTCCACGGAGGCCAAAATTCATGATTTCATTAGCAATAACCCATAATTTTTAGCCATTTTTACTTATTTTATCCCATTGATAAATAATTTCATGGAGACCAAAATTCAAAATTTCGTGAGCTATAAAACACGATTTTTAGCCTTTTTTACTCGTTTTATAGGAAAGTAATTTTACTAAGGCTAAAATTCAGGATTTCATGAGTTATAATGCACGATTTTTTGCCATTTTTAGTCATTTTGTTACATTGACAAGTAATTTTGTGGAAACCAAAATTTATAATTTTATGAGCTATAACACACAAGTTTTGGACATTTTTAGTCGTTTCAACCCCATTGGTAAATAGTTTCATAAAGACACTATTTTATGAGCTATAATGCATGATTTTTAGCCATTTTAGTCATTTTGACCCATTGGTAAATAATTTCATAGAGACAAAATTCATGATTTCATGAGCTATAACGCACAATTTTTAGCCATTTTAGTCATTTTGACCCATTGGTAAATAGTTTCATAAAGACACTATTTTATGAGCTATAATGCATGATTTTTAGCCATTTTAGTCATTTTGACTCATCGACAAAAAATTCATAGAGATAAAAATTCGCGATTTCATGAGCTATTATGCACCATTTTTGGCCAATTTTAGTCCATTTCGACCCATTGGTCTATAATTTCATAGAGACAAAATTCACAATTTCAAGAGCTTTAACGCACAATTTTTAGCCATTTTAGTCATTTTGATCCATTGGCAAATAATTTCATCGATATGAACATTTATGATTTCATGAGCTATACTCATAATTTTTAGCCATTTTAGTCATTTCAACACCTTAGTAATTAATTTTGTGGTTACCAAATTTCATAATATCATGAACTATAATGCACAATTTTGACCATTTTTAGTCATTTTGACCCATTGGTAAATAATTTCTTAGAGAAATAAATTCATGATTTCATGAGCTATAACACACAATTTTGACCATTTTTGTCATTTCAACCCTTTGGAAAATAATTTCATGGATGCTAGAATTCATGATTTCATGAACTATAATTCACAATTTTCATGTCTGTAACACACAATTTTTGCATTTTTGGTAGTTTTAACACATTGCCAAATAACCGTGGATGCCAAAATTCACAATTTTGATGAGTTAAAACACAGTTTTTACTAATTTTAGTTGTTTTGACCCATTGGTAAATAACTTCATGGAAGCTAAAATTCAAGATTTTATGAGCTATAACACATGATTTTTGCTATTTTAATCATTTTAAACCAGCGGTAAATAATTTTGTGGATGTCAAAATAATAATTTTCATGACCTATAGCATGATTTTGGTCATTTTAGTTGTTTTGACCCATTGGCAAAAAATTTCATGGATGCCAAAATTCACGATTTCATGAGCTATAACGCACAATATTTTGCCATTTTAGTCCTTTTGACCCATTGGCAAATAATTCGTTGAGGCCAAATTTCACAATTTCAATAGTTATAACTTACGATTTTTGGACTTTTTTTATGTTTACCCATTGGTAAACAATTTCATGGAGACAAAAATACATGATTTCATGAGCTATAATAAATATTTTTTGTCCATTTTAAGTAGTTTTCTCTAGTTGAAAAATAATTTCGTGGACTCTAAAATTCGCAAATTCATAAGCTATATTTCATAGAGGCAAAAATTCACGATTTTCATGAGCTATAATGCATGGATTTTTAAACCTTTTTGTCATTTCAACCCTTTGGAAAATAATTTCATGGATGCTAGAATTCATGATTTCATGAACTATAATGCACAATTTTTGACCATTTTTGTCATTTCAACCCTTTGGAAAATAATTTCATGGAGGCCAAAATTCACGATTTCATAAGCTATAACACATGATTTTTATCATTTTTACTTGTTTTGACCCATAGGAAAATAATTTCATGGAGGCCAAAATTCACGATTAATGAGCTATAGCATGCTTTTTGCCATTTTAGTCATTTTTACCCATAGGCAAATATTTTCACTTAGGCCAAAATTCATGATTTTATTAGCTATAATGCATGATTTTAGGTTATTTTCATTCATTTTGGCCAATTGGCAAATAACTACATGGACGCTAAAATTTGCGACTTCATGAAGTTCCACGAGGCCAAAATTCACGATTAATGAGCTATAGCATGCTTTTTGCCATTTTAGTCATTTTTACCCATAGGCAAATATTTTCACTTAGGCCAAAATTCATGATTTTATTAGCTATAATGCATGATTTTAGGTTATTTTCATTCATTTTGGCCAATTGGCAAATAACTACATGGACGCTAAAATTTGCGACTTCATGAAGTTCCACGAATAAAATTCATGATTTCATTAGCAATAACCCATAATTTTTAGCCATTTTACTTATTTTATCCCATTGATAAATAATTTCATGGAGACCAAAATTCAAAATTTCGTGAGCTATAAAACACGATTTTTAGCCTTTTTTACTCGTTTTATAGGAAAGTAATTTTACTAAGGCTAAAATTCAGGATTTCATGAGTTATAATGCACGATATTTTGGCCATTTTAGTCATTTTGTTACATTGACAAGTAATTTTGTGGAAACCAAAATTTATAATTTTATGAGCTATAACACACAAGTTTTGGACATTTTTAGTCGTTTCAACCCCATTGGTAAATAGTTTCATAAAGACACTATTTTATGAGCTATAATGCATGATTTTTAGCCATTTTAGTCATTTTGACTCATCGACAAAAAATTCATAGAGATAAAAATTCGCGATTTCATGAGCTATTATGCACCATTTTGGCCAATTTTAGTCCATTTCGACCCATTGGTCTATAATTTCATAGAGACAAAAATTCACAATTTCAAGAGCTTTAACGCACAATTTTTAGCCATTTTAGTCATTTTGATCCATTGGCAAATAATTTCATCGATATGAACATTTATGATTTTCATGAGCTATACTCATAATTTTTAGCCATTTTAGTCATTTCAACACCTTAGTAATTAATTTTGTGGTTACCAAATTTCATAATATCATGAACTATAATGCACAATTTTTGACCATTTTTTAGTCATTTTGACCCATTGGTAAATAATTTCTTAGAGAAATAAATTCATGATTTCATGAGCTATAACACACAATTTTTGACCATTTTTTGTCATTTCGGCCCATTGGCAAATAATTTCGGGAATTGCAGAGTTCTCATTTCATGAACTATAATTCACAATTTTCATGTCCTGTAACACACAATTTTTTGCATTTTTTTGGTAGTTTTAACACATTGCCAAATAACTTCGTGGATGCCAAAATTCACAATTTTGATGAGTTAAAACACACAGTTTTTTACTAATTTTAGTTGTTTTGACCCATTGGTAAATAACTTCATGGAAGCTAAAATTCAAGATTTTATGAGCTATAACACATGATTTTTTGCTATTTTAATCATTTTAAACCACTGGTAAATAATTTTGTGGATGTCAAAATAATAATTTTCATGACCTATAACGCATGATTTTCTGACATTTTAAGTCATTCAGTCCGTTGATAAATAATTTCATGGAGGCCAAAATTCACGATTTCATAGCTATAATACATGATTTTTGAAATTTTTTAGTTTTTTCGACCCACAAGCAAATAATTTCACCTGAGGCCAACATTCACGATTTCATGAGCTATAATGCATGATTTTTCCATTTTTAGTCGTTTTGACACATTGGTAAATAATTTCATAGAGACAAAATTCATGATTTCATGAGCTATAACACATGATTTTTATTGTTTTACTCATTTTGACCCATTGACAAATAACTTTGTGGATGTTAAAATCCATGATTTCATGAGCTATAATGTGGGCTATAACCCTTGATTTTGAATTTTTAAAAGTTTCAGTCTAATGGAAAATAATTTTGTGGAGTTCAAAGTTCACAATTTTATGTGCTATAAACTATGATTTTATGAGTAATAACCGACAATTTTTATCCAATTTCATTTATTTCAATCCAATAAGAAACAATTTTTAAAGTTTAAAATTCACGATTTCATGAGCTATAAGCCATGATTTTAGAATTTTTTATTTGTTTTGACTCAAGAGGCAAATAATTTTATGGAGTTTAAAATTCACAATTTCATGATCTATTATCTATGTTTAAAATTCACGATTTCATGAGCTATAACACACAATTTTTGACCATTTTTAGTCATTTTGACCCAATGAAAAATAATTTTGTGAAGTTTAAATTTTCAATTTAATTCACAATTTCATGTACTATAATCGAGAGCTTTAAATTTTTTGTTTGTTTCACCCAATGGCAAAAATTTTGTGGTGTTTAAAATACACAATTTCATGAGGTATAACCCATGATTTTTCTACATTTTTGTTTATTTTGATCCAATGGTAATTAATTTTGTCGAGTTTTAAATTTTAATTTCAAAATATTTAACCCATGATTTTTATCCATTACGTTCATTTTGACCATATGGAAAATAATTTCGAGTTTAAAATTCACAATTTCATGATCTAAAACCCACAATTTTTGCCCATTTTTATTTGTTTGGCTCCAATGGCAAATAATTTCTTAGAGTTTAAAATACAAGTTTTCATGAGCTATAATATAAGATTTTAATCCAATTTTATTCATTTCAAACTAATGGCAAATAATTTTGTGGAGTTCAAAATTCATAATTTCATGAGGTATGACCCACAATTTCTAAATTTTTTGTTCACTTCGATTCAATGGCAAATTATTTTGAGATGCTTAAAATTATAATTTCATGAGCTATAACCCATGAATATTTTACATTTTGTTGATCCAACCCAATGAAAAATAATTTTATGGAGTTCAAAATTCATGATTTCATGAGCTATAGCCCATCATTTTGAATTCTTTTTGACCTAATGGCAAAAACATTTGTGAAGTTAAAATTCACAATATCATGAGCTATAATCCATGATTATTTTGATTTTTATGTTGAATTTGATCCAATAGGAAATAATTTTGTGGAGTTTAAAATTAACAATTTCATGAGTTATAACCCACAATTTTTGCCCATTTTTATTTGTTTTGACTCAAGAGGCAAATAATTTTGTGAAGCTCAAAGTCCCAATTTCCTAAGGTACCTCGGCCAAGTTGGCGAGGTGGCTCGACCAGTGGTAGAGCCACCCTCTTCCCAGCATTTTGTATAAATAGGGAGGGTCTTCTTCGGGGTGGGACTTGGTGGGAGGTCTTGGATTTGGGGGATTTCAAGGCTTAGGAGGCTTGGATTTTTGGTGATTTGGAAGAGCTGGGACTTGAAGAATTCTTGCGAGATCTACAGTATCGGTATGAGTTCCGGCCGAGAGCTCAAGTCGATCGGCGTCGGATCTATAAGCAAAGGTAACCGAATTGGTCGAACTACAGATACCCTCTAGATTAAGCTTCGTCTTAATCTCGGGGATAATGTGATTTCTCCTAGTAGATCTCACCCGCTCGTGATCCTCTCCTTCGTGAGTGTGATCCCTTCAGCCGTTTCCTTCGTGAAGCGAGCCCTTTACATCTGTAGTTCCGAACCCGGTCTCTACGGATCGGGATTAGCGGTGGTCCACGGACACAAAAGTCCCGACACGGGCAAAGAACCCATAGCGAGGACCTCGACATAACAGATCCTCGTGTTTGTTTAGGAAGAAGTCGCAATCTTTTGATTTTCATTATACGCCTTAAAATAAAAGGCAATTTCTTTTTGAATTTTGTTGTAGGCAAAAGAAGCTGTAAACAAATTCAAATCAATGACAATCATCCCGACTTTTACCGCAAACAAGCTGGCGACCACAGTGGGAGGTATTCTTCCCAATTGTTGATTGGTAGGCCCTCGGGCGGCGATGCATGAATCGGCACTGATACGGTGGGAGGAGTCCTTTCGAGGTAGAGCGCGTTGTCCGGCGTCGATATAAGCCTCGTCAGAATTTTATCCCTCCTTGAGGTCCCACAGCGGGAGGAAATTGAGGGTTATCGAGTTATCCTTAAGAATATGGTAATATTCTCCAGGAACTTCTCGTTAGGAACTAGTTTATACTCGTAATCCTATTTGGAGTAGGGCATGGGAGAATATCTGGGAGATTGAGTCTGCCCAGGCCACCTTGCTGATGATTTCGACCATTTAGAGGTTAAGCTCCAAAGTCTACAAGATTTTGAAGTAGCCGGGCTAGCCTCATATATCAGAGGCTCGCCTGACAGCTTGGCCGGATGCTTGCGTTATTCTTGGACTCGAAGTTCAAATGCGTGAGGCGGGTGCATCATTGGAGGCTGCTATTCTTTGAAGCTTCATCTTCCGTGGGACATTTTGGTCTTGTGTCAGCCGGAGAAGCGAGGATAGTAGAGCTCGAGCAGGAGCTTCAAGCGGCGAGGAGAGCGATCGTCTTGAAGGCGGCGAAGGCCAACAAAGAAAAGACTCTGCGGTCGTGCAGGAATTTGAACTCTCGGCGAAGGCGGTTGACATCAAGAAGGAGACTGCGGAGGCCCTTAATGGCAGCGAGGAGACTTTCAGGGCCGAGCTTCAGGAGGAACTTCAACAAGCTTTCCTCAATAAAGTATCTGAGTTAAAGCAAAACATATTTCTGTCCTCTTTTGTGCTCTATTATGATTCTTTTATTTCGTCAGAAATAATTAACCATAACACTTATAGGATTTTTGGCAAACCCTCAGCCGTCAACGGATTTGATTAGCCTTTACCAACTACCGTTTGAGTTGGGCTAGCATGTAGATTATCTAAATCCGTTCTACACACAACGTTGTGCTAAAAGAATGAAACTCTTCTAGACTTGTTGCTATGATATTGAATACATAGGCTTCAGACTCTTTACGGGCAAGAGACCACCCGACAGCGTGTAAAGCGTTGGCTTTATCCTTCTTAGGCCGGGATAAAATGCCCGAATCGAACTCGTGTCTTCTTCAATCGGAAAAAGACTAAACCGACAGCAGCGTGTAAGGCGTTGGCTTTATCCCTTCTTAGGCTTCGGATAAAATGCCCGAATCGAACTCGTGTCTTCTTCAATCGGAAAAAGACTAAACCGACAGCAGCGTGTGGCGTTGACTTTAGGGTTATTAGCCAACCCGACCCTCAACGGGCTTGATGAGCCTTTACCAACTACCGTTTGAGTTGGGCTAGCATGTAGATTATCTAAATCCGTTCTACACACAACGTTGTGCTAAAAGAATGAAACTCTCTTAGACTTAATGCTACGATGTTGAATACGTAGGCTTCGTCTTTTTTTCACGGGAATAGACTACCCGGCAACGCGTGTAAGGCGTTGGCTTTATCCCTTCTTAGGCTTCGGGATAAAATGCCCCAGAATCGAACTCTGGTGTCTTCTTCAATCGGAGAAAGACTAAACCGACAGCAGCGTGTAAAGGCGTCGGCTTTATCCCTTCTTAGGCTTCGGGATAAAATGCCCCAGAATCGACCTCTGGTGTCTTCTTCAATCGGAGAAAGACTAAACCGGCAACGCGTGTAAGGCGTTGGCTTTATCCCTTCTTAGACTTTGGGATAAAATGTCCCAGAATCGAACTCTGGTGTCTTCTTCAATCGGAGAAAGACTAAACCGGCAACGCGTGTAAGGCGTCGGCTTTATCCCTTCTTAGGCTTCGGGATAAAATGCCCCAGAATCGACCTCTGGTGTCTTCTTCAATCGGAGAAAGACTAAACCGGCAACGCGTGTAAGGCGTTGGCTTTATCCCTTCTTAGGCTTGGGATAAAATGCCCGAATCGAACTCGGTGTCTTCTTCAATCGGAGAAAGACTAAACCGACAGCAGCGTGTAAAGCGTTGGCTTTATCCCTTCTTAGGCTTCGGGATAAAATACCCCAAGATGAATCTTGGCCCCTTCTTTTGACCGGAGAAGGATTGAACCGGACTAAGATTGATTGAGGTGGGAAAGGAAGAACGTATTCTATTTCCCGAAGGTGGAGAGGAAGGAGGATCTTGTCTCCTATCTCCGAGTAAGGGATGAACAAGAGAGGAAGGTTTTGTATCCTATCTCTTGCCAGTGGAGAGGAAGGTTTTGTATCCTATCTCTTGCCGTGGAGAGGAAGGTTTTGTATCCTATCTCTTGCCGTGGAGAGGAAGGTTTTGTATCCTATCTCTTGCCGTGGAGAGGAAGGTTTTGTATCCTATCTCTTATTGATGGAGAGGAAGGAGGATCTTGTCTCCCATCTCCGGATATTGGAAAGGAAGGATTTTTGTCCTGTTTCCAGTGGGAGAGACTAAAAATGGGATCTCCGTTTTGAGACTCTCGAAAGATGAGACTAAGAGTGGGATCTCCACTCCGAGAATCTAAGACAAGAGAGGAAGAATATATTCTATCTCTTGCTTCTGGAGAGGAAGAATGTATTCTATCTCCAGGTGAAGGTGGGAAAGGAAGAAAGTATTCTATTTCCCGATGAGAAACTAAGAGTGGGGTCTCCACTCCGAGAATCTTGGAAGGGTATGGATAGCTTTCGCTTTTGTAGGATTGCTAACCAGAATCTGAAAGTGAACCTCTCGTTCGTGGAAGGAATCGAGAGGGGAATTTGCTGGTGGTTGGACCAGGGAGATTTTTAGTGGGCCCACCGTCAATGAATTTGATCGGTGAGAGAATTTTGGAGGAAAACACAATAACTTAGGGTTATCCTCATGAAAATGAGTGAGATATTCTCTGAGGAACTTCCCATCAAGATGGGTTATCCTGAATGTATTAAGGATAATACTTTTTCAGAAACTTCCCGTTTATCGGCATTAATTGCCGGTCGCCATTCTGTGTGATAAGGCGATATGCACCGTTTGAATAGACTGTGTCTATTATAAACGGTCCTTCCCATTTGGGTTCGAATTTACCTTTCTTCTTGGAGGTGAGGATTATCGGTCGTCGAGCAGCGAGGACGAGATCTCCCTCCTTAAAGGTTCTCTGTCGAACTTTCTTGTTGAAAGCCCTCGACATTCTAGCTTGATAGAACTCAATGCATTGTTGAGCCTCCAGGCGCTTCTCATCTAACATCTCAAGTTCTTCGAGGCGTTTTTGATGTTGTTCTTCGGTCGTCATCTCTGTTGCAAGGGCGACGCGAAGTGACGGAATCTGGATTTCCAACGGGAGAATCGCTTCACACCCGTAGACCAGAGAGTACGGGGTAGCTCCAGTCGGCGTACGTACCGTTGTGCGATATGCCCAGAGTGCTTCTCCGAGTTTATCATCCCAGTCTCGCTTGTTATTCTTCACAAGCTTCGACAAAATCTTGATGATCGTCTTGTTGAACGCCTAACCCATTCGCCTTTGGATTATAGAACGTCGGCGAGACATCTTGTATCTTGAATTTTCACAAAACCCGATGAAGGAATTGCCGATAAATTGGGGACCGTTGTCATGCACGATCCGTCTTGGGACACCATGTCGATAGATGACATGGTGTTTGATGAATCGGCGGCGGTACTTTCGCCTTGACCTCTTTAGTGGGATTGCTTGAGCCCACTTGGAGAAGTAGTCGGTGATCGCTAGAATGAACCGATCTCCTTTAATCGACGGAGGAAAAATGGGACCTACAACGTCCATCCCCCATGTCTCGAATGGCCAGGATGTGGCCGAAGGATGCAGTTGCTCTGGCGGCTGATGCATATAATTCGCGTGAATTTGACACGCGTGGCATTTCCGAGCGTACTCGACTGCGTCATTAATCATTGTGGGCCAAAAGTAACCCATTCTCCTGATTCGATCGTAGAGTTTGGGACCAGGCTGGTGTGCACCACATTCACCCTCGTGTGCTTCCCGAAGGACCTCTTCTGCCTCCTTGTTTGAGAGGCATCGGAGCAAAAGACCGTCGTACCCCCGGCGATATAACATCTGGGTTTCCGTGTCATAATAATCCATGATTTTTTTTTTGCCAATTGGCATATAATTTTGTAAAGGCTAAAACTCACGATTTCATGGGCTATACCCTATAATTTTTTTAATATTTTATTTAATTAGACCCAACGCAAATAATTTTGTGGCATTCAAAGTTCACAATTTCATGAGCTATAATCCATGATTTTTGTATGCATTCATTCATTTTGACCCAATGGTAAATAATTTTATAGCATTCAAAATTCACAATTTTAAGAGCTTTAGCCCATGATTTTATCTATTTTTATTTTTTTGACCATATGGCAAATAACTTTTTAGAGTTTAAAATTTATGATTTTACAAGCTATAACCAATGATTTTTGTCCATTGTTGTTTGTTTCAATCCAATGAAAAATAATTTTTTTAAAGATAAAATTAACGACTTCATGGGCTACAACGCATAATTTTTGTCCAATTTTATTTATTTCACCTAATAGCAAATAATTTTTATCCAATTTTATTCCATTTGATTCAATGGTAAATAATTTTGTGTTGTTCAAAAGTTAGAATTTCATGAGGTATAATTCATAATTTTGGATGTTTTTATTCATTTTGATTTAATGGCGAAATTTCATGAACTATGACCCACGATTGTTTTGCATTTTTATTGTTTCAACCCACAAGTTTCAACAATATTCTTATAGAGTTCAAAATTCACATTTTCCTAAGCTACAACCCATAATTTTTGAATATTTTATTTGTTTCGACCCAGTGGTAAATAATTTTGTAGAGTTCAAAATTATAAATTTCATGAGCTATAACCCGCAATTTTTGTGCACTTTTATTCCATTCGACCCAATAGAAAATATTTTTATGGGGTTCCAAATTCATAATTTCAAGAGCTGTAGTCCATAACGTTTTTTATTTGTTTCGACACAATGGAAAGAGTAGTTTAAAATTAACAATTCCATAAGCTATAACCCGCGCTTTTTGTGCATTTTCATGCATTTTGACCCAAAGGTAAATAATTTTGTAAAAATCAAATTCATGATTTTAAGATCTTTAATCCACGATTTTTGCCCATTTGTGTTCATTTTGACCATATGGCAAATAATTTTTGGAGTTCAAAATTCATGATTTCATGAGGTATAAATACACGAATTTTGTCCAATTTCATCTGTTTCAACCTAATAGCAAATAATCTTTTTCTATTTTTTCATTTCAATTCAATGGTAAATAATTTTTAGAGTTTAAAATTCATGATTTCGGAGCTAATAACCCACGATTTTTGTCTATTTTATTATTTTGACTTAATTGAAAATAATTGTACGTAATCCAAAATTAATAATTTTATGAGCTAAAACCTATGATTATTAAAAATTATTCTTTTAGACTCAATGGCAAATAATTTTGTGGAGTTTAAAATTTACAAGAGCTGAACCCACGATTCTGAATTTTTTAACGTTTGATCTAATGGCAAAAAATTGGAGTTCAAAATTCACAATTTTATATGCTATAACCCATGATTTTATGAGCTATAACCCATAATTTTTATCCAATTTCACTCATTTTGATCAAATAATAAATAATTTTTGAGTTTCAAATTAACAATTTCATAAGTTATAACCCATGGTTTTAAAAAATTCATTTGTTTCAACCCAATGGCAAATAACTTTTTGAATTCAAAATTCATAATTTCATGATCTATTACTGACAAGTTTTAATTTTATGTTCAATTTGACAACGAAAAATAATTTTGTGAAGTTCAAAATTCACTTTTATGAGCTATAAATCATGATTTTTGTGCATTTTCGTTCATTTTGACCGAATGGAAAAAAGAATTTTATTAAGTTTAAAATTCATGATTTCAAGAGCTATAACTATCAATATTTGCATTTTCCATTCATTTCGACCCAATGGCAAATATTTTTGGAATATAAATTTCACAATTTCGTGAGCTATAACCCAAGATTTTATGAGCTACAACCCACATTTTTGTCCAATATTGTTCATCTCAATTGAATGGCAAATAACTATTTGAAGTTTAAAATTCATGATTTTATGAGCTATAACCTATTTTGAAGTTTTTGTTCATTTCGATCCAATAGTAATAATTTTCGAAGCTCAAAATTATAATTTCATGAGCTATATAACCCATGATTTTTAGCTTTTTTTGTTTCAACCCAATGAAAAATAATTTTATGAAGTTCAAAGCTCACGATTTCATAAGCTATAACCCATAATATTTGAATTTTTTATTTGTTTTATCCAATGACTAATAATTTAATTGAGTTCAAACCTCATGATTTCATTAGCTATAACCTACGAATTTTTAATTTTTTCATTTAATTAGACCCAACGGCAAATAATTTTGTGGCATTGAAAATTTATAATTTCATAAACTATAACCTATGATTTTTGTGCATTTTTATTTATTTTGACCCAATGGTAAATGACTTTTGTAGAGTTCAAAACTCGTGTTTTCAAGAGCTTTTACCCATGATTTTTATTAGTTTTAGAAGATATGGCAAATAATTTTTAGAGTTTAAAATTTATAATTTCATAAGCTATATTCTATATTTTTGTCTTTTTTGTTTGTATCCAGTGGAAAATAATTGTTTAGAGTTTAAAATTCACGATTTCATGAGATACTACACATAATTTTTGTACAATTTCATTCGTTTCGCTCTAATAGCAAATAATTTTTATCCAATTTTGTTCATTTTGATCCAATAGTAAATAATTTTATAGAGTTAAAAGTTCACGATTTCATGAGCCATAACCCATGATTTTTATGCATTTGTGTTCCGTTCGACCAATGGAAAAAATAATTTTACAAAGTCAAAATTTTTGATTTCATGAGCTATAACCCATGATTTTTGAACTGACTTTTATTTTATTTTTTGACCAAATAATAAATAATTTTATGGAGTTTAAAATTCACAATTTCATGAACTATAAGTCACAATTTTTGTGCATTTTCGTTCATTTTGACCCAAGGGCAAATAATTTTGCAGTTGAAAGTTCACGATTTTAAGAGATATAACATATTCCCAAAAAGGCCTATAATCCATAATTTTTGTCTGATTTTGATCGTTTTAAGCATATGGTAAATAATTTTGCAGATTTAAAATTCACGATTTTATGAGCTATATCCCACAATTTTTGTCCATTTTGTTCATTTTGATATAATGACAAATAATTTTTAGGGTTTAAAATTTATGATTTCATGAACTATAACACATTATTTTTGTCCAATTTTTTATTTTGACACGAGAGCAAATAATTTTTTCTCAATTTTTTTCATTTCGATCCAATAGTAAATAAAATTCAAAGTTTAGAATTCACGATTTCATGATCTATAACTCATGATTTTTTGTTGATTTTGATCTAATTGAAAATAATTATCTGAGTTCAAATTTCACAATTTCGTGAGCCATAACCTATGATTTGAATTTTTTCTTTAGTTCGACCCAATGGCAAATAATTTTATGGAGTTTAAAATAATAATTTCATGAGCTATGACAAATGATTTTTAATGTTCATTTTGATCCAATGGCAAATAATTTTATGGAATTCAAATTTCACAATTTTATGAGCTATAAACCATGATTTTTATGCATTTTGTTCATTTAGTACCAAGGGAAATAATAATTTTATAAAGTTTAAAATTCATGATTTCAAGAGTTATAACCCCACGATATTTGAATTTTTCCATTCGTTTTGACCAATAGCAAATATTTTTGTGGAGTTCGAATTTACAATTTCTGAGCTATAACTCACGATCTTATGAGCTATATATAACCCATAATTCTTATCCAATTCTATTCATTTAAATCGAATGGCAAATAGTTTTTTGGAGTTCAAAATTCAGCCTTCATAAGCTATAACCCATGATTTTTAAATTTTTCAATCGTTTCAATCCACTAGCAAATAATCTTGTGAAGCTCAAAATTACAATTTCATAAGCTATAATCCATGTTTTTTACATTTTCGTTTGTTTCATCCCTATGGAAAATAATATTCTTGAGTCTAAATTTCACGATTTCATAAGCTAAAACCAATAATTTTTAATTTTTTGTTTGTATTGACCCAATGGTAAATAATTTTGTGGCGTTCAATCATTCAATTTCATAAGGTTTAGGGTGTGTTTAGCAACTTTAAAATAGAATTGGGCTAGCCTAGTTTTATCTTAACTAGATCAAAGTTGAACCATATAAGGGTTGGTCTACTAAAGACCTAGTTTAGGAGCTATATTTTGAACTAGAAAAAACTAGTCCAATTTGGGTTTTACTTTTGCCAAACAAAAAAGAAGGTATTGGACTAAGGTTGTACCACCTAAAACTAGTTTTGTGAAGTTGCCAAACACACCCTTAATATGTTATTTACTATAGTCTAGCTTAGACTCTAGGTATTGTATTATTTCACTAGAGTAAACCTGTTTTGGATGAAATCAGTTCCTTGCATTCCTTTCAACCCATTATATAAGTTCACACTTTCCACTTTAATGCTCAATCATATATCATTGCTTGAAACATATCATTTAATTGGGTTGGGTCACTTACTATTGCTAGATCAGCCTCCATCCTTTGTGGCTTACTCCTATATATGAACAATATAGTGATGCCTCCACTTAACCTAAATGAAAATAATATGGCAACCCTTTACAAATTTCTCAACCACTATGTATTATGGAGCAAACTAGAGACTAATTTCTACAATGAAGATTAAAATTAAAAATGGAGTTTTCAATTAAGTTCCTCTGCTTTCTTGGGTTGCTTTGTGGTTGCAAATATTCCAGCATTTGAAGGAGTTGATGGTGTTAGTGAATATGAAAATGTTCCCACAAAGAGAAGAGTCTTTAGAATAAGTTTGTGCAGAACCATCAAAGGATCCCAATGTTCTTTGATCGCAATGTTCAAGTTTCAGAAAGGTGTTGCGAGGGATGGGCATGGGCCTCGCCGATTCAGGCCCGTGAACCAGCCCTTCGAGTTCAAGGTCATGCTAGGTCTGACTCGTGCCCACGCAAGTAAGAGTGGGTTCGGTCTGCTTCTCTGATTCTGGGTTTGGGACCAGACCCAGCCCAACTCACGACAAGCCTAGGGGCAGGCCTTGCTGGAACCGGCCCACTGCGCATGGGTTGTAGGTTGGCCCATTGGTGGTTTTTTTTTCAATTTTTCCCTATTAAAAGTATATTTTTTTTGTATTTACATTTATAAAATTATATTTAAATTTATTTTTTTTTTCCTATATCAAACTCTTTATTTGAAATTATGTGTGTGTGTGTCTGTGTGTGTGTTGCATAAAGATAAACATCACATAAAAAAACATCGGAAACATATAGATATACGTGGTTGGGACTTCAAGGGAAGATCTACATTCACGGGAAGTTAATAACTTTCCTTTAGTTTAAATTTAAATTACAAATACTATAGAAAAAAAAGAAGAAAAAGAAAAAAAATGTGTTAATCGTTAATATTAAAAAAGTTGAACATAAATAGTTAACCTGGGTCGGGCCACTAGTGGGTCGGGCCTATGGTGGGTTGGGTCTGCCTCTTTGATCCCGGGTCTAGCTCAAAACCTAGCCCAACCCGTGACCCACCTTTAGTGTGGGTCGAGCTGGGCCCGGCCCAATGTGGGCTGGGCCTAGTTTTGACCCAAATCGGGATGGGTCGGTTTGGCCAGCGGTTCAAACCAGCCCATGACTAAACCTAGGTCTTGCTTGGTGGTTTAGCAGCTTAGGAAACAACCTAGCTGCCTCTATATTGTCATGCTCTTAAATACAGCAAAAAGGAAAGGAGTTAAACTTGAAATAGTCATATGATAATTCCAAATAGGTGCAACTTTTTCTAATGGCAATGTAGGCTATGAGTGTGGAGGTAACTTTTTCGTATTGACATGATGTATTAATTAACTAGCTGCTTATTAATTCTTATGATATGGAATAAAGGCTTTGTTGGTAATAGCCTCTGCTCTATGCAAAGTATGTGTTTCATAAATAATGATAATTTAGGCGTATGTAATATTAGTTAGCCTTCAAATGTCTCATCTTAAATGGTCTAGCGTGCCTCACACGCAACGCATGTGCTGCATACTAGTCATCTTAAAAGTCTATAACAGACTTTTGTTCAAAAACAAAACAAAAACAAAAACAAAAAAAAAAGTCTATAACAGAGTTAAAATTAAATGTTTCTGCTACAACTCTAAAATAAACATCCACGTAAATACCAATCCAACTCTACCGGTACTGTCTTCGTGACATAAACTCGCCCCAAATTTAATTAATATAAAGTGAAAAAAAATCATCCTTTCTGCATAGGATCCGTTCATTAGGTTGTTGTATAATAGCACCTAGGTCAAAAAGAACATATAATTTGGTGGTTTGCGCGTGCAAAGCTGACCAGCGAAGTCCCTCCTTTGCCTTTGGAGCAAAAGAAAAGGGCTTTGCTTACTCAATTTCCATAATAAAAAGGTTGCATTCGGGTATAGGACCATCAGCAGCTCATTCATGTTAGGTTTAATAGACACTTCCCTTTCTTTTTCTTTTTTCTTTTTGTTTCATTAATCCTCCTTTCCCAAGATGAAAGAAGAAAAATAAACTTGTACTTCGGCAAAGATAGTAGAACTAACCCCCTGCAAGTAGCCCGCTGGTTGGAGCTTGAAAGCTTGACTCAAAAGGTCAATGGTTAATCGATACAGATAGCATGTCTATTCCTAATTTTTAATTGTTATGTATTGTAATATTTACGCTATGACCCGTCTGTAAAAAAGACGAGGTTTACTTGGCTGGCACTAAACCAAGTTTCCTCAAAGAAAAAGAGGTTAGTAGAACTGTAGAAGGCCCCATTTCAAACTCCTCAACGTGGCATGTGCATAAAGTCAATTTCGAAACTGCACGTAAAAATGACTCGTGGTCAAAGTGTCCAAAACCAGTACCCTATTCTCCAGGCCCATATCTCGGCCCCCGTGCTCAACAATAGTCCTATATACCTAAGAGGCCCTTTTACAATACTACCGCTGATGAATACTAACTAAAACATGCAAATTAAAACTTTCTACAAAATTTAAGGGACTAGTCATGATATATAACTTGAATAATCTCTGGCTCAACAAATTAAATACATACAGTTAATCCAGACTAGACAACCCAATAAGGTCTAGTCGAATTGATAAGCTGTTTATGAGTAGTATATCAAGTCTCATGTTCGACTCTCTTTTGCAGAGCACCCACAAGAAATTAATTTTTTAGAATATCCGAAGTCATGCGTTGATGATACCCCTTAGCCACACTAGGGGGTTTGATACCCATGGTCCAAAAGATCATGGAGAAGTTCCCTCGTCAAACCCAAAAAAAAAAAGAAAACAAATTGGACAAGTTTATTTGGCACTTGCTGAAATTTGTCTTTATTCAACAGACAGAAGTATAAGAATTTGGGCAGTATGCCGATCAATATCTTAACAGTTAAAAGTTCCTGTAAAACTGGTCTCTGATCCGTATTTCAGGTTGAAACTTTATCTTGCTGTGAGAATATACACTGCAGAAGGAAAATTCTCAGTCAACTAAAGGACATAAATACTCTGCAAAGTTCTAAAAGCTAAATTCTACTTTCTAACATAATCAAAGTAGAAACTTAAGGAATAAACCATATTATTTTAACTTGATTTCATTTCATGATCTCCCTGTATATGCTTTCTTTACAATAAATCATTGTATATTGCAAGTACTTTGAAAAGTGCCAAATTTCCTAAATACATCAGGGCTAATGCTATAATTGTCATATCTGGACCGTTTTAATGTGTTCATCCAAATGTGTTCATCTACTCATGCAGTGTTTCTACTGCCAATAGAGACCAAAAATTATAACTTACTGCAATGAGATTATCAAAAGCATATTTTACGTGTCAAGAAAAAGAGAGAAACCTGATATTTTATGTATTGATTGCCTTTTTCACTTTCGTCTCTTAACGGCCAACCTCTGGATTGCCAGATCCTGCAGCCACAACGCCCATGCCACTTCCCTGGCCAGAAGTGACTTCCGAAACCTTTACATTTGGAATTGTAGCAGTTTTATCACCATCAATATCTTGAACAAGCTCATCAATCTTGCGGAACTGATAAGGCCACCTTGAGTTATACAGAAATTGGCGAAGATCGAATCTATTATCTTCTGGCGAATAACTCTGCAGATTTTGATTTTTATTCTCATTGTGATAATGTAACAGAAATTTCTAATGGGAAAATAAATTCCAGTCTGTTCATATCGGCATCGGGATGGAAAGACCAATACCTCAGCATGATATGAAGGTGTCAATACAGTCATTTTATGTCGATTGATTGAATAATACTTGAAGAAGTGCTTCACTTTCTCCGCAACCTCGGATGGTGTTAATCTTCCACACCACTTGTGGCAGAGATTCTGTGAGAAAGATAGAAAGAAATGCAAAATCAATTAAAACTTGCCCTAACATAAGTAGTAAAAAGCAATTTCAAGTGGAGTCTTTAAAAATGAAAGGCATAAGGGTATATATCTAGAAAGACCACATAAAACTCAAAGGAATGTCATGTAGTAAGTTCAAATTTAGTAGAGAGATTTTGGACACGGGTTTTATGAGTGAAACAAGCAGGAATTCTCTTGTCTCTCAAATTCCCTCCCTTTAGGAATATGCTACGTTAAGAGAATAAGATCAACAAAGTAACCCAAACGAAAATTGGTTGTCCAAATAAAATTTCAATTTTAAAAACCTGGAGCACATTTTTCTTAAATCTATTGATCACATGTTAAATCAGATTTTCAGTAATGACTAAGAGATACCAACTCCAATTTCAACTTTAAGTCTTAAAATTAAAAGTAAATCAAACAACCTGTGTGAGTCTGTGAGAGATAGTTTGGTAGAGAATAAATCATAGAACATAGTAACTAACCTGAAACATTGATACAGGTCCACAGCGGAAAATCTTCCTCAACCTTCCATAGACCGACAACTCCTCATATGTCATCCCCATGTCCACTTCATCCAACTGTTGCACATGGACCATAATATTAGAGTTTTACTAGTTTTCAAAATCTTAAATTGATGCACCATACCGTATCCTTTTATAATTTTAAATTCCAAGGGAAAGGCATAAAAAACTAGTTCACGTATGTCTTCGGTCATGGAAGTACAAGACTGTGTTTAGAACAAAGTAGAAATATGAGCATTCAAAGTCTGTTTTTCAGAGACTATCCATCAAAACCGTTTATGAGCGAAGGAACAATATGCAATATTCATCATCTAAAAGGAATCTGCTTTGAAATTATCAGCCTATGCAACATTCATAAGAAAGAGGTATCTGGAGACCTTCGAGTTGTATGCAAAATTAATCAAGAAAAGAGGCATCTGCAAATAATTTAACTTATTTGATTAAAAGAATCAATTAAGTTTTTTATGAAACTAGAGTAATCAACTGAGTAGATATCAAGTCCACTATGCATCATATACAAGTTGCATATCTATCTATTTACAGCATACGTTGAACTTGAAATGGATGAATGCATGACAAACAGGCCAAAATAATGGCTTATCATCATCATCATCAGCTGCTGCATCAATCAACAAAAATAACAGCCCATACCTCATGAAGCAAAGAGTATTATGGTGCCGAAGACTTTTCTAAAAGCATGATCAACAACAGGCGTTTTTAAATGTTATGTTTGCAATATCATTAAACCCAAACAGGTATTGGCAGCCCATATAACCACGTGTACTTGCACACACATGTATGCAGGCATTTATATGAGAAGTACATTAACAAAAACATAACATGTGAAATGTGAAAATTCACGCTTTATCGTCATCTCATCTTACAAAAACATAATAAATCATGAAATACAGAAGAAGCAGTTACTTCAGCATCTTTTCTAGAATTAAAAGATGGAAATTTTATGAGATTAATATAAAATATGTGCGGAAGATTCAAAGAACATCTCTATGAATTAATGAACAAGAGGAGCATCTATGTGCACTTAAGTAGGATTACCTGGCTATAATTGGAACGTATCGGTTCTAGTTCTGCGGTTGGAGGTGCTGCTTCAACTTCTGCCAAAGAAGAATATCCTAGATGAATTGCAGCCCAACGTAGAAAAGCACGGAGATCCTGCTTGCTTATACTGCCAATTGGATTGATATCTGCTGAACTGCAATCATACTGCAGAGAAAATCTGAATATCTGTCACTGTTATGAAACAACCTTTTCCAATTACTACGATATAAAAAATACATAATACCTATCGGCAGTAACTTACAACAAATGAAAAAAGTATGTAGTTGGAAATTACCATGTAGAGAAATGACATTTTCTCGAAATAGACAAGAATACTAAACTAATCAAGATTAAGTTAGGTCTTTAATCTTCAAAAGGAAAGCACTGAAAACTTCAGGCTTGCCCATACTCTAAATTTAAATCGCTTAAAATAATTTAAAGATTTGTAATCATATTATTAATCAGGAAATAATGAACCATAAGGGGATTAAAAAAAACAAAAGTCAATATTTACCTTTGTCAAGTAACCACGCAAACCTTCATCAACATTTGAACTACCCAACACAAGATAAAAACCAGGTTTATTGTGGACCCATGGCATTAGAGATGCAAGCATAAAAGCCCAAACCATTCTTACACGAGCTTGAATATTTTGCAACCCTAGATTTTCCACATTTGATCCTCCATCAACCTGAATATTCCAAAGGGAAAAACCAACATCGGAAACATTTATCAGCTAATAAAATGTCACTATATTAAAGTGAATGCAAAAATACTGGATAGATGAATGATTCAGCATCTCTTGTCGTTTAGCCTAAATAACTTCTGTCTAAAAGAAAATATACACTGGTTATGCAGCGTTAACAGATAAAAAAATCCCAGAGAAATAAAGCTAAAAGAGTATGATGAATAATGACAATAATAATGCAGTTTCATATAAGAGATCAGTTTCCTCAAATAATTGTAGGCCAAGAAATATCCACTGAATTATGAAATGCAGCATGTACACTATGAAACAATATTCAAATGAAGACTTGAAATGGCTTGAGGATAGATTGCTGAGGATTTATTGTTTTTTCAATAAATGACCAAAAGTGAGAATATAAAAGATTCAACCTCTTATTGAAGTGTTTCTCTAACCACAACAGCATGGCCAATTGATCTTTCGGAGAATGAAACGAGTATAAAGGACCATTTATATATCAGAAAGAAATTTCAACATATTAAACTTTAGATATGCAGATTCTTGGTGGATATATTTAATTACATATGGAATTTCAATAAAGACCTTACATATTCAATATTAGATCTGTTCAATTACACGTGAAACTTCAATGTAGGCCTCATGTCTGATAACTATTATATGCCTTACAATTTCATGAATTGGAAAAAATGTATGGTGTAACCCACTGTTCCTCCCTTTCTCTTTTCCCGATTCCTTCCCTTGACTCCCTCTTATTGTCATTATCATGATCATTAATGTAGTCCTATATGCTTCCACAAAAGGAAAATAATACTCTCAGTGTTCAATAGCAAGAAATATTTATCTGCTGCAAAGAATGACCTGTTTTAATTTATCACTCTTTCTTATTTCATTCTTTGCAGCAGATAATATTTCTTGCTATCAAGCATTGAGAATCTGAGATTATGTAACGTCAAGATAATAAAACAATATAAAATTTATCTCAAAAAAGTCAAAAAAATTTAATTACCTTGTACCGTGGCCTCTTCCCCGTAAGTGTCTGAAACAAAGAGATCAATGCAGAAATGATACTATCTATATTCACATCCAGGTGCCATGAACCAATCTCATCTGATAGCTGCTTAGCTCGTGATCTTGTCTCTTCAGAACTGCATTGGCGATGAAATTTTTGACGTTAATTTGACCAAATAATACATACTACTGATTTATGTATAAAACATATATAACACAGTAAAAAAGAAACAGGTAGATTTATGAGAGGAACAGAAAAAAGTCAGTATGGGTAAGATAAATATAGCCAAATATAAGCCCTCGAGTTTTTCAATAATTTACTTCATTGACAAAATATACTTATTACTGACCTGTTTTCAGTTCCCATATAGACTGTATAAAATATACGTTTGGCAAATTCTTTACTATCAGTAGGAAACTCCCCCTTGGTGTACTTGCCAATGCGTATTGCATCAGCTTTGACTTGTTGATCTCCATTTTTTATGTCTGTGCATAATTTTTTACATATTCTAAAAGTTAGTTGTAAAGCAAGATAAATAATTAAAAGACTGAGATGCAACAACAAAATCAGTACCAGATAGAGCGGAAAAAATCAGTTACAGGCTATAATATAGTAAAAGGAAAAATATCACACGATTACATCAATGTTCAATCTCCATATCTATTTAGATGCGTTATGGATGTACCGATGACTGACATTCAAGAGATATGATGACATAAGAATTGACAAATAAGGTTAAATACCAAGAAGATAATACTTGGAGGCAAGGATGTACAAGTTTAGCAAGAAAAAATGCATTTGAACTGCAGTTTTATGATGTACATACACCTGTAGCCACAATGAATCGTCGAGCATTCAAATTTGCAAATGGTTTCCTTACAAGTATTCTATACAAATGGTATGATGAAGAAATCTCTAATGGACTAGATATTGATAAATGAAGCGAATATTTTTTCTGGAATAATATATGAAAGATGTATATCTTGGCCTCTTAAGAGAGTTCTGTGAAATGACAATAGCCCAATAATGATACACAAAATGTTCCATTTAAGGAGGATTTGATGCAAACAAAAGGAATATAGAAGAAATAAATGGACATTATATTTGATGCAAGCATATCTTCCCTCACTTCTTTTCTAATTTTTTCCCTTCATGCAAGCATAATATTTCACTTTCTTTTTTAACTTTTATTATCTTAATATGGAACGGACAGTCTGAGATCCTTTATGCAATATTTTGAAGATATCATCTTTCTAACTTATCTTTCATTTATTTCATTAGAATGAATATCCGTAGTATGATTAGAGTTTAGAAATAAATAACTTGTGTTTTGTGTATATTTGATCTGTATAGTTATATGTATAGTGGTCGATAAATTTTAGTTTAGAAATATGACATTTGTGATCTGTATCCTTCAATGAAAATAAGATGGTTCTAATAATTAAGTAGTTGATATATGATCATTTATTTATATTGCCTGTTCTAGATATTGTGGCTGTTTGACATTTTCTTCCATGCATAGTATTTTTTCACGAATCATACATGTGTCCTATTTGCAGTTACACACTTCGTTATCATGCGGATTCATGGGACAATTGAATCACATACGTGCATTGGTTTGGAATGTTTATGTAGAACTTGGTCTTCCTCTTGGCATTTAAATATCATCCATGAGGTTGGGTTGTTATTTATTATATAGATATATTTGTAGAAGTGATCTGTATTGAGGTTCCTTGATAGTACATCATTTGGGTAGTGTGTCTTACTGAAAATCTTCACATACTTAAATTTTATATTAGTAAATAGAAGATAAAGCCAATCTCATACTTTTCTTAGATGTTTTTTATATCCTAAATATTTTTATTTCAAATCTTAGCTAGGTACATGAAATTTTAAACTAAAGGCAACATATAAATTTATTTGACCTATAAGTTAGTATCATATATACCTCTATATCTTGGTTTTAAAGAAATTTAAATTTATGTATAAAATATCTTTACGGCTTTAAAGGTATTTTTTACTTCTAAATAATGACATTTTTTTTTCAACAAGGAAATAACTTTTCTTTTACTTTTCTTTTCTATCATCACAAGTTTCCGAATGTGATATTCAATCAAACCTTCTTATTTTTTTTAGTTTGATTGAAGGTTTCTGTGATATATTAGCATATAAGTTTTTCCGAGGCCAAGACTTCATGAAGACATCTTTGGCATACTGGTTAGAGGCTTGTACTTTGTGTCTCAAGTCATAGGTTCGAATCCCTTATCATTTCATTTTTTTTACAAAACTCTTTGGGTCTGTTCTTAACTAAAACCCGACCCGGTTGGGGTCCAATATCAAATTCCAGACCCGTTTTGGTTTATAACTCAAATTACAGACCCGTTTGGGCCTTTTGCTCCCTAAAAATCAGATTTGTGGATCTTTAAGCCATCAAACCAAACCTGTTGACCTTTTTTTTCTTTTTTCTGACACTAAATAATTATGTTAATTATTTATCTTTTCCTTTTTGATAAGTGAAGATATGTCATTTGATGATGTGTTTGAATACTTGATGCCATGTTTGATCACCTAGTGACATTTAATAGGGTCGATTGTGCATGAAGACGACTTCCGTCAAAATATGATTCAAAAGCATGCTATCAAAGCATGGCTATACCCTCGACATCGATATCCCGGTGTGAGGAGTTTTGCTTGATTATTACTATTATAAAATAGCATCAACTAGACGATACATCAATCTTGATTGGACATATTCTGGTCACAGTTATTTTTCATAGTTTTACGGAAGTCAGTCGTTACACTGTAACTCGGTGGTTAGTGAATAATATTTCATGCACAACCACTTAAAATCAATAAATAAATGTGGATTTTATGAAGGGGAATTAGACGGAGAATATAACACGTATATAAGCAGGCTCATGCGCATTATTGATATCCTGAATTATATATAAGGGCCAAGGGCCAATATTTGACTTGAAACCGTGTTCCCGGGACGGTTTACGGGTACCCAATTTATATACATGATACTATTCTCCTCTAATTCAAATAACATGTAAAATAATAATAATGTGCTTGTATGCCTTGTGATAGACTTTATCTTGATATCTATAATTAGCATTTTCTTTTATCATCTTTAATGGAGATTCATCTTTTTTTATATCTGCCACATACACTTACACGCGCATAATTTCTTCATTTTACATGCTTGTTGGGAGTTTTCTGACTCCCCTGGGGTTTGCGCACCCCAGACTCGGGAACTATTCTTTCTTCGCAGGATCAAGAGTACTTTGAGGATCAGGCCCAGCGGCAGTGATCACCTTTCATTGCATCAGTTCTTCAGTTTCAGTTGGTTTAGGTAGTTATTTAATTTAGACTTTTTCGTGAGCCACATGTGATTTTTCCAGACTATGATGGTTTTTTTTTCCTTACTCTTTCCCATTGTGGATAGTTGTGGACTTGTAATTGAACTCTGTCTTTCTGGAGATTTCTTTATCTATATATTTCTTTTGTTCTTTTAGTTACATGCTTTGTGGTGTAGTTTTGGTTGTATAACTGTATACAGGATGATCTAGAGACGTGAATGTGACCAAATGGTTATATTGCCGGCCGAGTCACGTTCCAAATTATTACACTTTGGAATCAGGGCGTGACATTATATATGTCAAGGACCTGGAAGGATATAGATTGAGAAGTATGTGTATCCACCAATTAGACCCAAGGCAAGCTTTAAGAGGTAAAGTAGAGGCAGGCACAGGGAAAGATGAAAGTTCAATGTGAGATGAATAGATTCACTTTGGTGTTGACAGACAGAAGGAGAAGCCTCAACCAAATTCAACAGAAATCACACAAAGGATTTGGGGGGAAATATCTCTCTGGTGCCAGCTAATGCTTTAAAATAAGAAGACTAACAAAGGAGTTAAAGCAGAGAAATGGAAGAAGCAAGGCGCGATAAATATACTTAATGTGAGGAATTTTTTACATTCTAAGCTACTTGACTGTTGAGTTTTGTTGATTCAAAGAAAATATCAAAAATTAAAGCACCGGAATCCTGCAATATGACAATAAACACCTCCAAAGACTTACCATAAGAAGTTTATAGACTGACCTTTTATAACAAGCTGGCACATGGAGCCTACGATGGCTGCAACAGCTGAACTATCTGCCCCTCCAGAAAGTGGAAGCAGAAAACCAGAGGCGCCACTTCTTCTTAAATAATCCCATAGCCAACAACTAGGTCCAAAAGCAATTTCTTCCTCAGGACAGTGGTACTTAACCTGCAAGCGAAAATCATTAGAAGGACAAGCAAACCCAAACATAAAGACTCTCTGAGAATCACTTTAGCCAAAAGCTTAAGTAAATGGTTTCTGGCTAAAAACGTACCAAGGAAACAAAACAAAGATGTAGTAAAATGGCTCCAGGAGAGCAGAGGGTGGACTTCTTTTTGGTCAGGGGATAAAAAAACAATATTATATTCAGGACAGTTTTACAAGCATGGATATGAACAAACCACATCAATTTATTAAAAAGTAGGGTATGGGACATGGTTATTACTCGTTTGGTCAAGTGGATTCACCTATAAGAGCTTGAGCTTACACTAAAGGCATACCCAGATGATGTAGGACAAATTTTCTAGAAGATCAATTAAGTCGTGAGCAAAGAGCTTAATTGACAAAAATACTAACCTCCACTGGATTAGTAGGAAAATGTTGGAGTTTAAATGATTGGCAAAGCTTATACAACACTTTCACTGAGGAAACCTTGGATTTGTGGCTTGCTTGTTCTCTGAAACTACTAATAGATCCCCGATAGCTAGAAACCTGCTTACCAGCACAAGAAGGATAAATTCATATGTTAATGATAGCATATATGTGTTCTCCATTCATATACATGACAGTAATGCATGGCCCTACAGATGCCAAAAGAGAATATGCATGTTCCCCCTTTAAATCCACCAAATAATAGAAAATTTGTTGGCAAATACTGTCAACAATTTAAGAAACTGTATCTTGAGTTGATGAAAATATAGTACGCTGGGCGCTCAGATAAAAGGCCAGGATCTAAAAAATTAAATTTGCAAGAGAACTGAGCAGTGTTCCATAAGTTCATAATCAAACAAGAACAGTATGGGAGCTGCAAATAGTGACAGATATCAGGTATAGAAAACAATATCATAGATCAATAATATGTCAGAGTAACATGTGAATACATTATGGAGAACTAGTGAATTTTAATAACCTAAAATTGCTTTTTTTGCAGGAGCTCAGAGAACATCAATTCCTATTCACAAATAAATATTAAATATGATTATTCAGAATATCAGCAAGGATTTTTCTCTTTGCCTTGCCCTTTAGTCCCCGCCTCTTCTCATTTTGTACTCTTTTGGGTAAAGTTTTGACGGCTTCTTCCTTTAGTCCCCACCTCTTCTCATTTTGTACTCTTTTGGGTAAAGTTTTGAGGGCTTCTTTCTTTTATAAGAATTTTCGCTGATGCTGGTTGGTTCTGACGTTGAGAACAACTGACAAGATATTGGAAAACTTTGATAAAACAGGTATTCTTTCGGATCATACATGCCGCAACTAACCCGAAAATCCTAATGCCCGTTATTCGGCCAAACAAGATTTTAAACCTTGATAATGCACAAGTTTCAAAACACAGTTTATTTATGAAAAACCAGAATCTGCATGATTTACAAGGAATCCTCTACATATGCTTACAACAATTCTACAGAATACAAGAAGAGTAGAAGCTAATTTGACATCAAATTAGATTAAAAAAATAGCTTACAGCATCAAGGTCAACTTGTGCAACTAAAACCTCAACATCCTTCAAGGAAAACTGTGATCCTTGAGCAACCACGTCTCCATTAATAGCAATGCAGGAACATCCATCTGTGATATAAGGATCAGATGAAAAATAGTTCTTCAAGAAATTACACGACATCAAGAAACTTGATAAACATTTAATAGAAGTATAAACAAACTAATAAAACCAAAAATATATAACTTTCTATGTAGATTATCTCTTAACACAAACAGTCAGACATGAAATATTCAATTTTATTATATATGTTTTACATATATGCCCTCCAAATCATAGCTATTCTTTTACCCTCCAAATCAGAACTGTTTTATTTTCCATAAATGAAGAGCCTAATTATAACAGTTTCCTTTTTATTTTAATAAAAAAAGTCAATCCCAGATGCACAACACATTGGAATATCAAAAAGAACCATGACGAAAGTTTATGCACTGAAATTATGCACTGAAATGACTTATGACATGCAGGAGATCTCCATTAAATGCAAAATCAAACTGTGCGTTTAGCTGTGCACTCATTCTCCTAGCTCACCCAGACAATGTTAATATTATGATTTGATTATCATCCATAAATGTCACTATGACCATATTGCCACAACAAAGACTTGCATCTATTGACATAAACGGTCAGGAAAATATATATATAACAAAAAGTTAGTGAATTGATAATGAGGAAAATAATAACAAAAACATTCCTTCATGAACATAGTAGCTTCATTGCAATTAAGCACAACGTAGGCCATGAAATTTCGATTATTCTAGAAAGCAAATGCTAAGCCCAGACATAGAACAAGGTCACTGTAATTCATAAGAATATGGCCCTCAGGACAGAAGATCAAGAAAGATAATAACATCAAGAAATATGTCTAATTCTCAATTAGAAAAAGTAACTCACCATAATAGAGGCGGCCACCATCACAACCTTGATGGTTACCGTACATGTAAACACCTCCGCAGAAAAGGGTTGCACTCTTCATAGCATCAATTCTCAAGTTCAGTTTTCTGAGTTGGTGATGACTTCCGCTTGCATTCATAAAGACTTCTACGCCATTCAGTGCAAGTTCAATTCGAGGGGCATCAGCAGTGAAGAGTTCTTCACACGTTTCAGCGGCAACAGCTCTAACAAATTCAACATCATTACCACACACTTCATTATATTATAAGTAGCAGACATCTGTACTAAAGCAAGGAGATCAAGAAGTAGAAAGCGGAGACACATATAAAACCAAAAAGAGAAGTCTAAACTACATACAGACTAACAAAATAACAATGTTACTCAATGTTATGTTACTTACGTATCTAGAAACTGAATGTATGCATAACCAAAAGGTACTGAAATCTGGGATACAGTTTCAGAAACATCAGTAGGAAGTTGGAAGTCCACAAGCTTTTCTTTAAGTGTCCATGCCGAGAACCACCGAAGTTCCCTGTAATTTCCATCATTTGCAAGGGACATCTTTGGCCGGATCATTAGAATTTTTTTATTTAAACAGAAAACCTGGCAGTTATAGCGCACACTTTCATGAATGATGGGCATACCAATACTGCATAATATATTATTAGTCCAATCACCTGACAGTAGATCTTTCAAACACTCCCATCTGCAGAAAATGTTTAACAGTGTCAGTCAAATAGGGAGTAATGTTTTTCAGATAGTGTGAAATATGCCATCAGGTAACTTTTTAGACATAATCAACAATGCTATTAAGGAAGCTCAAAAGGGGGGGAAACCGAAAAAGATATAATGCAACAGGATAGTAATATAGAAAAAACTTGAAATATCACCATAATTGATACATATTGCCACTGTATCAGATTTTTGGCATGCCAATCCTATACAATCCAATTCCAGACAATATATAGGATATGAGGTTGAAGTACCAATAATCTATAAACCGTGAGGCGTGAGTAAACAAACTGATGCAATAACATGATCCAAAGCACAATCATTAGGATCCATTTGTTCCAAACGGACTAAGTGGAGAGTCGATTGTGGGTTTATTAGGGGTTTTTTGTTCGCTGACAATAACAAGTGGTATCAGAGCCAACCACATATTCTCAATTCTAAGAGAAACGTTCACCAAGGGATACTCTAGTGCAAAGACAAGTGATACCGGTGTTGCACTGCTCGGTCAGAACTAGACTATTGCAAAGTTAGGCAATGCTCGTGTAGGGACTGTGGAAGCTTGGTAGTACATGAGAATCTATCTACACTAGGGGTGGAAACGAACCAAATAATTAACAAACAGTTCGTTAATTATTCGAGTAATTATTCAGATGATTTGACTGTTCATTTAATATTAACCAAATAATTTTTAGTATTCAAATCCATTAACAAAAGAATTTAACCAGATGCATATTCAATTCGTTTGTTTATCAAATACTGTATAAAATTTGATCATTTATAAGTTTTATAATTACGCACATGGTGTTATATTGTCAACCCACTATTTCTAGTTAAGTTCTATATACTAATTTTGAGAGACTTAAATAATCTTAAATCAGTTTTCTAATGAAATATTCAAATTAAATATATATATATATATATATATATATATATATATATATATATATATATATATATATATATATATATATATATATATGTCATAGTTATAAAGGTATAATTTTCATTTATAAAATTCAAATACTATTTGAAAATAAAATTCTTTAGCAGAATGCATATACTTTGATATCCAATAAATATTCATAAATAAGGAGAACTCGAGTTTGAATTCGAAAACTCCATATATTGATATTCAAATTCGGGATTGAATTCGATAATTTTAAAGAAATACAAATACAAAGATCTTAGTGTTCGATTTGATCGTTTACCACCTGCAGTCACTGTGCATATATTAACTAAATAGGGAGCCAATTGTGTGTTTATCAGTGATTACTCTCGTTCTCCTACCTCTAACAATCATGTAATCAGATTCTTAATGGAATAAAACAGTGCAGACAGAAAACAGATGAAAAGTATCAACACAGATAACGAAATACTCGTAAAAATTCGACCTTTCCTACTGCAAATTACTAATACGACTGATGTAAAACTGTAAACAATAAAAAAAAATTAAAGCTTTCAAGAGAGCAAAAACTTACGAATGAGCGACGGTGTCCTGCTCCAAGAAATGATCTTCACACCCATAGCCAGTGATCTCAAGCTCCGGCCCGATTCTAACCCTAGCCCCCTCCTCCTTCGCCCTAGCAATCGATTCCTTGATGTTCTTCATGTTGTTATCGAAATCCATCGCCCATTGGTTCAAGTTGCAAGTCGCAACCTTCAACAGTCTCATCCTCGATCCCTTCACCAACCTAGAACTGATGAACGCTTTAATTCAAGAAAAAAAATTTTGAGAAAATTGAGAGGAATCGAGGGAGAATAGAGGCTTGGGAGAGGATTTCATTCGTCTGGCGATGGGAGAGAGGGATTTCCTTCTCGCGCTGTGGACTGGGCCCACGGATGACTCGGGTCGGGTCGGGTCGTCTCGTAGCGGGTTTACAATCTTAATTACAAATTTACTCACTAATCACACAATTCCACCATCAGTTTCTCTCTCTCTCTCCCCTCCACGACTCCGCACTGTAAATATTCCATTCTCTCTCTCTCTCTCTCTCTCTCTCTCTCTTTCGCTCGAGCTTTAATCAAGATTCCCTTTTTAATCAAAAACCCTCAAATAAAACCCTACAAAATCCAAAATCCAAAATCATGTGGAGGCGGTCCGCTTCGTTCGTCCTCGACAAGCGTCTAGGGCAACAAAACCCATCGTCGTCGCCCCCGGAGCCCAACTCATCCATGGACCCCCGACAAAACCCTAACCCTAACCCTAGCATCTCCGCCTACTACCAGACGCGATCCGAGCACCACGCTGTTGTTACCAGCGACTGGCTCGCCCAGGCGTCGTCGGCCGCTGCTGTCAATTCGTCCACGCCGTCGCCGCCGCCGCCGCCGTCGGAGGATTCCGTTGGTGGAGGAGGAGGGAGGGGGTTTAGTGTGATTGATGAGTTCAATTTCTGGAGGAAGAAGCCGGATTTGGCTGAGGCTGTGGCGGCGATCATGGCGCTTGCGGCGGTGATTCGGTCGAGTGAGGCGACGACGATGATGGAGCTCGAGATCGAGCTGAAGAAGGCGTCTGATACGCTAAAGGTTGATTCTTTCGTCTTTCGCTTTACTCTGGTTTAGTTTCTCTAGCTCGGTTCATTAGTTGGAACTTTAGCATCTCTATTATGCCTAGAATTTGATTATATTCCACTCTAGCTAGGATCGAAAACAGTAGAACATCTTGGATTTTGAGTATAAATTTATAGTCATTTAGTGGATGTTCTTGTCTATCTATGTCTTTAATTGTGCAATGATGTTTGAAGTCCTAGCTTCTATTTAACTATGCCCTTTGGAAATCTTTGTTGTGGCTGAATAATGATTTGGGAGTCCTTTTTTGAAACTATAGCTGGACGTTTTGGACATAATGGTAAAGCTTGGTAAATGCAAAGTACAATATTTATGTGCATGGTATGCTTCAACTAAACAAAACTGATACTGATTTTAGAATTCGTTAATTTTATTTAGATGTGCATAAACAGGCTGAGCTAGAAAGTTAAATATAAACATAATCTCAAGTAAATCTCAAGCTACTTGGCTAATTGTCCTGCAAGTTTGAAAATACAGTTCATGCATGCTTAGTTCATCTCAATTTGCTCAAGAAATAAATGAACCAAGCTTAAAGTTGAGCTCAATTGTAACAGTTCCTTCTCACCCATGATCCTACCCTTTTTCTCAAGAATAATGAAGCCAAATGCACAATCATGCTCCCGTTCTCAATATATTAAGTTACAGAGAGTGGATTAACAGTCAGTAAGATTTTGATATGATCTTTTCTGCTAGAATGATGTATTTGGATTTTTGTTAGCAAGGACCATCAATTAATTAGCTTACTATTATTTTACTGAAAGAAAGGCCATAAGTATTGAAATAATATTTTTTACTTGTGTTAAAAAACATGTCGTAATTATTTAATTGATTGAAAATACAGTTGGATGTCAATTGAGCGGACAACCCAACGTTAAGTGAGTCAAAGGGACTGGGATTCCTGCAACTTCCTGAAAAAGGGTCTAGATCCTATATAATAACTGAGTTTTTAAACTTTCTTGGTGTTAATATCCATGACGATCTATCTGCCATTTCATATTAATAATTATGTGGTAAATATTGCAATGAGTAATAAACTTGATGTATTCCCAATCCTTATAGATCACATTTGGATTGTGCGGTGAATACCACATGACCCATTTAGAAGAGTTCTACAGATCAAGTAGTTGCATCCTTAATCCATATAGAAAGAATTCTGTGGATCATTTAGTTGCATCCCTAATCTATTTAATCATGCAGCTGCATCCTCTATCCAAAACTGACTTTATGTAACATAATTGCATTTAGAAGTTTATTTGTCTCAATTCCAGTATGGATCAGTTTTCGATCTCTTTAAAAGTTGGCCAATTCGTGACTATATAGACTACGTTTGCATACAATAAGCGAGCATGCTGATTTCAATTTTCAACTTAACTTACGTTTCTCAACATCTTTGTAAGCTTGACATATGACATGGATGTATGGTAAAAATAGAAAGTTTAGATTGTGCCATCCTGCCTTGACGAGTCATAGCCTCGTTGTGACTTACCGTGGCTTGTGTTACCATGTACTTGCTTACTATCCAAGGGCCTTGATAAGTCTACATAAGAAGTTGGCTTGTGTTCTTTCCACATGCTCTTAATCCAACTGAGTCGGGCTCACAGTCGTGGTGAGCTTGTGGTCAAGTGGTGGGTGACGGAGTAAAGCTGCATTTGAGAGGAATGCAGAGTGAGAAAGGGTTTGAGAGGAAGGATTGGAGGCATCGATTGGAAAAGAGATAGAGTTATTGGAGAAAATGAGAGATTACTGACATGGGAATTTCAAGTTTGAAGAGAGTAACAGATCACCATGTATATAGGGTTAGGGTTTAAGGCCAAAGAGACAGAGATTGGCAGGACATGAGGAGTTTGTGGCTTTAATGATGGGGTCTTCAAGAGAGCGTGTGGGAATTAAGATAGGTAGGATCTTGCTTACCATCTTTGTCCAGGCCTTGTTGATCTTTTTATCAAATAGTTCGCCTTGTGTTTTTGGCAATGTTTTAAATATCGGTTATCGGAAATATATCGGATCGGCCAAAATTCATATCGGATCCCAGTTATCGGGATATATCGGGGGTAAGTAGTAAAAATCGGAGTGTTATATCGAATGGTGAGCATATATAATATAATGTCTTAAAAAGTAATCTAAGCACATTTAATGAAATATAAACATACTAATATGTAAATAACACATGTTTAAAATCATTTACCAATTATTTTTGTTTAGTGGAAGCGAAATAGAATAGGATAGTATTGTTTTTGTTTAGTGTATGCAGGTCGAATATGGAAAAAAAAAGAGGGTTTTTTGTCTCCAAACCCGAACCAGTTCACTTAGAATGTAAATTGTAGAAAATCGGGTGATTTTAGCCCACGAGAAATCGGCCGATTTATCGGATTTACTTCGATATATCGGGAAAAATCGGCCCAAAACTATATGCAATATATTTTTGCAAAAATCGTATCGGCCATAGCCCAAACCCTATATATCGGGGATAAATCGATAAAATTGGCCTATTTTTAAAACATTGGTTTTTGGGCTAGCTCAGGCCCATTCGCAGCCCTACAACCAAATGTGGGATGGGGACAATGACTGGGCATGAAGGATGAGTGGTACAATAAGGTTGCCAGCATGAATTGGTGTTAAGATTTTCTTCCCAAGCCCTAAAAAAAAATATGAGAGGAGGACCTACTTAACATGTGTATGAGCTACAATAGACTCCATGATGAGATGTTATTGAGTCTCCAGCATATGAATGATGGTTAAGAACAATCCTTACAGTGAACTGTTGTTATGGGAAAAGGTAGGATTGCGGTTATGAGAGGAAGATTGATAATTTTAGCATTAAGATGTGCCTTTATTGTGAGATTTGCAGTGATGTGTATCAAAGAGGTAAGGCACAGCATTCCTACAGACACTTCCAGAATTATCTATTGTCTGGCACCAACCTGCATCTCTCCTATCTAGATATATAATGGTGAGGTCTCCACATTGCCATGTTCTGCCTCCAAGGCCTTTTCAAGTTCAGTTTACAATATCAATATTCTTGGATCATCTCTAATTGTCTATGTTGTACCTTATCTAATATAGCTATTTTCATGTCTATATGTTCAGTCGTGGGACACAACCTCTATATCATTATCTGCTGGCTGTGATTTGTTCATGCGATATGTCACCAGAACTTCTGCCTTAGAATATGAGGATTTCAATGCTGCAAGATTACGTCTAATTGAGCGCGGTGAAAAATTTGGAGAGATCTCTTTGAGGGTAAATTTTGCTGTTAGTGTTACTGCCTTTTCTCTCCACATGTATTGCTACTCTTAAATCAAGTTGCAAACACATTTCTAGGCTCGCCGGACCATTGCTATGCTTAGCCAGGACTTTATATTCGATGGTTGCACAATCCTAGTTCATGGTTTCTCACGAGTTGTGTTGGAAGTGCTGAAGACAGCTGCAACAAATAGGAAACTTTTTCGTGTTCTCTGCACAGGTCATTTTCTATCTATAATGCATCAATTATGCTTACTTCACTATTATCAATCTTCACATCTCAAATATGAAAAATTGTGGTTGCTTGTGCAGAGGGAAGACCAGATAGGACAGGCTTACGTTTTTCAAATGAACTTGCACAGCTCGGTGTTCCTGTGAAGCTTCTCATTGATTCTGCAGTTGGCTATACCATGGATGAGGTTGATATGGTCTTTGTTGGAGCTGATGGTGTAGTTGAAAGTGGAGGGATTATCAACATGATGGGAACATATCAAATTGCAATAGTGGCTCATAGCTTGAACAAGCCTGTTTATGTTGCTGCTGAAAGTTACAAAGTACCCACTTCTTATCTCATCATATCTCTTAGCTTGAACTTTTATTTTCATCAGCCTATACAAAATTCTCTTTAAACTAATAGCTTTCCTCCACGAAAAAATTGTTGCTATAACACATGATTTGCTGTCAAATTAAAAAAAACAAAATCCAGCCTTCTAAATGTAAAATTTATCAATTCATCATAAGCTCTGCAGTCTGCACATTTAAAAATCTATAAAAAGAATGAATTGCTTTATGACATTGAAATGGCTGTACATATTTGTTTCCGTGTTCTAGTGTGATTGTTTGATGTTCTTATCAGAAACATGGTGTTCTAAATGTAAAATTCTCTTTAATCTAATAGCTTGCCTCCATGAAAATGTTGTTGCTATAATGCCTATGATTTGCTGTCAAATGAAAAAAAGTCCAGCCTTCTAAATGTAAAATTTATCAATTCATCATAAGCTCTGCACATTTAGAAGTTTATAAAAAGAATGAATTGCTTTATGACATTGATATGGCTGTATATATTTGTTTCCGCTTTCTAGTGTGATTGTATGATGTTCTTATCTGAAACATGGTATTCTGGAGCACAAGAAAAATATTGTTTCACTGTACAACCATGATCTTGTGTACTTTTAAAATTTCCAATTCTTCACAAACCATCACCTATGTTAAGTATTTCTTTCTTTGTGGAACCTGATAAATATATTCAATCATTATCAAAGACTAGTGTTATACTTTGGTGAGTCACATTTAAGCTAAGCTGCAAGAATTATATCATTATTACTACATTAGGTTCACTAATTGGATCTTTCCTTGTATTAAAACATGGTGAACGTATGTTGATGTTATTTGTTCATTTGTTTCAGTTTGCTCGGTTGTATCCTTTAGATCAGAAAGATCTAGCACCTGCTCTTCGCCCCATTGACCTTGGAGTCCCCATTCCTTCAGGAGTCGAGGTAGAAACATCAGCAAGAGACTACACTCCACCTCAATACCTCACTCTTCTGTTCACCGATCTTGGTGTTCTTACTCCTTCAGTTGTAAGCGATGAGCTCATTCAATTGTATCTATAGGAACTCCCTCAAAATTTCTCAGTTCAAATTTAGAAGGGAATATTATTTCCATTTTTGGTCTGATCATGTACGTAAAATCTGTAGATTTTAAGCCGAGAGGTGAATTGTATCGTATTTTCTTATTGCTGTTCAAAAAAGAAGGCAATACTGATAACGGAAGTTGGTGTAGAAGGATTTTTTTTTTTTTTAGTCTGCCTTCTGAAGTATTTTGGGGTTGTTATTTTATTTGGATAACTGTTTGACAGTTTCATGCTATTAAGTTGTGTTTAGGTTTTCGACTTTTGTGTATAACTTGCCGTTCAAAATATCTAGTATGTACCCTTGAATTCCCAATTACAGGAGGCCGAGCTGTAGGCAACTCAAGGAGTACCGGGGGGTAGGTCTTGTGGTTTTTAACTCGCAAAAAAATTTCTGGCTTAGTGGGATTTTTGTCTGCAAATCAGCAATATGGTTTTATGATTATTACTGATGCTTCTGAATTTGACAGGGAGAAAAACTAATTATTGGACTATACTTTATGGTATTATTTTAGTTGGATCGAATATTTTTCAGCCTTATTTTGGTCAATATATGTTTAATTCATCCGGATTTTTTGTTTGACTGATAAGTTTGAGCAGATCCGCTGTGGCGGTATATAATAAGATTATGCAAAATTACGTGGTACAGTATTGAGAACTTGCAACTTGGCCCCTATAACTAAAAAATATTTGCATCCCGTTTGAGTTTTAGCGTGTTTAAGTTGGAAACGTAGCCTATTTGTAAAGAATATTGTTTTACAATATTATATTTTAATTTTTGGGTAAAATAAGTACTTGTCGTCCGCCCTTCCAAGGAAAGTTTTTTGGATCCGTCACTGTTTATAAGTATGTTATAATGTGTTTGGTATTATCAACAACACAATAAATTGTATGTATATATAGATATAACTTTTTTTTCGGTTTGGTGAGGGAGCTTCCTCACAATCCTTCACGACTATGGGTATCAAACTCCGGGGCGTGGCTAAGAGCACCCCCCAACACACGGCCTCGTGTGTTCCACAAAATTAAATTCGTGCGCGTGCTCCCCATGATAAAATGACTAACTCCCCCTTAAATTATTGTTGAACATCTCAACTGTCCCCTAAAAATCAATTTTGCCTATTTTCTTCTTTATACTATGTTTATTTGCCCAATTCGGTCCTTTTGTGAAACAACAGTTAGATGCTTAACAAATCTTGATGTGACATATCATTTTTTAGGGTTTTTACTGAAATTTACAAAAAAAACTTTTAAAAATTCAAAAATTACAAAAGACATTCTAAAAATTAGAAATTAAAAAACACCTCAAAAATTATAAACAAACCCTTAAATTCCGAAATGTACTAACCTTTAATATCCAAAATTTACACAAAACACCCTAACAAATTTGAAATTACAAAAGACGCTCTGAAATTTTTGAAAATCACAAACAGTCCCCTGAAATCTGAAAACTACAAAAAATCCTTAAAAATTCAAAATTTACGAAAGAAACACCTTAAAAAGATCTAGAAATTATAAAAAAAAACACCATAAAATTTTATAAAATCCCAAAATTCCAAATTTTATAAACGACCTCCTAAAAAATTCAGGGGGTTGTTGGAATTTTTTAGATTTCTGTCAGGGTGTCTTTTGTAATTATGGTATGTCATGTCACCTTTGGTAAGGGACCGCATTGGGTAAAGAAACATAGTATAAGGAAGAAAATATATAAATTGATGAAAAATCTTAAGTGTCTTCTTTCACTTATCTTCTTTGGCTACTACTTCATGAAAAGAGTAGGGTTATGATGGCTCACTACTTGAAATTTATAGTGGTGAGTCATCACGACCCCAATTTTTTGTGAGTGGTAATCTTATCGAGTATCTGGCTATCACTACTAAATTGATACTTTAAGGGTCTGTTTGGTTGGGTAAAAAAGTGAAGAAAATGGGGGAAAAGAAAACTGACACATCAAAATTGATGTTTTCCCCCCACAATTGTTAGTTTGGTTCATCAAAACAATCCCAGAAAGTGAAGGAAAACAACTTGGCCACGTAGGATTTGGGGCTGGAAAATTTTCCTCCCTCAAAGGGCCGATTTTGGAGGAAAACGCCCAGATTAGATCTTCTTACAGTGGATAATGATGATGACGGAGGCGTAGCGGGGGGCCCTGACGGTCGGCGGGGCCTGGCGGGCGGAGGCGGCGGCGCTGAAGCAAGATAATGTGTGGCGTCCTCGAGCTGGTAACCGCCAGCGATGGGGGAACGCCGAGGGCGGAGGGGGGCGGGAGGGCGGGGCTGACGTCGCGAGGGAGGGGCAGAGGAGGAAGGGGGGGTTCTCTCTCTCTCTCTCACGTCGCGAGGGAGGGCGGAGGAGGAACAGGGGGCGTTCTCTCTCTCTCTCTCTCTCTCTCTCTCTCTCTCTCTGTTGGGAGCAGCCCATCTGCTCCCGTTCTCTCTCTCTCTCGTGTCACTTTTCATAAAAATCCCTCAACCTCAAAATTAGTTGAATTAATTAGTCAATTAATAATTACTTGTAGTGATAATATTTAGAGGTTAGGAATTACCCACTTAAACATCAATTACTTTCTTATTTTTTTCAATTTGAACCAAACTAAAGAAAGTGATGGAAAATTCACTTTTCCCCATTTTCTTTACGAAACAAACACAAAAAGCACTCTCCCAAGAAAGTGACGGAAACACCAAAAAGTGAAGGAAAGTGGGTTTTGAAAAGTGGAGGAAAGTAACCAAACAGCCCCTAAGAAGCATGTTGGCAGTTCAACCATACTTTGAGGTGATATAGTTATTTTTTAAGAAGAAATATAAATATATTATATGATCAAAGTACAAGTGTAAAATCGGCACGTTATTAACGGGTCGAATCTTAAAGAAACGAGATAGATCCATATAAAACCCATATATGCGGATCTGGATTAATTTCTCGGAAATTTTCAGTGAAATCCCTTCACCTTATACGTCTCTCTGTGGAATAATGGATCGAATTCGGGTCAGACTAACGGACCCGTATTTTTCTGACGAGATGCCCTTGCCTCCATTGGCTCATACTGTGTTTCTTCTCCTCCCGGAGCTCAGCCTTTTTTTAACTTTTTAGGGTTAGGGTTTATTTTCGCCGCCATTAATCCCTAACGCCGACGCGAATCCTTACTTCAATCCATCAAAATCAATACGAAATCTCCATCAGATGGCGGTAAGTACGTAATCCCTCGTTCTTATTCTATTTTTATCCCTAATTTTTTCCTAAATTTGATTGATTTACATCGCAAATTTGGATCCCTCAGTCGGTTGCGGCGGGCGAAGAGTTCTGTCATTTGATCCGAATTTTTAGCTCGGATCTCAGGAATCTCCCTGTTGTGAGGGGCATTGGCGATTTCTTCTCAAATTTATTTAATTTCAGACCCCAGTCTCGCCATCGCGGAAGGTAACCGTTCAGGGTTTACTACGGTTTCTTTACATATTGATTTTGGTGCTAAAGTTGTCATCTTGAACATCACATTTGTTGTAATTTTGGTGTTTGAATAATCACGCAACTGATTGGATCTGTGTTGTAATTTTGGTGTTTGAATAATCACGGAAATTGTAGAAGTGATGCATTGTCACCTTCCGTCGTCGAAAACGTAGTAGTTCCGGGGGACGAGGCATATGAAGTTGACATTAGAAACTTGTTCCCGGAGAAGAAAGAGAACCAAAATCATGGCGATGAACGTGATCCTCATGCTGTCTTCAATGTACTGGATATGGTTCTCGTGGAGACTATGGAGCGCTTGAAGAAGTTAAGGTTGGTCCATTGTGAGTAGTCTTTTGTACTGATTGATAATGATATGGTTTCTGTCTTGGTCTAGATTCATTCAAGTTTCTCATATTTTATACAATTTGCAGAGAAGGCTTTAGGATGGTTAGTAGATGTAGCTTCCACCAAGGAATTGCGAGTGTTCTTCACAGTGGTTTTAGATTTGCTTCTGATAGTGATGGTGCACTGATTAGAATGTTGTGCAGTTCGAGCAAGATAAAAGCTGCTCTGGAGCTACATAGCAATTTGCTTGGGAATCATATGGTTCCAGATCTTTACACACACAATTTCCTTTTGAATGGGCTTTGTAAAATGGGTGACTTGTTGACTGCAACGTTTCTTCTTGAACGGATGGCTGGAGTTGGTGTTTTCCCCAATACCGTGACTTATAATACACTAATTGAGGGCTACTGTCGTTGGGGCCACGTAGATAAGGCTCTTGATCTCGTTTCTTCGATGTCTCGAAGTGGAGTTGGTCCTGATATTGTTACTTGTAATACACTTGTTCATGCTCTCTGCACTAGGGGGCTTCAGGAAGAGATTCATGCTGGAAAACTTGCTGAGATATTGGAAGAACATTATGAGGAGTCAAATGTTATTACATCAACAATTATAATGGATGGATGTTGTAGGCAAGGAGATATTATTCAAGCACTTGAACTTTGGAATGAGATGTTTGAGAAAGGGATAAGAATTGACCGTATTGCATTTAATGTACTCATAAATGGATTTTGTTTGGTACAGGATATGAAGGTAGCATATAGATATTTCTCCGAGATGTTTAAGAGGGGTTTTCTTCCTGATGTTGTGACGTTCAATACTCTTATAAGCGGCTTTGCTAGAAAAGGGAGCATACATGAGGCTTGTGACATTCACAATAGGATGGAACTTGCTGGTTTGCAACCTGATGGTATCTCATACAAATTGGTTATCCAAGCACTTTGTCAACAAGGTAACATCACTGAAGCCTTCTCATTCTTACATAAGATGTTAAATGATCAGCTGACCCCTGATCGTCGTACTTGGAATCTCATAATTACTAGTTATGCAAGATATTGTAGGCATAAAAAATTGCTTATCAGTACCCGAACGAAACTCGTGACGATGGGTTGACAACCGACGATCCATTCGACAAACCGACGTCGCCAAAATGCATCACGCCGCAAAGCAGCGTGAAGCGAGTCGGCGAGCACATGAAGTGAGTCGGCAAGGCGTGCGAGCCAATGAAACGGCGTGCGAGTTGATTAAACTCAAGCGTCGATGAGGCGGAATCAACCGTGCTTAGTCCGTCGATGCAAACGAGCCGTCGAGCTCGAAAGTTGATCGGACACAAACTCAAACCAATGGCGACATCACCGAGCAAAACTAAGCCGGAAGACCGAAAGAGTCGACGAAATTAACGAAGAATCGACGGAGAAACGGGCTAAACAAATGAAAAGCGACGCTGAGGCGACACCTCGGCCAAATGGCCAAGGTGGCTCGGCCACTGGCCGAGCCACCTCGGCCAACTGGCCGAGGTGGCTCGGCCAAATGGCCAAGGTGGCTCGGCCACTGGCCGAGCCACCTCGGCCAACTGGCCGAGGTGGCTCGGCCAAATGGCCAGGTGGCTCGGCCACTGGCCGAGCCACCTCGGCCAACTGGCCGAGGTGGCTCGGCCACCATGGCCGAGCCACTTGGTCACAAGACATCCCCCTTTTGTATAAATAGGGGGTCTTGAAGGTGGGAGAGGTCCGGGATCCGGGGATTTCAAGGCTTCCTGAGGCTTGGATTTTGGTGATTTGGAAGAGCTCGGACTTGAAGAATTCTTGCGAGATCTACAGTGTCGGTATACGGTTCGAGCACCGGCGAGCTCAAGTCGGTCGGCGTCGGATCTATAAGCAAAGGTAACCGAATTGGTCGAACTCTGAGATACCCTCTAGATTAAGCTTCGTCTTAATCTCGGGGATAGCATTTGTGATTTCTCCTAGTAGATCTCACCGCTCGGCGATCCTCTCGCCGTGAGTGTGATCCCCTCGGTAACCGTTTCCTTCGTGAAGCGAGCCCTTTACATCTGTAGTTCGAACCGGGTCTCTACGGATCGAATTGCGGTGGTCCACGGACACAAAAGTCCGACACGGGCAAAGAACCCGCATAGCGAGGACCTCGACATAGAGAGATCCTCGTGTTTGTTTAGGAAGAAGTCGCAATCTTTTTGATTTTCATTATGCGCCTTAAAATAAAGGCAATTTCTTTTGAATTTTGTTGTAGGCAAAAGAAGCTGTAAACAAATTCAAATCAATGACAATCATCCCGACTTTTACCGCGAACAAGCTGGCGACCACAGTGGGAGCCAACGGCTTCAATTAAGAAGCCGTCGTGTAAATAGCGAATCGGATCCGTAGAAGAAGTCAAAGGCCTCAGGGCGGATAGAAAAAAATTTCGGTACGCCGGACCATAGGGGCAGCTGCCCTTGACCCCGCCCGCTAACCGGCTAGCGGGACCGCCGAAAACTCTGCGTAGGGTGTAATAATTACGCTCCAGCGAAGTCAACCGAATCCAAGATTGATCCCGGTTCACGTGGTATCATACTATCATCCTTGTCGGATCGTCCTCCCCACAAATCGGAAGGATCTCGGCTGCAAGAAAGATCCATTTGTCCTCGGCTCCGGAACTTTAAAGCGAGGATCTTAACTCGCCGTTGCGAAGTTGCACCAAATGGCATCCTTAGGCATCCAAGATCGCCGGATCTACGAGAGATCGCCGCTGATGGCGTCTTGACTCTCGGCGTGAGTTCGCCAAGGCCACGGAATCGGTCGGCGGTGTCCGCTACAAAGTGGATCGAAGGCGGAGAGGTCAAGAACCTCATCAATAGGTGCGGCAACTCCTCCAAGCCGCCAACAAATGATTGGTTCGCGTCAAAGCGGAACCGATCAACACTTGAAGAACGTATCCAGGCCGTGCATTACTGCGCATACACACGGGCTCTAGTTCGGGAGGCGGATGTAGAAGAAGGAGAAGTGGACAAGAAGCCGAAAATCGCCAAGTTTGGAGTCCGAAATCGAACAACGATTCGGACGAAGGCCAAACGTTAGTCAAGAATCGGCCACCTCAAACCGATTCGGCTAAGGCTCGGCATGCGGGGTGACTTGATTCAAAGAAGATCACACCTCGGCGATTTCATCCAAATGTCCATCCAGCTCGTGCTCGCTTGGTCAATCTGTTGGCGTATCCCGAGCAAGAAAACGGCTTTGGAGCACCTCGGCTCATTGCATGATGATCGAGGTAAAATTCGATCAAAGAACGATTGGGCCCGTTAAGGAAGTCGGGTCACTCACAGTGCGGTCGCACCCACCTCAACCGTGATAAGAAGATTCCTGTAGCTGCTCTCACTGGAATTCGGATCGAAGTTCGAGAGCCCGTCGAAACTTCGCGCTCGCAAAGGCGAACGTTGAGATTAGTGACTCTTGGAACCTCTGATAATGTGACTCATCCTCAGAAGGAGACGTTTTCATCGGCGGCGATGGCGTTATACACGAGAAGTCATACCAACACACGAAGGGTTGCTCGGCATTCATGCCGATGAGTTGTACTATCGTCTTTGAAGTGCAGTAAATCTCGAAAGAGAAGTTCTCCCGAATTGAACACGCATTGTCCGTGTTCTGAAACTAATCAGGGCGGTGTTGTCAGAATGTAACTGCACCAAGCCAGCTCCGAAGAAGGCATCGCTCTTTGATAGGCTTGGCAACAAGATCGGAGTCTCAAAGGCGATATGACCAACAGAGGATTGGGATACGAATCCTCCTCAGAAGATGAATGTTCGTGGCTGATTGATAATAATCCACCGGTGAGAGCGGACATTCGTCGACTCTTCGGCTTGGGATTCTGACACCAGCCTCGGAGAAGCTTTCAAGGCTTTGATGTCGAATATGGCCACGATCAATCCTGCTACTATTGAGGGTGATGAAGATATGCCAACATGGGAAGACCCATGGATCCATCAACTCAGAGAGCAGTTTGGGGATAGGTTCGAACAAAGAGAACCCCCCACTAAGGATGAGGTAGTCGAGTTAATATGGGTGATGAAGAGCATCCCAAACTCATAAACATCAGCAATACTCTCCCTTGGAAGAAAAGGAAGAGTTGATTGCCCTAATCCAGGAGTATATCGATTGTATTCGCCTGGAGTTACGAGGACATGCCAGGACTCGACCCTAATGTGGCAACACATCGCCTCAACATCAAGGCGGATGTCAAACTGTCAAGCAACGGCAAAGGCGGTTTAGATCCACAAATATTGGAGGCAATTGTTGTGAAGTGAAGAAACTCATAGAATCGGGATTAGTCGAGGAAATTCAACATCCGGATTGGGTGGCGAATATAGTCCGGTCATGAAGAAGAATGGTTCGATTAGGATGCGTATGGACTCTGAGAGACCTAAACGCCGCTGCCCAAAGGATGATTTCCCTCGCCAATCACCGGCGTCATAGTTGACAATACATGTGGATTGAGAGGATGTCCTTTATGGATGGCTTTTGGGTATAATCGGATCAAGATGTACCCGATGGCGCCAAACACACGTTGCGAGCGCCCATCGGCATATATTGCTACGGTCATGCCGTTCGGCCTCAAAATGCCGGCGCAACATACCGAGAGCAATGGCGGAAATTTTCGGGACCATCTCCGGAAGCGGTCGAATGCTCGTCGGCGACTTGGTCGTGAAAAGCGTGACAAAGGAGATCACATCAAAGATCTTAGAACGGTATTCAAACTCATGCGAACTCATCGCCTAAAGATGAATCTGCCAAGTCCTTCCTTGGGATGTCGGTGGCAAGTTCCTTGGCCGTCGTCACCAACAAAGGAATCCACGTCGATCGACAAAGTGAAGGCGATTCAAGAGTTGCAACCTCAGAAATCGAGAGAACTTCGAGGGTTACAAGGGCGATTGGCGTACATCCGGCGGTTTATATCGAACCTATCAGGAAGTGCCAACCGTTCTCTAAGTTGAACAAGAAGGCGTGTCATATATTTGGGGCGGCGCTGCCGAAGGCATTGAAGAGATCAAATCGTATCTCGCTAAACCTCCTGTTCTCGTTGCACCGCAGTCGGGAAAACCATTTTTGATCTACGTCAAGGCAACGGATCACTCGTTAAGCGCTTTACTCGCGCAAGGCGGCGGCGGCGGTCCGCGAGCGGCGATGTATTACAGGCGAACATTAGTGGTGAGTCTCGATACCCAATGGTCGAGAAGCAGTGCCTTGCATTAGTGTTCGCGATTCAGAAAATGCGGCACTATTTAGTCGGACAGACGATTTATGTTATCTCTAACGTAAATCCGATCCGGATATTTATGACCCAGCCGGCCTCGATGAGTTGGCGTTTAGCGAAATGGGCCTTGCTCTTGTCTCAATATGACTTGTATTTCAAACAACAGAAGTCAGTCAAAGGACAAGCTATTTGTGATCTCTTGGCTGCCAGCCCGACAACGGATGCAGTTGAGCTATATGATGATCTTCCGGATGAAGTTCAGGAAGTCAACACTACGTCGCACCAACAAATATGGCGATTGTATTTTGATGGAGCTTCTCGGGCCACCAATGTGGCGAGTACCCCCGGATGTTCTAAAATCTCCGCTGGAGTCGGAGTTGTCTTGATTTCCCCGGGGAATCATGTCATGCCCCGTGCTTATTCACTCACCGAACCCTGTTCCAATAACGTAGCCGAATACAACGCGCTACTTATCGGACTTAGCTTCGCCAAGGAGCTGGGGGTCGAATATCTCGAAGCATACGGCGATTCGCAATTGATAGTTAAGCAGGTTCGTGGTGACTACGAAGTCAGGAATCCGGATCTAATCCCCTACCATCAGATAGCTGTTGAAATAGCAGACTCATTCGAAGAGTTTTTCATCGAATATATCCCGCGCCTCCAAAACGCTTACGCGGATGCGCTGGCGGCATTAGCTGTGTCGTTAGCACAACCTTCCGAGACCGAGCAACTAGTCACGGTCAGGACTCACCAACTCTTCGTACCATTATACGATGAGGCACAAGAAGATAAGGGGGTAGTTACCAAAGAAGTGTATACAACCCAAACCAAGTTGGAGCCAGATTGGCTTTCCTATCATCGATTCGTCTTACATGGTATTCTACCGAGAAAGCGTAAAGGAGAGAGTCGATCCGTGAAGAGCTCCAAGATTCTTTTACGACACAGAGACCCAGACGTTATATCGCCGGGGGTACGATGGTCTTTTACTCCGATGCCTTTCAAACAAGGAGGCAGAAGAGGTCCTTCGGGAAGCACACGAGGGTGAATGTGGTGCACACCAGCCTGGTCCCAAACTCTACGATCGAATCGGAGAATGGGCTACTTTGGCCAACAATGGTTAATGGCCTTGATCGATGCATTCGGAAATGCCACGCGTGTCAAATTCACGCGAATTATATGCATCAGCCGCCAGAGCAACTGCATCCTTCGGCCACATCCTGGCCATTCGAGACATGGGGAATGGACATTGTAGGTCCCATTTTTCCTCCGTCTGTCAAAGGCGATCGGTTTATTCTAGCGATCACCGACTACTTCTCCAAGTGGGCTGAAGCAATCCCGCTAAAAGAAGTAAAGGCGAGTACCGTCATCAAGTTTATCAAACACCATGTCATCTATCGACATGGTGTCCCAAGACGGATCGTGCATGACAACGGTCCCCAGTTCATCAGCAATTCCTTCATCAGGTTTTGCGAGAATTCAAGAGTTGCAACCTCAGAAATCGAGAGAACTTCGGGGGTTACAAGGGCGATTGGCGTACATCCGGCGGTTCATATCGAACCTATCGGAAGTGCCAACCGTTCTCTAAGTTGAACAAGAAGTGTCATATATTTGGGGCGGCTGCCGAAAACATGAAGAGATCAAGTCGTATCTCGCTAAACCTCTGTTCTTGTTGCAGCGGTCGGAAAACCATTTTTGATCTACGTCAAGGCAGCGGATCACTCGTTAAGCGCTTTACTCGCGCAAGGCGGCGGCGGCGGTCCGCGAGCGGCGATGTATTACGGCGAACATTAGTGGTGAGTCTCGATACCCAATGGTGAAGCGGTGCCTTGCATTAGTGTTAGCGATTGAGAATCGACACTATTTAGTCGGACGGGCGATTTATGTTATCTCTAGCGTAAATCCGATCCGGATATTTATGACCCGGCCGGCCTCGATGAGTTGGCGTTTAGCGAAATGGGCCTTGCTCTTGTCTCAATATGACTTGTATTTCAAACAACGAAGTCGGTCAAAGGACAAGCTATTTGTGATCTCTTGGTACCCGGCCCGAAGCGGATGCGGTTGAGCTATATGATGATCTTCGGATGAAGTTCGGAAGTCAACACTCGTCGCACCAACAAATATGGCGATTGTATTTTGATGGAGCTTCTCGGGCCACCAATGTGGCGAGTACCCGGATGTTCTAAAATCTCATTTGGAGTCGGAGTTGTCTTGATTTCCCAGGAATCATGTCATGCCCGTGCTTATTCACTCACGAACCTGTTCCAATAGCGTAGCGAATACAGCAGCGCTACTTATCGGACTTAGCCGCTTGGGGTCGAATATCTCGAAGCATCTGGCGATTCGCAATTGATAGTTAAGCGGGTTCGTGGTGACTCTGAAGTCGAGAATCGGATCTAATCCCTACCATCGATAGCTGTTGAAATAGCGGACTCATTGAAGAGTTTTTCATCGAATATATCCAGCGCCTCCAAAGCGCTTACGCGAATGCTTGGCGGCGTGGCGTGTCTTTAGCACAACCTTAGAGACCGAGCAACTAGTCACGGTCGGGACTCACCAACTCTTCATTACCATTATCACGATGAGGCACAAGAAGATAAGGGGTAGTTACCAAAGAAGTGTATACAACCCAAACCAAGTTGGAGCCGAGATTGGCTTTCCTATCATCGATTCGTCTTACATGGTATTCTACGGAAGGCGTAAAGGAAGAAGTCGATCCGTGAAGAGCTCCAAGATTCTTTTACGACACGAGACCCGGGCGTTATATCGTAGGAGTGCGATGGTCTTTACTCCGATGCCTTTCAAACAAGGAGGCGAAGAGGTCCTTCGGGGAAGCACCACGAGGGTGAATGTGGTGCACACCGGCTGGTCCCAAACTCTGATCGAATCGGAGAATGGGCTACTTTTGGCCAACAATGGTTAATGGCCTTGATCGATGCATTCGGAAATGCCGCGCGTGTCAAATTCCGCGAATTATATGCATCGGCCGCCCGAACAAGCGCATCCTTCGCCACATCACGGCCATTGAGACATGGGGAATGGACATTGTAGGTCCCATTTTCCTCCGTCGTCAAAGGCGTCGGTTTATTCTAGCGATCACCGACTACTTCTCCAAGTGGGCTGAAGCAATCCGCTAAAAGAAGTAAAGGCGAGTACCGTCATCAAGTTTATCAAACACCATGTCATCTATCGACATGGTGTCCCAAACGGATCGTGCATGACAGCGGTCCCAGTTCATCGGCAATTCCTTCATCGGGTTTTGCGAGAAATTCAAGATACAAGGCGTCGTCGGCGGACCTATAATCCGGTACCAAATGGATTAGCGAGGCATTCAACAAGGCGATTATCAAAATTACGTCAAAGCTTGTGAAAAGTAACAAGCGAGGCTGGGATGATAAACTTCGGAGAAGCACTCTGGCGTATCGCTGTGATGCATACGCATGGCCAGGCGACCGTACTCTACGGTCTCGGGTGTGAAGCGGTTCTCCCATTGGAAATTGGATCCCGTCGCTTAGCCCTTTCAGAGAGATGGCCGAAGAACAACATCAGCGTCTCGAAGAGCTTGAGATGTTAGATGAAAGCGCTGGAGGCTCAACAATGCATTGAGTTCTACCAAGCTAGGATGTCGAAGGCTTTCAACAAGAAAGTTCGACGAGAGAACCTTTAGAAGGAGATTTGGTCCTCATTGCTTTCGGCGACCGATAATCCTCACTTCAAAAGAAAGGTAAATTGAACCTAAATGGGAGGGCCGTTTGTAATAAAGCGGTTTACTCAATGGTGCATATCGCCTAATTACCCAAAATGGCGGCCGGCAATTATCTTAGATAAATGGGAAGTTCTGAAGAAATACTACCCATAGTATCTTGGGATAACCCGTTCGACGGGAAGTTCCTCGTGGGATGTCTCACCGCTTTTGCGAGGATAACCCTAGATTTATCCTCCATCACAATTTCCCCACCGATCAAATTCCTTGGCGGTGGGTCTACAAATTACGGTACATTACCAAAATCCCTCTTGATTCCTTCTATGAACAAGAGGCCCACTCAAAATTCCTTTCACTTGTTGGAGAGAATATAAAATCCTTCCTCTCCAAGCGTAAAATCCTTTCGTGTCAAGCGGAAGGGTTCCATCTTCATCTTAGGTAGCGCCCGTGAAGGTATCTTGTAGGGATTTTCGGACCGGGTTGTCCGTGAAGGTCGCTGAGTCTCTTCGGTTCTCGGTGGAGATCCCACTCTTAGTTCCATCTTCATCTTAGGTAGCGCCGATTGAAGGTATCTTGTAGGGATTTTCGGACCAGGTTGTCCGTGAAGGTCACTGAGTCTTTTCGGTTCTCGGTGGAGATCCTCTTAGTTCCATCTTCATCTTAGGTAGCGCCCGTGAAGGTATCTTGTAGGGATTTTCGGACCAGGTTGTCCGTGAAGGTCGCTGAGTCTTTTCGGTTCTCGGTGGAGATCCTCTTAGTTCCATCTTCATCTTAGGTAGCGCCGGTGAAGGTATCTTGTAGGGATTTTCAGACCAGGTTGTCCGTGAAGGTCGCTGAGTCTTTTCGGTTCTCGGTGGAGATCCCTCTTAGTTCCATCTTCATCTTAGGTAGCGCCGATTGAAGGTATCTTGTAGGGATTTTCGGACCGGGTTGTCCGTGAAGGTCACTGAGTCTTTTCGGTTCTCGGTGGAGATCCCTCTTAGTTCCATCTTCATCCTAGGTAGCGCCCGTGAAGGTATCTTGTAGGGATTTTCGGACCGGGTTGTCCGTGAAGGTCGCTGAGTCTCTTCGGTTCTCGGTGGAGATCCCACTCTTAGTTCCATCTTCATCCTAGGTAGCGCCGGTGAAGGTATCTTGTAGGGATTTTCGGACCAGGTTGTCCGTGAAGGTCGCTGAGTCTTTTCGGTTCTCGGTGGAGATCCCACTCTTAGTTCCCCTCTTATCTTAGGTAGCGCCGGTGAAGGTATCTTGTAGGGATTTTCAGACCAGGTTGTCCGTGAAGGTCACTGAGTCTTTCCGATTCTCGGTGGAGATCCCACTCTTAGTTCCATCTTCATCTTAGGTAGCGCCGACTGAAGGTATGCGCCGGGATTTTCAGACCAGGTTGTCCGTGAAGGTCGCTGAGTCTCTTCGGTTCGGTCATTCTCGGTCAAAGACACCAAGATTCATCTTGGGGCATTTTATCGAAGCCTAAGAAGGGATAAAGCCAGCGCCTCACCGCAGCGTTGCGGTTTAGTCTTTCTCCGATTGAAGAAGACACGAGTTCGATTACGGGGCATTTTATCCGAAGCCTAAGAAGGGATAAAGCCAGCGCCTCACCGCAGCGTTGCGGGTAGTCAATTCCCGTGACAAAAGACAAAGCCTACGTATTCAACATCGTAGCATTAAGCCTAAGAGAGTTTCATTCTTTTAGCACAACGTTGTGTGTAGAACGGATTTAGATAATCTACATGCTAGCCCAACTCAAACGGTAGTTGGTAAAGGCTCATCAAACCCGTTGAAGGCTTGGGGTTGGCCAATAACCCTAAAGTCAGCGCCTCCTGCAGCGTTGCGGTTTAGTCTTTCTCAGATTGAAGAAGACACGAGTTCGATTACGGGGCATTTTATCCGAAGCCTAAGAAGGGATAAAGCCAGCGCCTCACCGCAGCGTTGCGGTTTAGTCTTTTCGATTGAAGAAGACACGAGTTCGATTACGGGGCATTTTATCCGAAGCCTAAGGAGGGGCGAGTCTCGTGTAACAGCGTTGCGGGTGGTCTCTTGCGGTAAAAGTCGAAGCCTATGTATTCGATATCATAGCAACAAGTCTAGAAGAGTTTCATTCTTTTAGCACAACGTTGTGTGTAGAACGGATTTAGATAATCTACATGCTAGCCCAACTCAAGCGGTGGTTGGTAAAGGCTAATCAAACCCGTTGATGGTGAGGGTTTGCCAAAAATCCTAAAAGTATTATGGTTAATTATTTACGAGGAAGTAAAAGAATCATAATAAACAATGAAAGGAATGGATCTTATTCATTTGAAGCAAATATAAAAGGAGCTACAAGCTGTTTAAATATCAAGTCTATGACAAAGGATTTGTTGTTGGTGAGACACTTCACCATTGTAAGCACGGTGAGTTCTTCACACCTTCGGCTCGAAGGACTCCTCATCGGTGTTCGGTGTCTTCATGGTTGCCTCCTCGAGCTCGGCCGGTTTACGCCCGACGGTCGAGTTCCCTAGGCATAGCGGTGAGGTCTTCTTCCTTGTTGGCCTTGGCCGACTCAAAGCTGCTCATCCTATCTTCCTCGGCATGGAGCTCTCCCACGGCGATATTATCCTCTCCGCTTTTCGCCACGATATCGGTCACGGATATGGCTTAGGGAAGAATATGTCTCAACAACAGCTCCAAGCTGATGGGTCTCTCGCATCGGACTTGAGCCCGGTAAAACACGAGCATCGCGCCATGCCTCTAAGCGAGCCGGTATGGCGGCTACATATGAGGAAGCTCCGGCCGCCGCGGCTCTTGCGATCTGGGCTGTCCCTCGGATGGGCGAGATCATCAACAATGGCTGAGCCATTTCGGGGTAACCCATATCCCGTATCAAAGCCATCAGGGGTCAGCGGTGGTGCAGGCGATGAAGAAAGCCCACCATGAAGGACCTTTTCGATCCGGTGTTCACCAAAGAAAGAATGGCGTATTTCCAAACAGATAATAAGATGGGATGGATCTTCATCCACCATCAACGCTCTCGCCAGGTCATGGAGTCGAGATGTAGGCTCTGCACAGAAGAAAAGAGGACTTTAGAATTTTCAGCAAGAAATGGGCGAAAATTTATTGGGCTAAAAGACCCTCACCCGTCTCCTTGATTGTAGCCCGGAGGCTAGCGAGTCTACGGTATCTATCATTTGGGATCTTTGTCAACGCTTGTTGAGCCCTCGGTGTGCTCATCTATCTCAGCGGTCGCCGTGGTAGGCGATTACGGCGGCGGAAGAGGGGTACCTACGTACACGAATGGAATGTCTCAGCTTCTTTTAATTATAGTAGTATTGGCCAAACGGCTGGTCCTATAATTAATCGAAGGGAAAGTTCATACCTTCTTCAGGGATAGTAGCTTCGGGTAAATCCTCACCAAGGGTATCTCCATCTTGTGACCAAGTGCGTAACAAGTCATCCATGGAGGTACTACCGTATAAACCAGCTGCCACGAGATCTTCCATTGAGAAGTCTGAAAAAAAGAAGGCATTAGGAAAGTGAATGCAATTAAGACGAACAATAGGTAGAGTTACTTACCTCCTACGGTGTGATTAGCTGGCCTAGTCTCGGTTTGTGCATTTGTCTCCTGCGATCTCTCTAAAAGAACAAAAAACAAAGAGGCAGTTAGTGGGGGTACAAATCCCGAGTCATTCCATTCTCGCATTTGCCACCCAGAAGAGGAATTATCGATGTTAGATGTACACGGGTCCCGGATCAGGTCCTACATCGGCCTCTTCCGCCATAGCTCCATACATTTGTTGAGTAAAACTGGCTCAAGATGAGCGTAACTGGCTCAGCCGGTGTGGTGATCAAAATCAAAGCGGGATCATAATCCCTATAACCCCTGCATGCGAGCGGAGAAATGTCGACCTTCAAAGTCAAAATTTCAAATTTTGTCACGGTGAATTATTACCTCCGTCACCGGCGGATCATTACGGTCAAGTCTATATCAAGGGACCGAGGATTCACGCGATTCTTATGGGCTAACCTCTTTCGTTTAACCCTTGAGAGGGTTGAAATTCTTCTTCTTCAACAGTTTTCACGAAAATTGGTTGAATGAGAAATCAATAGAGAGGATAAGAAAGCGAAGGGGAAAAGAGAGTACCGAGGTTCGCGGGCGCTTGGTCCTCTTCTAAAGTCCGGCACAGTGGTGGAATTCCCCTCGGCCTCAATCGGTGGATGAGATTGCGGCTTCCTCACGAACTTGGCCGGCATCTTGGAGTGTCGGCCCGGCTGCATAGCGATGCCGGCTACGGATCTGAGATGGCCCTCACGGGGACTGACTCATTAGCTACTAATAGCCAACTACAATAGAGGAATGTCGACTCGGTGGCGGTCGAGCTCGGAGGCCGAACCTAGCACGGTACACCCATGGCTCCATAACCATGCTCGAAGGCCATCCACAAGTCCACCTCGAGTGCGGAGTACTGGTTCGGGTTCCCAACATAAAGTTGGTCGTAACCGGTGGCGAGCAAAGCGGCGAGGAAAATAAGGCTCAAGGAAGCATTCCTCATTTACTCGGAAGGTGAGATACCGGCACGATATTCACTAGCCAATTGAAATAGCCAATGTTAAGTGAAGTCTGGCGTGTCTTGGCACCTCCTCGTCGACCAAGGACTCACCATATTGACCGAGAATCGAGGAAAACATCGGAAAAGATCCACCCTTTGTGAATGCATCGTTTCTTGATCTCTGCAAAACCACGCCCTTCCATCGCAATCCTCTACCAAGCGTAAGAAAGGAGTAGGCGAATCTGTGGAACCGGTGCGACATCATGTCGGGCGATGAAGGACCAACCAGGTCATCAAATAGGTATATGGGAGCTCTACCGGACGGAAGGGATGCGTGATGATGGCTCGTCCTTTCTGCAGTGGCGGCTTCGAACTATATGCCGCAATCCACGGTGAATCTGGCCACCATCAGGAAGGAGAGAGTTCCTTCTTGTGGGCGAGTTGAGCTGCGGGATAAAGGACCTCCAAAGGTAAAGCATCATCAGATTGATATGGAACCACACACTTCTTGAGCAGTTGCAAGATAGCACGCTAGAAGAGTTCTTGCATTTGGATAGGCTTCACCGCATGCCACGAAAGGTCGCAAACTTGGTCCACGAAGGAAAGCCTTCTTTGGCGTGGTGAGTGTATCTGAGTTAGCCTCGAACTTCTTGATCAGTTCATTAACCTTGAAGGGGTGGCGGTGATAGTTCACATATTTCCTCGCCAGTTGTCCTCCAAATCTTTGGAACAAGTAATGTGACTGCCCGGACTCACTGCGATTTCCTCTTAAGCGCAAAGGTTGATTGGGCGAGCTATATGGTAATGACAAGTGAGATCCATAAAGTCTTATAACGATGGTGCGTTCCTTGGTAGGCTCGGTTCTGATTGGAGGAAAGTACTCGATATAGCATCTTCCCCATGGGTAGACACGAAATACGGTACATCTCATGCAAAGCCAACTAACTTCGCCATGTTTGGTGAAAAGCGTATTGATGCGGATTATAAAGCTCGAATAAGGTAAAGAAATGGTTGACACGATTGGAAGGCCATACATAGTGGCACGAATCGGCGAATCTGAGCCTTAAACACGAAGTTCTCCATCCCATCGGTGAGGGCGTAGCGGTCGGCGACCCACGGTGCTTACTTGGCGAGTGTACCCGGTAGAAGAATCTATGGCGGGCGGCGGCATCTCGCTAATTTAGCAAGGCGATTCTTCAAAGTCGGCGAGGAGCGAAAAGCTCATCAGGCGGTGTGTCGACCCTACAACCCGGGTGAAGGCCGATGGCGATTCTGTTGAACCGGAACCGGTGGCGGGTAATAAACCCACAATGAATATGATCATGCTCCTCGGTCAAACGCCATGACATACGGCGTGTCACAGCATGGTGTCTAAGGTCGGTCAACGAGAGCTGACGAGGTATCCGGGGAATATACAAAGGGCCTCCGTCGTCTTTGTTCAACCACCTCTCACTCTCGATAAGAGCTGTATCCGGATCCTTAACTGAGTCGCCGAATAGATAATCTGTCTTTCGCAAAGGTTCAGTAGAGTTGGCGTCCCTTACGAGCGGCGCATCGGTGACCAATCGTCGGAGAACGCGGGAACTCCCCTCAAACCGACTGGATCGTCTCGGCGATGTCGAGCAAATCGGCGAGATAGAAATCGCGGGATCATCACACATGGAATAATAGTCACTATGGCGTCCATCGACCGCGTAGGTGGAAAAGCTCGAGGAATAATCAAGCGAAATCGAGAAAATACTCAGTTAATAAATGGCGTTGAATTCATCTTACATAGATTGAGTCACGACCTTATAACGGGTATGACGATTTCATCCGTATTAAACACCCGGAGAACGATAAATATAACCGCATGATCCAAGCGGCAATATATTCCGTTCTACAGGGCGAGAGTACGGTGTGAAATCGCTCCCGTTAAAAACATCGAGACGGGTGATTTTTGAAGCCTCAATCCTCACGAAGGAGAATCTCGGCTCTTCCCAATCGCCTCACAAAGGAGAACGAAGCGGGGTCATAACGAACGTGCACAATCTGAAGCGTCGATCCCCACAAAGGAGGATTTCGGCTCTTCCCAATCGCCTCACAAAGGAGAACGAAGCGGGGATACAACGCATATATGTATGAGAATATGATGACGCTGGCGCACCACCGAAAGAAGGAGGCGTGCATTCACGCGACGTGCGAGTCGAGCGACTCCTCGGAGCGCGTGATCTTCCTGTAGACATCGGAAGCTGCAAAAATACGACGAAAAGTCAAATACGGCGAAAATCAGCAAATAAAGTGTCAATAAAGCTACCACGACGGCGCCATACGACTAAACCCGCAGAACCAAGCGGCAGAAAGCAAAGCCATGTAGCAATTGGAACCAGCGCCAACCAGCATGAACACCAATGCCGCCGCGGTATGGCATCGGTATTGCGACAGCGCCATGCATATTATTGCGCCGAAACGTGGCGACCATATGCGACAGCATATTGTAGTATTGGCATATTGCGCCATAATATGTGGCGCCAGTAATGGCATGCATATTGGCGCCAATTATTGCGCCGCGTGTAGCAGCGCCCTGCTTGCGCCAGTTCTGCCGCCCGAGTCGAACCGCCGTCATCAGCCGCCGTCCATTGATCGTGCCCTCGGTCACAGTCAGCGTCACACCGCGCACAAAAAGAAGAAAAGAAGAAAAATTTACAAAACCCTCGTATGCATACCTTGTTGATCGAAGATGAAAAGGCGGCGAAGCAAGATGAAAACAAGAGCAAACCACGAGAGAAGGGGGCGGCCTAGGTCATCAAGGAGGAGGAGTATGGGTATTTATAACAATCCCATATGAACCCAATCCTCTTTGAACAAGGACTCTTATTTGGCAAGAAGTAGGAATTCTAATTGGGGCCCAAATCAATTCCAATTAGGACTCTAATCAGCCCCTAATTAGGAGTCCTAATTAGAACCTAATTGGATGCCAAAATAATGCCAAATCAGTCCGTTGATTGACCCTACTCCCTCCGCTATATTTGGAAAAATTAGAAGATTTATTGGCGGATAACACCCATGGTTGCATTGATGCCGATCAGCGTCGCCTAATCCTACTCCAACTAGGATTACGAGTATAAAGCTGTTTCCTAATTTATCGAAGTTCCGGAAGAATATTTTCACAAAAATATTCTTAGGATAACTTCGATCGGGCGGATGCATCGGCGCCGATCAGCGTCGCCTAATCCTACTCAACTAGGATTACAGTATAAAGCTGTTTCCTAATTTATCGAAGTTCGGAAGAATATTTTCACAAAAATATTCTTAGGGATAACTTCGATCGTGCGGATTGCATCGGCGCCGATCAGCGTCGCCTAATCCTACTCAACTAGGATTACAGTATAAACTGTTTCCTAATTTATCGAAGTTCGGAAGAATATTTTCACAAAAATATTCTTAGGGATAACTTCGATCGTGCGGATGCATCGGCCCGATCAGCGTCGCCTAATCCTACTCCAACTAGGATTACGGTATAAACTGTTTCCTAATTTATCGAGAAGTTCAGGAAGAATATTTTCACAAAAATATTCTTAGGGATAACTTCGATCGGCGGATGCATCGGCCCGATCAGCAGCGTCGCCTAATCCTACTCAACTAGGATTACGAGTATAAATGTTTCCTAATTTATCGAGAAGTTCGGAAGAATATTTTCACAAAAATATTCTTAGGGATAACTTCGATCGTGCGGATTGCATCGGCGCCGATCAGCGTCGCCTAATCCTACTCAACTAGGATTACAGTATAAACTGTTTCCTAATTTATCGAGAAGTTCAGGAAGAATATTTTCACAAAAATATTCTTAGGGATAACTTCGATCGTCGCGGATGCATCGGCGCCGATCAGCGCGTCGCCTAATCCTACTCAACTAGGATTACAGTATAAACTATTTCCAAAATTTCAGCGAGGAGTTCACGGAGAATAAATCCATATTCTTAAGGATAACTTCGGCAACCCTTAATGTCCTCCCACCATAATCTCCAAGAGAGGGATAATCTGATGAAGAGTGAAAGTCATGTTGACATCGGATAATCATATCCTCCCGCTGTAGTTAAACCAACAACACACGTCATGATGGAGGAATTAGCCGAGTGATGGTTATGAAGTTCCATGTATTCGACACAGCCAACGCGTTGCCAACAAGGAGTTCGCCGACATACGGAGAAGTCCAAAAATCTGATGGTTAGTCAAACAACGACCAACCGACACGAGTTACAAACAAAACTCACCCACCAGCTTCGAGTCAAGATAACAAGCGGTCAGACAATAAATGCAGCACCGTGATCTTATCAGGAATCCTACAAAGAACTGGATGATCTGAAAGAATCGAAGATTTGAAGCTATCTTTTGGGATCCTCAGCCGACTGAAGGCCGGGAACCATCATGTCCAAAGCATCCCAGACTCATCAAGAATCGAGACTGAGACGCTTTGGAGGGGGTATCTGTAGGCATAAAAAATTGCTTATCGCATTCGAACGAAACTCGCGGACGATGGGTTGACAACCGACGATCCATTCGACAAACCGACGCCGCGAAAATGCATCACGCCGCAAAACGCCGTAGAGCGAGTCGACGAGCACATGAAGTGAGTCGGCAAGGCGTCACGAGCCAATGAAGCGGCGTGCGAGTTGATTAAACTCAAACGTCGATGAGCGGAATCAACCGTGCTTAGTCCGTCGATGCAAACGAGCCGCCCGAGCTCGAAAGTTGATCGGACACGAACTCAAACCCAATGGCGACATCAGAGCAAAACTAAGCCGGAAGACCGAAAGAGAGTCGGCGAGATGCTGAAGAATCGGCGAGAAAAGTGAACAGGCGGAAAGCGGCGAAGCGACACCTGACCAAATGGCCAAGGTGGCTCGGCCACTTTGGCGAGCCACCTCGGCCAACTTGGCCAGAAGCGGCTGGCCGACCTCCTCGCAACTGGCCGAGCACTCGACCATGGCCGAGGTGCCTCGACAAAGTGCTCGACCATGGCGAGCCACTTGGCGCGCCACATCCCCTCTTTTTGTATAAATAGGGGGTCTTGAAGTGGGAGAGGTCTTGGATTTGGGGGATTTCAAGGCTTAGGAGGCTTGGATTTTGGTGATTTGGAAGAGCTCGGACTTGAAGAATTCTTGCGAGATCTCAGAGTAATCGGCGCACGCTCCGGAAAGCACCGGCGAGCTCAAGTCCAGTCGACGTCAGATCTATAAGCAAAAGGTAACCGAATTCGGGTCGAACTACAGATACCCTCTAGATTAAGCTTCGTCTTAATCTCAGGGATAGCGCTGTGATTTCTCCTAGTAGATCTCACCCGCTCAGGTGATCCTCTCCTTCGTGAGTGTGATCCCCTCAGGCGCTTCGTTTCCTTCGTGAAACGAGCCCCTTTACATCTGTAGTTCCAGAACCCGGGTCTCTACCTGGATCGGAATTGCGCGGTGGTCCACGGACACAAAAAGTCCCCGGCACAGGCAAAGAACCCACGCAAGCGAGGACCTCGACATAACAGAGATCCTCGTGTTTGTTTAGGAAGAAGTCGCAATCTTTTTTTGATTTTCATTGTACGCCTTAAAATAAAAGGCAATTTCTTTTTGAATTTTGTTGTAGGCAAAAGAAGCTGTAAACAAATTCAAATCAATGACAATCATCCCGACTTTTACCGCGAACAGATATGGAGATATTAGTGGTGCTTATTCCACTAGAGATATGATGGTGGCAATGGGTGTGGTTCCAAATGTCTTCACCTACAATGCTTTATCCATGCTAATGTGAGGGCGGAAACATAAGACAAGCTCATATCGAAAAAGGAACCGCTTGCTAATGGAATCTTTCCCGATGCGCTTACATATAACTTATTAATTGAGCCGCATTTAATTCTCAACATAATGTCGATCCTTTGATCCCTAAAATATGGAAGTTTCAACCTGACATTTTCACTTACACTATGTGGATTAGAGGTCTTTGTCAACAGAGGAGAATTCGAGAAGCTGGAATGATGTTTAACAAGTTGTCGAGATCCGGTTTGCCTCAGATCATGTGCCATTTCAAATTCTTATAAAGTCGATCGCAAAAGGGGAAAGTTATAGAAGCCTTAGACCTCTATGAGAAAATGACGAGGAAGCAAATTGTATGTCATTTTTCTATGTATCGATTATTATTTATAGCACTGAGGAAAAGCAGATATTATGTAGATGCAAGTGAAGTGCGATATGAATCTTGGCCCAACATGAATGCAGGGTAGGTCACTCTTCACATTACAATGATGGATCCTCTTCAAACAGATTGGTCGCTGTATATATCAAATGGTTATCTATTATCTGATGGGTGGCAGTTTATGTCAGATTTCACCCATGGATAATCGACTGAAATATATGATTCATTTGGGATACAAATATATGGTCCTAATTGATTTGTAAGATGGCAGAAATAGTGTATTATTTTCATTCATGGTTCATCATAGAAGCTCCTAAAGCTAAGGTACTTTATTCATGACAAATATACAGCCTAGCTTCTTAGTCCGCCGATGCAAACGAGCCGCCCGAGCTCAAAGTTGATCGGACACAAACTCAAACCCAATGGCGACATCACCGAGCAAAACTAAGCCCGAAGACCGAAAGAGTCGACGGAAATTAACTAAGAATCGACGGAGAACGGGCTAAACAAATGAAAAAGCGACGCGAGACACCCCTACCAAATGGTTAAGGTGGTCGCACCACTTTGGCCGAGCCACCGCCTGGTCGAGGTGCTCTACCAGTGGCCGAGGTGGCTTCACACCATTTCTACCAACTCCGTCAGGGTCGCCGTGGCCGAGCCACTGGTCGCCAAGACATCCCCCTTTTTGTATAAATGGGGGTCTTGAAGGTGGGAGAGGTCCGGGATCCGGGGATTTCAAGGCTTCCTGAGGCTTGGATTTTGGTGATTTGGAAGAGCTCTGACTTCAAGAATTCTTGCAGATCTACGAGTAATCGGGCGACGGTTCCGGAAACCGGCGAGCTCAAGTCCAACGACGCCGATCTATAAGCAAAGGTAACCGAATTGGTCGAACTACAGATACCCTCTAGATTAAGCTTCGCCTTAATCTCGTGGATAGCGCCAGGATTTCTCCTAGTAGATCTCACCCGCCAGCGATCCTCTCCTTCGTGAGTGTGATCCCCTCGGTAACCGTTTCCTTCGTGAAGCGAGCCTTTACATCTGTAGTTCCGTAACCCGGTCTCTACGGATCGAATTGCGGTGGTCCACGGACACAAAAGTCCCCGACAGCAAAGAACTCCACGCAAGCGGGACCTCGACATAGAGATCCTCGTGTTTGTTTAGGAAGAAGTCGCAATCTTTTTGATTTTCATTGTACTTTTAAAATAAAAGGCAATTTCTTTTGAATTTTGTTGTAGGCAAAAGAAGCTGTAAACAAATTCAAATCAATGACAATCATCCCGACTTTTACCGCGAACAGATATGGAGATATTAGTGGTGCTTATTCCACTAGAGATATGATGGTGGCAATGGGTGTGGTTCCAAATGTCTTCACCTACAATGCGCTTATCCATGCTAATGTGAGGGCGGGAAACATAAGACAAGCTCTGTTACTGAAAAAGGAACTGCTTGCTAATGGAATCTTTCCTGATGCAGTTACATATAACTTATTAATTGAGCCGATTTAATTCAACATAATGTCGATCCTTTGATCCCTAAAATATGGAAGTTTCAACTGACATTTTCACTTACACTATGTGGATTAGAGGTCTTTGTCAACGAGAGGAGAATTGAGAAGCTGGAATGATGTTTAACAAGTTGTCGAGATCCGGTTTGCTCAGATCATGTGCCATTTCAAATTCTTATAAAGTCGATCGCAAAAGGGGAAAGTTATAGAAGCCTTAGACCTCTATGAGAAAATGACGAGGAAGCAAATTGTATGTCATTTTTCTATGTATCGATTATTATTTATAGCACTGAGGAAAAGCAGATATTATGTAGATGCAAGTGAAGTGCGATATGAATCTTGGCCCAACATGAATGCAGGGTAGGTCACTCTTCACATTACAATGATGGATCCTCTTCAAACAGATTGGTCGCTGTATATATCAAATGGTTATCTATTATCTGATGGGTGGCAGTTTATGTCAGATTTCACCCATGGATAATCGACTGAAATATATGATTCATTTGGGATACAAATATATGGTCCTAATTGATTTGTAAGATGGCAGAAATAGTGTATTATTTTCATTCATGGTTCATCATAGAAGCTCCTAAAGCTAAGGTACTTTATTCATGACAAATATACAGCCTAGCTTCTTTTGCTCAGAGACCAACTTTAATCTGAGTAAGTTTGAGGCGAATATCTTACCGAGACAATGGTATATTTTTTCTTCCTTGTGAACTTTATTAGAGCTCATTACCTTTTCTTTTGTGTATTTGCAGCGCTGGACTCATGTAGATGGAAAGAGTTGTTCAACTTACTTTGCACAACTGCTTATCAGAGGTATGTACCTTCACCTCACAATATTTTACAGGTTCTTGATGTGCAACTTCATGTAATTTCATGAATTAACTTGCACCATTTTCCAGTTCATGAAGATGCTTTTTCTCTCTTTTTTAAGGGTATCTTAGTTGGCTGATTGTGTGAGAAAATATGCTGCCAGAAGTTGCATTGGGCAATTTTTTACTGTTTTTTCCTTGCTGGAAAATGTTCAATACCATCCATAGAAAAGTTCCAATTTAGGTCATTTATAGTAATTTCAAATATGAGATTGACATTCTTTTGCAACAGCAAGAAGGAAGTCTATTCTGCAAGTATAACTTTGCATGATATTATCAAATGATATCTTAATGCAAACTTTTACACTAAAAGTGCATTGGGATGCGAAGGTATTTTGTCAATTGTTTTAATAAGAACTTTTGTGATTTTACTGGTGGTATCCATATCTTAAGAACCATGCATTAGAAATGTTCTATGAAGAAGTTTTGAGTTTCTTTATTTCCTTTTTTTCTGGCTTGCAATTACAAGTTTACAACCAAAAACAAGAAAAAGAATCCCAATATTGAATATCTACTTTTTAAATCAATTAGATATATAATCATAAGTTTGATAATGAAAAGTTCAGACAGGAACCTACAAAATCCAGTAAGATGATTTGGCATATTGGGTCTTGATGTCAAGTTGTGAGAATTTCTCGCCGCCCTTGTGAGACATGCTTTTTTCCCCTTCTTATAAAACAACAATTTACCACAGAGCACACTAGTCTAATCCATGGGGGATACTGAGGGGATTACAATCTATATATCATATGTTTTACATGTGTATTGACATTACTATTCTCCAGAATCCAAAGATGCATTGATTTGTTTCTCAAAGTTTTAAGTCTTGAACATCCTAAAACACCTTATAGGCAGGACCGGGTCCAAATTTCTAGATGTAGTTTAAATTCACAGGCAATAATGTGAGTATTAGGATTTGGTGCTCCAATAAGCTGATAGTATAAGTTATTTCTTTCAGCGTTTGCTTTTCCCTTATAGGGCTTTTCCCCCTTAGAAAAACAATTAATCAAATACTTTTTTAAGGCTGTAGACATCAACTTGGTTTCAATGATGCTGTTTCCCTTGAAAAGAAGCCATGGTGATGTCAAGTAAATCTGAAGGCATTTTAAAGGGCCTGCATGCGTAAATAAATGACTGAGAAAAGTTCGAAATATTCAAATTAATTAAGAAAATTACCTCCCCAAGATTCATCTTGGCTTTGACCTTGAAGTTAGTTCTTCAAAGATAGGATTACGATCACTAATATTGGCTAAAATGAACAAAGGTTAACAGTGACTCCTATAACTTCTTGGGATCTATCCCCCAAAAATGTTTCAGTATTGGGCTAAACTGACTCAATAAAAGGTTTGAGCACAAGTAAGTTTGGCCCTAATTACGGGGTAAAATAAAGGGAAAATTAAAACGATAATTGAGTTTGGCATAGTTTGACGAATTGTAAGCATTCAGGAGAAAAAAGATAACAGAAGTTGTTTTGAGAAATTAATATCGAAGGAGAAGTAGGGCACTTGGAGTTAGAAACTAGATACCTTCATGCCAAGCATTTTATGTAGAAAGCTGTTTTACATGATTCACCCATACACTTCATTTATGTATGCAGGCCCTGCAATTACTCTCTGCGACAATCTGACCAAGTTCCAGATTTATATCCAATTTGCATGGCAGAAACATAAACTACAGATTTTACCCAGCTTTGATACTCATTGCTTTTGGGAGCTCTTTTGTAGCCATCAAACTTCACTCATGTTTTCCCAATGATTTCGTGTCAAAGCCTTACATAACATTTCTTTCGAAGCAAAGACGAGGAACTTATGATCCAATGTCATTGGTAGCTGATGCACAGCGCGTGATTCAGAAGGCACATTGTATAGAGAAAGTGACAAGTTGTATTTGTAGAATGTTGCATACCGATTCTTTTACCTGAGAACATATGTGCAATATGTTGACATATGTTTGTTGATTGTATTTGCATTTGCATTATGAATTCACATATGTCTGTTATCAGAATAAATTGTGTAATATGGGATGCGTAGCATATTTGCCTACAAAAACACTTCATCTTTTCTAATAAGCAGGGATAACATCTTCTGTTTAGGATTTATGGCAGCAACATGAATTGATATGCAAATCTATAGTCCTCAAACATAGCGACGGAACACATCATTATTCCATTAACGTTCAGGTTTAGAATATGCAAAGTTTCTTGGGTCATCCATCAATGAGATAATTTGACTGGCTTACTTTCAAGGAATTTATCCAATTTGGTGTGAGCAAGAAGAAATTTAACCAACACAGGTTTACGAGTCAGTGAACAACCAGCCAGCCCATAAAAAAGTTAAAATTCTAGAAGAGACCGTCCTAAGACAGGGGTCTATTCCTTAGGGTTAGGTAATAAGCTCAGTTTGGAGAAAATAGGTCCCAATAATAACTCATTAATCATATTCTAAGTAACTTAACAGTGGGCTTGGTATTGCAAAGGAAACACGCAGGTCCCAATAATAAAAGAAGGAGAGAGTTTTTCTAAATGCTACTGAGATGGACGCATTACAACAATATAGCTGAGTAATGTAGCACATGTGACAACCCAATGTGCTTATAGTGATTTTGTGTTCATTAAAAATGGCATTTATTCATACTAGTTATGTTAGCAAATGAAAACACACTGTTTTTGCTTGTATGAATTATTAGTGAGTGAACAGGATATGAAAATACTTATGTATTTCGTGAGTACCTCAATAAAGGGGGTGTCACAAAAAGAAAAGAATGTCTTGATACAAAATGGAGCAACACACTATAACTATAAGTACTTCAATAGTCCCATAGTTGTCAAGAGCTCATGTGAGCTCATAGTTGTTTTGTCAAGAGGATTAAAATTAGGAGAGCTCCTTCACAAGTTGTTGCGTAACAAGATTTCCATTTTCACACACTACATCCATTGTTGATATCAATATGTATAAATAAAAAATGTTGACCAAGGTTTTATCATAATTAATCAAATTTTGTTTAGCCTATATCCAATAATGTATTCATGTTTTAATCACACTTGATATATACTTATATTTGGGTATAATTGGAAAGAATTCAGGTTATAGATAAAATTGAAAAAACTAATGTAATTGTTCATATACGTAAAAATATTCTTTACTTCTTTGGTTGTTAAAACATGTTGCACACGTGTCTTCTGTAATAACTATCAATAAAGTGAACCAAAAAGACATGCTGAATACGTGCATAACCTGAACGTTATTAATAAAATGAACAAACAGGACACATTGAGCCCGTGCATATCCTGGACACGTCAGAAAGGAAGTATCGCCAAAAAAGAAATTTGTCTCGGTTCAACTGAGAGCAACACGTTACAATACCCAGCTTAGACTCCGCTTAGTAAGTGTCGCCAGCACATGTGACGTTCCAATGTGCTCATGACGGTTTCTTCAAAGAGGATGAAAACCGTGAGCGTCCCCCTTCACGAGTTTTAACACACGCCGTCTCCATTTTTAATTTTAATGCACCATCTGCGTAGCAAATATATTGATATGTAAACTAAATCTAACTAGATCGGCTATAGATTGCATTGTAATTAATATTTTTAGATATATTTAGTTATTAAAATTTTAAAAATAAAAATTTGGAGTCTAAAACTTCGAAATTAGGACAGAAATTTATACACCAAATAAATTATCCAAGAAAAACAATTTAGATTCTCAAAATTATCATCATTAATTATCTCAGTTAATTAATTATTTTCCAAAGAAAATGATTTTCCCTCCATACCCCCAACCTTTTCTCTCTCTTGCCTTCACCAACCACACTGTTGTCTTTTAACTCTTTCTCCTCTCACTACTATAAAAACCCCCCCTCCACAGTCTCCACCTCCACTGCAAAGCTTCCACCTTTTTCCTTATTTCTGCAATTTTCACAACAAAGGAGGGGCCTTTCTGCAATAATCCAGCAGAATGTGTGGAGGCTCAATCATCTCCGACTTCCCTAAGCCGCCTGATGGGCCTAAGACGGTGACCGCCGGCGACCTGTGGCCCGAGAAGATGGCGCCAAAATCGACGGTGGAGATTGAAGATGATGATGATGATGATGATGCTGATGCTATTTTTGAAGCTGATTTTGAAAAGTTTAAGGATTCTGAGTTCGATGAGATGGAAGAGTTCGATGTCATGCTTTTGTCTTACCCTACAAAGCCAGCTACTGTTAAAGGTATAGAGACCCTTTTTTTTATTTTTTTATTAGCTATTTTAGTTGAATTTTGGTGGTTTTTCTGTTTGATTTTGGGGTTTTTGAAAATGGGTATTTGTTATTGGTTTTGTAATTCTTCAGTGGCTTGGGAAAATCTTTACTGATACTAAGATGATGATACTATTTTGAACTTTTTGTAAGCTACAAAAAGGCCTAACTGATTGCAATAGATGAAATTTAGCAGGAATTGATTTTAAAAAGGTAAGTTTTTTTTACTTATCTTTGTTTGCTTATTCTGATAGGGATATAAATTGCAAAATGATCTATGAATGAATGTTGCATTGTGTAAATTGTAAATCTATAATGCGGCTACTTGAGAAAGCTTTGATACTGTTATAGAAATGTATGATTGGATTTAGTTTTCGGGCATGCTTCCTTAGTTCAATGTTGAATATAAATGTATTCATTGTTCTTGTTTTTTTATTGGTTTAGTTAGTTGAATTATTGTAAATATTGAATTTTGGTTGTTTTTGCTGGTTGGTTTTGGGGGGGTTTTTTTAAATGGGTATTTGTTAGTTTGGGGATTGGATGGGTTTCTTTCCTCAATTGATTCCATTTTTATGTTGGTTTGTGTTCTCAGTTGATGTTTCTTGCTGTTCTTTAGGATTATAGTGAATTGGTAAAATGGTTATTGTTATAAATATGAGGGTGCAAATTTTTAGTTAGTAAGATAAAAAAAGGCCTAAAAGCATTGGAGCAGGTAAAAGTACGCAGGAATTAATTATTTTACTTGTCTTTGTTATTTCTAGTGATTACTTATTATGATAGGGGCATAAATTGCAAAAGATTAGCTGTTCTTTGTTCATTGTAGGCTATTTAAGAAGTTAAGTTCTTTTACTGAATTAAGATCGACCCATTTGATGGGAAAAGGCCAAGACATTTTTTTTAATGATGATGATGAGGCCTTTTGATTTCCTTTTTAGTCAGTTCAGTTGCATTTTTTTGATTTTGTTTGTTCTTTCTTATCCCTTTTCGTAGTAGGTTATCAAATATTCTAGAATTTAAGCATTAGAAAGATTATTTGATTGCAATTTCTTTTATGCTTGGATAGAATCTCTAAAGCCTGTTGAGTTCAAGGGGGCTGCTGAGAAATGTGCAAAGAGAAAGAGGAAGAACCAGTACAGAGGCATTCGTCAGCGTCCATGGGGAAAATGGGCTGCAGAGATCAGAGACCCTCGCAAAGGAGTTCGAGTTTGGCTCGGAACATTCAGCAGTGCTGAAGAAGCTGCACGTGCTTATGATGCTGAAGCTCGTAAAATCCGAGGCAAAAAAGCTAAAGTCAATTTTCCTGAGGATGAACCAACACCAAAACTCACATCATTTAAGGCTCCAATTCCCGAGTTTTCCAAGAATCCTGATTTCCATCTCGATCCTGAGTTTTACTCTACTTTTGGTTTCTTTGAGGAAAACACAAATTCTTCAAATTTCCAGTCTGATCAGGGGAGCAACTATTCGGAATTTTCTGATTTTGGTTATGGTAATGAGATCAGCAAGACACCAGAGATCACTTCATTTGCTCCCGCTACCCTGATTGAAGAAAATGAATCTGGGGTTTTAGAATATGACAATGGTAATAATCCACAGAAGAATCTGAAGAACAATTTTGTGGAAGGAGTTTCAGCTAATCAGACTGCAGCGATGAAACTCTCTGAGGAGCTTTCTGCTTATGAGTCCTATATAAAGTTTCTTCAGGTTCCTGATGTTCAACTGAGTTTAGATGACTCCTTCGATGGCTTCTTTGCCCAGGATGGTTCGGACGCTGTTAAGCTCTGGAGCTTTGATGACATGCCGTTGATTGGAGGCATTTGAAGTCTCGGCTGAGATAAGCATAAAAATGTAAGCTTTCCTCGCTTCTACATGTTCTCTAATTAACTCTTTGACAAATTTTGGTAGTTTCTTTGGGTAATAATGGTATTATTTCTTTTGTTTCAGGAATCTAGTATCATGGGGCAGTGTTCATAATTGAGAACAAGAGTGTTAGCTGGCTGCAGTGGAGCTTTTGGGAAAACCTTGGTGTATGGAAAAACTATGTTTGGGTAGTATGTCTATTTTTGTTCATTTATGTTAACCTTGTTTAGTGTTAATCAGTAGTAACTTTTGTTTAAGTGTTGATCAGTAGTTACTTTTGTTAAGTGTTTCAGTGTCTGGACCTGTGTCATGTATCTGCTGTCTTTAATCAGCAGTAACTTTGAAGAAGTGAGTAAAGTCTGTTTTGTTATGTTATCTGTTGCCTTTAATCAGTAGTAACTTTGAGAAGTGAGTACATTCTTTTTGTTATGTGATTCTGGTTCTTGTTCTTGGAAAAGTGAATAAATCCTGGTAACCTAAATACTTTTGTGAAATTATTTTGGGTAAATTACGGATAGAGGCCCTGCAGTTCTATTGTTGCAAAGTGAAAATTTTGGGAGGTCTATTAGTAAAAAAAATGTCCTCTCTTTGTCTGAGGGTTAAAGACTCGAAAAACTTTCACTCTAGGGGGTCTATCTGCAACAATAGAACTAGAGGGGGTTGGGTGATAGTACATGGGGTCTATCCGCAATTTGTTCGCGGGGAAAGTTGGTTTGTTATTCATTGCTTGTTTGAACTTGCTTACAGCTTCGTTGGCCTACAACAAAATTTCAAACAAAGAAAATGCCTTTATTTTAGGCGTACAATGAAAACGAAAATTACAACTTTCTTCCTTTTGTGAACAAACACGAGGATCTCTATTTTCCGGATCCTCGCTATGGGTTCTTTGCCCGTGTCGGACTTTTGTTCGTCCGTTGACCACCGCAATTCGATCCCGGTGTAAACCCGGTTCGGAACTACAGACGAGGGGCTCGCTTCACTAAGGAAACGGTTACCGAGGGGATCACACTCACGGGAGAGGATCGCCGAGCGGTGAGATCTACAAGGAGAAATCACAGCTATCCCCGAGATTAAGACGAAGCTTAACCTAGAGGGTATCGTAGTTCGACCCGAGTTTTCTTACCCGCGATTTGTGGATCTCGACGCCGATCGACTTGTACTGCCGATCTCGCGGGCTCTTCGAAGTCGCCAAAATCACCAAGTCCCGAGTCCAAGATCCCAAAATCCAACCAAAACTACCGAACCACCAAGACCCCCTATTTATACATCTCAGGGGTTTCCACAATTGTCGAGCCACCTCGCCACTGGCCGAGGAGGCTCGGCCATGTTTGCCGAGCCACTCGCCTTGCCGAGGTAGCTCGGCCATGTTGGCCGAGCCACCTCGCCATTTGGCCGAGGTCCCGCTTACGCTGGTTCGAAGCCGCTTTTTCCGCCGCTTCCGGTCTTCCCGCTTGGTTTTTCTCCTGATGTCGCCGTTGTGTTTGAGTCGTATCCGATCAACTTCCGAATTCGAGCGGCTCGTTTGCATCGGCGGACTAAGTACGCTTGATTCCGCCTCGCCGACGTTTGAGTTTAGCCAACTCGCCGTTGAGCTTCGCTGCCGGTTTTCTCCACGACGCTGCCGTTACCGCTCAGACGCTTCGCCGACTTACTTCATGGGTTCGTCGACTTCGCTTTCGTTTCGCGTAATCGTCGGCCGGTTAAGGGTGGCCGTCGGATGGATCGTCGGTTGTCAACCCACCGTTTACGAGTCTTGTTTGGGTATTGATAAGCAATTTTAACGCCTACAGATACCCTCCAAAGCGCCTCGGCCTCGATTCTTGATGAGTGGGATGCTTTGGACATGATGACCCTTCACCCTTTAGTTGGCGTGATAGGACTTACGAATGACCTTGGCGTTTGATCTCTCATCTCCCTTCAGTCTTTCCAGTGCTTTGTAGGATTGCTGAAAGCATTACGGTACTGCATTTTTTGTCTGACCGTTGTCGAGATCTTGACCAGAAGTCGGTAGATAAATTTCTTTTGAGATTGGCTCCAGTATTTGATTCCTCCAATCCTCTCAGGTTCTCCAGTGCTTTGTAGGATCCCCAGGGGTGTTGCGGTGCTGCATTTACTGCTTGACCGTTGTTGGAATTTCGAACTGTAGCTAATTAAGTTTCCTTACTGTTGTTGACTCGTGTCGGTGGATTGTCGTCCAATTGACCCTCGAGATTCCTCCGTTGATCGGGGAATTCTTCACTACGACGCGTTAATTGGCTTCAAACTATATGGGTTTTAGCCTTCAATCGGCGAGTGCAACGCGTTGACCGGCGTGCGATCTTGCGTGGATCCGAACCGTTGATCGGTGAATCCTTCGGCGACAACGCGTTGGTTGGCGTCGCCACTATATTACTCCTTGTTGGAGCACAATTATCCTCGGGAGGAATTCTTTTGGGATTTATCCCACCTGCATCGTTGATCGATTGGCCTTCTTGCGGCGACATGAATCGGCATTGATACGGGAGGAATTCTTTCAAGGTTGAACGCTGTCCGGCCAACATAAGCACCGCGTAATTGGCCAATTTATCCCTCTTTGAGGTTCCCTGGGAGGAAGTTGAGGGTTATCGAGTTATCCTTAAGAATATGGTAATATTCTCGGGAACTTCGTTAAGAACCGAGAATTAGTTTATACTCGTAATCCTATTTGGAGTAGGGCTGTTTACATGGGAGAATATCTCGAAGATTGAGTCCTGCACCACATTGTCGATGATTTCACCATTTGGAGGTTAAGCTCCAAAGTCTACAAGATTTCGAGGTAGCCGGTTCCCTCACATATAGAGACAGAGACAGAGGCTCGCTCCGACGACTCAGTGACTCAAGTTCAAATGCAACAGGCCGTGTCTCATTTGGATCATTGCCTCAAGCTTCATCTTCCGTGGGACATTTTTTTTGGTCTTGTGTCACGCTGAGAAGCGAGGATAGTAGAGCTCGAACAGAGCTTCGGGCGAGGGAGAGCTTGATCGCCTTGAAGTCGACGAAGGCCAACAAAGAAAAGACTCTCATGGTCGTGCCCGAGAAATCAACTCGGGCGTAAGCCGGTTGACATCAAGGAGGAAACCGCAAAGACCCTTAATGGCGCCGAGGAGACTTTCGTGGTCGAAGCCGTGAGGAACTTCAACAAGCTTTCCTCAATAAAGTATCCGAAGTTAAAGCAAAACATATTTGTCCTCTTTTGTGCTCTATTATGATTCTTTTATTTCACGTAAAAATTAACCATAATACTTATAGGATTTTTGGCAAACCCTCACCGCCAACGGATTTGATTAGCCTTTACCAACTACCGCTTGAATTAGCTAGCGCATGGATTGTCCAAATCCATTCCGCGACGTGACGCTATGCTAAAAGAATGAAACTCTTCTAGTCTTGTTGCTATGATATTGAATACATAGACTTGATACTCTTTACGCAAGAGACCACCCGCAACGCTGTTGCACGTAGACTCATCCCTTCTTAGGCTTGGGATAAAATGCCCGAATCGAACTCGGTGTCTTCTTCAATCGGAGAAAGACTAAACCGCAACGCGGTAAGGCGCTGACTTTAGGATTATTGGCCAACCCCAGCCTTCAACGGGTTTGATGAGCCTTTACCAACTACCGTTTGAGTTGGGCTAGCATGTAGATTATCTAAACTGCTCCACACACAACGTTGTGCTAAAAGAATGAAACTCTTCTAGACTTAATGCTACGATGTTGAGTACGTAGGCTTCGCCTTTATCACGGAATAGACTACCCTACAACGCTGCAGGAGGCTGGCTTTATCCCTTCTTAGGCTTGGGATAAAATGCCCGAATCGAACTCGGTGTCTTCTTCAATCGGAGAAAGACTAAACCGACAGCGTGTGGCGTTGGCTTTATCCTTCTTAGGCTTGGGATAAAATGCCCGAATCGAACTCGGTGTCTTCTTCAATCGGAGAAAGACTAAACCGACAGCGTGTGGCGTTGGCTTTATCCTTCTTAGGCTTGGGATAAAATGCCCGAATCGAACTCGGTGTCTTCTTCAATCGGAGAAAGACTAAACCGACAGCGTGTGGCGTTGGCTTTATCCTTCTTAGGCTTGGGATAAAATGCCCGAATCGAACTCGGTGTCTTCTTCAATCGGAGAAAGACTAAACCGACAGCGTGTGGCGTTGGCTTTATCCTTCTTAGGCTTGGGATAAAATACCCAAGATGAATCTTGCCCCTTCTTTGACCTGAGAAGGGTTGAACCGACTAAGATTGATTGAGGTGGGAAAGGAAGAATGTATTCTATTTCCGAAGGTGGAGAGGAAGGAGGATCTTGTCTCCTATCTCAGAGTAAGGGATGAACAAGAGAGGAAGGTTTTGTATCCTATCTCTTGCCGTGGAGAGGAAGGTTTTGTGTCCTATCTCCGTGTGCTCACTTAATTTGAAATAAGAGAGGAAGGTTTTGTATCCTATCTCTTATTGATGGAGAGGAAGGAGGATCTTGTCTCCCATCTCCGGATATTGGAAAGGAAGGATTTTTGTCCTGTTTCCAGTGGGAGAGACTAAAAATGGGATCTCCATTTTGAGACTCTTGAAAGATGAGACTAAGAGTGGGATCTCCACTCCGAGAATCTAAGACAAGAGAGGAAGAATGTATTCTATCTCTTGCTTCTGGAGAGGAAGAATGTATTCTATCTCCAGGTAAAATGTGGGAAAGGAAGAATGTATTTTATTTCCCGATGAGAAACTAAGAATGGGATCTCCACTCCGAGAATCTTGGAAGGGTATGGATAGCTTTGCTTTTGTAGGATTGCAACTGCACTGAAGTGGACCTCTCGCTCGTGGAAGGAATCGAGAGGGGAATTTGCTGGTGTTTGGACCAGGGAGATTTTTAGTGGGCCCACCGTCAATGAATTTGATCGGTGAGAGAATTTTGGAGGAAAACACAATAATTTAGGGTTATCCTCATGAATATGAGTGAGATATTCTCTGAGGAACTTCCCATCAAAATGGGTTATCCTGAATGTACTAAGGATAATACTTTTGAAACTTCCCATTTATCTAAGATAATTGCCTGGCCGCCATTCTCAGGTGATATATGATATGCACCGCTTGAATAGACCGTGTCTATTATAAGCGGTCCTTCCCATTGGGTTAATTTACCTTTCTTTTGGAGTTGAGAATTATCTACCGCCTAGCAACAGGACGAGATCTCCCTCCTTAAAGGTTCTCTGTCGAACTTTCTTGTTGAAAGCCCTCGACATCCTAGCTTGATAGAACTCAATGCATTGTTGAGCCTCCAGGCGCTTCTCATCTAACATCTCAAGCTCTTCGAGACGTTTTTGATGTTGTTCTTCGGTCGTCATCTCTGTTGCAAGGGCGACGCGAAGTGACGGGATCTGGATTTCCAACGGGAGAATTGCTTCACACCCGTGAAACCGTGAGAGTACGGTAGCTCCTGCTGGCGACGCATCAAGCAGCGATATGCCCAGAGTGCTTCTCCGAGTTTATCATCCCAGTCTCGCTTGTTATTCTTCACAAGCTTTGACAAAATCTTGATTATCGTCTTGTTGAACGCCTCAGCTAACCCATTCGCTGCTGGATTATAGGCTGTCGACGAGACATCTTGTATCTTGAATTTTTCGCAAAACCTGATGAAGGAATTGCTGATAAATTGGGGACCGTTGTCATGCACGATCCGTCTTGGGACACCATGTCGATAGATGACATGGTGTTTGATGAATCTGACGACGGTACTCGCCTTGACCTCTTTTAGTGGGATTGCTTCAGCCCACTTGGAGAAGTAGTCGGTGATCGCTAGAATAAACCGATCTCCTTTAGCGGCGGAGGAAAAATGGGACCTACTACGCCCATTCCCCATGTCTCGAATGGCGGGGCGTGGCGAAGGATGCGGTACTCACGGGTGATGCATATAATTAGCGTGAATCGACACGCGTGGCATTTCCGGCGTGCTCATTGCGTCATTAATCATCGTGGGCCAAAAGTAGCCCATTCTCCGATTCGCCATAGAGCTTGGGACGGTAGTGCGCACCACATTCACCTTCGTGTGCTTCGAAGGACCTCTTACGCCTCTTTGTTTGAGAGGCATCAAGTAAAGACCATCGCACTCGACGATATAGCATCCGGGTTTCGTCGTAAAAGAATCTTGGAGCTCTTCGCGGATTGACTCTCTCTCCTTCCGTCTTACGGTAGAATACCATGTAAGACGAATCGATGATAGGAAAGCCAATCTCGGCTCCAACTTGGTTTGGGTTGCATGTACTTCTTTGGTAACTACCCCTTACCTTCTTGTGCCTCATCGTATAATGGTACGAAGAGTTGGTGAGTCTGGCCGTAACTAGTTGCTCGGTCTCTAAGGTTGTGCTAACGACCACATTGCGCCGCCGGTGCATCTGCGTGGCGTTTTGGGCGTGGGATATATTCGATGAAGAATCCTTCAATGAGTCCGCCATTTCAACAGCCTATCCGATGATAGGGATTAGATCCGATTCTCGACCTCGTAGTCACCACGAACCCGCTTAACTATCGGGCCAGAATCGCCAGATGCTTCGAGATATTCGACCCCGGCTCCTTGGCGAAGCTAAGTCCGATAAGTAACGCGTTGTATTCGCTACGCTATTGGAACAAGGTTGGTGAGTGAATAAGCACGGGCATGACATGATTCCGGAAATCAAGACAACTCCGACTCCGGAGATTTTAGAACATCGGGGTACTTGCCACATTAGTGGCTCGAGAAGCTCACAAAATACAATCGCCATATTTGTTGGTGCGATGTAGTGTTGACCGTGGACTTCATCGTGAAGATCGCCATATAGTTCAATCGCTCCCCGCCGCCGTCAAGTGCCAAGAGATCGCAAATCGCTTGTCCTTTGACCGACTTCGTTGTTTGAAGTGCAAGTCATATTGGGACAAGAGCAAGGCCCATTTTTCCAAACGCCAACTCATTGAGGCCGGCTGGGTCATAAATATTCGGACCGGATTTACGTTAGAGATAACATAAATCGTCGTCCGACTAAATAGTGTCGCATTTTACGAATCGCGAACACTAATGCGAGGCACCGCTTCGACCATTGGATATCGAGACTTCGGCAGAGCTAATGTTCGGCTTCGAGGTAATACGCGTTCGTGACGGTATGCGTCGTCTTCGCGAGTAAAGCGCTTAACGAGTGATCCGCTTTGACGTAGATCAAAACGGTTTTCCACCGCTGTGCAACAAGAACAGAGGTTTAGCGAGATACGACTTGATCTCTTCAACGCCGACAAAGGCCGCCCCAAATAAACGACACGCCTTCTTGTTTAACTTAGAAAATGGTTGGCACTTCCCGGATAAGTTCGATATGAACCGCCGGATGTACGCCAATCGCCTCTTGTAACCCCCGAAGTTCTCTCGATTTCTGAGGTTGCAACTCTTGAATCGCCTTCACTTTGTCGGTCGACGGGATTCCTTTGTCGGTGACGACGAAACCGAGGAACTTGCCACCGACATTCCAAGGAAGGATTTGGCAGATTCATCTTTAGTCGATGAGTTCGCATGAGCTCGAATACCGCTCTAAGATCTTTGATGTGATCTCCTTTGTCACGCTTTTACGACTAAGTCGTCGCGTAGCATTCGATTTGTTTCGGGAGATGATCTTGGAAAATCTCGTCATTGCTCGCTGGTATGTTGTGCGTTCTTTAAGCGAATGGCATGACCGTGTAGCAAAATATACCGATGGGCGTTCTGAGCGTAACTAGTTGCTCGGTCTCTAAGGTTGTGCTAACGATACGCCTAACGCCAGCAGCATCCGCGGAGCGCTGGAGGCGGATATATTCGATGAAGAATCCTTCAATGAGTCCGCCATTTCAACAGCCTATCCGATGATAGGGATTAGATCCGATTCTCGACTCGTGAGTCACCACTTAACCGCTTAACTATCACAGAATCGCCAGATGCTTCGAGATATTCGACCTCAACCTTGGCTAAGTCCGATAAGTAACGCGTTGTATTCGCTACGCTATTGGAACAAGGTTCGTGAGTGAATAAGCACGGGCATGACATGATTCCTGAAATCAAGACAACTCCGACTCCGGAGATTTTAGAACATCCGGGGTACTTGCCACATTAGTGGCTCGAGAAGCTCCACAAAATACAATCGCCATATTTGTTGGTGCGATGTAGTGTTGACTTCGTGGACTTCATCGGGAAGATCATCATATAGTTCAACTGGCCCGCCGGGTTGGCGTACCAAGAGATCGCAAATCGCTTGTCCTTTGACCGACTTCGTTGTTTGAAGTGCAAGTCATATTGGGACAAGAGCAAGGCCCATTTTTCCAAACGCCAACTCATTGAGGCCGGCCAATCATAAATATTCGGACCGGATTTACGTTAGAGATAACATAAATCGCCCGTCCGACTAAATAGTGTCGATTTTTCAATCGCGAACACTAATGCGAGGCACCGCTTCGACCATTGATATCGAGACTCGCCACGACTAATGTTCGCCGTAATACATCGCTGCTCGTGATTGCCGCCGCCTTGCGCGAGTAAAGCGCTTAACGAAAGTGATCCGTCGCCTTGACGTAGATCAAAACGGTTTTCCGGACGCGGTGCAACAAGAACAGAGGTTTAGCGAGATACGACTTGATCTCTTCAACGCCGACAAAGGCCGCCCCAAATAAACGACACTCTTCTTGTTTAACTTAGAAAATGGTTGGCACTTCCTGGATAAGTTCGATATGAACCGCCGGATGTACGCCAATCGCCTCTTGTAACCCCCGAAGTTCTCTCGATTTCTGAGGTTGCAACTCTTGAATCGCCTTCACTTTGTCGGTCGACGGGATTCCTTTGTCGGTGACGACAAACCGAGGAACTTGCCACCGACATTCCAAGGAAGGATTTGGCAGATTCATCTTTAGTCGATGAGTTCGCATGAGCTCAATACCGCTCTAAGATCTTTGATGTGATCTCCTTTGTCACGCTTTTACGACTAAGTCGCCGACGAGCATTCGATCGCTTTTCCGGAGATGATCTTGGAAAATCTCGTCATTGCTCGCTGGTATGTTATACCGCTTTTTAAGCCAATGGCATGACCGTAGCAAAATATACCGATGGCTGCTTCAACGCCGTGGTGTTTACCATCGGGTGCATCTTGATTTGATTATACCCCAGAAACCATCCATGAACGACATTCTTTCAAATCCACACGTATTGTCGACTATGACATCGGTGATTGGAAGAGGGAAGTCGCCTTTTGGGCAAGCAGCCGCTCAGATCTCTCAGAGTCGCTACTGCATCCCGACGAACCATTCTTCTTCATGACCGACTATATTCGCCACCCAATCCGGATGTTGAATTTCCTCGATGAATCCCGATTCTATGAGTTTCTTCACTTCGCCGACGCATTGCTCAGAAGATTTGTGGACTAAACCGCCTTTGCGGTTGCTTGACAGTTTGACATCCACCTTGATGTTGAGGCGATGTGTCGCTACATTAGGGTCGAGTCCCGCATGTCCTCATAACTCCAAGCTAATACATCGATATATTCCCCGATTAGGGCGATCAACTCTTCTTTCTTCCGAGGGAAGGGTATTGCTGATGTTTATGAGCTTAGGATGCTCCTCATCACCCATATTAACCTCGACTACCTCGCCCTTAGTGGGGGTTCTCTTTGTTCAATCTATCCCCAAACCGCTCGAAGTTGATGGATCCATGGGTCTTCCCATGTTGGCATATCTTCATCACCCTCAATAGTAGCGGGATCGTAGTAGCCATATTTGACATCAAAGTCTTGAAAGCTTCTCAGAATGGTGTCGAGTCCCAAGCCAAGAATCGCATTTAATGTCCGCCTCCCTCATCGTGGATTATTATCAATTAGCCATGAGCATTCATCTTCCGAGGAGGATTCGTATCCCAATCCCTTCTAAATGCATAATAGTTATCCGCTTCCCTTTGGGACATATGCCGCTTAGGAGGGACTCGAGGACCTCGCCAAACATAGACCTTCTCCTTGTGTCAAGTCGCACTCCCACTTCTTCATGATACCCGGTTCTCGACTATATCTGAATGTGTTGAGGATAGGCCGTTGTCATCTTCATCTTCTTCTAAGAAATGATTACGTTGGGCGCATCTCCTTTTCCGTAAAACCAAGTCTTTTCACTACTTGATCTTCGTGGGATGACGAAGTGTTGTCCCAAAGGAGTCTTGGAATTGCTTTTGTGTAAAGCAAGAAGACCGGGTTGGTAAGTGCAACTCGATCGTTGTATAAACCCGCCATTACATCATTCAAAGACAAAGGGTACTCTAAATCGTCATTTATTGATTCATCGGCAATTTGCCAATTACAATGTTCATCCGACGATTCTTCATCGCCAAGATTGATTACAAGGGGTACAATGTCATTTAAAACAAAACCACCACTATAATCAAGCCCGGCGGTGTCGGCTTCTTCACAGCCTGGGTGCCTTGGTAGATGATTGGTTTGGACTCATTACCGTAGAGGAGAGAATCAAGAAAATAATTCTCCACCCCTTAAACGGCCGTTTGTCCGCGACCACCGCCTTGACCTCATTATTCGTGTCTACATATTTGAGACGATGAAGAGTAGATGGGACTATAACGCTACCGTGGATCCAAGGTCGACCAACAATAAGTTATAGGAAGTCTGCGTCAATCACATAGCGGTGACTTGGACTTTAAATCCCCATTTGGCACTTTATCCGATCTTACCAAGCTGCCGAGACCGGTGTTAAACCCATAGATCATTGTGCTGTTGATGCCGACTTCTTGGCGAGGGATTCAAGGTGATACATGAGGCGCAGGGCATAATGCTCACAATGAACCCGGATCGACTTGGATCGGTTAACTTCACTAGAGCCAATATACGGTGAAGTATAGCGCCGATCGTGTTTGAATCTCGCCCGCATATCCTCCTTTGTAAACGTAATGCGGGAAGTGCTTGGTTGCCAAGTTGCATTGTTGTGCGATTCTTAGAATCGGCTTGATCGAGTGAGAAACACCTCGAGTCGACGAGCTTCTTGTAGAGCTTCGGGTTTCCTTTGACAATCGAACCTTCGTAGAGAGTTATTCGCCGGATGTTCGCTAACCGGGCCATGACGTCAAACGGTATGGAGAGCCCGATGTTCCGGCCTATCCTCACACCCGGGCGATTGAATCGGACCGCCGAGTTGAGCTTCCCGGACCTCGAGGTCGCTTTCTCCTTTGCTTCACCGCTTTTTCTTTCTCTCGCACGAGTGAGAGGAGTCGGGTCACCCCAGCTCGGCGGTGTCTTAGCGTTTGGATTTGGAGTGTCACGGATACTTGTAGGAGTATTCTTGTCCACTCCTAGTAGCGAAGAAGCTCTTCTTCAGGAATTGGAAGGTGGATACTTTTTCATCATCCTTCTGCGGAATTCTGAGCGACATGGCATAACTTGCCTTTTCCCTTGGACTTCTTTATGGCGAGGATGTAGTCCTTGATCGTCTTCCGCAAGTCGGGGTGGACCCAAAGGATTTCTCGTTTTGCGTAGGTGTGCGATGCGAGCCCTTCTTCGTTGCCGTGAGGATCTTCATTCACCATCTTCATTCCTACCTTCTGGCCCGGTCGGTTAGAACCAATCGAAGGCTGATCGAAGCTTATAGAAGCGCATTTGCTCCCCTTCTTCTCTTTAGAGGTTTTGGAGTAATGACTCAACATCGATCAAGGCTGAATCTTGTCCTTGAGATGGTAGAACTTTGTAGGATGATGTACATACTGTGGTAAGCAGTGCCAGGATCTGTAACCTTGTTTGCCTCCTCTTGGTTTACAATTGGGGCAAGCTGGATTTTATTTTCGAAGGTATTTGAAGATGCGGAACTTCCTCGTCCTTGAGCGAGTAAGTCTTGAAAACCTCGAACGGATGGTTTCGATTCGAGTTTGTTGGCGCCATTGAGGCTGCGATTCTTTGTGGTGCGCGTTGTTGCGGCTCTTTGTTGTGGTTGCGCGATTCGAGCGTTTGATTAAGCGTCTGAGACTTTCTTGCGGCTTTACCTTTGCCACGGGGACAAAGTTACGCTTGTGAGCATCCACCATGGCCTCTCTCGCTTTCTTCCTCCTCGAGGAATGCGCTTGCTCTCCGCGTATCCTTAAATCTTTCCGGTCTCGGGCGGTCGCGGTTCTCATTGCTTCCAACGTCCATGACAGGTTGCTATGACAAGTTTGGAGAATGAACTTCTCGGTTATCGGTCTCGGCAATTCATTGCCTTATTCGAACCTCTTGGCGAAGTTATCCCTTTGTTCCCGTCTTTACGTTTCGTCCAACAAAGAACCGATGGATACCTCGTGTCATCGTCGAAGAAATTGGTGAGAAACATGGCCTCCATCATCCGGCTATTGCGCTCCTGGTTTGGCGGTGATTTGTGAAGGCTCCACGAAGGGTGCCAGCGAATGACCGAACCATCAAGGGCTCGTTCGGGAGATAACACCTAGATGAGACTTGAAGTAGATCAAGTCAGTGGGCGATCCCTTCCCGTCAAATGGTGTAAAGTTGATGAGGTGAACTTTGTCGGATCACGGGATTGATTCCCACTCCCTTGGGTAAGGACACGGTATGCCGTCTTCTTTACCTCTTGGCGGAAATCAAAGTATTGATTTTGCTCTCGAGGTCTTTATTTTCTCATTTTCCCCTCGTCTCCGTTCGGGTAAGCTTGGGGAGGAATGGCGGTGTTATCGCTAGCGTTTTCTTGAAGCGATCGATCATCTACATTTTGGCCTCCTTCCCTGTCCGTGTGGCTATCGTTAAGTTGACATTATTGCGGCGACTTGGCTCACCTTGGTGGTTCATTATCGCTGGATCTGGCGGTCATGCATTGCTCTCATCTGGCTGCATGGCGGTTCCATTCAAGCTTAAAGTTGTCCTTTTGCTTGGTTAGGGCCTCTTCAAGCATCACGGGACACTTGTTCGCTGATCATGAGCGCCTGCGAGGTTGTCCTATCTTTGGAAATTGTATTATCGGAAGCCATTGCGGAGCCGACATCCGACACTTCATCGTCGAGGGTAATCCCTTACGCATCTTGCGATAATGGGTAGATATGATCCGGACCGCAATCGAGTCATTCGTTCGCGATGCCGGAGCGACGCGTGGCGGCGTCCCTCTGCTGGTCATATTGATGGTAACACTTTCGGCAATTCATGCATGCAGGCGCCCATCTTTTCTTACGGGCGTCTTGACTTGGGTTCGGGCATTCTCGTCGAGCCTATCAAAGACCGGCGCCTTTTCGAGTCATTTTAGCGCAGCTTGCACTCGATAACACGCCTTGATCGGTTTGAGCACAAGCAAGGCATGTTTGATTGGGCGTTCCTCTTCGGGATTTACTTGTACCCCAAAGACGATAGTACAACTTCGTCGGTATGAATACCGGAGCAAACTAGCGTGTGTTGGCACGAATTCGGGTATAGCGTTGTCATCGTCGGATGAGGCGTCTCCTTCGAGAACAAATAGGCCTTTCATAAGTCACTCACGCGGCGTGCGCCAGCGAGTGTGAATCCTCGACGGGCTCGGACTTGATTTGAAGCCGGTCGCGAGCAGCTGCAGGTTTCTTTTGTGGGTGCGACTCCGTATCGAGTGACCCGTGATTCCTTTAGCGGACCTAAGCGATCCTTAGCGGCAAGCTTCGGTCGTGGCGAGTTGTCTTCGCCGGAAATTTGGAGTGCGGAACACGGAGGTAACCGGCGTCGGTGCCACTTTGTTGAGTGCTCACAATTTCGATTTGAGCACGGGGCGAAGTTGGCTGTTGGCGAGCTAGGCTTGATCTTTGGGTTCGTCGGAGTTGAAGCTTCGACGGACTTGGGCTTCAAGCTAGGCGATTGTCGGCGACTTCTTGGCCTCCTCCTTCTTCAACTTCGCGGGCTTGTTGCACCAAAGCGTGTTAGCGATGGCGCTTCGGATACGCTCTGAAGTGTAGAGCGGTTCCGTTTGACTTCGGACCCATTCGTTCGTCGCCCGGCTGTAGGAATCGGCTACGATCTCGGACTTCGACCTCGAGTCAACTTAGATCTTAGATCCGCCTCATAGCGGACCCCATCCATTGACTCTTTCGCTGGCTAATTGTTTCGCCAAGGCCGACGTCCGGCCGCTCTCTTGAGAGAGTCACAACGCCATTGGCGAATCGACTTCGCAGATAGGGGTTCAAGATTTGGCCGTTGTTAGCCGGGAACCACCGCCGCCCGCAGCCTTGACACCGTGGTGGTGGATTTTCTCGCCCGCGACTGAGGCCGACCGGTCTTCCTTGCGCCGAGACCATCTTGGACTTGCGGGGAACCGGATCTGAGGAGAGGTATTCTTCATACTTCTTCTCGGGTCGAACTCGAACTCGACCTCCTCGATGACCGGATCGGATCGCGGTTACGACACGCACGCTTTGTTGAAGCCGCTATTCTACCTGGTCGCCCTTGTTGTCAGGGAAGTTGGTTTGTTATTCATTGCTTGTTTGAACTTGCTTACGCCTTCGCTGGCCTACAACAAAATTTCAAACAAAGAAAATGCCTTTATTTTAGGCGCATAATGAAAACGAAAATTACAACTTTCTTCCTTTTGTGAACAAACACGAGGATCTCTATTTTCCGGATCCTCGCCATGGGTTCTTTGCGGTCGGGACTTTTGTTCGTCCGCTGACCACCGCGCAATTCGGATCTCGGTGTAAACCCGGGTTCGAACTACAGACGAGGGCTCGCTTCAACGAAGGAACGAAGCGCCGAGGGATCACACTCTCACGGGAGAGGATCGCTCGGGGATCACACTCACGGGAGAGGATCACCGAGCGGTGAGATCTACAAGGAGAAATCACGCCGCTATCCTCGATTAAGACGAAGCTTAACCTAGAGGGTATCTGTAGTTCGACCGAGTTTTCTTACCCCACATTTGTGGATCTCGACGTCGATCGGACTTGTACTCGCCGGCAAGGCCGTAGATCTCGCGTGGGCTCTTCAAGTCCGCCAAAATCACCAAGTCCCGAGTCCAAGATCTCAAAATCCAACCAAAATCCTACCAACCACCAAGACCCCCTATTTATACATCTGGGGTGGTTACACCGTAGCCACTTGCCACCAGCCGAGGCTCTACCATGTGGTCGAGCCACCCTACTTTATGAGGAGGCTCGGCCATGTTTGGAAGCCACTTCTGTTAAGTTGACATTATTGCGGCGACTTGGCTCACCTTGGTGGTTCATTATCGCTGGATCTGGCGGTCATGCATTGCTCTCATCTGGCTGCATGGCGGTTCCATTTCAAGCTTAAAGTTGTCCTTTTGCTTGGTTAGGGCCTCTTCAAGCATCACGGGACACTTGTTCGCTGATCATGAGCGCCTGCGAGGTTGTCCTATCTTTGGAAATTGTATTATCGGAAGCCATTGCGGAGCCGACATCCGACACTTCATCGTCGAGGGTAATCCCTTACGCATCTTGCGATAATTGGGTCGTCTAACGGTCCGGACCGCAATCGAGTCATTCGTTCGCGATGCCGGAGCGACGCGTGGCGGCGTCCCTCTGCTGGTCATATTGATGGTAACACTTTCGGCAATTCATGCATGCGAAGCCCATCTTTTCTTACGGGCGTCTTGACTTGGGTTCGGGCATTCTCGTCGAGCCTATCAAAGACCGGCGCCTTTTCGAGTCATTTTAGCGGTTGCACTCGATAACACCGCCTTGATCGGTTTGAGCACAAGCAAGGCATGTTTGATTGGGCGTTCCTCTTCGGGATTTACTTGTACCCCGGCACGATAGTACAACTCGTCGGTATGAATACCGGAGCAAACTAGCGTGTGTTGGCACGAATTCTCAGGTATAACGTTGTCATCGTCAGATGAGAGCGTCTCCTTCGAGAACAAATAGGCCTTTCATAAGTCACTCACGCGGCGTGCGCCAGCGAGTGTGAATCCTCGGCGGGCTCTCTTGGAGAGTCACAGCGCCATTGGCGGAATCGACCCTACGAGAGATAGGGGTTCGAAGATTTGGCGTTGTTAGGGCCGGGGAACCACCGTCGTCTGCAGTCTTGACAGCGGTGGTGGTGGATTTTCTCGCCTCCGCATCTGAGGCCGACCGGGTCTTCCTTGCAGCGGAGACCATCTTGGACTTGCGGGGCGGATGCGGGCGAGGAGGAGAGGTATTCTTCATACTTCTTACGGTGAACTTCGAACTTCGACCTCCTCGATGACCGGGATCGGGATCCGCGGTTGCGACACGACGGCTTCTTTGTTGAAGCCGTTGGCTCCCACTGTGGTCGCCAGCTTGTTCGCGGGGAAAGTTGGTTTGTTATTCATTGCTTGTTTGAACTTGCTTACAGCTTCGTTGGCCTACAACAAAATTTCAAACAAAGAAAATGCCTTTATTTTAGGCGTACAATGAAAACGAAAATTACAACTTTCTTCCTTTTGTGAACAAACACGAGGATCTCTATTTTCGGGATCACCGGCTTGCGTGGGTTCTTTGCTGTCTTGGGGACTTTTGTTCGTCCGTTGACCACCGCGCAATTCGATCTGGTGTAAACCGGGTTACGGAACTTCTGAGGCGTAGAGGGCTCGTTCCGCGAAGGAAGCGAAGCGCTGAGGATCACACTCACGAAGGAGAGGATGCGCTGCGGGGATCACACTCACGAAGGAGAGGATCGCTGCGGGGATCACACTCCGCGAAGGAGAGGATCGCTGCGGGGATCACACTCACGAAGGAGAGGATCGCTGCGGGGATCACACTCACGAAGGAGAGGATCGCTGCGGGGATCACACTCCGCGAAGGAGAGGATCGCTGCGGGGATCACACTCACGAAGGAGAGGATCGCTGCGGGGATCACACTCCGCGAAGGAGAGGATGCGCTGCGGGGATCACACTCACGAAGGAGAGGATCGCTGCGGGGATCACACTCACGAAGGAGAGGATCGCTGCGGGGATCACACTCACGAAGGAGAGGATGCGCTGCGGGGATCACACTCACGAAGGAGAGGATGCGCTGCGGGGATCACACTCCGCGAAGGAGAGGATCGCTGCGGGGATCACACTCACGAAGGAGAGGATGCGCTGCGGGGATCACACTCACGAAGGAGAGGATCGCTGCGGGGATCACACTCACGAAGGAGAGGATCGCTGCGGGGATCACACTCCGCGAAGGAGAGGATCGCTGCGGGGATCACACTCACGAAGGAGAGGATGCGCTGCGGGGATCACACTCACGAAGGAGAGGATGCGCTGCGGGGATCACACTCACGAAGGAGAGGATCGCTGCGGGGATCACACTCCGCGAAGGAGAGGATGCGCTGCGGGGATCACACTCCAATACTAATGAATAAAATCGCACCTTTCTCTTGATTTGTCATGTTTCTAATATGGTATCGAGCCTCCAAAACCCTAGCCACACACAAAAAGCCATCGCCTCGCCTTGCCCACTTGCCGTTTCATCCTTTGGCGATTATTTCCTTCGTGAAATAATCCCCTTTAGCGATTATTTCCTTCGTGAAATAATCCCCTCTGGATCAAACCTTGCTTTGATCCTGAGAAGAGTGGTGATTTCGCTTAGTCGATTTCACTCACTTTGACGATTATTTCCTTCGTGAAATAATCCCCTTGATCGTGTAGCCCCCCCTCGTGTTGAGGAGATGAGATGAACGGGGCAAGGTGGATGATGAGAAGAGGGTGATGTTTGGAGACGAGGAAAGTTGAAGGCTTGGTGTGGGATCTAGATTTGTGGGATCGGTGTGAGGGAACCGAACACAAATTAGATCGATGGAGACCGCACAAACTCCGATGGCGAACTCATCAAGAAGTTGAACCCAAGGATGTTTCAACTATGATGCGCTTCATGAGGATGACAATGGAGAGGGCTCAACAAAGCCACCGCCAAGAATGTGGAGCTTCCACCCATCGACGGAAGCTCGAAGGGCCACGACATATCTGAGTTGGTCTCGCCGGGTGAGATATACCCTTGCAGGGAGGAACCTGGAAGGATATCTGACAGGAGAGAAGACCGAACCGGCTGAGGGCTCCGCAGGAAGAGAAGTGTGGAAGTCCACTCATATGTTGGTGTATATTTGGCTTCTCAATTATGTAGTCCAGCCAATTGCAGTCACGATAGATGGCCTTGGGAAGGTGCGCAGATGTCCGAGAGCCGGAGAAGGACCTATGATGGGGTGGGGAATAACTTGAGGATATTTTAGATCTAAAAGGAGATCAGCGCTACAGTCTAGGGAGAGAGTACTGTACAAGAGTATGCCACTGAACCGAGCTTGTGGGTCGGATCACGATCACTTCTCATTTCTAGCAAGTTGCAAGGACCCCGAGTGCAATGAGCGCAGGCCTGCGTAAGAGGACCGAGTTTTCTTACCGCGATTTGTGGATCGGCGTCGGCGGACTTGTACTCGCCGGTCGTCGTAGATCTCGCGTGGGCTCTTGAAGTCCGCCAAAATCACCAAGTCGAGTCCAAGATCTCGAAAATCCAACCAAAATCATACGAACCACCAAGACCCCATTTATACATCTCAAGGGGGTGGCTCGACCAATTGGTAGAGCCACCTCGACCACTGGCGAGGAGGCTCGGCCATGTTGGCGAGCCACCTCGGCTGGTAGGAGAGGCTTCGGCCATGTTTGGTAGAGCCACCTCGACAAGTTGGTGGGGTGAAACCGGCCATAGTGGCGAGCCACCTCGACCACTTGGCAGTACCTCGGCCAATTTGGTAGAGTAGCTCGGCCATGTTGGCGAGCCACCTCGACCATTTGGCGAGGTCCGTTCGTTGGTTCGAGTCGTTTTTTCCGTCGTTTCCCGGTCTTCCGGGCTTGGTTTTTTCTCCGGTGATGTCGCCGTTGTGTTTGAGTCCGTATCCGATCAACTTCCAGAACTCGAACGGCTCGTTTGCATCGACGGACTAAGTACAGTTGATTCCGTCTCGTCGACGTTTGAGTTTAGCCAACTCGCCTCGTTGAGCTTCGTCGTCGGGTTTTCTCCACGACGCTGTCGTTTATTGCTCGTGCGCCTCGCCGACTTACTTCATGGGTTCGTCGACTCGCTTTATCGTTTGGCGGCGTAATCCGCGTCGGCGCGTTACGGTCAGCCGTCGGATGGATCGTCGGTTGTCAACCCACCGTTTACGAGTCTTGTTTGGGTATTGATAAGCAATTTTTAACGCCTACACAATTAACCCAATTGTTTCATATAGTTACCAAGGATTATTTGAATGAAGTTCACATAGTTACCAACGATCACAAGCTATGCAACACAACAAATATACGAGGGCGAAAACAGGAGGCCTTTTTGTTCTTTTAGAGGAAGGAATGAATTATAAGCTATAGAAGGATTTAATTACTTGAGAAGGCCCTTTTACTCTCTTGGAACATGTTGAGAGTTATTTCTTTATGTTAGATAGGAATAGACCCCTTTTGTTTAGTCCCACATCGGATAGAGTAGAAGAATGAGACCACTCCTCTTGTATATATAGATCCCAATACTAATGAATAAAATCGCACCTTTCTCTTGATTTGTCATGTTTCTAATATGGTATCAGAGCCTCCAAAACCCTAGCCACACACAAAAAAAAAGCCGCCACTGTTCCTCGCCGCCGTCACTTCGTCGTCTTCATCCTTTGGCGATTATTTCCTTCGTGAAATAATCCCCTTTGGCGATTATTTCCTTCGTGAAATAATCCCCTCTGGATCAAACCTTGCTTTGATCCTGAGAAGAGTGGTGATTTCGCTTAGTCGATTTCACTCACTTTGACGATTATTTCCTTCGTGAAATAATCCCCTTGATCGTGTAGCCCCCCCTCGTGTTGAGGAGATGAGATGAACGGGGGCAAGGTGGATGATGAGAAGAGGGTGATGTTTGGAGACGAGGAAAGTTGAAGGCTTGGTGTGGGATCTAGATTTGTGGGATCGGTGTGAGGGAACCGAACACAAATTAGATCGATGGAGACCGGCACAAACCCGATGGCGGAACTCATCAAGAAGTTGAACCCGAAGGATGTTTCAACTATGATGCAGTTCATGAGGATGACAGCGGGAGAGGGCTCAACAAAGCCACCGCTCAAGAATGTGGAGCTTCCACCTATCGACGTGAAGCTCGAAGGGCCAGCGACATATCTGAGTTGGTCTCGCCGGGTGAGATATACCCTTGCAGGGAGGAACCTGGAAGGATATCTGACAGGAGAGAAGACCGAACCGGCTGAGGGCTCCGCAGGAAGAGAAGTGTGGAAGTCCACTCATATGTTGGTGTATATTTGGCTTCTCAATTATGTAGTCCAGCCAATTGCAGTCACGATAGATGGCCTTGGGAAGGTGCAGGATGTCTGAGAGAAGCTGAGAAGGACCTATGATGGGGTGGGGAATAACTTGAGGATATTTTAGATCTAAAAGGAGATCGGCCTTCTGATCTAGGGAGAATCTTGTACAAGAGTATGCCACAGGCTGGGCTTGTGGGCGGATCACGATCACTTCTCATTTCTAGCAAGTTGCAAGGACCCTGAGTGCAATGAGTGCGAGGCCTCTTTGCAGAAGAGGACCATGCTATTCCTTCGAGGATTGGCTCCATCATTTGAGCAGAGGACGGCGATGCTACTAGCCCAGACGAAGATTCCATCTCTGGAGGAGGCAGTCTCGGCCATGATACAGGAAGAGAGTCGTATCAGGCTATAGGCTGGGATAGGTGGACTTCGGGGAGAAGTCAACAGGTGGTCTCAAACCCGGATATCTTGGATTGAGAGGGAGACTAGGCGGTGTTTTAACTACGGAGAGGTAGGGCATCCGAGACGGATGTGCTCTAAGCCATCAAGGAGAAAGCGGGGTGGATGTGGACAGGCCGGTGGCGTGTGACGTGGGCCGGCGAGGTGGAAGAGGAGGCCATCGGGCGAATCTGTCGGTGACGAAGGAGGAGAAAGAAGGCGAGATGACTTTACTAAGGAGGATCGAGCTCTCTTAGCGGCGCGAAGAAAATAAGCGATGAACAACGTGTCAGGGTGCATCACGCTTTCTTTGAGGAGACTATGCGATTCACGCTCTTGGCACACCCAAACAAAGGTATGAGCGACACACATGCCCTTACATCCATGGCGCCACTAGATTCCTGGTGGCTAATGGATTACGGAGCATCGGACATATAGCGGCAATGCCGGTGAATTCTCGTCTTATACTCACTGGCGAGCGAGAGTATCAGTGCGGATGGTACGGCCACGGTAGTCGGTAAGAACATTATGCAGGTTACGTAACACTATCTAATATTTTGCATGCTCCTTCATTTCCTGTTAGCATGTTATCCATTAGTGCCATTATCCTTCAACTGAAATGTGTTGTTTCTTTCGATATTCCTAAGGTAATTTTTCAGGAGAAGGGGACAGGGCGAAGACTTGGGATTGGCACATGGCGTAGCGGGCTGTGGTACCTGGACCGTGAAGGGATGGACTCAGCGCTGACATCTATGATTGAGAGGGCGGGGCGGGAGGAACCGAGGTGTGCTTGAGAGGATGAGTTGATGCTACATCATAAACGGATGGGACATCCTTTATTTAGTATTCTGGGTAAAATGTATCCAACATTATTTCAGAAAGCAAATCAACAGAAGCTTCAATGTGATGCTTGTGAGTTTGGAAAGCTTACTAGAAGCTCTTATGTCAGTTCGGGTAATAGGAGTTCATGTAGTTTTGAGGTGATACATTCTGACGTATGGGGACCTTGTCCAATTAATTCTATAAGTGGATGCAAGTATTTTGTTACATTTATTGATTATTTTTCTAGAGTTACTTGGGTGTACCTGATGAAAAATAAGAATGATGTAGTTGGTTGTTTCAAAGACTTTCATAGGCACATCCAGACTCAATATGGTGCAGTGGTAAAGTGTTGAGGTCAGATAATGGGACAGAGTACACCAACAAAATATTTAGGGAGTATCTGTCAGCTCAAGGGATACAACACCAGACTACATGCACATACACCCCAGCTCAGAATGGGGTAGCAGAGAGGAAGAATAGACATCTCCTAGAAGTTGCTAGGAGTATGATGACGGCAATGAATGTCCCAAAAACGTTGTGGGGACAAGCAGTTTTGACGGCTGCTCACTTAATCAATAGGATGCCTTCGAGTGTATTGAAATGGAAATCTCCGCGTGAGACACTAAAGGGAGACAACGGGGGGACCCTACCATTGAAGGTGTTTGGCTGTGTGTATTTTGTGAAGGACAACAGACCATCTGTTGGGAAACTGGACCTCAGGGCTGTGAAGTGTATGTTCGTGGGATACTCTGGCACACAGAAAGAGTATATCTGTTGGAGCCTAGTGGAAAAAAGACTGTTTGTCAGTATGGATGTGCGGTTTCGAGAGCTCGAGCCATACTACACATTGGGGATAACTTCACCCTTTGGAGACTCGCCCGATACTGGAGGTATGAGGCGAGAGGGGGAGAATGGTGAGAGCTCAAGGGGGTCAATCCCAATTTCGGTCCCTTACTCAGAGGAGCAGGAGGATGAAGACGAAGGGGAAGAGAAGGAGATAAGGGGTGCTAAGCCTACAGCTCAGAGGGAGTTGCCTACAGCTCAGGGGGAGTTACGTACATACAGAAGGAGGGGGAAGCAGTCAGAAGTGCCTACAGTGCTAGAGGTGCCTACAGTGCCAGTGCCCTGTCCCTCGTCCCGCTCTGCTCCAACTCTTGAAAAACCTACATCATCCTCCACTTCAGGTGATATCATTCCTTCTACTGCTACACCTCTGCCCACACTAGTGTCTGTTAGGAGGACTACTCGCAGTAATGCGGGTAATCCTCCTGACAGATATGGTTGGGATCTTGCTCAATTTATTTTCTTTTCTAACATATCCCCTTCACATGGAGCATTCATTGCATCATTAGATTCTGTTACTATACCTAACAACTGGCAGGTTGCTAAGAAGGACCCAAAGTGAAAGGCAGCCATGCACGAGGAGCTGGGGGCTCTCGAGAAGAACCACATATGGGAGTTTGTGACACCGCCGCGAGGAAAAAGCGATGGGATGCAAATGGGTGTTTACCGTGAAGCAAAATCGAAGGGCGGGTTGAGCGCTACAAGGCACGGCGGTGGCAAAAGGGTACGCCGGACATACAAAGATTGACTACGATGAGATTTTTGCACCGTGGCGAAGATGAGCCTTGTTCGGACACCGATCTCTCGCGACAAATAGTGGATGGAAACTACACCAACTAGGCGTGAAGAATCGTTTCTTCATGGGGATCTAGTGGAGGAGGTGTATATGGAGATACCACCGAGATTTGGCACGTGACGCATGGGTAAAGTCTGCAGGCTGAAGAAGTCTCTGTATGGGCTAAAACAGTCTCCCCGAGCATAGTTCGACAGGTTCAGGAGGGCTATGGTTGGTATGGGATACAAGCAGATCAATGCCGACCATACTGTGTTCTTTCGAAGAAGTGGGGGCCACATCACTATGCTTGCAGTGTATGTAGATGACATGATCATCACAGGGGATGATGAAAAAGAGATTGCCCAGTTCAAGGTGAGATTGAGCAAAGAATTTGAAGTGAAGGATCTGGGTCAGCTTCGATACTTTTTTGGAATAGAGATAGCTCATGGAGCGGAGGGGATTGATCTCTCCCAGAGGAAGTATGCACTGGATCTTCTTGCAGAGACATGAATGTTGGGGTGCAAACCTGCTACTACACCGATCGATCAGAGGTTCAAGCTGATTGCTGAGGCAGGAGAACTAGTTGATCGTGAGAGATATCAGAGGCTGGTTGGTAAGTTGATCTATCTAAGTTACACACGTCCAGACATTTCATTTGCGGTGAGCGTGGTGAGCCGCTACATGCATGACCCGAGGAAGGATCATATGGATGCAGTATATCAGATCCTGAAGGATCTGAAGGGTGCCCCTAGCAAAGGGCTGATACTCAGGAGGAGTGACCATGTGAACATTGAGGACTACTGTGACTCAGATTGGGCTAGTTGCAGAGATGATAGGAGGTCTACCTCAGGGTACTGCATATTTGTAGGAGTCAACTTAGTCTCTTGAAAAAGCAAGAAGTAATCTGTGGTGGCAAGATCAACAGCTGAAGCAGAGTACAGAGCAATGACCGTGGGGGTTGCGAAGTTGATGTGGCTGAAAAGCATGCTGGTGGAGCTAAAGCTAGATCAAGGGGCCAAGATTAGGTTATGGTGCGACAACAAGTCAGCTATCAGTATTGCCAACAACCCAGTGCAGCATGACAGAACCAAGCACATCGAGATTGACAGGTTCTTCATCAAAGAGAAGCTGAATAGTGGGCTACTGGAGTTAGGTCATGTTCCAACTAAGGATCAGGCTGCAGACTGCTTGACTAAAGGACTTAGCTCAGTAGACCTAGCTAGAGGGTGTGACAAGATGGGCTTAATAGATATCTTTCGCCCATCTTGAGGAGGAGTGTTGAGAGTTATTTCTTTATGTTAAATAGGAATAGACCCCTTTTGTTTAGTCCCACATCGGATAGAGTAGAAGAATGAGACCACTCCTCTTGTATATATAGACCCCAATACTAATGAATAAAATATCACCTTTCTCTTGATTTGCCCTGTTTCTAACAGAACGCTATTTTTAAACTTGGGATGGGGACTTTATGAGTCAATGACATGGATAAGTTTTCTTGGTGACAGAATTATCAGTTTTGATTAGTTTTGTTGAGTAATGGCAAATACAATTAAGGAGTGGGTTTCTTTGCATGGTTTATAGATTGTAGGAGCTTAAAGGTCGAATTAAGGAAAGTTTTCAGAAGATTACTTTGGAATTGCTTTACGAGCTTGTTTGTTATCTAAAGAAACTTACTCCAGCACCAAAAATTTAGACATTTTAAGAGAACAGTATCCAAAATCCCAAGAAATCTATGAGGATTGAAATATGTTTTATTGCTACCTTGAGCCTAAAATGCTACTGCGTTGAATTTTCTCTTAAATTAGTAGAAACAGCTTGCATAAATTTTTTTACTCCAAAGTAGGGTAATATATCTAGTGTCTCTGTTCACTGGATATATGATGCAGCAAAAGTAGAAGAACCCTCAGTTCAATGTACTAATGTTTAGTGCCTAAAACGTACTAATTTTCAGAGTTCTTTATAGGCATATTTTGATACACTAACTAGGCACAGATACTATTTTCATGAAAAAGTACTTAGATGACAGTAATGATTTTTTTCCTGTGAGATCTGATATAATAATAATGGCATTGAGCCTTATTTATGTCATGTATACTTGTAGGTTACGTAAGGAGAGAATAGAAAAGTACTGATAAATTAGAAGAATTTTCTCTATCAATCAAATTCCAAGCCTCACTATATTACGTAAGGAGAGAATAGAAAAATCTGATATAATAATAATGGCATTGCTACAAGAGGGTGGGAATGACCAAACTCATTCTCTAAACTATACGCTAGTCAAAAATATAATTCCACCATTCAAAAGCAGTAGTTTCTCAACCCAAATAAAAAAAACGAAAACTAAAAAGAAAAAAAAACCTCACTGTATTTTGTTTAACATCATATAAATATGTAATTAAGCTGTTTCCTGTAAACAAAATCCAGTAGTAGCCAACTTTGCTTTGTACTTGTACAAACAAATGGATGTCCTTACTTGTAATACTGAACACACCACTTATTAGAGTAAGTATATAGAGAGCCTACTTTGAGAGAAGATAAAGTTTTACCAAAGGAAATTGCACTCACCACTGATTAGCAAAATAATTCCAAAACATCGAACACATAACGAACATAAAACTCAATTTCATTACCAGATATTTATGAAACAAAGTGACAGCATTGTCCTGCAACATAAACTGGCATTTGAGTCTAACGGCCAACCTTACATTCAGAAAACAAACCTACTTTTCTCAGAGACTACTTATGCAATAAGACTTGATATCTCATTTATTCGTTTAGTCCTCCTCCTTCCTTGATCAAAACTCACATCTTGATCAAAACTCACATCTTGGTGCCATTGGCAGTGAGTTCTCCATCGATAGCCAAAGGAACGGATTTTGCCTGAAACAAAAATTGTGTCAAATTGAATGAAACCATGAAATCACAAGAATATCTCAATGGAAGAGAAGCTCACCAAGTTACGGTATTTGAGCGCATAAAACATCTCAAGGTAGCGTTTAGTCTCACGACGCTCCAAGTTAGAGACAAACTTCCAGAAGCCATAGACACCAGTTAAAGTCATAAGACGCTCGGAATACTTCTTCCAGGTGTACCTAAATAGGAAAATAATCTGTTAAAGCCTTCAAATCTAATAAGGGTTATATCAATAATATAATTTACGATGTTCAAGTTACTATGACCTGTTTACAAAGCTCAAATATATAGCTTTCTTCCATTCTGTGTATGTTTCTAGAGTTAAAAAATTTTCGAGGACATCTTATTTAGTTACTGAATAAGTTTCTATTTTGACCATTATCTTGTCCATAATTGATAAACAATTCTAAAATATTGACATACAAATGGTCAAATGTCGCACCATGCTTTTTCACTTTTCACACTCACATGGGTTTATGAAGTTAAAAATATAACTGCATAATCTATAGCCTTGTGTTAAGATCATAGATGATAATGTTTGTTATGCTTTGTCCCTATAAATAATCTAATCCTAGAGGAATTATGTCATATTATAAGAGATATCGATAAGCTTTACTTCTCTTCAATTCGCTTTAGTCCACCACGAGAGATCTTGTCCCAGTGAGTAGGATCCTGATTGCACTTTTCAAAGAAATTTACGAACGATTCAGAAGCTTTGTCACCCTGATAAGGATCAATATGGTAGCCAGAAACTCCATTAACTATAATCTCCCCTGGCCCTCCATAGACGGTAGCAAACATTGGCAAGCCACAGGTCATAGCTTCAACAACAGTGAGCCCAAATGCTTCATAGAGGGCAGGCTGACAACCGAAAACAAAAAATTATATAAGTAAATCTCCAATAACCATCATTTCAAATAACAACGCGTGCAAAAAAAATTTTAAATTTTTTTAAATTTTTTAGTAACAAAAGTGCCTAAGTTATGTGTTAGCTGTTTGCGATAATATGCTTATTATAAAAGGTTAATTGCGATAGACCCCTGTACTATTGCCCAATTATGGATAGACCTCCTGTAGTTCTATTGTTGGGGATAGCCCCTGTACTATGGCCCAATTGCGAATAGACCCCTGAGTGAATTTATTTTGACTCTTTCACCCTAAGGGGGACTATTTGTCAAAAAATATTTCTCTCTTTATCTGGGAGTAAAAGATTCAGAAAAGTTTATGTAGGGGGCGGTCTATTTGCAACAATGGAACTATAGGGCGTCTATCTGCAATTGGGTGACACCAGGTCTATCCTTAACCCTAGTATAGATAGCAATCAGTTAACATCAGTAGATTATCTACTATTGAGAAAGTAAATAATATAACTTGTTATAAGAACATCCATGAATTTTAAATGTCTCATAGAAAATGTGGATAATATCTTCTGTCATTAATTGACTCATATTTCTGGGACATAAAACATACCTGAACAAAGGCCCCCCTAGTATCAGCAATACAACGATAAAGCTCACCATTGCGAACCCGGTTCATCTGTGCAGAGATCCAACGAATGTGACCCTCTAACTTATACTCCTCAATGAGCCTATACATCTTCTTTTTCTCCTCTTGCTCCTCAAGATCCTTAGATTCCTTCTTATGATCTCCAGCCACTATGACAAGGTTAACAAGCTCCTGCAAACGGGGATTCTTACCGTACCACTCTACCAAACCCGTTATGTTCTTCACCCGATCCAACCTTGCCATAGAGAATATGATAGGCTTGCTCTTATCCTTCAAGTATCCCCTAAAAGAAGCCCAAAGAATTTGTTTAAATTCCATAAATTATTAGGGAACTAAGACGAGGGGAATGTGGGAAGAGGAGAGCTCACTTGTGCTCAGTATTATCAACAGGGTTGTAGAGTAATTCTTCAATCTCTGAGTGGAGGGCAGTTAGCCTCTTGTTCTTCTCAGAGTAAGGGAAGTAGATGGACATGTCAGCACCGGGGGAAACAATGTTGAACTTGGGATCGAAAACGTCAATCCCGTGCACTACACGGTAGAGTCCAGGAAGACTGAATGCAGTATGTGACTCGTATTGTCCAACTGTATCCTTGCTGAATTCCCAAAGTATACAAGAAGTTATACTTCAAAGAGTATATAGTTACTATAGGTTAATTGCTGATAGGCCCCTTGTAATATCACCCAATTGCAAATTGACCCTTTGTAGTTCTATTGTTGCAGATATACCCCCAGAGTGAAACTTTTGTGACTCTTTACCCTCAGAGAAGAGAAAATTGCCTTTTGACAAATAGACCTCCTAAAGGGCAAGAGAGTCAAAAAGTTTCCTTCAGGGGGTCAATCTGCAACAATAGAACTAGAGGGGTTCAATCCGCAATTGGGCAGTAGTACAAGGGTCTATCTGCAATTAACCCTCTATAGAAACATAATTAGGAGTCTGAACATTACCTGCCAGCTATCTCCTGGAAGGTACTGGTGATGATGAAATCAGCATGATTCATCGCAATTAGGTCTGCCGTGAATTGGCAAGAGAAATGATATTGGTCATCGAACTTCTTCCAGTAGATGTCAGAGTTCGGATACTTGGTTTTCTCCAAAGCATGAGCTATGGTGCACTGTGTAATATTATAAGAGTTAAAGGACTGAGGAAAGGTACTTGAAGAAATAATAACATTTGCTGATTCTATAATGTTTTTGCATTCAAACCTGAGTAACTCCTAGTTTATGTGCCAATAGAGATGCCACAAGATTTCCATCACTGTAGTTTCCAATGATAAGATCTGGCCTTCCCTGCAATTCTCCAGCCAACTCATTTGCAACATCCTGTAACAAAAATCAAAACTCCTATAAACTTACATAATTTTCAAAATAAAGCAAGTTGAACAAGGAACTAATAGATGAGGGACTTTACATCAGCATAGGTCTCCAGATATGGCCACACTTCAAATCGTGATATCCACTTACGGAGTATCCCCTTCTCATTTCTGAAAGGAACACGAAGAATGCTAGTATGCTCAGTTCCAATAACCTTCTCTAGCCTCTGGCCGCAAGTGGTCCCCACCGCGTCTGGTAGCAATCGAGTCACCTACGAAGGTTAAATGTTACTATGAGGAATGAGGAATATTGCTTATAAAAAATATGTTGAATTCGAAAGAACACTTCGAGACTTACAATTAAGATGCGAGGAGTGATATCGAGACCTTGTTGCTTGATTCTAAGGAGCATCTCGTTCTCCAATGCACGAACTTGATCCAAGATGTAAACGACCTAGAAAGAAATCTTAGTAAGTCAAGGCATCGAACATTATCAAGTTAAGTAGCCAAATTAGGAGCTCAAAGTCAGATCAACCCTTAATGTTTACATGATATTTCTAAGAAGCCCTTAAACTAATATTTTAATTCATTAAGCCCTTTTATATTATTTTCAGTCTATTGAGTCCCCATGGTGGTTCTCCGCCCTAAACAAAAGCACTATTTAAGAGCAAAGGACGAATATTTCTGGTAAAAAACTACCGTGAGGGCTAAAATTGAAATAATAACTATAAGGGCTTAAAGAATTAAAATATGTCAGGAGCTGATTTTGACTTTGAGCTTGCCAAACTAGTGTACTTTCTAATAATCTTACTTGACCACCGGTATCGGGATAGCCCAACACATTGGCTTGAGCAAAGTAACCGTGTGGAGATAGGATAACGACATTGAACATCATAGGAATTCGGCCAAGAAAGTTCTCGAGGGTGCATGGATCCGGTGCCTCGAGTAGATCAAGGAGTAGGTGAATCGTCTCATACACACGCTCAGCTGTATCACCCCAACCCTTCTCTAGTCCAAGCTCTTGGAACCTATATTTTATAATTTTATACGATTTTTTACTTGTTATATAATCAAATTTGAATTTATTATGAGATAAGTAGAGATTTGATTCACCTGTAGTGGAGCTGAGAATATGGAGTGTCTACTGGAAGATTCATGATATGTTTCTCAGCCTTCCTTAGTGCAGACCGGAGAGCAGGGAGGCTCTGAATTCTATCATTCAGCATCATAGTCTGCATTCCTCCATTGATATTAGTTAACATATCAAGTTTAAGCGGAAACACATATAGATGCCCCCAAAAAACAATTGTTGGAATTTTTTACTTTTATTTTTTTTGGAAAAAACAATTGCTAGAAAATTATACTCCAAGAAACTAAAATTGTATGCCTTTAATTTTGTAAAAACTTTACCGTCCCCCTGTAGCTATGAACCCTGAGAAAATTAAGCAGTGGCCACATGCTTTCTTTGTCATTAAACAACTTTGAGGAGAGGTGTCGATTAAGGAATTGCACTCCATTTCCAATTGACTTGGAAAGTGACGGACGAGGGAAAGAAGCATTGAAAGGCTCAAAGTCCAACTCGAGAACAAAGTTCCCCTGAGAGCTGAAACAACAAAAAAGAATAGAGATTTACTCGTTGTTTTAATAATTTTTCGAAACAAAACTAGATAATACAATCTAATCAAAACACCCACCTCTTTGCGAGCTCTTCCTTGAACTGTAAATATTCAGCAACGTTCAACTCCTGCACAGCGAGTTCGCTCACATTCACGCGAACATACTCCCATACCCCAGGCTGAGGACGAATCGCAAGAGCAACCCATGGAGGTAACACTATTGCCTCCTGTATTATGGTTAGAAATATTAAGTTATTAGGTGTCTTAGGAGAATAAGAATTTTTAGGCATATGAGTTTAGCCCCACATTGCCCATCATATTGTATCTCTATATATAGGGGGAGTAGTTATTGCCTTTAATAAGAATCTACATTATTTGACTGTTTAACAATTATATTAATTACACTGATAGTAACAGGGTCAGAACATAATGAGGGGAATAGATTATCACGAAATAAGGCTTGTACAACATCATAAAACACATTTTCATAACAAAATTACAAAGCCATCATATATTCGATATATTTTCTTAAAAGTTATGTGATTAAGTGAATATATTCTCAAAAATAATAATACTACATATAAAACATACATAAAATTTTGATATTGTAATTTTATACCAGCACATAGATAGCAGTGTTAAGTATCACGATAACAATAGGCAATGGTTTTGTTAAGAATAAACAGTTGAGTGAATGATTTGTAAAAATGTTACATGGCTAAAATATGAATATTTTTCTCTAAGCATTTGAAAGCTCTGTGTGTAATTGACAAATAATAGCATGTTATGAATTTGTAGTGCACTGTGTGCATAAAACAATTCGATTAAGAAAAAATTGACAAATTATTACTAAGTTGGAGAAAACTAGCAAATTAGGATAGTCATTTAGTGACTAACAGTCACATGTAATACATAATCATATCGCACCTGTGCAGCTTTAAGAACATCCTCAAAGACCCCATCCTTTAGATTCTCACGGTCAGCTTCAGGGATTACATCTTTATACTCAGCTAACAGCTGATGGGGTTGCAGCATTCCCTTCCCCTGTTTGATAAACCTGCAAATTGAGAGATAGTTAATTTCAAAGATCTAAGATAATCGTGAAAAGGAGAAGAAACACAATTATATCAACATTATGAAGAAGCACCATCAAGATTAATACTGATCTTTCAAATAGAAAAGAATTGAGACCTTGAGAAGAGGGCAAGCAATTCATTGGTATGTGCCGACAAAGTATCACTCAATCGATCACGAACACTGTGGCCTAGGTTCAGCGACCCCATGGCTTCTTCGTACCCTTCGGTTTCAAAGCTTAAGCAGGTCTAAAGACAATACAAATGAATGAGAAATAAGGATACCCAAATCATCATTTGAAAGAATTAAGAAGCAAAGTTATGAAGGGGAAAATACTTCCAAGAGGTAAGTAAGCTAGTTACAATATTGGCCAACCAGAATATGTCAAGAAATTAGATAATATGCTCTTCATTTATCTACATGTTACTGAAGTTTTCTAGACAAAACTTGACATCATTTTACTGTTGCATTACGTTGTAGCAAAATGAACAATTTTCCAAAACTAAACAATATCATAATCCACAAAGTAGAAGTTAAAAAATGCATAATTTGTTGTGTATAGAACTTCAAAAATATGTTGATCAACATGAAAGGAACGGATCGTTTAATTAACTAACATGTCAGACACTTGGTAGGCATCTGTAACTAACTTAGTTATATTCTTGAAGTATTAAAGCGTCTCTTAATTAAGAATGCCAACAAGATGATGAAGAAACATCACGGGTATTAATGACCAAAAAAGTTTGAATTAAAACAGAGATGAACACACAAACTAGGACAAATCATAAAGCAATTACACTGAGAGGGATATAAATTTTAAATTGGGCTCCTTTCCGTCTTATTGTTCGCAAAAGCATACATCAGCTAAAGCTAGAAGTTGAACATGCCAGAATTATGGTTTTTTAATCACCAACATCAAGAAAACCATTTCCAAGATATTCAGCCCGGGGACAAAGAAAAAATTGAGATGTCCATGACGGAAATTTGCATAAAACATCAGATGTTTCAGAAACCTATATGAGTTCACCCCGTGAAGAAAAGTCTCTAATCAAGTACATGCTGAAGTTGAACTAATTAAAAAATAAAAAATATTTAATTAGAGAAATTTCCTTAAAAAATTTCATATCCATGTCTTCTATCATAAGTGCATCCATAAAATTGTCTAAGTGATGGATATAAAATAAAGCCACTAAAATCAACAATCTGAAGACAAGAGAATACAAGAAAAACACCAAGTAAACCATAAATTTCAAAGAAAAGGAGAGATAAAAGGATATACTTGTAAATGGGATCAAGGAGATAGAAAAATTAGGCAAGAGAGAACTCCCTTCTACTTCTGCCTACAATGAAATTGGCTTAGACACTCAGAAATTTAATGTGTTGTTGTTTGCATCAAGACAAGAGAATTAAAATTTGCAAAGCCACCGACCTACGGAAAACAACTTGCCAGCGCAAAGAAACAGAGTTGCCAACTCATATTCCCTCCTTGAACTGTAACGTGTTCTCAATTCCGTGAAAGAGGGAGAGAGAATGAGAGAAAATTTCCTTGAAAAAGCTGGAATTTTTGGATGCTTCAAAGCTTACTCAGAAAAATTCAAATACTGCCGTTGCAAGAAAATTTCCTTGAAAAAGCTGGAATTTTTGGATGCTTCAAAGCTTACTCAGAAAACTTCAAATACTGCCATAGCGAAAGAAACAAAATTTCGTTCATGGGTTTAATGGAGAGTAAAAAATTAAAACATAAGACTTGCCTATTTTACACAAAAAGAATATAACTAAAAAGGTGATAGAAGATTAGTGAATAAGACCACCTTGGTGAAAATATAATTGAACTTGTAATAAAACTTCAATCATTGGACAAATAAAAGATTGGACAAGTAAGCAAACAAGAGGTAGTAAGCTCACCTAGAAATAAAATAGAAAATTCATAGAACTAGCATGAAATTGCTTGCAGGAAGAACGTAATTTTATGCAAAATCAGACAATCAAACTAATGCTCAACCAAGAATTGTAAAGTCATATGAGGAATATCATAACAAAACAATCTAGGTGTACGCAGAAAACAGCTAATGCAGATACAGTACTTTCAATCTCTTCTTCAGGATGAACTTGCTCTGAAAGTAGTTGTTTAATTTGACTCCATGATGAATCGAGCAAATCAAACTATGGTAACAACATCTACTTTATGAAGCAAAAAGTATTTTCAGTAGGCTCTTTGAGCTAAAGTTATTTTAAAGTGATTGCTTCCAGAAAAGGGTAATTTGACTATATGATTAATCGAGCAAAACTATAGTAACAATATTTACTTTACAAAGCAAAAAAAAAATACTTCCAATAAGTTCTTCAAGCTGAATTTATTTTGAAAGTACTTGCTTCTTCTTCCAAAAAGGGTAATTCGACTCCATGACTAATCAAGGAAAAGTATGACAACAACATCGACTTTTTAGTGTTGAAACCTTTACTAATCTATGCAGAAAAATGATTGTAAAATCCTGAAAATTACACTTGAAAAATTGTTACCTGATATTAAAATAAATTAAATCTGTTTCTTGAAATAATGTGGAGTTTTTCTTACCAGGGAAAGAAACTTTTACCTTCAAAAGCCTTTCTTTCGCAAAATAAAAACAGTAGCGTATTGATAATTTTTTGGTGTTTCCACATAAATGAGAAGGCCTTTAATAAGGGTAAAACAACCTTACTTTCGAAGCAATCTTTTGCCCAAGTTTTTAATAATAATCGAGTACTTACAAGAAAATTAGTAATTTCATGGACTACAAATCTCTAGTAAAACTGCATGCATGCTATTTCCTATTGGAGAAAATGGATTTTACAGAAATTAGATCTTATAATGATTAAAAAGATAGTTCCTAAATAAATAATTTTGAAATACTGTAAATTTTCTGAATTTTGGTAAAAACTTCTGCCTGTCTGCTAATAGAGAGTTATTTTCTTTACGCAATTGAATTATTTTTCTTTATAATCAATTACTTAGCAGAAAATTAAATTATTTAGTGACTTGTTGCAGTTATCAGAGACCAAATTAAACTACTTGAAATCTTTATTAGTAAAATTGCATGCATGCATTTCCTATTAGAAAAACATGAATTATTTGACTAAATACAGAAGTTAGATCTCATATTAAATAGATTGTTTTCCAAAAACTACTTTTCAAATATTTAATATTCTAAATTACAGCAGTAATATTTTTGTAACTTGTAATTACTTCAAATCTTTTGTAAAATTTCACGCATGCTCTTTCCTATTAGAAAAACTATATATCTATGAATAATAACAAAATTGCATGCGTGCATATATACACTTTCCTATTACAAAAACTTCTGCTTTTTCTATTAAGAGTGCTTGCCAAGACAAAGGTGAGTCCTCAACGGAAAGAAATCAAAAGATGAAATTTTGAGAGGTGGGCTGAGTTGGGTTTTGAGAGGGAAGAGAAACCCATGAAGGAATCTGAGAAACTTGAAGAGGGGTGATCTTTGCCTTCACCAAAAATAAAAAAGAAAATAAAATAGTTTGCAACTTGATTGACTAAAGCAGACTAATTTCCAAACTCAAAAAAATTGTGCATGCATGGCTAAAAATTAAGCCAGAAGAGAGTGAGCTTTACCAAACTAAAGAACCCAAGTGGAGCTCAGAGAGCGAAGAAGCGGAGAGAACGAAGTAAAGTGAAGATTGAAGAGGGCGATGAGATTGAGACCCAAGGCTCCTCCTCCTTAAATACCCACAAGAGAAAGAAAGAAAGAAACTGAGATTTTTTTTTTTAATTTTATAAAATTTCTCTTCTGGGTTCTTGAGTAGTTTTTGTTGTTATTTGTCGAATGCTGCCAAGTTTTCAGAACTTTTTTGTGCTTGAGAGGTCCATTTCCGAAACCGTCGTCAATGGGTCCATGACATGGCTACCGGTTTTCTCGCTCTTTCTGCACGATGTGTAACTGCCTGTCTCAGTTGAACAGGGGGATGGTGTAGTTTGTGAAAAAGGCTAAATAGCAGTTGAATACCTTAACAGTTTCACTCACTTTGCACTTACATACCCTTAATTATTTTTCGTGGCAATTTATATATCTTAAGTTGTTTAAAATTGGCACATTAATATTTTTATCATGCAAACTTGAAGCTTGTGCCAATTTAAAGAATAATTCTTAATTAATTTTTAACTCAAAATTTCTTTGTTTTCTATAGATTAGATTATCATCTTTAATTCATGTTACTAAATTATATATTTTTGTATTATGTTCATTTCTGATTCATTGGATTACGAAAATAGAAAAAAACCATTTAATAATATAGCTAGATATATTCTCACATACTTAAATATTATAATTAATATTGGCATTTGATGCATAGGGGATAGTTAGCACTGAATATGCATGATGACAATAATGAACCTAATTTTGCTTAACTGTGAATTTGATTGCTGCTAATTGGCATATACTATCAATATTCATGACAATAATAATGATAACTATACTATTCTCTCATATACTATTTCTACACTACCAAGTGAGAAAAATATGGGGTCCCTTAAGTAGTCAATCAATTTTAAAAATGTTTGAAGAGAATTGGACCTCACTTTTTTTTTGTCTTGTAGTGTCACTACTTTAATTTTGAGAGATTTAAATGGAAATAAATGACAGCCCTAAAGCTTTTCAGGCATATTAAGATGCTAAAAGAGTTACATAGCTTTGATGACATGACATCTGCTCATTACACTAGCATGGTTGCCAATAACAAAGCAATTGATAAGTTACATAGCATTAATATGTGGTGTCATCCATATACATTGTTACAACATTAATTTCCGTCAAATCATAGAAGGTATAAAAAAAAAGTTATATTATTTCTTCCCTTATTGCTTGCTAGCCTTAGCACCTTACGCACAAAAAAAAAAAAAAAAAAAAGAAAGAAAGAAAGAAAAAGAAAAAAAGAAAACGAAACTTACATTATTTCTTCTAAACATCTTTTACAACTGTAGTCGCAAGCTACAAATGGAGAGGTATTTATAACTATAGTTGCAATAGTAATGAATCAAACAATTGCAACTGAAAAAATTTAATCCGATTACATGCAATTCACGTTGCAAATCCTCCAGTTGCAACCTACCAAACATATCCGTAGCACAATTGCTAGTTATCATTTGATCCATGCATGTGTAGCTTGTCACTCTTTGGCAAGAATAACAACATCCTCTCATCTATAACTTTTGCACTTACCATTTCGTAACTAATTTACTAGCACTCATTACCTTTTTCAGAGTACCTTATTGGTCAATGGCTGATCAATCTACTTAAGGGCTGATAATGCTACTGAAAATGCATGGGCGAGGGAGTTATTTGCGATTCACCCAAATAAATGAAATGAAAGAAATTCCATGGGCCCTTATGGCCCATTATTCCTCTCAAGATCCGTTGTATTTCCGCCTGCAAAGCCCAAGTCCACTTACGAGGGGCATTTTAGTCACTTCACTCATTCTTAGGGCTTTTTTCCGAGACGATATAAAACCGCGAACTCTCTTGTCCTCTCCCCCGCCTCCAGAATTCGACGAAGTAAAATCTAAAACCCTAACCCTAGCGCTCCGTCCCCCTCTCTCTCTCTCGCCGGCGATCTAGGGTTTAGTTCTCAGTTAGAGAGTGTGAAGCCATGGCGACCCGAGCTCTATCGCAAAAGGAGCAGGACATCCAGATGTTGCTCGCCGCCGAGGCCCACCTCGGCACCAAGAACTGCGACTTCCAAATGGAGCGTTACGTTTACAAGCGTAGATCTGATGGTAATGCAATTTTCCTTACCAAATCCAAAGTTTCTTTTTTAAAATTTTTTTTAGTATTGGTTATAATAATCATCTATTAAGTAATTCACCTCGACAATATATTGGAAATTTCCGATTTTTATTTGAAATTGAGTTTGATATTAGTTGGTTAGCAGTTTAAATCAGTTCTTTTGGTCCTTAATTTTGTTAATGGGCGTGAATTCTTTGCTGATGGCATACTCATTGTCAAAAGTCTATGTGGGTTTGTATTATCACAAGAATTGTGAAATTTAATAGGTAGAATTAGATGGAATGTAACTTCTGGATTCTGATATTGTCTTCTTTTTATGTGGAAATGTAATTTAGGTTCTGTTTGGTGTTAAAAGGCACATTCTTTTGACTGGAATGTTAGCTCATTAACTCGGTTACGTTTGTCCAGATGCCCTGAATTCGATATGAGAATTGGCAAAGATAATTAGCTTTTGATGGTAAACTGTTTTAAAGTTTTTGGTGTGTAATCTAATTATCTGGAGTTGATCAATATCCCTATGTAAGGGTTGTTGCTTATACACAGTTGTATACCAAGTCGATCATAAAAAGATCTCGCAAGCAATATCTCTAGATAATTGCTGTTGTTTGTATGCAGATATATAATGAGTCATTTGTAAAGATGATAAGTTCCTGTATGAGTTTACTGACCTTTACTTGATACAATTTTACGATAATGTCTTTTTTTTTTTGGAAAACAATCTATAATGTTAAATGGTGATGTATCACAACATCTTCATTGTAATGACTCAGGTATCTACATCATCAATCTCGGCAAAACTTGGGAGAAGCTCCAGCTTGCAGCCAGGGTTATTGTCGCCATTGAGAACCCCCAGGATATAATTGTGCAATCTGCAAGGCCGTATGGCCAGAGAGCTGTCCTGAAATTTGCACAATACATCGGTGCTCATCCCATAGCAGGGAGGCACACACCTGGAACCTTCACTAATCAAATGCAGACATCATTTAGTGAGCCTCGCCTTCTCATCCTCACTGACCCTAGAACTGACCACCAGGTGAAGTTCTTATCGGGATTTATTCATGATTGTATTTTTTGAGGTCCTTTAGTCCATTATTTTAATGATGAAAGATTGTGTGCAGCCCATCAAGGAATCTGCTCTTGGAAATATCCCTACTATTGCTTTCTGTGACACTGATTCCCCAATGCGATATGTTGATATTGGCATCCCAGCCAACAACAAAGGGAAGCACAGTATTGGGTGTCTTTTCTGGTTGTTGGCCAGGATGGTGCTTCAGATGCGTGGCACAATTGCTCCTGCACACAAGTGGGAAGTGATGGTAAGATAACATTGCTGGTCTTTATTTCTTCTTCTGCAAAGATATGCTAGATAGTTTTGTTTTTAGTTCTTCTCGCTCTCAGATTACGATCATGGTTAGGCCAAATCTATGTATATTTGTGTTCCTTGTCTTTTGTTTTGACCAGTTTATATCTTTATATTTCTATTGGACAGGTTGATCTTTTCTTCTATAGAGAACCTGAAGAGGCCAAGGAACAGGAAGAAGCAGAGGCTCCGGTGGCTCCTGATTATGGTGCTGTGGCTGAGTTCACAGGCATGGGTGGAGCTGACCAGTGGACTTCTGACCAATGGGCAGACATGGGAGCTGGTGCCCCTGTCTCTTCAGTTTCTGCTGGTGACTGGACTGCTGCTCCAGGTTAGCTCTTGCCAACTGTTGATTTTTGGTATCTATAATTTTCTTGTACTGGTTTATTAAGATCATTCTAGCAACATATTTTCAGAGTGTTAGTTATAATAGCAACATATTTTCAAAAGCCTTAAGGTGATCTCTATTGTACTATAACAAGGTATTTCTTACTTCATTCAGTAAGATATGGTAGTATGCACGTTCATTGTGCATAATTCTGCATTCGAGATACCACAAACATAATCTGCAATTAAAATCCATTTGTGCTCTGTGAACTACGATTTCAATCACACTAGATCTCTGAAGTTCGCTAGTGCTGTACAAAGATGTCCAACATTATATTCTGAAGTTCTTACCTGAAGATGTTGAATGGAAATTTATCCAAAGGCGTAGAAAGGCCTATAACGCTGATATTTTTTTAATTACAGAATTCACTGTGAATGACATGGAAAAAGAAGTAGATAACAGAATGCCAATGTTTTATAAAGCTCCCGCCTAGGTGGTACGTAGGCCGCCTAGGCTCAGCCCACCTAGGGCTTCACAGCACCTAGGCTGCCTAGTGCTTTCTCTAACCTTGTAGAATGCCACTGATGACAGCCAACATGGTTAAAGGATATCCATTGTTTAGAAGAAACGCTGTTGTTGATGCTTGCTTAATATCTTAACGAGGCTCATGTTTGTACCCTGGTAGATTTGTTTATTTACGAGTATTTCTTGATGGATGATTAAACCTATTACTAATTGATAATACCACTATCAATTTATTGTCTGCACCACAAACCCCCGAGGACGATATTATTATTTACAGAACTGGACTAGAATCCAAGTATTGTTCTCCAGAAACTATCTTTTTGTGATATATTGATAAATTTGTTTTTGTTCTTTTTCCCCCCTTTTTGTGAATAGCTCCAGTAGTAGGTGATGGATGGGATGCTGCTGTTGCTCCTCCAGCGGAAGGTCTTGTTGCTGCTGCTCCTGTCGTTCCTGCCGGTGGCTGGGAAGCTGCACCTCCGGCTGCTACAGGCTGGGAATAGATCTTTAGTTATCATGGTGACTTGGGGTCTGGCTTTATAGAGATCTTTTAGATGTTGCGTGAAAATTGTTATTGTTTATTAAGTTTTCGACTTTTAGGCTGCTGAACTGTTTTTACTCCTTTATTAGTTGTATCTTTTCTCTTTCTTTTTCTCTTGAAAACATGGATGAGAGTAAATTTTGTTATATTTGGCATCATGGTTGTCTTCATGTGTAATTTCCTGCTTTTTTCTTAGATTTTTGTGAACTTTTGAGTTAATTTTTGGTTGTTTATCTTTAAGATTGTTATGGCCTTACATGACTTCTGTTGGCGACCAAACTTTAATCTATTGTATTATATGAGAGAAAACAAAAAGCTCACAAGCATGCAATTTTTATGCGTACTTATCGTTCAATGTTCATGTAATAATAATCAACTTGCGTGCAAATTGGAATCTCTCGGTATGTTTTTCTCATGGATGGGATAGAATTTTGAGTTTACATACTAGTTTTATATTGCATCATGAAGTTATTGATCTGTAATGAATTTCGTTGACAGTAGAGTCGTGATTTTACCATCGATAATAGAATATTGTAGAATTGCTTCATCCATAGCTATTTATATAAAATAAATTACTATTGCCAATGAACAAATAGTTCGGAAAGCGTTTACACGCCTATCTGCGTATTTACAAAAATTTAAGAAAATACAGGTTTGTACAAGAACAGAGCTGTGTTGTGAAAAAAATTACCTAATAAATAATTTATTCTTTTTCCATATGAGCTGCATCCCCAATTAAATAAGCTGTACAAATATGTATGACGCTGATGATGGATGATATCTCGCCCATGAATGCTGGTGAAGTTGCTCTTTATCTCAGCATTGTATCCATGGGGAATAAAATTACATGAACAGCCAGTAATACACTTTAATTTCAGTAGTAAAAGATATCTCCATGCAAAACCCAATCAGTGAAGCTCCTTGAAAACTTTTTATTTTTGGAGGTTTCTGCTGCACTATAGAACAGCTCCGAGATTGTTGCTTCCCTAACCTGTGCGGAAAAAAAAAAGAAGAAAATTCTGTGAATGGAGGGGGGGAAAAGAACAAAGTTATACCTCAAACTTTTTGCGCTATCAGTTAAAAGTAACTAATTAACATTGGAAATTAAATTGGTTTAACGTTATGGGTTATGAAGGGGTGATCATATTTTCTTGTGACAGCTTTAATATCTACTTATTGTTGATTTTATATCCAAATGGACAAATCGGATCATTCTGTAGCGCAAAAATTGTTCTAGTTTCCACCTCACTAGCAAATTTACCTCTTTGAATCTTGTTATTTTGACATCAGAATTGTTGAATTTGATTTAAGTGTCAATTTAATTATGTCATAAAATGTGGGAGAAGTGCTGTAATCGAATTTTTGTTTTGTTTTTTTATTGTATTTTTCCAAGTTTAAGGTCATTTATGTGATTTTTTCAAGTGTGAGGATATTCCCTTTGATTTTGTTAAAGGTGGCATTTTTGTTTTTTTTTTCAGTGTGAAAACATTTTCAATTAATTGTTTTAGATGTAAGGGTATTTTTGGAATTATAAAAGTGTGGCTCACAATGACCAAAAGGAAATCTTCTCTTAACATACAGTATCAGACTATCATAGATAAGATCATTCCATGTACTTAAATGCTTGGTTATAAAAAATTAACATTGCTTACAATGATGTTTGCAATCTTGATCAGGCAAGGAGCATGCAAGGGGGAAAAATTGAAACCCAACTAAATTATTCGAATCAACAATTAGTTGAGCAAGAAGGGATGTTCGCTTTGATGTCTATGTTAATTTCCTTATAAGCGTAAGGGGCCTGGGACTAGGGAGGAGGAAGGGAAGAGGGGAGGAGTTGCAGCAGCCTGAAGAAAGGGGAGGTGGGGGTATTAGCTTGGCTTGAAGAGAGAGAAGGTGAACAAAAATCATGTTTAATTGTAATGATTAGGGTTAGATGGGTTTAGTAAAAATATAAGCAGTTAATATAATAGTGAAATATCTACTTTTATTCCGAAGCAGTAATTGTAGCGGATATATTTTGGTCTTCAAACTGGAAATTGGAGTGCAAATTAGCAAATACAAAAGAGGGTAATTTAAAAAATTTCACAAGAATTTTTTTGGGAGGGTGGTGGTAGTTTTTTTGTTTTTTGTTCTTTTTTTTTTTGGGTTTGTTGTGTGTGTGTGTGTGTGGGTGGGCGGGGGGCGGAGGTTCGCAAGAGAAAAACCCTAGACACATTTCAGCCATGATTATTGATGAACTTAGTAGAATGCTTAAAAACAAGATTCAGTAGTATGCTTCAGCTCAAATATGGATCAAGTAAAATGAAAAAGAAGCCACTATAGCATCTGGCAAGTTTGACAAGCAATTGGAGATGGATGACAAGAATAATACCTCAATGCTATTCTCGCTTGGGTTTCTGGTTATCACAGGAGTGAAACTATGGACATTTTCATTGGAAGGATTCCCAACCGGGAAGTTGATAAGTGAGGACCTGCACGTTACAAAAATTTTAGTGGTACATGAAGCTAAAGGAACTTAAAAAAAACAAGGAAAAAGAAAACAAAGACGAATTCGCCTCCTTTATGAATACAGTAATGCTCCTTGATAAAGCAGGATCGTTGGTGCACTATTGGAAAATACTAGAACGTCACCTTTTTATTTTCTGCCTCGGGCAACTAAATCCAGAAAATGGCATTAGGGTTATTAATTTTTTTCTTGGAACAAGTCACCAAGTATTACCAATCAGGATTAACAAGTAGAACATTTACATAAAAAAATTAAGGAGGAAATTTACTCTAAGAAATAAATGGAGCCAAGGAGTTCAATGAGAGGGAGGGAGGAAGAATTAAATTAGAAATGCAACCCGCATGCATGGGATAAACTTGCAAACCAAATAAGGTATAAGGTTTAGCAGACATTCTTCTAATATTAACCAGTGATCAAGGGAAAATTTCTCATGAATAAAAGGAACGTACATAGTCGTACTACAAGGTTAATGGTAAGCAGAACCAGAGGAGTACCTCTCATATGTTTCCTCTTCCCCACATGAGTCCCCAGAAGAAGAAATCCAATCGAAGTGCATAAAACCTGAACAGTTTGATGCATCCAGCTTGAGTTCATTCTCAGAATCGGCAAGGAGGCTCTCGCGAGTTATCACTGGGGTGAGACTGTAGAAAGATACAAATGAAAAATAAAGTCAATCAAAATGCAAGAGCACTTTTAAACCATAAGCAACAATATTTGCACTAATGATAAAAAATGAAGTTCAAAGTTCACTAGTGACTAGCAAAAAAAATCAAGTTGACATTATGTCAATATGTACATCTACTGCCCTTAATTTTGTAGAAAATAACAAGCTACCAGTTAAGTTTAATGAATATCTTATATACAAGTTAAGAATTGATGAGAAACAAAGGCACAAGATAAGACAAACTGAGGAGATAACTGTGTAAATTGTAGACAGATGGGTGTAAGGATACGATGATAGGATCACACCTGAGGGTGCTACTATGACAATGTTAAATCGAAACATATTTGGACTGATCTGTTAATAAAAATATGCATGTTCCTTGATAAAGGTTAATAGAGGAAAATGATCCACTAGAAAGATGACAGTTAGTGGAACAGTGGACCTCCCAAATCATGTCAGCAATTATGATTATCCAAAGTAAGCATGTTTGCAACACATTTCCAAATTTATATATTAAAATGAGAAAACTTCTTCCTGCTATCAAGTGAGCAAAAAGACGGGAAAAAGTAGTACATATTTTGCATACTAAGATTTAGATTGCATGAACTAAAAATCAGAAGGCATAACAATTTACAGACATGGGAAAATTGAAGAACCTAACCTGGGATAAAATATATCACTTTCACAAGTTGAAATTTCTGGTGTAGAATCAAAGGGACCTGGTGCGTCTCCTCTTTGATGAATTTTTGCATGCAACACCGAGTTTACAAGTTCTCCCTCTTCAACATCACAGCTTAATACAGGTTCAACGTGTTCACACAGAGTGTTAGCATCTGACAATGAACTTCTGAAAATGCTAGTTAACCAGACTGACCTACAAACACAAAGGCAGCAACACAAAGGCAGCATATTAAGTACAACATCAGGTGAATCTAGAGCATATTGAGTACAACATCAGGTGAATCTATCATGCCATGATTTTAGCCTTAAGGTCCAGCTGATGCCTTAATTTTGTAAAACAAAGCAAGTTACCAGTTACGCTTGGTCAATATGTTATACGCAATATTTTAAGTATGATTAATGAGGACTAGAGGTAGAATCAACACAAGATAAACTGAGAAAAATGTTGCGTAAAAGTGTAGACAGATAGGTGTAGAATAGAATGACAGTATCACACCCAAAAGTTCTATGATCAACAGTAGATCAAACAAATGCGGATTTGATCTGTAAATAAAGATTGCAGGCTGATTCTTAATGAATCTTAACAGAGGAAAATGATTCACTAGAAAGAGGACACTTAACAGAACATTTTACCTCCCAAATCAAAGTTAATGATTAGGATTATCAAACATGAGCACGTTTGCAATCCATTTCCAGATATTAAACATTAGCATGTTTGCAATCCACTTCCAGATATGGTAATATTATATATTAAAGAGAGATTTTCTTCACACATATCAAATGAGCAAAAGGCAGGAGAAAAGTGAAACATGTTTTACCTAGAGCAATCTCTTAGATATGAAAAAATAATAATAATAAAAAGAAGAAGAATAAGAAACTAACCTGAAACAACATTTATAACTTATGCAAGCTAAAATTCCTGATATGTAACTCATGCAGGCGAAAACTTCTGGTGTAGAATGAAAGAGATCCTCCTCATATATGTTTCCATGAACACTTGAATCCTCCTCATATCTGTTTTCATGATCGCTTGAGTACGGCGCTGAATTTTCGATTCCTCCCTCTCCAACATGACAGCTGGATACAGGTTTACAGTCTTCATACTGAATGTTGCCATCTGACAGTGATCTTTTGATAAATGACCTACAACCATAAAGGCAACTTGTTAAGTACCAGGATCAGGTGAGTCTTTCATGCCCATAATTTTATAGAGCATTCCTTATCATGTTAGTAAACGCCGCAAGATTACGGCTGCCAGCATATACGCAAATGTGCTAATCACATGCATATCATCCCAATTTAACCTCAAACTCTAGATGTGATGAACAAAAAAGGAATCCAAACCTGATAGAAATGACAAACTTTGTCTCTTAAGGTTCTTTAAAAAAAACAAAAGAATTTAAGGTTCGAAGTTGAGCATGAATACGAGAAAGAGAGGACAGTAGATATGTCCACCTCATCAGCTGCTTCTAAGCTTTCAATACGCCTTTTACTCAACTAATCCCCTACAGCAAGTCAAGGAAAATTTGAGCCAACTAGAAGCATTACCAAGAAGGCTCTCCTCATACTTAGAGAGCATGTCAGATGGTGGACAAAGTTAATTTTTCATCCACCCAGCTGAACATAATAAAATTGTTTAAGCTTTATTATAAAATACTCAAGTCCCCAATATTTGAGTGATATATCAAAATTCTAATATTTAAATCCCAAGTATTCTGATAAGTAATGAGAATTTATATTATCTTAAGCTAGTTTGCTCTATTCAGTAATATTGAAAAAAATAATAATTGTACCCACCACAGTGAAATAAGTTACCAGAGGGATGGAGATGGGTCCTGTGATGTGTTCTGGGAAAATATGAGGATTGAGGACAACCTATGCCATTGAAAGATTTTTCATTATGCATGTATGTATATGTGTGTCCTCTTAAAATGGTATTTCCTGAGAGCATAACAGTAGATCTAACTTTCAAAAGTTAGACATCACAACGCTTTTTACCTTTAATAGTATATAACAAATTACATGTCTATTTTTCTAGTATTATCATCTGTACTTGTATCCTACTTAGGAAAAATACATGTCTATGTCTATATCTGACTAGTTACAGAATTATATCCACATCCATATCTGACCCAGGAATGTGGTCACACACAAATAAACATCTGTATTCAGTAATATCCCTATTCCTTAGCTTGGCTCCTGATTGTAAGCAAGTATTAGCTCTTAGAAAGGTATACATTGTAAGTACAATTAATGGGAACAAAGTAAAATGAGGGTAATTAACATTTTTTTTAATTCTATAAGGCAATGTCTACAAGTTTGCAAGGTATGGGACTAGCAGCTACCCAAAATAATGGGCGCAATTAATTTTCTACTTTTTAGTGGCCTGGGACTAGCATACCAGGGACCTGACACTATATAATAGGATAGATATGCTGGGAATTTCATGTGTGAGTCCCACATTGTAAAAGTAAGAAAGAATGATGGACTTAAACAGGAAGTTGGGATAAATTCCTGGTAGCTTAAAGCTTTTGGGTTAATTTGGTTCAGATCTATCAACTCCCAAGTTCGGCTCTATTTCTCCTCAACAAGTCGCATCTGAGCCTAGTTTGTGACCAGAGGAAAGGTGAAGTCAAGCTCGAAGATGTCGAGAGAATGACTAAGGTACGGTTAGCCCACCAACCCCCAGATAATAGAAGATCCTAGGATGGTGGGTATGTCATGTTGCTCCAATAGTTGTCGGTGTAGACTAAAAGTCTAGTTAGGCCACAGGTGGTGGAAAATCCTATAGATGTTGGTCCTCATGTTGACCTACTGGTTTATACCAAAAAGTCAAGTTAATCCACAGTTGATGGAATCATGGATGGAGTCCAAGATTGCCTGCAGGAGTGATAATGTTGTTGTTTAGCGACTATACTTAGATGTAGCAGCCAACTAAGCTAATTCAAGACACTTCATGTGAAGATAATTTTTTATTACTATTAAAAGGCTAGAAGCACTTACCATTAACCAGAAAAAAATAGTTTTTAAACGATGAAAGAAAGCAAGTTATTTATAAATTTTGAATAATACATCAATACCTAGAATTTTCATCAGCAATGGTATGACCTCGCCTCCCAATATTGTAATGTTGATTTGAATCCAATTCCCATAAAGCTGGCTTACCCTGTTGCGGTTGAAAGTGCCCCAAAAACCTGCATTATTAAAAGGTCAAGCTCAATGCTGAACTACATCTGCTTTTTGAGAAAAGAAAAAGAAATTATAACGCTGGATGCTAGAACAAGTGAAATGAGAATGAACTTTAACTCAAGGGACAAAGTTGTAAAGCTTACACATTTATAGCATCTTGTTTCTCAGCATCCATGTAGGCATTGCTGTAGTACCTTTGAATTACACGTAAAAACTCCTGATAATGCGTGATCGCCTTCAACTGACGCCTCTTTTGACAGAATATCTAGATAGAATAGCCAAATCCAATGCAAATAGGATTGTTTATGAAGCCATTTTTTAAACAATGTAAATGGGACAGTACAAGAGAATAAGTTCAAGAGTTTTTGGCTGCTTTGGGTAGGATTCGGAAGCAAATCGTGTCCATCAAAATTAAATTATACAAAAGACCAAGTTAAATATCTCAATTTTTGTAATGTAACTGGACAGACAAGTGATAATAATAGAATAGGCAAATAAGTTTAAGGGCTTTCCAAATCCAATTAAGACTCGGCTTCCTTGGATAGGAATAGGACTTGTAAGCAAATCCATCTCATCCAAATCTAGGAATGCCAAGTTAAAAAACCCACTTCATCCAGTGTAAGTGTATAAAACACAAAAAAAAAAAAAAATGTAAGAAGCATTTTCTTTCCCTACCTCTGCAGCAAGTAGATAAAAAATCGAAGCATAATTAATAATTTGCATAGTTCAATGGTCTATAATATTTGGGACCTCAAAAACTTGATGTCCAAGTCTTTAATGATAATCACAGGGTAGGATTAATAATATATGTAATAAACATGTAACTTTCAATGGTAAATCAGACTTAAGTTACTAGAAGTCTAGAACTAGCTACAATGTGGAGCATGAACAACTAAAACAAATGAACCTTCCACATACGTCTGAGCCATTATTTGTGACACTTGTGACACCATTCCTCTAGGCTGGGACCAAAACTTCCAACAGGAAAAGCTTATAATATGGCCAACTGCTATACTTGAAATGTTATCATAAAAAGGATGTGTTACGTACATTTGGGTAGCGCCTTCAACTTCTGGAGGCACGACTTATTGTATCTGTCTACATTGCCTTTAGGTTAATCCTTTCACTTAAGGTACTTTGGCATCGTTTCATTTATTTTCATCTTATTGACTTGTTATTGTCTTTTCATGATTTCCTCTCGTACCCCAAACAAAAAAAAACTCTTTCTTTTTCTCCTAATTATTTCATTATTTACTTTCTCTGTTGTGGGGGCAGGTGGTGGTGGTGGTGGTGGGGGTCTATGACTCACTTCTAGCTGCAATACTTTTACTGGTTCCTTTTCCAAGGGCTCGTTATACTCTTTTTCATGAACTCTAACAGAAGGCCTACCCCACCTATGATACATCCTGAAAGTTCTACCTGGCTCAACACCAGAAGCCATACTCTGCACATTTTATAACCTTCAAGTTCTCCAAAAACATCCAAATGTTGCTACCATCAATAAAAACTAGAGCCGCAGAAGTTACCGTGTTAGGGAAAGTAATCAAATTACGCTCTACAGTTGCTATTCAACATTTGGGAGATCATTCTTTCACTGTCAATCTTCTGTTCCCGACAATCATTTCCTGTACTTGGTTATATGAGACCATTTTCAGCAAAATGCAAATGCCATAGCATCTTTGGAGTTCACTTTAGAGTTCTATACTGAGAAGTTAAAAGATGTGCATCAATCAATCTTAGCGTTCTTTATCAAGTGAGATTTCAGACCATGTAAAATAGAATACAGACAGCAAAATGATGAAGATTGAGAAGGCAGAGCAGATTTTATTTTGAGCAGATTTTATTTTTTTTGGGTGGGGTGGTTTTTTTTTTGTTTTTTTGTTGGGGGGGGGGGATTGCTGTATAAAATATTTAAATGCAAGAAACCAATATTGTTGGAACAAACCCAGAGCCCAATAGAGCAGAGTCGCAGCTAAAATAGTGCAGAAGTAATAAAAAACACACAGATTTACGTGAAAAACCCTCTAAATAAATTTGGGATAAAAACCACGGGCAAGGATAGAAGAATTCATTATGAGGAAAAACTTAGGAGGATTACAATCTCTCTTTTACAAGGAGATACTCTCTCTATTATTTTCTCTCACTTCTATATGTAGAGGAGTTGTTTCTGAAATGGGATGAGATTTTCTGAAGGATTTCTGGACCTATTTATAGCTTTTGAACTATGCACTATTATAATATTAACCACGCGCAAAGACGAAGTTCATTTTATTTGTTGCTACGATTATCGTAGCAATCGGCCATGCGCGATGCGTGGTTTGGGCCGCTTTTGGTGCTGAGGCCCGCCACCTTTTCTCCTCTTCAACATTTGCGGCTGACAATCTCCCACTTGAAGTTTTGATTGAGTATCAATCATATCTTCACATTATTCTTTCTATCTTGCCATCTCCATGTTGCTTACGTCTCCATTAGGCCACAGAAGGATCGACACCAAACAAACTTGTCAGTATTGATTGCTTTTGTCAAAAAATCTGCTAGGTTGTCTTTGGTGTGAATTTTCTGCATATCCACGGTTCCTTCCTCCACTTTCTCACAAACGAAGTGGTACTGAACTCGAATGTGTTTTGTCTTCGAATGAAAGGCTGGATTTCTTGCCAAATGCAAAGCACTCTGATTGTCACAAAAGAGAGAAATCTTCTTTTGTTCATGGCCGAGTTCCTCCAGCACCATCTTCAACCATATCGCCTCTTTACTAGCTTGGATAGCTGCTACATATTCTGCTTCTGTTGTTGAAGTAGCCATAACTGACTGCAATTTTGAAACCCAGCTTACAGCTCCGCCAGCAAGTGCAAGCACATAGCCTTTGGTGAATTTGCTATGATCACGATCACCTGCATAATCAGAATCAACATATCCACCGACAATAAAATCAGATCCCCCATAACATAATGCAACATCTAAGGTGCCCTTAATGTATCTTAGGACCCTCTTTACAGCATTCCAATGCTCTTTACCAGGATTCGCCATGTATCGACTAACCACTCCCACTGCTTGTGCAATGTCTGGTCTTGTACAAATCATAGCAAACATCAAACTTCCCATCACGATGCATACGATTTTCGAGACATCTCCATCCTCTCTTCTTCCTTTGCTAGGACACATATTGGAGGATAAATTGAAATTAACAGGAAGTGGGGTAGAAATTGGCTTACAATCTTGCATGTTGAAGCGCCGCAAGATTTTCTTCAAATAATTCTTTTGAGAAAGTCATATCTTCTTATTATTTCTGTCTCGGTAAATTTGCATCCCTAGAATCTTGTTTGCGGATCCTAAATCCTTCATTTCAAATTCTCTAGCCAATTGAGCCTTCAATTCTTTGATACGATCTTTGTTGGGGCCTGCAACCAACATGTCGTCAACATACAACAACAAAATAATAAAGTTATTTTCGCCAAACCTCTTGAAATATGCACAAGGGTCTGAATTGAGTCTGTTGTATCCAAGGCTCATGATGAATGAATCAAATCTCTTGTACTGTTTTAGACCGTACAGAGATTTGTTTAACTTACAAACCAAGTTCTCTTTTCCTTTTTCTTCAAAACCTTCTGGTTGGAGCATATAAATTTCTTCTTCAAGATCTCCATGAAGAAATGTTATTTTTACATCTAACTGTTCTAGATGTAAGTCAAATACAGCGCTCATCGCCAGGACTATTCGAATTGTTGTAAGTCAAACTACAGGAGAAAATATTTCATTAAAGTCAATACCTTCTTTCTGAGCATATCCTTTCACCACCAATCTAGCACGATATCGCTCCACTTGATCATCGCCATTTCACTTGATCTTATAGACCCATTTGTTTCCAATGGTCCTCCTTCCTTGTGGTAGTGACACAAATTCCCAAGTCTTGTTCTTCTGGAGAGCTTCGATCTCTTCCTGCATTGCTGTCATCCACAAAGATGCGTCTGTACTGCTTACAGCTTCATGAAAAGTTGATGACTCTCCATCCTCCGCTAGAAGACAGTATGCAACGTTACTCTCCGTAATATACTCCGAGTGCCAAGCCGGTGGTCTTCTCTCACAAGTTGACCTTCGAACTTCTGGATTCTCGGCTTCGACTGGTTCTTGTACATCATGCTCCGGTGCTGCTTCAGAAGAATCTTGATCATTTTCCACCTGAATATCTACAGTTTATGAGTCCTTCCCTGAACTGCTTTCTTTTTCTTCTCTTTGCAGTTGGTTCTCTACAAAGATAACATCTCTGCTGATGATAATCTTGTGGGTAGTGGGATCCCACAGGCGATACCCCTTCACTCCAGCATACCCTAAGAATATATATTTTCTGGATTTTGAATCCAGCTTTGTAATTTCTTGGGCGTTGTACATTACGTACACTGGACTTCCAAATATATGGAGGTTAGAATAATCAGCTGGCTTGCCAGTCCACATCTTCATCGGCGTCTTCAATTGTATTGCGGTTGATAGAGATCGATTCACTACATAACAGACGATTTTTACTGCTTCCGTCCAAAAGACTTTATCCAGATTTACAGTTATCAACATCGCTCTGATTCTTTCCAACAGAGTTCTGTTCATCCGCTCTGCTACTCCATTTTGTTGTGGAGTATACGCCGTACTGAATTGTCTTTTGATGCATTCTTGCTTGCAGAATGCTAGAAATTCTCCGTCTGTATATTCTCCTCCATTATCTGACCTCAAACACTTGATCTTCTTATCAGATTCAAGCTCGACTCGCGCTTTGTAGGCTTTAAAGACTGAGAACACATCCACCTTCTTCTTGATAGGGGTCACCCAACATCTCCGGGAGTAATCGTCAATAAAGGACACAAAATACTTCGCACCTCCCATGAATGTAACTGGTACTTGCCATACATCAGAATGAACCAGTTCCAGAATAGCATTGCTTCTAGAACTCGATGTGTTGAACTTCAGCCGATGCTGCTTACTTGTAACACAATGCTCACAGAACGGAAGAGCTACCGATTTGAGCCTAGGAAACAAGTTCTGATCGGAGAGAATCTTCAAACCTCGTTCTGATATATGGCCTAGTTTACGGTGCCACATCATGGTTTCTTCTTCTCCACGGCTGGTTGATGCCACACATGAATCAGCTTCCTGCATCGTTTCTCCCTTGAGCATGTACAGATTTGCAGCTATCTTTTCTCCTTTGATCACCACAAGCGCCCCTCTAACAATCTTCATGATCCCATTTTCGATATGGGTCTTGCATCCGAGCTCATCTAATTGTCCCAAAAATAATAGATTCTTCTTCAAGCCCTTCACATGTCGTACATCTTGAATGGTGCGTATTGTACCATCAAACATTTTGATTTTGACAGTACCAATACCATATATCTCCAAGGCATGGTCATTTCTCATGAATACAGATCCCCCTGAGATAGATTCATATTTGTGGAACCATTCCCTCCGGGAGGTCATGTGCCAAGAAGCTGCTGAATCTAGAAGCCAGACATCAGCAAACCTCTTCCTGCCTTCATCAACAGTGTTTGCTCCACTGTATAAGATTTCACCATCGTCGATGTCGCGACAACACATCCTTGAGATGTTGATGGCTCTGAAGACTTTTTATCACTACTCTTCTTATTGTGCCAACACTCCGACTTGACGTGCCCCTTCTTGCCACAGTTGTAGCATTTGATATGCTTCTTACTCCTTGATTTCGATCTACCATAGGCAGGACTCCCACTGGAACCACGTTCCGTTGATCTTCCTCTCGTCATCGATAAGACCTCCGTTTGCTGCGAACTTGCCAGCCTGTCTTCCTTATGTTTGCGCCGATTTTCTTCCTCCAGAACAGCGGCTGCAACGTTGTCTAAAACTAGACTTTCCGTAAGGGCGTTATTTGTGAGGTTGATGATGAGCTGATCATACGAGTCAGGTAGACTCTGAAGTAGAAGCTCCGCACGTTCATTCACACCAATTGTATGTCCCAACGTTGTAAGTTGGGAGAACAGGGTGTTTAGGGTGTTGATGTGGTCGGTCATCGATGTAGATTCCGCCATCCGGAGAGTGTAAAGTCTTCTTTTTAAGAAGATTTTATTGTGCAAGGATTTGGCCTCATATAGCTTTGTTAGAGTATCCCAGATCCTCTTTGCTGTCTTCTTCTCCTCTATGCTAGACAGCACCCCGTCAGCTAATGCCAGATGGAGATTTGCAATAGCATTCCCGTCCATCTCGTTCCACTTCTTATCCTCTGTGATATCAGCCGGCCTTTCACCGATGGCCGCTAGACAATTATCTTTTCTCAAGATAGCCTTTATCTTTAACTTTCACAGAGAGAAATTACTCCCGTTGAATTTCTCAATCTTGAAATTTTCGAACTTCGCCGCCATTGCTTCTACCACGAACAGTAACTCCTTACAATTTCAGTAACCGTATCTATAAATAGTAACCGTACTTATGAACAGTACCATATCTGTGAACAGTGCCGTATTCGTGAATATTACCGTACTCGTAAATAGTGCCCAGTGCCTTTTATAGAGTAAATGATAATCTAGCTTATTTTTTGATGTGAAGGATCCACCTTTGATGGCAGCCACAGAGCATACGATAAGCAGATACAAATATCCTAAGCCAGGCTCTGATACCACTTGTTGTGACAAATCCAGGATCCAATAGAGCAGAGTCGCAGTTAAAATAGTGCAGAAGTAATAAAAAACACACAGATTTAAGTGAAAAACCCCCTAAATGAATTTGGGGTAAAAACCACGGGCAAGGATAGAAGAATTCACTATGAGGAAAAACTTAGGAGGATTACAATCTCTTTTACAAGGAGATATTCTCTCTATTATTTTCTCTCACTTCTATATGTAGAGGAGTTGTTTTTGGAATGGGATGAGATTTTCTGAAGGATTTCTGGGCCTATTTATAGCTTTTGAAAAATTACTATGCACTATTATAATATTAACCACGCGCAGCACAAGTTCATTTTTATTTATTGCTACAGTGATTACTGTAGCAACTGCGGCTGCGGCGCATGCGTGGTTTGGGGCGGCTGCTTTCGGTGTTAGGGCCCGCCACCTTTTCTCCTCTTCAACATTTGCGGCTGACAAATACCACGTCAACTAATCAGTGTCGAAAAGTGTTAACTCCTGGGTTATAGAAAAGAATTTACATCTACAATTCTTAACAGAGTTTTCTCCCGCTCGCAAGTCAAGGGTAAAGCAAATGGAGCCTCTTTTGATTCACAGCAATTGATTTCATAAACCATATTCCTCATTCTATGAGTCTCATTGTTCTCTCATATCCCTGTGCTTGGACACTTTGGCACATATAATTTGAATTTCTGCTTGTGGATGATTGAAAAAGCCGACGCATATCCCTTCATAGGGTTTGTGCACCTTCCCTGCTATAGTCAACATAAAAGTTGACCTCCCATATTGGCTACACAAAAATGTCAACTTAGAGGCTGTTTCCTTCTCTGTCTCACCAAAATTGTCATTGAGCACAGCCTACTCAGTATGTCATTCTTGACACTTCCTCTACAATTGAGCTTCCGGTAAATTTATTTAATGGGTTTCCGGTACCTAAAACAACCTCTTTTTCTCTACAATCCATTACTCATTGCTGAGTTTTAGTTCCTGTGCCTTCCACGAATATCCAAACTTCCTGCAAGTGTAAGAAATGAGATTTTGTTGGCAGTTCCTAGAACAAAGGTTGATATTTATGTCTTTCAACCAAGTCTTATGAAGTATTGGTATGTCCTTATATCCATTATTCCACTGGTTTTCCACTCTTTCCGTGATTAAAAAAAAGTTCTTTACAGACTACTTTTATCTGGATTTTTAAGGCTTCCATGCATGCCAACTTTTTTGGCTTAGTTTACAGCATGGATTTGGTCATGATCACCATAGCTTTTTCCAGTTCACAGATTGTTTAAGGAAACATTCAACAGTTGACCCACTGTTTTAGAGAAAGCAAGGCTACACACAAATTGATGTGCATGGAAATGCGTGGAAGGGGGATTATATCTGTTAATATCTGTGTATCACACGGCTACATGACATTTCAATCACATTCATGTTGTTGACAGGAAATGTGAAGAACATATGTTTTGGACAATCACTGTTACATAAAGGTAGAGAAAATTTGTATATGAGGCAACTGATTTTCAAATGCAAGAATTGCAACAGAAATATGTCAGTGGAATAGGTGGTTATCATCATCCAAGTTTTTCCCCCATAAAAATTAGATGGTTTCAGTGTCTTGCAAAGCTAATATATATTGCAGAATAATCTACTATGATAAGAAATTAATTGATTATAGTTCTGCATTTAAAATTAGAAGAAATCTTCTATAGCAGACATTTCGACTGAAATTGATTATGTCCAAGCTTTAAGACAGATATTTGTATAGAATTGTAAAAACAACCATTACATGGGAGATATTAACATTGGTTCTTTCACAAAAAAAAGTACCTTGTTATGAGCAGCAGATCCTCCATATTGTAAAGCAAGTGTGTCACCCATTTTCTCGTAAAAGTGCATTAACTTAGCAGCCAACTGGGTATACAGGTCAATTTGGGGGACATCTATAAAGCCCATGGCATAAAGCTGATGCGCAAGAGCAGTCAGACCATAGGCATATTGGGCAATGTTTGTGCGATCCAAACAGTCTATACAATTTGTCCGAAGCACACCTTTCTGAACCATCGGTAGTTTACTTGAAAAACTTTTTTCATTTTCTGACCTGTCTAATGGAGATACCCTGAGACCAGAGATCTCAACAGTATCTTCTTGGGACCCAACAGCATTATGACTGCTGATATATTGATAGTTAGATGACCACTGAGCGGCATCATCCTTCCTGCATCATCTCAGAGGAAAGTCAGGTAAGAAGATTACATTTAAACAAATAAGACTACAGGTGATAAGTAAGTTATGGTTAACCAAACCACACAAATCTTTGTGACCTCATAGGCAGAGCCGATCTTATATTACCATAAACATGGAGCTCTGAGTGAAAAAATTAGTGGACTTAACAAGAAAGGTAAGCTTATAACAAAAAATTAAAGCGAATGGGAAGGAGGGGTTGGTCATGTACGGGCAAGGAGGTCTGCCTGCTGTTAAAGACATTTTTTTCCCTCTTTAAAAAGAAACAATTATAGATTTTATGGCTTGTCACAAGATGGATCAAATGAACAAGACCTACATTAACTAAGTTTCGATTTGGTCAAAATGGATAAAGATTAATTTAGTTGTGCCTGACAAATCTAGGATCAATTACTAATTTTGAACTTAATCTAATCAACTCGCTCAGAGAGTTCCAGAACTTGGTGAAACGAAAAAAAGAAAGGGATGACTTGCTGACTTAGCTAAGTGCGCCCACATCAACGACGTCAACAAATATACCAAATCATCATACAGAGATTTTAATTCTCAAGGCAGTTTAAAGAAACAAGAATCCTTCTACACTCCACATGAGAAATCATACAAAAGATGTTGTAGAGGAATCTTAGATTAATTTTATTCTGAAATAATCATTTTGATATCATGATTTATTCCTAAAAATCACAACCCACTAACAGCCTATCTTATTCATCTCTAACAGCTCCACTACTCCACCAACCCAAGTGCCTATTATCTTTCCACCAACCATTCACCCAATTACTTGTGTGCTCACTTCTCTCAAGTTTTATTAACTCTATACGACAGTGATATAAGTACATAGATGAAAAATAGTCGATAGCCATGATGATCTCAGAGTATCAAATAGGATAATTGGCTTTCACCGGGGTCCTACATTCATTTGAAAGAGATAATTAAATATGGTAACACAAAAAACATTGACAACACATAGAATGGTAACCCTACAAATACAAATATTATGAGTAGTCACCCTTATACTTCACCCCAAAAGCTGCTATATTGGACTAAATTTATCATTTCATGAGGATTGATTATTTTGATGATGCACATGGACTTACCTACCTACTTCCATGAATAAAAAAGATTCCCAAACTAAATCAGTTTCTTTCCTCCTCCCATTTTGCAGTCCTAAACAAACAATGAAACTAAAAGATCTAAAAATATCATGAGAGTCCTGATTCCGAAGATATCTTTAACTCATTACCTGCTTATTAATGGAAAGAAGACGATTCAAAGTTTTAAGATTGAAGTAAGAAACGACATAGATCATCAGTGCTTTATGAGATAAGCACAAAGACAAGTGAGTAACGCTGAAGAAAATTTCTGGTGATGTGAAGAGCTAGATCACTCGCTTGGATTCATAACATGCTGTTTGATGCAAGTAACAACATACTATGACTAAAGTCATCACATGTCCTAACTTAAAAAGAATTGCAACTGAAAAAACTAAGAGTCGATAGACTAACCACCAAAAACACTATCAGGACTAGCATTATGAAAAATAATAATAAATAAATAAACTGTGAGCATCTCATTGGTGAACGTACAGAGTAAGGTACTCACACTAGGAAAGGCCTTGCTAGAGCACCTTGAAGTCTTAAAGCTGGTGGCACTTGACAATAAAAGAAACCAGTCAAATCTAAGGCATATTCTGCTACTTCTCCCAACAAGGGTAGAACATCTGCAGGTTTTCTGAAAAGAATAGTTTACCATGATTAATGCGGATTTAAAAGATTGTTACATCTTAAATTAAGAAAATAAAGAAACTTAAGATAATAGGAAAATGGAGCTACAAACCTCTTATAATATTTCTTAAGATCACAATGCACGAACTTCAGCCAAATATCTTTCGGTAAATTCTTGTTTATATAATCAATTGATTTCCCAAATTCTTCACGAAGTATAGTTTCTTGAGGTTTCTTCTCACGTGTCTGTTCAGAATAAATAACAAAGGGAGAATATCAAAATGATCTAGTGGGATTCCACTGCAATAATTTTATAAATGTACATCCATGAAATGCTATGTGGAAATAAAGATCCAAATGTAAAACTGAGATAGTTCTTACTAAACAAGAATATAATTTTTTTGTCAAAAGCTACCTTAATCAAGTCCAGAACAACTATAGGACTTCCATATCTCTTTACGAGATTTTCAAAGTGAACCCGCGTGACTTCATAGTTTTGGTCCTTCTGCACTAAACAATAGGAGAGGAGGCCGTCAAGAAACAAATATATTTTAAAAGATGCACAGAAACAGACAGGCAATGGACAGAATTCTAGATATTCTTGGCAACTTACAGGCTATATCAGGCCTCATATTATACCATGAACTCTCCTGGGACCAAAACAGGGGGATAGAACCCCGATGCTGCACAGTAGAGCTTATCTGAGTAGGGATTCCTCCAGCAGTATTATCTTCAAATACAATCTGTTCGGTCTCAACGTCATTAGCTACTCTACCCTTCTCATCGACACCGCGTCTTAAATACCTGTTCAAGAAAAATGAAAAGATATCTCATGTACAAGTGTGCAGTCATATAACAAATCCAAATTGCACTCTGCCAATCCAGCCATTACCACCATTCATATAATTAAGAAAATAGAACACCAAACACATAACCCAGTAAAACCTGGTGCCAGCAAAATGACGTGAGCGTCTAGCAATGAGTGTGAGATTAAACTCCTTCTTTGCAACTGTCAGCTTGGCCTGCATGTAGAAAGTAAATCATGAAGTCATCTCTCGTTGTAAATTTAAGGGTTTTTTACCTATAACAACCACAAATCTACCTATTTCAGAATAACCTTTAATCTAACTATTTGATAATTTACTCACACGTTCCCTAATATTGAATTAAAATACCCCTCTCATCTGATGTCTTGAGTTTTCAAACAGGGGAAAGGTAAAATGACAAAATTACCCTTCGTCGAGGTTCCTGCTATTATAAGCATTTTTCGATATAAATACATCAGTATACCTAGCAATAAAATATGAGCTATGACCATCAATGTTATGCAACACTGATGTCTGTAATAAGAATTAGACGTTATTTAACGCGTCAAGTTTCTCTACTCTACTCCGGATAAAAACATGCCAAAGGTGAATAATAAAGGCAAAGAAATGTAAATATAGTCTACAGAATGTAAATATTCTAGAAAATTCCTATTACCCTATATGCTCTTTCTTGCATAAACTTACTTGTTTGAAAAATCCATAAACTAATGCAACTGTCCACATTGTACTTTTGAGATGTTTCCGAACCTCTCGTGTTAGGTACTCATTCCAGACAAACATTGTTTCATATAAAGGCCCTGTCTCCCTGTCGCATAAGTTCCTTTGAAGACTATACATGATGTGGTATGAGTAGCTGAAGAAGAAATCCTTTGTGAGGTCCACTGTGCACAGGAGCTTCTTGTACCTATACCATCAAGGAGAAAGAAAGAAATATGTGAACTACATCCTGAAATGACTAAGGAATAAAAAATTTCAGAAAAAAAAAATTAGATAAGTGGAAGGATAAGGTTCCTGCCGAAAAAGAACCATGAACTTTTTATCTTTGACACTTTGTGTAATACCCCCAAAACATAGTCCTACATCAGATGTTGATTGAGTGATTGAATGATTTATAATGTAAGCCCAAGGAGCCAAGTGCAGTCAATTTTGGCAGTAGATTGAGCAAAACCACGTGTTGCACTCAATGGGTCCCAAGGCTTACATCACACCAAAGAGCTTGCGAGCCCGGGGCGTGACAAATGGTACCCGAGCATTTAGCCAGCTGGAAGTGTGGAGCTAAGTACTATGCGGGACTAAGTGCTACATCATGTGAGCGCGATGGGAGCCACCTCTAGAACTCGTAGGAGCCACCTCAGAATCCATATCGCCAGTTGATGATACTGGATGAACTAATTGTCATGCCGCAATGAGGACGTGTATATAAGGTGGGGTGATTGTAATACCCCCAAAACATAGTCCCACATCGGATAATAATTGAGAGATTGAATGGTTTATAATGTAAGTTCAGAAACCCAAGTGCAACATTGTATCAAATGCAGTAGATTGGTACTAGATTGAGTCAAACCACGTGTTGTACTTAATGGGTCCCAGGGTTTACATCGCGCCAACGGGCTTGCTGGCCCGGGGCGTGACACCTTGTATCAAATGCATGTTTTATAACATCTTCTAAAATGCATGAAGCTTGCCTTGGTACAAAAGAAGTAACCATTCTGGCTTCTATGTTCCAAAAAATTGTAATAGCTTAAGATACACAAGGATGCCTTCAACTTTAAAGAATTAGGAACATGGGGTACTGACAAAACACTTGCTTCTAAGTAAAAGAATCCATAGTTGACAACAGGATGTCAAAACACTCTAGCATCAAAGAAACTCAAGATTGGTCAGGGAAAATATTACATGCATATAAAGTCTCTGTATTATAGATTCTTGCAGCAAAAGAAGCAGCAAGAGGTTATAGTTTTAGTTAGAATGAAAGTCCCAGTAATTTCATGACAGCAGTTTGAGGAGTACTACAAAGAGTAGAATTTCTACACCACAATACTTTCTCCATCCTAAACACAGAGAAGGGACAAACTCTCTCCACTAAAGGTACCCTTAAATTTCTAATTTTTATTTACATGAAATATGGATAACATACCTGCTTTCAGCCTTAGAATATGTCGTATTGGGCTGCATAGTAGAATTTGCAAGGGCAATCATTTTGCTCTTGGAGACAGTATACACAATATGTCCACAAATGACACCAATTTTCCTTCTTTCTATAATAAGCAGCATGTAGTAAGGCCCAAGGAACTTAACAAAACCTGTAAATGAAAATTTGTTATCATACACTGTGATATTTGCTAGATAAGTTGTAACTGACAATGTTCTTTAGGCATTTCATGAAAGAAAGGAAGTTACCGGCAATTCCATAGCAATTAGTGACAAATCTCAATCCACCATTTGACATATTTCCTTCATTTAGCCTCCTTTTTAAATCATAATATTCATTTTTGGTGTAGTTGGTGGGATCTTCAAAGAAGTTCAGTTCCGAAGGTTCAGTGCGATCAATCTTTAATACCCTCCACACTGTTCTACTCTTGTCTCTTCCAATCATATAAAATTTCTGCAGCATAGAAATATTTATCATGGACAATAACCGACAAATTTGGTTGTTTTGACCAAATCACTTCTTGTGTCCCTGCATAGAAATATTTATGCCAGCATCCAAATTCACTATTTCTAGTGGACTATAACCCATAATTTTGGCCGTTTTAAGCCAAATCACTTTTTGCATTCCCACATAAAAATATTTATGCGGGCTATCAAATTCACCGTTTGTCATGAACTACAACCTACAATTTTGGATGTTTTCATCCAAATCACTTATTGTGTTCCCGCATGGAAATATTATGCGAGCTCCCAAAATCCCAATTTCTTGTGAACTATAACCCACTATTTTGGATGTTTTTTACCAGATCACTTCTTGTGTTCCCGCATGCATATAGCTCCCAAATTCACGATTTTTCATGGACTTTATAACCCACAAGTTTGTCCATCTTCGGCAAAATCACTTTTTTCCCAAATAGAAAAATTTATGCTAGCACCCAATTTAATGATTTCTCCTGTACTATAATCCACAATTTTGATCATTTTGCCCAAATCACTTCTTGAGTTCTTGCATAAAAATGTTTATGAAGCTACCAAAATGATTTCTTACGGACTATAACCCACAATTATGGCCATTTTAGCCCAAATCAATTTTTGCATCCTACATAAAAATATTTATATGAACTATCAAAATCACTATTCATCATGGACTACAACCCTCAATTTTGGTTGTTTTCGGTCAAATCACTTCTTGTGCTCCCGCATGAAAATATTTATGCGAGCTCTTAAATTCACAACTTCTAGTGGACTTTAACCCACAATTTTGGCCGTTTTAGGCCAAATCACTTTTTGCATTTCCACATAATAATATTTATGTAAACTATCAAATTCACGTTTTGTCATGAAATATAATCCATAATTTTGGATGTTTATGAAAATATTTATGCAAGCTCCCAAATTCACGATTTCTCGTGGGATATAATCCACAATTTTGTATGTTTCGGCCAAATCACTTCTTGAGCTCGCATGTATATAGCTCCGAAATTCATGATTTTTCAGACTATAAAATTTAGGCAAACTATAAAATCACTTCTTGTGTTGTGGACTATATAACCCATAATATTTATGCAAACTATAAAATTAACGATTTGTCGTAGACCATAAAACCCACAATTTTGAATATTTTTGGTCAAATCACTTCTTGTGTGCATGGATATGCGAGCTCCTAAATTTATGATTTTTCGTGGACTATAACTTACAATTTTGGTCATTTGCGGCCAAATCATTTATTGTGTTTCCGCATAAAAATGTTCATGCGAGCTCCCAAATTAACGAAATCTCATGCACCATAACCTAAAATTTTGGTCCTTTGGCCAAATCACTTCTTGTGTTCACATATAAAAATATTTAAGCAAGCTTCCTAATTCACGATTTCTCATGGATTATGACACACAATTTTGGTTGTATTTTGCCAAATCACCTCTTGCATTCCCGCATAGAAATATTTGTGCAAACTCCCAAATTCACGATTTCTTATAGACTTTAACCAACAATTTTGGTCGTTTTTAGCTAAATTATTTCTTGTGTTATCAAATACAAATATATATCTAATCTCCCAAATTAATGATTTTTAGTGACCTATAACGCAAAATTTTGGTCATTTTTGGCTAACTCACTTCTTGCGTTCCCGCATAGAAATGCTTATACAAGATCCCAAATTAATGATTCCTCGTGGACTATGTCCCACAATTTTGGCTGTTTTAGGCCAAATCACTTTTTGCATTCCCACATAAAATTATTTATTATGCAAACAATCAAATTCATGATTTGTCGTAGACTATAACCCATAATTTTGGATGTTTTCCTCCAAATCGCTTCTTGTCTGCCCGCATGGAAATATTTATACAAGCTCCCAAATTCACGATTTTCCGTGGACTTCAACCCACAATTTTGGCCATTTTCAGCAAAATTACTTGTGTTCTCGCACAGAAATATTTATCCGATCTCCTAAATTGACGATTGCTCGTGGACTATAACCCACAATTTTGGCTATTTTCTGCCAAATCTCTTCTAGTGTTCTTGCATAGAAATATTTATTTGATCTCCCAAATTGACGATTCCTCGTGGACTATAACTAAGAATTTTGGTCGTTTCCTGTCAAATCACTTATTGCGTCCCTGCGTAGAAAATATTTATGTGAGCTCGTAAAATCCCGATTTCTTGTGGATTATAACCCACAATTTTGATCATTTTCAACCAAATTACTTGTGTTCTCGCATAAGAATATTTATCTAATCTCCCAACTAATGATTTCCCGTAGACTATAACCCACAATTTTGGTTGTTTTCGGCCAAATCACATCTTGTGTTACTGCACTGAAATATGTTTGCAAACTCCCAAATTCACGATTTCTTGTGGACTGTAATCCACAATTTTGGCCGTTTTCAGCTAAATCAATTCTTGCATTCCTACATAGAATATTTATGCAAGCTACCAAGCTCACGATTTCTCGTGAACTATAACCCAAAATTTCGGTTGTTTTCGACCAAATCATTTCTTGTATCCCCGCATAGAATTATTTATGCGAGCTCCTAAATACATGATTTCTTGTAGACTATAACCCACAATTTTGGCGGTTTTCGGCCAAATCACTTCTTCTGTTCCCGTAGAGAAAAATATATTAGGGTTCCCAAATTCATGATTTCTTGTGGGAATCCACAATTTTGGTTGTTTTCAGCCAAATCACATCTTGCGTTCGCGCATAGATATACTTATGCGAGCTCCCAAATTAAATACTTTATCGTGGATTTTTTGGCCCTTCTACAACCAGATGCATGAATTCTTCATGTAAATCAAGCTCCACAAACAAAATGAATGATAACATAAAAAATATTAGAATTGTAAGAATTGCAAATGCACATTCAATATTATACGATTCTGTGTCTTGTCTCAACATTTCCTATGAATTATATCATTATATTAACATTATGTTGGATTAATTAGTTGGAGGAAGTCACTATATCAAAGGCATCGTCATCGTTGTATTGTTATTGCGGGACTCTAATTTTTTGCCATGTATTTGTGTATGAGGAAATGAATGTTTGATACGAAAAAACTTTATTGCAAAAGAGCCTGAGTGAGGAATTACAATATTGCTCTTGTTGATGGCATCAACCACGGAAAGCTAAGTTACACAAATACTGCTTAAAAACATAAAAGAAACAATCTTCAATATCATCTTATTGCTTGGGAGAAGAAAAGAGAGAGAGAGAGAGAGAGAGAGAGAGAGAGAGAGAGAGAGCTTCCTTCTGAAAAATAGAACATCTGATTTCCTTTTGCCACAAAAAGAAAGCAATCTTAAAGCATTATGTATACTTCTTAACCAATTATCTAATGAGAATTCTTTGAAAAATAACATTTCTTTTATCTTTTTCTACTGCAATAAACCAAATAATCAGAAACAAGCATTACACAAACAGACAAAAGACTAAGATTTATTCCCAAATAATAGTTTACAACTTTATTTGGGAAATCTAGATGTAACCAACTCGCTATTAAGGATAATTTATAACTTTAGCAGCAATTTGACATTTTGATAAGGATAAATTGCAATAACCCATTCTCCCTCATAAACTGAGAGATGCTAAGCCCTAATAAATGAGTTTAGGGCAATATTTTGTAATTTACCCTAATTATTAAGGGAGGAAAAAGTGCACAAGAAAATAGCTAATGAGCAGACAGGAAAGGGGGAACTTTTTTTAAATTGAAAGACCAATAAATATTTCCTAAAGTAACCTTCTGTCCCAATTAGAGCTCAAAAGTTCATAAAAGACAACTTTTAAAGAATTAATTAATACAAAGCTCGAATAAAGGACAAAACCCTGATAATAAATTAATAACTATCCAATGATCAGTTCACTGAAAGTATAACTAAAAAAAACGTAAATATAAAAAATTCATATTAAATTACCGAGCGAGTTTCATAAAGCCAAAATTTCTGCAGGCACAAGCTTTGACCCGTTTGCCCTCGATCCCCCACCATCGCATCAGCGAAGGACAAACCCCCAGAACCCTAGATCACGATTCGGCTGCTTCAAATACAGCATATATTGATCCTTGATTAATGTCTCAGTTATTGATTTCGTCCTCGTTGACGAATTGAAGAGCGACATCGAGAGGAATTAGGTTTTAGGTGTTGATTAAAATAATAGAAAAAGACTTTGAGAGAGTTGGAGGATTGGAGGAGACGACTAAAAAAATATTTAAAAAAAGTGTTTTTATTTCTAGCCCCATTTTTTTACTCAACTTTACCTTCAAACCCCATCACATCACAGTTGCTTGTATTTTTTGACCCAATTATCTTTTGTATTTATCTTTAAATCCAATCTCTAAAATATCATATTTGCATATGTGGACCCCCTAATATTTTCTTTAAATACCAATTATACCCTTTCATATATCTATTAAGTGGGCCCTTTTAAAAATTAAAAACTTAAGGAAATGTGGGGGAGAGAGAGGAACAACGGTTGTTCTTCCAAGGAGAGAAACGGCGGGACCCACTGTTCCCCTCTCTCTTTCCCCCGTTCTCTCTCCATTACTCAATTAACTCCCTCTCTCATTCATCTTCCACTCTTAAAAACCCAACAATTAATTCTCACCCACTTTATCAATCCATCAATTAATTCTCAACTTCATTAATGTGTAGGGTGTGATTTTGGTAGATATTCATCACTTTCTTAGCACTGGAAGGTATAATTTTGTATTTTACTCAGCTACCAAGTTTATAGCATTAATTTCTCACTTTATTCATGACAATTATTTCACATTATTATTCACAAATTCATAAAAATTAGTAAATTTTGTTATATTTGATGAAATGTTAGTTAAATTTGATTTTAGTCAACCACTCATCAATTTCAGGTTATCACGCTACACTTTCAGATTATCACGCTACACTTTCATTTTTTCACGCTTACACTTTCAGTTATCACGCTTACACTTTCATTTTTCACGCTACACTTTCAGTTATCACGCTTACACTTTCATTTTTCACGCTACACTTTCGGTTATCACGCTTACACTTTCATTTTTCACGCTACACTTACAGGTTATCACGCTACACTTTCAGTCTATCACGCTACACTTTCATTTTTCACGCTTACACTTTCATTTTTCACGCTACACTTACAAGTTATCATGCTACACTTTCAGTCTATCACGCTACACTTACAGGTTTTATTTTTTCACGCTACACTTTCAGTCTATCATGCTATATTTTCAGTCTATCACGCTACACTTACATGTTATCACGCTACACTTAAATGTTATCACGCTACACTTTCAGGCTATCACGCTACACTTACAGGTTATTATACTATATTTTATAAATCAAACTCCACGCTATATATACACACACATATAGTCTTACAAACTCCAAAATTGCATCAATCAAAGATGAAGTTTACAAATAAATAATCCATCAATCAAAGAGAAATTTACATACAAGATCAGGCTTGGTTGCACTCACAAAATTGCACAAGACCCAAATAGCACTCACAAAACTTTCAAATTATCTACTTTCATAGTCTTACAAACTCCAAAATTGCACATAATTCCATCAGAACAAAATTGCACTAACAAAACTTTCAGATTATCTACTTTTATAGTCTAACAAACCGAGAACAATATCTTACAAATCGAACTCCAAAAATAAACTCCTCCCCCTCTATCTCTACTTTCGATCACAACAACAACTTCCACAATAAAAAACATGGAATCAGAGCAGACTCTCTCTGAATCTTCATCAAGCACCAAAACCCTCGGTAATGAAACAGTTCCGGTGCTCGAGCTAGATCTCATCGGATCTTTTAAGTCTGTTGATACACCCTTTAAATACTTTCCAAAATAAGATTAAATTTCTAGCAAGACAACCAACAAAGCTGTACTAAATTCAAGTCAGAGATAAAGAGAGATTGAGTACTCGGGACGGAATGTGCTCGGGACGGCGACGGCGAATGCGAGCATTTGGGGGTTCACGCTACACTTGGGTTCGGGGGGAATGTCCTCGGGACGGCGACGGCGACGGCGACACGACGAGGCGGGGAAGAGACGGCGACGGTGACAGCGATTTGCGAGCAAGTGGGGCGAGCAGTTGGGGGTACACTTAGGTTCGGGGGAAATGTCCTCGGGGCGGCGGCGAATCACGAGCATTTGGGGTTCACGCTACACTTACATGTTATCACGCTTACACTTAAATGTTATCACGCTTACACTTAAATGTTATCACGCTTACACTTAAATGTTATCACGCTACACTTACAGGTTATTATACTATATTTTATAAATCAAACTCCACGCTATATATACACACATATAGTCTTACAAACTCCAAAATTGCATCAATCAAAGAGAAATTTACATACAAGATCGGGCTTGGTTGCACTCACAAAATTGCACAAGACCCAAATAGCACTCACAAAACTTTCAAATTATCTACTTTCATAGTCTTACAAACTCCAAAATTGCATCAATCAAAGATGAAGTTTACAAATAAATAATCCATCAATCAAAGAGAATTTACATACAAGATCGGGCTTGGTTGCACTCACAAAATTGCACAAGACCCAAATAGCACTCACAAAACTTTCAAATTATCTACTTTCATAGTCTTACAAACTCCAAAATTGCATCAATCAAAGATGAAGTTTACAAATAAATAATCCATCAATCAAAGATGAAGTTTACAAATAAATAATCCATCAATCAAAGATGAAGTTTACAAATAAATAATCCATCAATCAAAGATGAAGTTTACAAATAAATAATCCATCAATCAAAGATGAAGTTTACAAATAAATAATCCATCAATCAAAGAGAATTTACATACAAGATCGGGCTTGGTTGCACTCACAAAATTGCACAAGACCCAAATAGCACTCACAAAACTTTCAAATTATCTACTTTCATAGTCTTACAAACTCCAAAATTGCACATAATTCCATCGAACAAAATTGCACTAACAAAACTTTCGATTATCTACTTTTATAGTCTAACAAACCGAGAACAATATCTTACAAATCGAACTCCAAAATAAACTCCTCCCCTCTATCTCTACTTTCGATCACAACAACAACTTCCACAATAAAAACATGGAATCGAGGCGGACTCTCTCGAATCTTTTAAGTCTGTTGATACACCCTTTAAATACTTTCCAAAATAAGATTAAATTTCTAGCAAGACAACCAACAAAGGCGTACTAAATTCAAGTCGAGAGATAAAGAGATTGAGTACTCGGACGGAATGTGCTTTCGGGGCGGCGGCGAATCACGAGCATTTGGGGTTCACGCTACACTTGGGTTCGGGGGAAATGTCCTCGGGACGGTGACGGCGACACGACGAGGCGGGGAAGAGACGGCGACGGTGACAATGATTCGCGAGCAAGTGGGGCGATTGGGGGTACACAGGTTCGGGGAAATGTCCTCGGGCGGTGTGGCGACTCAACAAAGGCAGGAAAAGGCGAGCGATGCTCGACACTGAGGCGAGCAGTTAAATTACAAGGTTCCGGAGAATATCCCAGGGACCGGGAACTGGCAGGCAACCGGCAGCAGCAGAAGCTCCTGATAACGCGATGGTGAAATTCGTGATTGGTTTTGAGGATTGGGTGATTCTAGGGCTCAGAGATGAAAATAGTGAAGAAGAGGAGAGAGAGAGAGATAATGGTTAAGTTGGGAATTGAAAGGGTATTTAGGGGTTTTTACCATATTTTTGTATAAATACAAGTGTTATATGTACTATATTTTACAGATTGGGTTTAAAGGCAAAAAAAAGACAATTGGGTTAAAGGATACAAACAATAGTTAATGGGTTTAGAGATAAAGATGAGTAAATAAATGGGCCTAGATATAAAAACCCCTAAAAAAACTACAGTGGTTTTATGAGTTTGAGGTGGGAAAAGACGTTAGAAAAGGAGTTCGACGATTTTATTCGTGCTTCACATGAATCCATCTTTAAATATAGCACTAAAATACCTTTACGTCTCGTTTTCGTACGCGGGAATGGAGTTAAGAGATAATAGAATGAATATAGGAATAGAATAGAATTAATGTGGGAACTGAATGCTCATTCTCATGTTTGAGTGCGATTAGAGAATTAAGTAGGAATATCTTTAAAAAGGGTAAATTTAAAATTTATTTTATTATTTTCATTCTCACTTACGTGGAAATATCAATTCCTTAATAACTCATTGAGATTAGCAATTTTCATATAAAGTGAGAATTGATGAGAAGTGGGAATGACATTTCTAGCATTCAAAAACACATCATGTTTGATAAATATGAATGCGAAGTTAGAATTGTATTTCATTCCCACTCATTCTCGCATACCAAACGAGGCGTTATAGTTTCACTTACTTTGTACTTACAAACCCTTGGTTGTTTTTCGTGGCATTTTATGCCCTAACGCTTGGTTTGCTATGCGGAAATCAGATCAAGTAAAAATGAAATGAAGTTCTTCACGCGCAGTTAGAAAATAAAGTGGGAATGATAACCTTTTTATTTTTCAATACATGTAACTAATAAGTAATCGAGACATTTTTGGTATGTGTTTTCAGGTTCTCATATCCACTTAAGTGGGGATGCTCATTCATAACTAACTCATTAGGAATGTCTATTCTCGCAAAATACGAAACGAATGAGAAGTAAGAATTGACATTCTAAGCTTCAAAAAAGATGTATTTTGTACGCATGAATGAGAAGTAAAAAATGAGGATTCCATTCTCATCCATTCCCGCGTAACAAATGAGGCGTAAATCTTTTAAAATTGGTATATGAGTACCTTCTATTATGCAAACGTGAAAATTTTTACCTAAACGTTATAATATAACACATGCATGCTAATTGATCATATGAGAATATTCGAGTAAATTTTTTCATGTTTGCATGATAGAGTGTATTAACGTGCTAACCTTTAAGAACTTTTATGGGTATATAAGCACTGCGAAAAAACAAGTGAGTATATAAGTGCAAATTGAGTGAAACTATAAGGTATTTAAGTGCTATTTAGCCATCCATTTTTAACGGCTAAATTATCATATTGGTATTAAAAGTAGCACCTAAAGACTAGATTTGTATTAAAATTATCTCCGGACCAGATTTGTATTAAAATTATCTCTGGCAATAATAAGATATTTAAACTTGCACGATGAAATAAATAGACCCAAAAATAAATTTTTCGGCCGTTTTTTTGGCGATCACTTAGGTGATTTGCCGCAGGCTTTTAGGTGCTATATTTATAATGACGTGACAACTATAGTTAATCTCATTCAATCCCTTAGAGTGAAGGATTTGCAAATTAGGGTAGAAGAAAAGATGTATATTTTTAAAATTTGGGACTTCTTCTCCTTCTTCCTTCAAATTGGGGTTTTTTTTATTACTTGAGTTCAAAGAATTCATGTTCTCCAACAAAGGAGAACTCCAAATTTAATAGAAGTAGCCCCAAATTAAAAAAATTTACCTTAATTTGAAAACTTCTCATTCTAATAGTTTAAATGAGGCTAACTACAGCTGTCATATCATCATAACTATGCCACATAAGCATAACATGACTGATCACATGAGTGGTTGCTGGAAAAGTTAGCCGAAAAATTAATTTTTGGGCATATTTGTCTCATCGTGCAATATTAACATTGTTGTCGTTGGAGATAATTTTAATATCGCTCCGATCATTGGATAATACTTTTAATACCAATGGAAATAATGTATATCACTTTATTTCTTAAATGAAATATCGAATAGTAGTGTGGTGAGGCTGCGCTTGCAGGTCACATCAAAAACGATGGACCTCACCACTCTATTTATTGATAGCTCATTTAGCAAAATGAGCCGCCATCTCATATACATCATTCCCTATACCAATTTGCCAGACCAATAATTAAAGGCCCATTGGATCTTGATCAAGCTAAAACCCGAATCAAACCCGACCCACTCGGAACCTATCTAATAATCTTGTACTTCTTCCTTTTTATTATTCACTTTTTCTTTCCTTCTTCCTCTTCTTGTTTTTTTCGTTTGATCTCCATCAAAATAGTTGGAAGGAGTAGGGATTTCGACGATGGAATCCCTTCTCCTCTCAAAAGCTAGCATCTTTGCCCCTCGGCCTCTCCTCAGCTCTCGGATTCTGTAAGATTCTTGCTTCCCCTTTCCCTTTTCTATGCTGTGAGTTCTTTAGCCGAGAACTCTATTTCATGGATTTTCTCTTTTTTTTTTCTCGTAGAAATTTGATTGACATTAGGGGAGTAAAGTTCTTACGCGCGAGGAGAGCGAGAAACCTGAAGAGCCCGAGGTGCTCAGTGGATGTCTCGGTTGGTGGCAGTTATAACTATGGTAAGATTGGAATTTTACGAGATTTTTGTGAAAATTTTACTTTTTTGGAAAATTTTAGTTAACAATATGATGAAAGAAGTATATTTTTTCGATAATTTCCGCGGAAATTAAGAAAGCACTAGGAAAACCAAGGTTAAGCCCTTAAGACCATTTGGTAACAGCTTGTATATATGAGCTCCCAAATAAAGAGAAAGCCCCTTATTCCCATTTTGGGCTGGTTAATCTTTGATCTTCGTATAGCTCCATTAATAGCAATCAAATTAGTTATATTAGTAGCCACCTTCATTTAGAGCCTTAATCTAAATACTTTTTGATTGCATTAACCGTAGACTCGTAGACCACCACCATCTATGATCCTAACATTGGTTATAACTGATGAACTCACCAGTCTCCATGGTACACATTTGAATCACCTCAAGTAATTTTCCCCTCATTTAATCCTTAACTAATGCCACATATATTTTGTCATTGGTGCACTAGTTTATTGTAAATTTACTTTTCTACTACACATTTGTCTCAACATTCCTAGTTTCAGGTGCATATCTTTTAGGCAACACATTGCTGATTGCACATCATTTCGACCCATAAAGCAATCTAGGCCGTTGCTAACATAGGTTGCACACCATCTTCAGGAGAGCTGCTACTTATAGTAAAACATGATGATAAGCACTCACTGAAATCTTCTGTTTCCACCTTCTAATTGAATGAGATGGTTGGCTAACAGCATTTTGAAGGAGAACTTTCTCTGGAATTTTGACCTTCTGTCTATATAACACTCCCTGAATGGCATACAGTACATAAGAATTAAGAGGAGTCAAAGTCCTATTATTTCTTAACAAACAAGATTTTGTTGGATTGTGGAGTCTAATGTGGCACCAAAACTTGGTGCCATGGTATGGAATGCTGTTTGTTTCTTTACAAAAACTTGTGTATATAAGGGGATCTTCCTTTCTTAGGATTCTATCACATAAGCACTCAGCATCAATGGGTCCTTAGAGTTTAGTTTGTTCTCTCATAACTTGAAATTGGGTTCTCCTTTGATGTCATGAGGATTTGTTTGCATTCACTTATAATGATTTGGAAGATACTATATTTGAAACAATTGTAAGTTGGAAGAAAAAGAGTCCTCAGAAGTGTCGAAGTCTTCTTGAACATATATTATTAGTTACATAATTTAATATATGCCAATATATAGATCTCGATTGCCACAAATCTATTGCCTGTTTGTCCTCTGGGGACGTGAATGATTTATCAACATACATAATATGTCATCAGTTCATTGATATGTGACATTGGTCACTCCACTTGGTTCTGTTACGGCTTTGAGTGGGCAAAGGAGTCTTTTGGCTTCTCTAATGTTTGTTAACTTGCAAGTGTAGCGATCATTGTTTATGTCTTAAATGCTTATAGCAAACAAGACGCTTAAGTGATTAAAGGTCTGTGTTCATTCTGTAGTTCTGTTCAGTAAATGTTGCAAGTATTGGTATCTAAACACATTGATTGCTTATTTGCTTATCTAGAAATTATGTTTTGGCTAATGCTGTCTCTCATAGTTACTGTAAATTGCATGTTTTACCATTGTGTTGGTTTGATTTGTGACTGCTTCCATAACAGATACATATATACAAACATGCATGCATATACATTTATGTATGTATGTATCTATATAGATAGACTGGTCGAGGGAGGGAGGGACCCATATCAATTCACCCAACTTCATTTTCCTATATCAAAAAGCTTTTTTTTTTTTGCAGAAAATGTCCCCAAGTTTCCTCGAATGCATGTTTGGGATCCTTACAAGCGTCTAGGCATTACCCCCGATGCTTCAGAATAAGAAATCACTTCAGCAAGAAATTTTCTCTTGCAACAGTATGCTGGGCATGAGAAAAGTGTGGAATCTATTGAAGCTGCTTATGAAAAGATACTAATGGCCAGTTTCAAAGCATGGAAGAAGACAAAAATCAATCTGAAAAGCAGGTTGAAGAAGAAAGTAGGAGAATCACCTCCATGGTTTAAAACACTGCTGAGTTATTTTGAAGTTCCTGCAATGGGTGTGATTCTTAGACGGTTATTCCTCTTTGCCTTCATGGGGGCATGGAGCATAATGAATTCGGGCATGAATGGACCTGCTTTCCAAGTTTGTTCTTGCCTACATTTTTTCTGTGGTTAATCAGATAGTTTTGTACACTTGATAAATTTGGTGACATGCTTTAATGTTTTGAACATTTCACTTGATTATCTTGAACTTGGTATTTGAGTGCCGATGGAGAAGTAACAAAATTTAATCCTAATTTAAAGTACTTTAGACTTAGCTGGCTTTATGTCTCCCATCCAAGGCCAGTCTTTCCTTGAGAACTTGAATGGAGAGATCTTCATTACATGGTTTTGGAGCTATTTTATTAATCACATGCCTTCCATTGGCCAAATATGTTATTTTGCTTCCTTTTTCACTGATCCTCCTGTAGTTTTAAAATTTAAGAAGCACTTTGTTTACATTAATCCCATGGAATACCATTCATATTCCTTTTCTTCGTGCTATTTTGGCTTCTGAAGTTATGTAGTAGTTGTTGTTTGGCACAGGAAGTACTTTGTTTGTTTTAACTTCCTTTGCTGCCTGTTATATTTCTGTTTTTTGTTTATTTTCTTGATGGTTGAAGAAAACTGTGTACATCCCATGAAGATTTCTTTCCTATGAGAATCCCTAATGCAACATAAATCTTACTTTAACCTTTAATTTATACTTGGTTATTTTAAACATGAAACTGTTTTCAGCCAAAAAGAAAAGCCGGTGCTTGATCTAGAATGGTTTACACATCTAGTTGTTAGATTTGCTCGGTGACCTACCTGTTAACATTGCAGCAAATGCCTGTTAACGTTGCAGCAAATACTCACCAAAAAGAAAAGATGGGCATTTCCTGTTCTGCTTCATAAATTTTCCTAACCAAAGAGCTATATATTTCCATCCTCAATGTAACTTCTGTTTTCCCTGCAGGTTGCACTCTCATTTGGATCATGCATTTACTTTCTCAATGACAAGATGCAGAATGTCGTTAGAGCCTCGGTTACTGGGTAAGTTAGAATCCTGCAAATGCCCTCATAGTAAACGGCGTCCTTTCTGTTAACTAAATTTGCTGCCAATATCTCGTGCAGATTCGCTGCTCTCGTTGTAGGCTGGACAGTCGGCTCCATAATAGTTCCTATGATTCCATCGGTTCTGGTGAATCCCGCATGGTCCCTGGAGCTCATGACGTCATTGGTATCTTATGTTTTCTTGGTCCTTGCCTGTACTTTTCTCAAGTAAAGCAACTGCAATTTTGAGATAAATAGGTGTGATTATCTATTAGTAAGCCTTGTATGCATAACGCTGTGATGCTAATTGAGCATATTTGACATATTTCACCATACTGTAGGTAGATCATTCTGACCTTGTACAATATATTTTCCTTTTCATAGTTTAGCATCACAGGCTTCCTTGCGCCTTTGAGGTCTGGATTCAGTGTCTTAGGTATTGTACTTGTAATTCTTGTTTCTTTTACTTTGTTCTGATCAGTATGTAATAAAGTGCTATTGTCATCTCTAAAATTATGTTAATACAGTTATTGTCGATTGCTTGTATGTTCCTTTTTCCGTTAAAATTTCTTAACCTTCCTAAAAAAAAAAAGAAAATGATGAAAAATTACTGTGTTTCAGTATGAATAATTGAAGGAAGATTCATAAATAATTCAAAACTATGCATTTCAAAATCTATAATATGATCTGATACAGGACTGAGCTTTATTGGCATGAAAAGTCTATCTTGATATTGGTGGAACCTTTTGTTTCACTAAAATCTTTAATTAAAGAATTACATACAAGTTAAGAATATCGTTTTCACAAAGTTCAAAATACATCTCACGAATATTAGCAACCAGAAAGGAGGCGTGAAGCATGAGCACTATAACAAAAATGGTTAATTTGTTTTGGTTTTTAAAAGAGTCGAAAAAGTTCACTAAAGAAGTGTATTCATATCTGGACTAATACTAAGGGGGTCCATTCACCACAAACAGAACTATAAGGAGTCTATTCACAATTGGGTGATGCTCTAGGGGATATGTTCACAGTCTATTCACAGTTGGGTGATGCTCCAGGGGATATGTTCACAATTAACCCTAGAAATAATGGTGTTTGGGTGTAGATACATGACTTCTCGTTGAGCATCTAAGGACATTAGAAACACGTTAGTTTGGGGCAATATTTTATGTGTTTCTGAAAGTTTTATTATTTCTCTTTCTTCATGTCCATGCGTTGACATTAAGATGTGTTTCACATGGAAAGTTATGCCATTGTTTCAAACTTAAAGTTATATTCCTTTCTTTCTTTAGTTAAAAACATCTCTTAACCAAAGATCAAAATGGCATGTCTGCTTATGATTTTTCATGAACCTTATTTCTCGTGACCTTAATGATAAATAAAACCAAGAAAAATCCTTTGCGAGACTAAACAAATCATAATTTCTTTTTTAGTACTAGGCATAAAGAAGTAGAGCTAATATCAACTCATAATTTCTCTTTGCAATTTATAAGCAGGCGTCGCACTTTTTTTGGGTGTAGTAATACAATAGTAGTATATCTCTCTTGTAAAGTTATCGCTACTCATTTCTTATCCCCTCACCCGGGTCCCACATACCCACCTTCCCTTCTTAAAACTGGGTCCCACAGGTAGGGTTGGGCGTGGGCGGCATCGACCCGCAAGCTCACCCGACCTAGCTCGCCATGGGTCGTGACCCCGCCCGGCCCGTAATGGGCCGGGCCTAATCCGGCCCATGATATACCCGGGTCATGGGGTATATCATGGGTCGCCAGTCCAACCCCTGACACGGGTAAATAGGCACCACGCCGTCCTACTATCCGACCTACCGCCTTCTGCCTGGCCGCCCATATATATTTTTTGGTTAGGTTAGTTGTTACTTTAGTTTTGGGTTTCTTGACTAATAGACAAGGCAAAGGCCATAGGTCTTTGGTAGATTGAAAAATAAAACAGCGATCTTTAAGCTCGTTGCTGTCTACTTGGAAAGATTAAAAAAAATTTAATACAAGTTTAAAAATAGTTTAATACAAGTTTAAATTACTAAAAAATAAACTAGAAATAATTTTATAATTGTAAATACAAGTTTAATATAATTAAAAAATATAAAAAAAACCAGGAAAAAAGGTTGGAAAAATCCATGGTAGACCCACAACCCATCTGGCCGGTGGGTACCGTCGGACCCTACCGCATCTGACGGGTCATGATCACTGGCCCAGCCCCGCATCGAATCGTAGGAGCCCACTCCACTCGGACCGAGGGCTCGCCAGCCCGCCTCTGCCTTGAACCCGGCGGGCCGAGTCACAGACCTGAACTAGTCCGGCCCACGCCCACCCTTACCCTCAGGCCCCCAATCTTCTCCTATATAAACGAACCTTCTTGCTCTCATTCTCCCCCTACTCAAACCTCCTCAAGGCCCGTCACCACCCGGTAAAGCTTAATCTACCAAAATGCCGATGCTCAGAACCAGGAAACTAAACAAGCTCAAATCGATCCTCAAGCGCCTCTCCTCGTTCTCCCGCCACCTCCCCTCCACTGACACGTGCCAGTCATCCAACACCCTCCACCCGGTCTACGTGGGCCAGTCTCGGCGTCGTTATCTGATCACCGCCGAGCTCGCAGAGCACCCGCTGTTGCAAGTGCTGTTAAGGCGCTCTGACGGCGGAGGAGGAGATGCGGTGGTGAGTTGTGAGGTTGTGTTGTTTGAGCATTTGATTTGGATGCTTGAGAATGGAGAGGGTGAGGATTCTGAGTGTGTTGATGAGTTGGTTGAGTATTATGAGTGTTGATATGAATTTTTTTTTTGGATGGTGAGTTACCGCGGAGGAGGGGAATGAGAGGGCTCGTTAAGGGGTAGAAGTGTAATTTTGCGGTGGATAAGGATTCCGTGTTTGTAATTGCAAATGTTGGTTTTGGTTTACTATAGAAGATTTAAATGTGAGTTTGGGCAATTTCTTGTTTGTTTTCCTTTTCGTTACTAGCAGCACAAGTGTTTTGTGTACATTCATATGGTAGATTGATGTCGTTTTTATTCTGATCGTGCAATTGAGCAGGCTAGTAATGTGAGCTCACAATAATTCCACGTTTATTAATTAGAAGTATACTCCATGTAACTATTTAAACTATTTTATTAACGCTTACACATTCTGAATTCCAGAGGGCATTATTAAGTTTTAGGTTTGATTAATATGGCATGTAGAAATTACTTGGCCTTTCGCTTGCAGTTTTTGATAAAGATTAAATTATCCTCCGGATTGAGGATAGAGAAGTAGCAGCATTATATATAATTATGATGGTGTAACATGTTTGGCTGGTTTCTTGGAAAAAAAAAAGAAAAAAAAAGAAAAAGAAAAAAAGGAAGATATGGTGACATCTCATCACTTTTCTTAGTTAGAAGATGAGAATCAAACAAAGCAAAAGAAACTATCATACAAAACAGATTTTCTATAATGGGTTTATATGATTTTTTGGGCAACCAAACAGTCTTTAAGGTTTTACGAATAAGGATTAGCGTGAAGTTGCCAAATACACTGTCGGAATGTATAAATGGATACATGTCACACCATTTACAAGGGATTTGGATCCTCTCCACTAAACAAATCAACGATTGTGATGTTGCAGTGGCCTCTTCACTATATTTTTTGTAGTGGAGAGGATCCAAATCCATTTACAAGATACATAAATATGTAACAAATTAGGGTCAATTGACCAACCAAGCATCCAACAACAGGCATATATAAAATTGTACTCAATTAACGCTTAACTAACCATAGATTTTGCAGCATATAATCTCCACAAGATCTTGGTTGTTCCTTTTTTCTGCCTTTTTGGGAATTTGTTGAAAGTCCAATTAGCAACCAATTTTAAGCTCGAAATTGGACACTCAGACAATTTTTACTAACTTTAGGGTTTTCAACTTTACAAAATACCAGTATAATTGCAATAAAATTAGGTCAATTAATGCTTTTTATACTCTTTTTCTAGAGGATAAAACTCTTCTTACCCTGTATGGTTTGGAGTATGATATGTATAATTGCTGACCTGAAAATGATTGAATATTCCTACTATTTTGTGTGTTTTGAAATAAAGGCTGTTTCTCTCATTTCACTATTTTCATCAGGACCTGTTCAACAACAATAAACATAGTTTTCTCCTCACTATTTCAAGTCTATTGCATGAATATTTTTTTCCAACCAAGTGTGATATTTCCTCAAACAAATTAAGTAACCATGATTTATGTAATTCCTGATTACCACAAGGAAGCTAGACTAGTACTCATTAGTAGTTCTTGTTGGATTAGAATCTATAGGAAAAGTTCCTAAAAGAGCTGAGACGTACTTTAAATTAGTACAAACAACACATGATATCAGTGCAACCAGAATCAGTTAAAATATCAACACAAACTGAATATGGTTTCAGTACAAACAATTAAAATATCAGTGTAAACAAAATATTGTATAATTCAATACAATCAACCAGGGTTTGGACATTTGAGAACGCATGGCATGTCTACAAGAAACAGGTACATAAATGATTCTATGGCCAAAGTGAAGTCCCTCTCTCGTGTAAAGCATCAAATTATTTGATCCTCTATTTGGCTTGTATTCAAGTGATCCATTCAAAGTTGCATTCGTGCAATGAACCTTGACTAAGGAATTATGGAGGGGGAGACAAAGTGAATGGATGGAGAAAATAAGGCATCATTGATTTAGTGGTATTTGAGTTTGGATTATTGTGGTTGGAAGAAGAATATTGTGATTTGTGAGGTTGGAAGTGGGGGCCATATTCATGTGATGTTGGATCTCTTCTCTTGGTCATGTGTTGGTTGCTTTATTATTTTTCTCTTTTTATTCAAAAGCATTAAGCCCAAAAAAAAGACTTTAGATTTGTTAACACATTTTTAAAAAAATGTAGATAACTATAAACAAGGGGATGTAGCTCATATGGTAGAGCGCTCGCTTCGCATGCGAGAGGCACGGGGTTCGATTCCCCGCATCTCCACCTATTTCTCATTTTGTAATCCTTTTTAAGGATTTGTACAATGCTATTATTTGTTCGTTATTTTTTTTTTCACTCTAGGTGTTGATATGGATAAGGGGAGAAATGTTTTACAATATTGGTTTATTTTGCAAATACATAAAATATTGTTTATTGTTGTATTTTGCAAATGCAATATTAGTTTCTTTTCCCACTCTAAGTGTTGATATGGATAAGGGAAGAAATGTATACAGTGGTTTATTTTGCAAATACATAAAATATTGTTAATAGGATAACTTACTTATCATTTGTTACAAACAATTCAAACTCAGACTGAATAGAGATACGAATGAGATTCATGTCAATTGCATTTAACTAAGTTCTATATTAACTGTTTACCCACACCCAAAAAAAAAAAAGTTCAATATTAACAGTCAACTACCTCCCTTTTACCATGACTATCAGCAGGCACTTAACTTTTGGAGTTACTTAATATTTGTAAAATATAATAGCATTTCACAATTAATATTCTCCAAAACATTTTTCTAGACATGCATAACTCGTGCTCAAGCAACTAATATGATACAAGCTAGGATATCAATGAAATATTATTAAACCACATTGCAAATTACCAGAGAGAGAACATAAGGTTTCAACTTTCAGTTGTTATCATTTCACATTAAATAACCAACATATATTAAAGATTGCATTAGCTATTGATTGTTTAAATACATGATTTAAAAAACCTTCTCCATTGCACCTCACACAGCTAGAGTTCATAGATGCATTCATTGGTTACTGGAATATGGTCTAAATCCACTGCATTCCTTGGAGAAACCATTGAGTTCTCTGTTAAAACAAAATACTCCACTTTGCTCTTCACATGTAAAGATAAAAAAATATCAGAACCTCAGACATCAACAAAACCAAGAGGATACACATCAATAAATATAAACACAGTCGTGCTCCAACATCTCAATAGGGACTAAATATTAAAAGAAGTATAAAAAAGATCAAAACAAACAAGATGAAACTATTCAGCTGATATCACAGGCAATTATTAGCATATAACATGTTCATTAAAGCAGCATGCCTCAATAGAATTACTTACATAATCTCATTACAATGAAGATCTCATCTTCAGACACTACATCTTCACATTAGTTACACAATGACATTGGCTACCTACCATAAAGCAATTACCAACATATTGAGTGAGCTGAGACCTCACAGGGGAAAAGATGAAACCCGAAGCCATGGCGATGAGATTTCAAATATATAGCCAACCACATGATTAAAACTGAGGCGAAGAGAGAACGGTCACAGCTTGAGCAAGGAAACAATTAACCTACAATCTCGAAAGACACTCCAGGATTATACCAGTCAATAAAGGCAAGTTTAAGTTCATTTTGGTTCTAGATGCCATCCACTGATTCTCAAAGATACATATGATACACAGAGAAGAAACCATGGAAGAACCTAGAAGCAAGAACACAATAATATTGAAAAGCTGCAGATCATCACGAAAAGTTCGACTCAAATGGCCAGGCACAACAATAACGTCAAGATCACGGAATAATGCATAAAGCTATAAACTTCAAGCTAACAACTAACTTATGGTCAATCAGGAAAGATGCTGTTATGGGAAAAATCAAGTATCAGGAATGGTAAACACTCTAAGGAGCATCTGACATCTTAATTTGAAGCGTGTCAACAGTTGAAGGGATACGATTTCAACAGGAGAAGATGGGAAGGAAAAAAATGGTACATTTTAACAGAAAATATTGGAAGAGCAAGCAAAACCGTAAGTGAGTCGTGGTAGCTAGGTAGAGGACCTTTGTACTAGATGACGAGAGATAATACAAGTATTAGGTTAGATAACAATGAAATCTTCAACCCAAATTTGCTAGGCTGGACTATGAGATAGATATGCATCAGATGTCAACAACCTTAGTATTCTCTGATTAAAACATGCGACGGCAGTTAAAATTAAGATATTAAGTACGGTGCAGAAAGAGCTCAACAATGAAAGTTAACATCTGTTAAAGGATCTAGATCTGACCCAGATTGCTTAGTTGCCCAAAGGAAATTTTACTGAAACAATAGACATAAAATGACATCAAAGTACATAATTCTCCCCTGACAAAGAACAACAGTTTAAACAAATAAAAGTGAAGAACTGGAGGGATCGGAGCAAGCTCAGGTAATCACAAGAAAAAAGAAGTAAATCAACCATCTTTAATCAAGCATTTGATAGGTAAATCCTACCAGGTTTAAGTAATAGGTTTGTACTGAAACAGAAATCATTTATAAAGCAGGTCACTGGGGAGAAGCTTAAAACCAGGAAATGCATCATGCAGCCCGTTTGAGAAGAATAGTATAAACAAAAGAAAGTCGGAAAGTAATGTCTCACCCTCAGATGAGTATACATAGCTCAACACATCAAATACGTGAGATTTTCGTAATCTCAGATTGAGCCAGCATGGAAAAAAAGAATGATGAGAGAGTGATCCATGGAAACTAGCCTTCTTCCAAAAATAAACTAGAATCAAGGAGACATACTGATTGCTCAAGCCATCATTGAGCATATTCTCAACACTTAATCAAGAGCAGATAGTGACTAGGCAACAAAAGTATCTTCCAGTGTCCATGGAAATAGTAAGGCTCAAAACACTCAAGGAACATATCAGTCGGTCCAAACATAAGAAAATAAACGAGTTTAGTTCACTCTAGTAGGCAAACAAAGTGTAAGAGACAACATCACTATATACACCTAAATCCAGTAGAGACAGCTGGGACAAAACTCTTTACATTCTAAACACATATTTGTGATGAGACCAGACAGCAATATGATTTATACAAGGATTAGCATGTTATTGGCAATGTGGATAATGACAGTAGTTCAACTTCAGATCAGAAATGAAGATTAATGATTGACATGGAAAATGGTAAACTGAAGTTCTTAGATCGCAAAAACAAGCCAAGGCTAACATTTAAGATGGGTACGGCAATCTTTAAATTATATATCAGTATAGGTTCACTGACTGGTTTATTCCAACACATCTCAGGACAAGATTGGCTGTTTACCATGGATATCGTGATGCCATAAGACTTGCATGAATATCCGTCAGAAGGGAATTTTGAAGCTCAGATTTCAAATGCTATGTTTTAAATGTAGCTTATGATAAAATAGCATAAAGCTCAAAATAGTGGAACATTAACGAGAGTAACTGGCAAGATGAGGAACAAACCATATTGCCTGGATTTGCTTTACCCTGCTGAGCAAAGTGGATACCATGGTTATCAAATGCCATCTAATTATGCTATTTTGTGAAAATAATTCAAGAAGAGACAATACTAGGTAAGGTAGTTCTAAATTTCAAAATGAAGCATTACTGCATTAGTAAAGGAAGAGAACAGATCCGCAGATAAATGAGCAGCTTATACAGGGGCAGAGAGAAGCATTTAAATTACGTTTCCACATGATTGAGGCCTCTATAAGAAAGAAAAATTCAGCTTATATAGAACGGATCAAGACTGCAAATATATGCCTATGAATAGAAATAGAAACAAATGTGGTTTCTCACAGGATAACATATCCCCACTGCAGGAACTAGAAACCCAAATTATATACACACAACAAGAAAATGAAAGATAATTATCCCCGTGATTTAGAATTCGTCAGAGAGCTAGACAGGCTAAAACATCTGCATGCTAGCATACAGATAAACAGAAGGCAGATCATGCACATAATGAGCAAAAGGAACACAAGTCAAATATGCCTTAGAGAAAAAAACAAGAACTGTCTATTGAACGGTATTACTCTGCGATAATTCACAGAATAATAAACACAATAATATTGCTGGAGTCAGTTGTGAAGGAAGAGACTTAACATGAAAGAATAATAACACATTACACTAATAGAGAACATAGACATCAATCACAAGAGGGTGTGTGGAAAGTCACATGAAAGGGCGAAGCAATAGATGAATATAGCCAGCAGGCAGCAGCTCTTGAATGAAAATAATAGAGTGTGAACTTTCATCCCTCCTCCAAACTGATAACAAACATCCTACTAATAGAAATTTATGATTACAGAAAATAATATCTGCTGACTTGATGACAGCAATATATTAATGGAAAAATCTTACTAATATAGCAGAGAAGAGGTGGGCACGAAAAGATCAGCAGAAAATATGTAGAAAATAGAGCAATATAATAGTCACTTAAAAGACAGCTAACCAGGAAATGCTATATATCCACCAGATAGAGAAGTATAGGTCAATGAAAGAAAAGTACCAAAGAACCTAAACTACTATGACATAAAGAATCCTTGCACTAGAATCTCCCAAAGCATGATAGCTGAAAGATGATATTGAACTGACCCAATATGGAAGGCAAGGAAGACCACAGGACTTATAAAGTTACTTTCCAAGTACAAAGAAGACACTAAAGAATAGGAAATTTGTAGAAAGGACACTGCAAGATACAGCAAAGACAACTTGATTGGACATTCAACACAGCTGGCAGATTAAGTTGCCAATATAAATGCCTGAATCATATTTTCTGCTGCACGCTTCTGCTCAGGAGTTCCAGATATCCGTGCAATGCGCTCGTGTCGTGATGATTTTGAATCAACAAGTTCTATGTCAGCTCCGGACAACTGCATCAGTCACAGGCAAGGAAAGTATGGTCAAGACAGAAATCGTGAAGTGTCACAGAGCTATTCACCCAAATAATTTGTTTTAAAACAGGAAAAAGAACATTGCAAAATAGTTAGGTTGCTTCCATTCGGTTTTGTGAATAAAGTAGCGGGTTATGAAAGTTGCTACCCACAAATTAATATCTAGTTTCTGTCAATCAGTGAGAATTACTATTACTATCAAATTTCTCATAGTGTACAATCCAGTACAAATGACCAGGTAGTAAAATGTTGATAAAAGTGAGATCACGTAAAGTACAGTTATTATACATTCATGAAAGATCATGCGACATATCTTTTTATTTTTGTTTTGTCTGTTGCAGTCGTGTTAAATCCTGAATTTGTTTCCTCTAGGTTTATAATGAAGTCTACTATCTCCCCATGTTTTACCAAATAATAACCAGTAACATGGTTCCATCAGAATCTATAGTGCATGTACATCGGTACAGGTACTGGTATGGGTATGGGTCACGGCGAATTGTAAAAGGTAGAGTACATGGACACGGCTGTACACATATATATATTGAAATTAATAGTTTGCGTGAGATTGATAATATTTTTGTCATTCACATGTTATGAGAAGCAAAATTCCCATGACATTTTTATGTTTCTTTTATTATGTAGATTATAAATTGGAACTACTCGTGTTTGAACAAGATACCCAAAAAACCTTTAAAATCATAGTTTTGAACTGGGTATGGCCTGAAATGAACCTGTCCATTGAGTTTCAGGAAGTTATCATAAAGTGTAGGATAAACGTCCAAAAAGTGTATGATGAATTTTTAAATGAAAACATGTATTAAATAACTAACTACACTTTTGAAACGTAAGCATATATTCAAGGAGTGCCCAAGGAGTGCCGATGTTCGATACAGGTATGATACATGATAGAAATGTACAAGGAATGTCGGTGTCTGATGCGTACGATACATGATAGAAGTCCAAAGAGTGTCCGAGTGTTGTTGTCCGGTACGTATCAGGTATGAGTACAGCTTCATGATAGAAACTCCCAGATAACATAAAGCAGAATAAAACTTAGCTTAAAACGGACATGATGATTATGTATTTGGCAGAAAGCAGAAAGAGAGAACAAGACACGATTTTCATGGAAGAAAATCTACAAACAGAAATATTTAAAAAAACTCAAAGTTACGAAGACTTGATCAGAAAATAGTACTTATATGCTGCAGTTACAGCGCCAAGTATGAAAATGTAAACATATCCAGGCACAATCTAAATAATAAAGTGCATCATGCATTAGAAAACTCACACTCCGGATGTTAGCAAGGTTGGTTCCACCTCTCCCCACAACCTTGCTCACTGCATGTGAAGGAATCACCACCTCTGTGAATGGGGTCATTCTGCACAAAGAAACAAGCCCAGTCATCAGTGGAAAAAGCAGCGTCGTTTACATAAATAAATTCCAGGATTGGGGGTTGGATTTCAGCATCTGGGTCACAGTGTACTTCTAATAAATTACAAAATATTTGTACTTTTTTAATATAAATCCCATATGAAATGAACTTGCGGTGAACTATTTTTTGTGTGTTAAGTTGTCATGCCCTCTCCACGTGAACAATTATTATATCGGTACATGCCAAAATTCTAGTTTAAAGAATTGTGTATCTGGTTGTCTGACAGAAATAAACTATATGCACTTTTTTATGGACAAGATTAACAGGGAACAGCTGAGGATTATTTCAAGTGAAGGAACAAAAGGGAAAAAAAATTCTGGGCCAGCATGTTTGTGAATATTATAAATATAAAAAAAAATCTAGGCAAGCCCATATAATAACTAAGAAACATACCCTCCTCCATATGCTTTTGATGAATAGGATGAAAGGGATCCATAGCCTTTCTCTCCAGCCTAAAAAAGAAAGTCAATGGAAATATAAGTTATCAGAGGCTCAAATTCTTTACACTTGCAGAAGCTACAGAAGATGAACACAGAATACCTGTAAAGCGCCATATCCATAAAGACTGCTAGCAGGAACCATACCAAAGCTGCCTCCAGTTTCCACCCTCTGATCGTAGCCCAAAGAAGCAGCTGATGGAACACTAGGCAAAATTGGAGGCCCAGATAAACTACCGGAGTATACAGAATCAATAGATGCAGCATTAGTTTTTCCAGTTCCATCCCTTTCTTTCAGAACATCCTCCCTTAGTCTAAGAGTAATTTGGAGAAGTGCATCTCGTAAATTGCCTACCTCCCCAGTCACCTACGGATAAGACAGAAGGTAGAGAGGAAGAAGAAATTTAAACATTGCAATTTATGTAAACAAAAATTAACAAGGAGAGCGAACACAAGAACTGGCTGCAAACCTCAACAAGCTCATCACTGGAAGAAGCACACTTCGGCTTTTCGCCTTTTGAGATGCGAATTTCAGCCTTAGTCCTCTTGCGCATATCATTTACAATAGAACCATTTTTTCCTATTAGGCATCCAATGACCTTAGTGGGAACAAGAAGACGAATATTGACAGTTTCGTCACCCTCATCATTGATTTGTTCTTGAAGTAGCAAAATAGCTTCCACAGCAGCTGACTTTTCATCATTAGTAGACTGCATATGACATCAAAACAAAATCAAAGTTAAGAAGGATTATCACATGTATATATGTTTCTGTGTAGGAAAAGAAATGAGCGCGTTCGTATCAGACTAGAAGTCACTCAATCCTATATAGCATAAGATGAGAGAATCAATTGAGATGGTTTCGCCATGTACATCAGAGGCCAATAAATGCACTAGTTAGGAGAATCATAAATTATAGTTAATGGAACAAAGAGGACTAGTGGTAGACGTAGAGGAGATGACCCATAAATGAATGGTAAATTAGGATTCATGTAGCCGACCACAAAAATTTGGGATAAAGGCTTTGTTGTTGTTTCTATATGTTTGTGTGTGTGTGTGTCTGTCTGTGTGAGAGAGAGACCTCTTTGGATGTGACTGTTATTAGGCACTCTTCAGATTTGTTCTTTGTGTCATCAACATCAACACGTGCACCACTAGCTTGCCTTATATTTCTAACGACACTCCCTCCTTTACCAATAACACGCCCAATCTTATCAGATGGACACAACACGCGCATTACTAGTTCCCCAGAACGCTCTGAAACACCATAGCCGGAAACAACTGGAAGGGCAGATGGATACACCGGCCACGCACCAGAAGCGCCATTATATCCATGAAGCTCTGAAGGGTGGGGAATTGTAGGAACAGAACCATGAGGCGCAATACTCGGAAAAAAGTCACCAGCTGTATAAATTGGCACATCTGCCGGAATTATAACATTAGAGGGAAGCTGAGGAACAGTGGTATCAAGTGAAATATCTTCTTTATGAGGGAAATTGTACATGACAGCTGAAACACAAAACAGAGCTTTCTTTACTGCTTCAGCATCACCAGATATCTGCACAAACACATTAAGATAAAAGGAAATTAAAAAGAAATGTAAACCAGCACTTGTTTAACTGAATGAGAAATAGAGCACGCAAAGCTTAAAGAAGAGCAACTGTGTTAGTGTTAGCCTGAGCATGCAAAAACACGTGCAATACTGTAAAATCAAGAATTAAACTTTTGTAATCAAACAGAAAAGCATCTGGCCTAAAACATAAAGAGAGATCAAGATGGTACACTATGGAGTAAGGGGGTATTCAGTTGAGCATTTTTGACAGGTAAAATGGACTACAGCTGTAAATCCACCGGAATAAACACAATATATTTCAAACAGAGACGAGCAAAATCTAGCATTTCAAGCAGACACTAGAGTGCTCCTCGGAGTTGATTGTAGAAATTTGGCGCTGCCTTCCTGTAAATCTTTTCCCAACCATGAAAAGGATGCAAGTAAATAGAGGCAGGAAGAAACAATTTGCATGTACCAAATATTTGAGTTTATTTTTAATATAAAGAGGCAAAATGGCAATGATGAAACAACTTTCAAGATGCAAGGCTGAAAATAAAGGAGGAGAATCAGCAGACTGCAAAATAAATGCTAAAACACCAAAAGAATAGTTTAATAGGTTATCCTTTTTACTCCAAACTCCTAGACTTTGGAACAAAAAAATTATGAGGACAATGATAAACAATTAAAACTTATAATAAATCAATTTATAGAGCATGCCCCAATACTCAGAATGACACAACTAGGGAATATTATTCCTTGTTGTGGTTCATTAAATGGTAGAGATATGCACATTTTACCTGGAGAAAGTTATCAAAACTCAAAGCGCAAGAGTGGGTAGCATTACTGGAATCCTTTGGGTTGACCTTGATGTTAGCACCGGTCTTTGCTCTCATTTTCTTGATAATGACCCCAGATTTGCCAATAACAGTTGATGCTTGGCTAGATGGTAGAAGAATTTCGGCTTCTTCTTTGTTGTCTCTGCCAGAATCTTCAGTATTGGCCAAGGCATTGACTATAGCTTCGTGGACTTTTAGCAGAGCATCTTGGGCAGCGCAGAGAGGCACCAAGTCATCCAGATCCTCGTTAATATCAAACATAGGGTCTCTATGCTTGACGTGACAGCTTATGTTAATAACTCTTTTTTTAGCACCAGGGAATGGATCAACAACCTTGATCCTAGCATTTGTATCTTGTCTCAGGGAATTAATCACTTTGCCACCTTTTCCAATTACACTTCCAATAACAGCATCTGGGCAAAGTATTCGGTAGAGAATCAGTTCACCTTCACCAGAACTCTCCTTATCACCGAATCTCCTCTTCTGATTTTTGCTTTCACGGTCACCATCCCTCTGACGAGAGCGCTTGCCAGTATCAACCATAATTTAGAGTCAATGATTATCCTGAAAACAAAAGACCATATGAGGAAAAGACTCAAAGACCAGAATTCAAGTACGAATAAGTACAGCTTTTTCTTAAAACATGAAATGGACAACACAGGCTAAAGGTTCTTAGAAATAGCTAATAGCAAAGTTTTAAAAAGCGAGCGCACGCCCGCCTAGGCCTAGGCGGTGACCTAAACTGGCTGCCTAGCTCTTGGAAGTGCCTAAGGGAGCTTGGGCCGCTTACGCAGACAGCACCGCTTAGGTCTTGGTCGTGATTCCCCCCGCTACAGCCTCCACATCCTCCAACCTCCTCCAAACACCTCTAGTCTCCTCCATTAACTATGGACACCTCATCCACCTCCTCCGACTTTCAAAAAACCTCCTCCACCACCACTTAAACAAAGAAAGAAATCTGCCAAGGCTCCTGCCTAGGCGCCGGGTTCAGCGCATAGGCCGCCTAGCGCTATACGTAACCTTGGCCAATAGAAAGACAACAGTATAGAGCAAGATAACTCAAATAAATTAAGGCTCAATAGCATGCATTATAGACCAATAACAAACATATACAAACTGGAACCAGAATTTGGAGTGTTGACTACTGATAGACCTAAACAAAAGGGATAGAGGCCTATACAAAAGAATATTATATTTACTATGATTCAACTAAGAAGACGGGCATCAAGGAAGCTAACCCAAAATTTTCTTTTTGAGATAAAATTTGCGGGTTGTTGTTAGTGCTGGTGTTGTTGTTGTATTGAAACCAAATTTCTCTAGCAATTAAATGTTTTCTAAAGAAGATACATGATAGATGATCCTATAAAGAATTAAAAAAATTAAACTTTTTAGAGTTTCAGATGACATTCAATTATAATAGCAACGAAAAGATTAAAATTTTAAATCTTACAAGGAGATTGCGGAATAAAGATACTGGGAACTAGGGTTTCGAATCCGAGGATAAATGAAAGATCTTGAGAAATCAAGAAAGTGAAATCGAAGGGCAACGATTAAACCCTAATCCAATAATTTGTTTACAATGAGGAAGAGAGAAGAGCTGTACCTGAAGAGAGAGATAAATTAAGCGAATCAAGAAGCAAAACCCTAAAAAAAATTGGAGGCTTTGGGAGAGGGGGCGAAGGGAAAGGAAAGTAAGAAATGTTAATTAAATTTATTTTTAATAAGCTAACCAAGCTAACGGTTAGCACGCGGGGATGTAGCTCACATGGTAGAGCGCTCGCTTTGCATGCGAGAGGTACGGGGTTCGATACCCCGCATCTCCACTCTTTATATTTTTCTTCAAAATTATTGCCAATTTATTATTCATCTTTAAATTTTGCTGTTTGGCTTTTTTTTTTACTTTTCAATTTCTTATGGCGATAACAAATTAGCTTGGATTCATAACATGTCCATGTCTGATTGGATCTAGAATGAGTATGACATTTTATACGTTCACCGAGTTTTGGCATAAGAATTTAAGATGATATTCGAGTAGCAAAGCAACTCAGGTTCCAATGCTAGCACAACTTATATAAATTTAACACATGTTCACATATATGAACCTCAAATTTGTTATCAAGATTCAAAATGATCTAAAAATGCAAGCATTTTAAAATTAAAACAGTCTCATGACATCGATGATTGTTTCAAAGGCATTTGGGCCATCTCCTAGCTCTCTGTTACTACATCGAACATAATCACAGAGAGGATCTAAGCCTATCACCTAAAGTTTGGACATGGCTTCTGGTGATTTCTTTTACAGTGGAGCATCCAGCTAAGGCCATGGTGAGCTCCAACTCGCCGTTGAGCATTTCAATTACTTTCCTCACTCCTTTCTCCCCCTTTGCTGCCAGGCCGAAGACCACAGGTCGTCCAATCTGCAGCATAATCGAAAAAACAATGAGCAATAATAGGAGCCCCAGTATAGACAAACATAGTTTGATATGACAATAACTACACCAGTGTTGTGTTTTAATGGTTTATCTTTTCATTATCTGTCTCAAGCCAGGATACAGGAGGAGGATTGCAGTAGGTTGTTGAGTGCCAGCGTAAAACTTAGTCGAATCTACATGATATGAATCCTAAAATTCTTTATCGAATTGAATGAAAGAATAGTATTACTCTACTGGATGTAACAAGTCTATGTAGTACGTATAATTTTGAGTCGGGGACAAAATAAGAAAGGGAGAAGGTTCTCGGGATGAACAGTTGATGCCTTGGAAAGTCTTTGAAACATTAGAGATTAATATGTGATCCATGTGGAATATATTTGAGACCACTAAATTCAACGAGGTCTTAAGGATTAGAGGGTGCAAAAAGAGCATTTTAGTTCACAAGATAATGCAGAATGAAAATGATAGAGAAGGCAGCATGCATAAATACCATGACAGCTTTTGCACCAAGCGCCAAGGCCTTGAAAACATCAGTACCACGACGAACTCCTCCATCAAGTAGCACAGGAATCGCTCCTGAAACAGCTTGGACAACCTGAGAGTGCAAAATACATTAAACCAACTATTTGGCTACTTATATACCAACTATTTTCGATTTCGGGGACTAATTTCAAAGTATGAAATATTTGGGGGAAGAATATCAAAAAACACTAAGCAAAAAGACACAAAAATACCACAACCCAGGAAAATCCTTGTTGTGTATTCTTAAAGTGTTATTGCATTGCTCAGAAAAACTTGATATTATAACTGAAAGAGATAAAAAGTTTACCTCCTCAACAACAGAGATTGGAGCTGGTGAGTAATCAAGCTGGCGAGCACCGTGATTGGATACAATTATTCCTGAAACACCTGCTTCTACTGCTTTTCGAGCTGTTCATTTCATTTAGCATCATATAAAACATAATACGATTTTAGTTTTCTACGGTGATTTGTGACTGAGACAGTGATTTAATAGAAAAGGGGAAACTTTCGAGAAAAATAACTCTTACCATCTTCTCCTGTGAGTACACCTTTGAGTAGAATCGGTAAGGCTGTAATAGATTTCAGCCATTGTATGTCCTGCCATAAATCACATATAACCAGAAACTCTGATTCTTGAAAAGATCCAAAAAGTTTATAGACTAACCTTAGATTATCAAAGCATTGGGACTAGTCTAATAGAATAGCGAAACATTTATAAGCTTACAATAAGAGATATATTTTTCTACTGGAACAAAGTACATACCTTCCAACTCAAAGAAGGATCAAAAGTTTCATCGGCAAATGCTTCAAGATTTGAGCCATCTTTCTACAGCATAGAAGGGGAAACACATTAAAAAAATGTCATGTGGCAACTAATTATGCTGATTTTTTTATTAGTGCACAAATTAAGTTATCCGATAATTTACATGATTCCATATGACTTGAGCATGAATAGGAAATAAATAGAAAATTTTTCCATATGGTTTGAGTATGATGCGGCTAATAGTACACACTCAGTTGAGCATGTAAGTTGTATTATAACCTCCTTATAAAAAACAGAAGAGGACCTTAAATAGCAGATAATGACACTAAAACCCTCTATATAGTAGGATTCGACACATAAAAAACAAGTATTTCATAGAACAGAAAGCATTAATGGAATGTTCCACTCACAGAATTGATATCCACTGACAATAATTCATAGTTTGCCACCTTTGGTATTATCATCCTGCAAGATAAATCATATTGAAGCAGTAGTTATCAAAACTAACATCCTAATTTGTTAGAAAGAAAAAAAAATTTGTTTTATACAAAGACCTTTGTTATAGCATGCACAAAAAGGGAAAGTAGAATTTATCACAATGGATACTTATGTTTGCGCAATCTCCAATTTCTTCAATAACTCACTAACAGAGAACGTAGTGTTCTGCATTATTTCAGATTATGTATGAGCACGTTCAATATTTTTTTCACTTTATGGTTTGTGGTTAGTTTATTGAACTATGATCCCCATAAACCATTGAAAAGTATTACAGCACAATTAGCCATCAAAAGGATTCCAATTGATAAGAATTACTTATTTTTTATGTCTGCTTCTCTTCGTCCTAGCCTTGGAGTATCAACTGTTAAAACAATAGCCTTGAATCCGCTTCTTTCAGCTCTCTTGACTATACTTTCTGTGATATCTCGTCTTTTATAAACCTACAGTAAGTACAAGAAACCAATAAACACCAATAATAGGCTAAAGAGAACAACGTGAACACTAGAAAATATAAAGTTAGATCATACGTATAACTGAAAGAAACGAATGGCATTGCAGCTCGAAGCAACCTCCTCAAGTGTGCAAGTAGAAGAAAAAGATAGCACCTGAAATTGGAAAGAGATTTCTAGTTAACTGAAATCTCACAAAACTACGATGAAGTTGGTTTGCACAAAACTAGCATAAACTGCTTTTATTAGAGAAAACTATCATGAATTTCTTCAATTAAGCACGTGGCATGTTTTGGACAATTTTATCTTAGTCCTCTGCATATTTTTTATATACTACATGTCTGAACTTGATGGCTTGACATATAAATAAGGGTAGTTTAGGCCTGTTGTCCAAGATGTTAATGCCATTAATAACAATTTGTGCACAAACGCCCATGGTAATTTTGTGAAATTATCCTAAATTTAACAAAGAAAAGATGTTAAAATTCAACTTAACAAGAACAGTACCATTATCGTGTTACATGATGCTGCAGCTCTCGCAGTTGCTATCTCTCCTAAGAAACAAAAGGATTGAGACATTAATCAAAAGTACATTTAAGTTTTACATAATTCTCTAGCAAAGATAATTACCTTCTGGATGTGCTAATTTGTGACTTCCAGTAGGAGCAACAATGATGGGTGAATGCAGATCATAGCCCAATAAATTTGTTGACATGTTTATGTTTCTAACATCAACAAGAACTCTTGGCCTCAACCTGAAATTCCATGATAAATTTTTTTTAAATAAAACATAGAAATTGCAACGAGTATCTCCTGGAAAAAAAGCTTCGAAGTAATTGAAGAAAAGGAGTTACATAATTCTTTGAAATCCTTTGATGTTCTCCTCCAAAGAAAATTGATCTTCTGCTCCTCCTTTGAAGTAATCATAGTACATTTTTAGGAGTTTTTGTCTGGCAAGCTCTTGAAACTCATTTATGTTAACAGGATCGTTGTCCATGATTTCCTGCTGAGCAAAGAATTTTATGTGTAACATTAGAAATGCGGACATGTAATAATTATAAGTAAACGATACTTACAACATAAAAGGAAGACATTTGATCTATCATCCATAACTTTGGTGGGTTTGTATAACCGATGTATATTAGTAGTGGGATGCACAAAATCCCAAAGTATGGAATTTAAAAACCAAATTAAGAATGAATAACCACAAATCATAAGTAAACAAGCAATCGCATTTTCGAAAATTTTTGGGGATGATTCTCATCTCTTTCTTGTGCCATATTTTAGATTCGTGGCTACAAGAAAACTTTCTCAATGTAAACTCTTATCTTGAGCTCTCAAAAATGTAGTATCTAATCCATACTTTCTGGTACTCTATTTTAATCTTTTCAGTTAAGTTAGCTAATTAATCAACATATTCAATGCATATATGTACCTGTTTATTATTCCACAATTGAAAAGGACGATCACATTGACAGATTTCTTGATTAAAAAGAAACCAACATAATTTGTTCAAGTGGAGATCTTTCAAACTAAATTCCTACCAATAGTTGTCTCTATGAATGAATTGTTCAAAGAAGTAACAATCTTTAAGGTGTTTTCTTATACATCCAGCATTCTGACCCACCGCGGGTAATCCGGACGGTTAGAAGGTTCCAATATGACTTCTCTTGCGTTTGATTCCCGGATGAGTTATAAAAAGATGACATGAGCATCTAAGATAAACAAAGATGTTCAAAAGTACATCAACTATAAGAATCAAACAAACAGGTCAATCATTTGATTGAAGACTTCAACTGAAGCTAAAATTAAACTTTATAAACTGGGCAAAATCAAAGAGACAAGTTTTATAAAGAAAGCTATCAACTTACCAAGATTGAATCAGAGGAATCAGAGGAGTTTTGGGAGATTGAATCAGAGGAATCAGGGGAGTTTTGGGGCCGCCGTACTTGGTCCTTTTCTTTCCTGTTTCGGATGTTGACAGCTCTAGTATCATATCATCAGCTGGGACCCACCAGTTTGTTACGGTTTTGGATCCATTATACATTTGAAGAAACCAAGCCCAACAAACTATCGGATTCTGTTTGGGATTATCCATATCCAATATTTCTATCTGATATATAAAGGGTTAATTATAGCAAGCCCCCCCCCCGAACTCTGGAGGAGTTGCACCGAAACCCCTCAACTTTTTTCCCACTAAACCCCCTTTAACTTTAGGAGATACTGTACATAACCCCCTAAACGCCAAGGTTGTTCATTACCTAACATTTATAAGTTATTGTTGTAATGGGGCTTCACTGACACAAAAGATGTCTATACAAAGCGGATAATAACACAACGATAAACACGGTGAAGACAAAGAGAACAAAGACACAAGGATTTAAAGTGGTTCGGCCAAGATGACCTACGCCCACGAAGCGAACAAGAGAAATTTCACTAATCAGAGAAGATTACAAACGGGGGACCACTCTAATATCTCCCCGAACTCTCAAGGAGAATAACACTCAAAGGAAAAAACTCTCTCTTTCTCTTCTCTCCTTTTTCTTTTCCTCTCTACCTCTCTTTCTAACCTCTCTTTCTCTCTTTTCTTTCTCTGTCTGATGCATCTGTCCTCACATATCAACGTCCCTTTTATAGGCATTTAAAGGTTGGTGGCACAGTGAAATATTTGGTGGAACAGTGTTGGGTAAGTGACTGTTGGTTGGTGGGTTTGAAAATTCAAAGTCAGTTTTTAACAAATCTCGACCTTGACTTTGAATATGAAGATCTTCTCTTCACTCTTGCTGTCTCGCCAGAAGCCCCTTACTTAACCTCCGCTTTGTTGAACTCCAAGCAATTCGAGGAATGCTCGAACTTGCGCGAAGGTACGGGCTTCGTCATTATATCTGCTGGATTATCTGCAGTATCAATTTTATCAATCTTGATGACTTTAATTTCTCTAATAAAATGATACATGACATCTATATGTTTGGTTCTTTCATGATACATCTGATGCTTCGTTAAATGTATGGTGTAAGCCGAGATTTTCAACCAAATCTCTCAACCAAATGGCTTCTTTCATTGCTTCTATCACTGCCATATACTCTGCCTCTGTGATAGACAAAGCAACCGTCGACTGTAGAGTCGCCTTCCAACTAATGGCACTACCTGAAAGAGTGAATACATAACCTGTCAAGGATCGTCTCTTATCTAAATCGTCCGCATAATCTGAATCAGAATAGCCAAGTATCCTGCAATCTGATTTTGTGTTCCTGCCAAAATATAAACTAATATTAGCAGATCCTCTCAAATATCTAAGTATCCATTTCACAGCCTGCAAATGGACATTTCCAGGCTTATCCATATGCCGACTCACAACACTAGCGCATGTGAAATATGCGGGCCAGTCTGAGGATCATTGTAGGCGTTGAAAATTGCCTATAAGTCCCGAGCGTAGCTCGTGATGGCGAGAATAATCGACAAGTCATCCGATGAAGTAATGGCAAACCGTTGGCGACACAACAAGTGAGCATAGCGCAGCGCTCTCCTCAAGGCGCCCTCACGAGTTTTGGCGATCCCGCTAGCCGGTTAGCGGTGAGGGGTCAGAGGCGGCGGCCCCTCGAGTCCGGCGTATACAGAATTCACGAAAAGAGCTCTCTCCTTTACGGTTGTCGGTGATTCGGAACCTTGGTGAACTGATACGCCATGAGTGCGAGTGAAGGGATAAACCCAACTTTGAAGCCTCAAATTAAGCTCGGAAAACCAGCAGAGAGAAGCCACGCGGCGCTTGGTCAAAACCGAGACACCAGAGGTGTCTCGGCACAGCGAACACCGAGAGGTGTCTCGGCACAGCGAACACCGAGAGGTGTCTCGCCCGGCGAACACCGAGGTGTCTCGGCTGGCGAACACCGAGAGGTGTCTCGGCACAGCGAACACCGAGAGGTGTCTCGGCACAGCGAACACCGAGGTGTCTCGCCCGGCGAACACCGAGCCGAATGGGCTTTTGCCCGGTTTAGCCGCATCCGCTCTTTGCACCTATAAATATGGCGGCTAGGGTTTCATTTTCAGAGGTCGGCAGAGATAAAAAAAGAGGAGATAGCCGAACTCTTGTGTGTGCCTAGGGTTAGAAATTTCCAAGGAGAGGAGATCAAGATCTAGACTTGCGCTGGGGATTTGCGATTCGAGATCCAAAGTTTTGAGATCGGATCTACAATAACAAACCATCCTTTGGATCAAGCTTGGCCTTGATCCAAGAAGAGTGACGGGTTCGCTGGTCGATCTCGCTCACTACGCTGATTAGTTCCTTGGCGAATTAATCTTCAGATTCGCTTAGATCTCGATCCGATCGATCTAAGAATTCCCGTAAAAAGGAGGGATTTTAGATCTAGATCGAATCGGATCTCGTTGATCAACACTTGGGAAAGGAATCGCGGTGGTCCACGGAACACATCCCGACACGAGCAAAGAATCCCATAGCGAGGATCCGATAAACGGATCCCGCTTGTTCACAAGGAGGAAAGTTGTAATTTTATCCTTTTCATTGTAACAAGCCTTATAAAAGGTGATTTTTATTTGAAACTCATTTGTAATCCCATCAAGGTAGAATGATTTCACCGATGAAAAAGATAATGACTTTTCGAGAACAAGGCTGGCGACCACGATGGGAGCCACCGGTCTTGCATCCGAGATCGTTGTCGCATGCCAGTTCGATCCGGTGATCGAAGAGGTCGATGCAATTCGACCGGGAGAAATTTGAGGCCTATCTCTGCCTCATCCAACTCCTTTTCCCCGCAAGGCGAAGAAGCCCTCCGCCGCAAGGAGGACTCACAAAGCGTCACCGAAGCGGCGCTCTCCTGCGCCGCCAACAACAATGGCGGCAATAACTCCCCAGCGCCATCCAAAGGCGGATCTGATCTCCCTCCTCCGGCCAATGAGGAGAAGTCCACCGGCGATGTGACTCTCTCAAAGAGAGCCCGCCAACGGCGCCGACAACGCCTTGCGTTGCAATACGCAAAGCGTTAGAATCCATGGGCGGTGTCCGATACAAGCCGGATCCGAAGTCCGGCGGGGCACGAGCCCCGTAAGACGAAGATAGGTGGTAACTCCTCTAAACCGCCGACCGAAGAATGGATCCGCGTCAGCGAGATCGCTCCACCCTCGGCGGATCCAAAATGCCGCGTGCCCTACGTCGCGTGCGTGCGTTGGTTCGAGCTACTCAACAGCCAAAGGCGAGAGGTGACCAAGAAGTCACGAAGCAAGTCGAACTTCGGCCTCCCGGACCGGGAGCTTTTTCCTCGATGCGTGGCGCTTTCCACAAAGACTCGGCCAACACCACACCCCTTTCCGATAAGGGTTCGGTGTTTCAACGCCTAGGTCGGTTCGGTTGGATCAAGGTGAAAGGTCAACTCCTCGCAGCTTGTTGAAGAGATCGGGACAACTTCGCAATCTTGGGGATAGCTCTCGCCGAGACGGAAGCCGTAGGAGAATCCACCAACCGGTTTGCGGATCAAGGTCATAAAGCCTGCGAGGCGTCGCGCGCAAAAGCGTCGCGTTAAAGGCGTAACTTTCAAAGACATCGTGGCGCCAACCCAACCTCGGATGGAGGCGTCGTCATCGATGATGGCGTTATACGAGAGATTGTGTCGCCGCGACGGTAGGTTGCTCGGCACTCATGCCGATGAGTTGTACTATCGTCTTTGGGGTAGGAAGAAGTCTCGTGACAAAGCTCTCGAAACCGCATCCTCTTGCATTTGTACTAAATTGATCAAGGCGGTGCTCTCGGTGTAAATCTTGCCATAAAACTCGGAAGGGTGTCGGTCTTCCAAAGGCGAGCACCAACGAACCACCAAGACCTCGGTCAAGGCGTTCCCGAAGGAGACATGCACTCTGTCAAGGCAAGGATGAGCTACTTGAGGTCACCATCAATATGACCAACAAGGCAACGTCGTCACGCGGCATTCCAGAGCCCTCCCAACGTGTGACTCGGTTGCGGGCCGGTACTATCGAGCGGCCTAACTATCACGACACGCGAGGATCCCTTCAAGGCACGATCCGCGAAGAGTACCGCCGGAAGATGAAGTATCGGATGACGGCTCGGCAATGGCATCCGATAACACCGTCTCTAGTGAAGGTCATACTCGTGAAGAACTCATGATTAGTGCAGCTGAGGTGGCCAAGCTACTTGAAGAAGCCTTGGCAAAACAGAAAGACAATTTCAAACTCGAGATGGATATGGCCATGCAGCAGATGAGAGAAATGCATGACCGGCAGATGCAAGCGATGATTAATCGCCGAGTGAGGCGGTCGTCGCAACAACGTCAATTTGACGGATAGCGACACGGATGAAGAGCAAGACCTTAACACCGATGAGAAGATTGCCAATGATGACACCATGGTCCCACCTCAAAATCACCGGGACAGAAATGCAAGTGAAAATGACAAGATCAAGGATCTGGAGAGCAAGGTCAACTCGCTCATCTCGGCTCAAGAAGTGAAGAAGCGGGGATTCCGTGCCCTTGCAGAGAGTGGGAGTCAATCCCTATCCGTGAAGTTTAATTTAATAAACTTCACGCCGTTCGATGGGAGAGGGTCCCCACTCAACATCTTATCTACTTCAAGAGCCATTTAGGAGTCATCTCGTGCGAGCCCTTGATGGTTCGGTCATTAAATCGGCACCACTGTGACCTTCGATTGGTACCGCCGTCTCAAAGCGGGCGGCATCAACGGTGGGAAGACATGGAATCTATGTTCTGGCGAACTTCTTCGATGGCGACCGAGAGGTTTCACTCGGTGCGTTATGGGGCGAAGCGAAGGATGGAGAAACCGTGGATAATTTTGTCAAGCGGTTCCGCAACAAGGCGATGGCTGTCGTGACCCAATCACGAGGAATTCATCCTCAAGACCTGCGGCATAACCTCTCATTTGGGCGTGATCGAGGCGATGGAGCCTGCCGTCTAGAACACGGAAAGACTTGAAAGTCCAGGGGAAGAGGCTGGCGTTTCCTCAAAAGGGAGAAGGCGGGCGGGCAGCGGCGCCAAATCCACGGAACAAAATTTTGTCCCGGAACAAGGGAAGGCGCCAATGAAGAATATTGATGCGCATCAAACTTTTCAGCTGCGCTAGCGGCAGCGGCAATGTGAACCCCATCGCGGCAACAACGGTCGAAACGAGGCGTCCGCGAGTTTCCAAGCGTATTCTTCGAGGGGCGAAGAGGTACACAGGATCTTCAAGTACTTGTTAGACAACAACAAGATCAATTGCCACCGATCGTCAACGGAGGAAGCTCAAGGGCAGCCGGACCCCAAATCTGCGCTATCATAGGCGATACACCACCGACCAAGTCATGCTACGGTGAAAGACAAGATCAAGCTTTGATTGAAGTGGGGTGATCACTCCAAAACCAAATAAGGAAAGCAAGTGGGCAAACGCCGACGCCCATAAGCTTTGGGGCGGTGCCTACAACACGGTTCGGCCGAAACCGTGGTCAAAGTGGGAATGAAGGCGGTGAATTACGATCCCCACAGCGGCGAGAGAAGGGTTAGTGCGCACACCCAAGCGGTGAACTCCTATGGGTCCACCGGACTTACTTAAAGGCGATCGATGGGCGGCGTCTTCGTCTAAAAAGTCAAGGGAAAGGGCAAATCTTGCAATGCTACCTCGGCGGTTCTACTCCATGGCGGCGAGCAAATTCCTACGTGTTCTTTGTGGGAGGAGAGCGAAGCCTTGTCACCGAGTGGGTGTGAGTACGCTTACAAATACCGATGACTCCAACCTGCGCTAAAGCGTTAGCGGGCTTGGGGTAGTAACAATTCCCACGATTCCGCCACTCCTAAGGAGGACGCCACCGAATGAAGGGGAAACAATCGCAAATCTGAGGTGCAACCCGGCGATCCGGTTTAATCGCCCGATTGGAAGGGATAGACCGGGAACACAAGCTCTCCCTACGCTTGATGTGATGGCACAATTGGCCAACATCAGGCAAGAATAACTTTATCACGAGCTATTGAGGTTGTCCAAGGAAACCCTTGGCGTTCTGAGAAGCATTGGCGGACTCGAGAGGTCTTCCTAACCCACATTAAATCAAGTCCGAGGAGCCGAGTCATCAGCCGGGAATGCAATGTGGCCTCAAGCATATTCCTTGCATCACATTCTCTAAGGAGGATATGCGGGCGAAGGCGTCGAAGCATGACGAGCGCTCTACTTCACGGGGTACATTGGTTCAGTGAAGTCAGCGGATCAAGTTGATCCGGTTCAGCTATGAGCATCATGCCTTTGCGCTGATGTATAGCACAGGGATTCTGTCGGCGAGCTCGCCCGGCGGCACCGTGATATCACGGATTTAACACCGGTGGGTCTCGGCCACTTGGTAAAATCCGCATTAAGTGTCGGATGGGGACTTAAAGTCGAAGTCACACCTTTCGTCATTGGCGAGACTTCCTATAACTTGTTGTTGGGTAAGCCCTTGGATCCATAACCATGTTATAGTCCCTCTACCCTCCATCGATTAATGCGAAATATGTCGACACTAATAGCGAGGTTAAGGCGGTGGTGGCGGACAAACAACCGTTTAAAGGTGGAGAATTATTTCACCGACTCTCCTTTACGGTAATGAGTCGATCTTGAATCATCGGCCCATGTACGGAGGCGGTGAGGGCAATCTGGCGGGCTTGACTATAAAGGTGGTTTTGTTGAATGACATTGTACCCTTAGTAGTCAATCTTGGCGAAGAGGATCTTCAGATGAAAGTTGTAATTGGCGACTTGCGAAGAAGAAATAAAAGATGATTTAGAGTACTCGTTGTGTTTGAATGATGTAATGAAAAGTTGTATAATGACCACGAATTGCATATGCCAATTCGGTCATCTGTGTATCTGAAGCACCTTGAGACTCATCAAGGCGACTTTCGTCGTCTAAGGGAAGGAGGCGCAAGAAGGACTTAGTCTGGCGAGAGGAGTTGACTCCCATGCCCAACTACTTCTGAGGCGGGTTAGATGAAGATAAACGAAACTTCATCTTTCGGATATAGCCAGCGGCACCTCATGAAGAAGTGGGGGTACGACTTTGCGTTGGGAGAAGGACTTTATTTTGGGCGGGGATCTCCGGTTCCACCCAAGGCTGCATATGTACCGAAGGGAAAGCCCGATAATTATTACGGATTCAAAAGGGGATTGGGATACGCATCCTCTTCAGAAGATGAGTGTTGTTGGCTGATCAATAACCAACCACCCAACCTAGATGATGAGTACTCATCCGATTCTGCTGCCTGGGACTCTGACGTCAGCATCGGCAAGATGTTCAGGGGGTTGATGTCCAACATGGCTCTGATGGACCCCACTACACCGAAGAAGATGAAGAATTGCCAACATGGGAAGACCCATGGGTCCATCACCTCAACATGCGGTATGGGGACGGTTTGGCGAGAGGAGCCTCCGTGAAAAGCGAGGTAGTCGGATCAACATGGGTAATGAAGCACACCTAAACTTATAAATATTAGCAGATCTTCCCCGGAGAAAAGAAAAGGTTGATCACTCTTGTCGAGAGTATATCGATGTTTTAAGCTTGGAGCTCTGAGGACATGCGGGGCTCGACCCCAATGTGGCAATGCACCGCCTCGACATTAAAGTGGAGGCCAAACACATCAACGACGAGAGCGGTTTAGTCCACAGTTATGGAGGCAATTGTTGCGGAAGTAAAGAAGCTCATAGCCTCGGGTTTCATCCGGAGGTTCAACATCCGGATTGGGTGGCGAATATCGTTCGGTGCTAAAAGAGCGGGACAATCGAGAATGCAGTAATGGACTTCTGGTCAGATGCATATGCCCAAAGATGACTTCCCACTTCCAATTACCGATGTGATCGCCGATAATACATGTGGATTTGGCGAATGTCCTTCATGGATGGGTTCTCGGGTTACAACCAAATCAAGATGCATCCGGATGGCGCAAAGCACCGCGGCGTTGAGAACTCCTCTAGGCATCTTACATTTACCACGATCATGCCATTTGAATTTGAAGAATCGCGCCACTTAACGTTGTGGGGAAAGTTGGTTTGTTATTCATTGCTCGTTTGAACTTCGTTAATGCGGCCGTTGGCCTACAACAAAATTCAAACAAAAGAAAATGCCTTTTATTTCGGGCTTACAATGAAAGCGAAAATTACAACTTTCTTCCTTTTGTGAACAAACACGAGGATCTCTATTTTACGGGATCACCGGCTTGCGTGGAGTTCTTTGCTGTCTTGGGGACTTTTATTCGTCAGTGGACCACCGCGCAATTCGATCAGTGGAAACCGGGTTACGGAACTTCTGAGGCGTGAAGGGCTCGTTTCCGCGAAGGAAGCGGCGCTTTTGAGGATCACACTCACGAAGGAGAGGATCGCCGGGGATCGCCTCCGCGAAGGAGAGGATCGCGGGCGGGTGAGATCTACTAGGAGAAATCACGGCCGCTGTCGTAGCCGACCGAGTTAAACACCTCGCGGTTTGTAGATCGGCGTGCTTTCGCCGGTGCTTTCGGGGCTGTCGTCGGCGGCTCGTGGATCTCGCGAGGGCTCTCTCAAGAATATCGAGAAAATCCAATCTCCAAAAATCCGGCCCTTGGCCAGGCACCCCCACTATTTATAGGAAAACAAGAGGGAGAGGGTTTGTTGGCGGCGGACACCACTTGGTGTCCGGCCTTGGCGGACACCATTTGGTGCGGCGGACACCTAAGGTGTCCGGCCTTAGCCGGACACCAATGGTGTCCGGCGGACACCAAGCGGTGTCGGGTTTCGGCGGCGCCGCTTGGCTCCTCGGTTTGGTTTGGTTTTCGGACTTTTCGCGGCGTTAGTTCGATCTTGTCATTGTCGTTATAAGTCCGCGCGGTTCACTTGATTGGTTTCATCCGTCAATGGTTTAAGTGGCGATCGGTCGATGTTCAAATCCTATCTGGCGTTTGAACCCGATCGATCTCGTTGAAGCTTTGCTCATTCCATAACACATAGCCTCGTTGATTAAATGCGCCTTGCGACCCACTTCATGAGTTCGTCGGCTCGCTTTATCGTTATCGCGGCGTCGGTTTGTCGAACGGATCGTCGGTTGTCAACCCACCGTTCACGAGTCTTTCGGGTATTGACAAGCAATTTTTATGCCTACAGATACCCCTCCAAAGCGTCTCGGTCGATTCTTTGGCGATGCGGGATGCTTTGGACATGATAAACCCTTCACCCTTCGATGCGGTAATGGGACTTGTGAATGACCTTGGCGTTTGATCTCTCCACTCCTTCGGTCTTTCCGGTGCTTTGTAGGATTCTTTGAAGGTATTACGATCTTGCATTTTTTGTCGACCGTTGTCGAGATCTTGACCGAAGTCGGTAGATAAATTTCTTTTGAGATTGGCTCGATATTTGATTCCTCCAATTCTCGGGTTCTCCGGTGCTTTGTAGGATACACGGGGGTGTTGCGATCTTGCATTTATTGCTTGACCGTTGTTGGAATTTCAAGCGTAGCTAATTGAGTTCATTTGTTGTTGACTTCGTGTCGGTGGATTGTCGTCCAATTGACCATCGAGATTCCTCCGTTGATCGGGAATTCTTCACTCTGACAGCGTTAGTTGGCTTCAAACTATATGGGTTTTAGCCTTCAATCGTGAGTGTGGCCTTGGCGTCGCGATCTTCGTGGATCGAACCGTTGATCGGTGAATCCTTAAATCGATGGCGTCGGTTGGCGTCGCTCTTGTATTACTCCTCGTTGGAGTGTATTCATCCACGGTGGGAGAAATTGAAGATTATCGAGTTATCCTTAAGAACGGTAATATTCTCCGGGAACTTCGTTAAATTGGGAAGCGGTTTATACTCATAATCCTAGTTGGGTAGGATTAGGCGGCAGCGTTGATTGGCGTCGATGCAATCCGTCTGATCGAGTTATCCTAAGAATATTTTTGTGAAGATATTCTTAGGAACTTCTCGATAAATTAGGAAGCGGTTTATACTCGTAATCCTAGTTGGAGTAGGATTAGGCGTTGATTGGCGTCGATGCAATCCATTATAATCGAGTTATCCACGAGAATATTTTTGTGAAAATATTCTTAGAACTTCTCGATAAATTAGGAAGCGGTTTATACTCGTAATCCTAGTTGGAGTAGGATTAGGCGGCGTTGATTGGCGTCGATGCAATCCGTCTGATCGAGTTATCCACGAGAATATTTTTGTGAAAATATTCTTAGGAACTTCGATAAATTAGGAAGCGGTTTATACTCGTAATCCTAGTTGGGTAGGATTAGGCGTAGCGTTGATTGGCGTCGATGCAATCCGTATAATCGAGTTATCCCTGAGAATATTTTTTGTGAAAATATTCTTCCAGGAACTTCTCGATAAATTAGGAAACAGTTTATACTCGTAATCCTAGTTGGAGTAGGATTAAACCACATGGGAGAATACTGGGTAACATTGAGCGGTAACATCTCCAAAATCTTTCGAATATTTAGGAAGAGGATGGATAAATTATTGGACTGTTTTGGATTCCTTTTAGATGTCCATTGGGCTCCAATTAGAATTCCTATCCATCGCCAAATAGGACTCCTTATTCAAAGGGATTGGGGTTCATGTGGGGTTGTTATAAATACCCACCAACCCTCCTTTTCTCGACCTAGGCGGCCCCACATTGCTCTCTCTCTTGTTTTCATCTAAGCTTCTGCCGTCTTATCTTCCTCGATCAACAAGGTATGCACGAGAGTTTTATAAGGTCTTTTCGTCTTTTCTTCTCTCTTTTTCTTGTGCATGCGGTGGTGCGAGGCCACGAGGGAGAAGGACCGATGGTCTTGACAGTGTGGCCGGGACACGGCCGGCTTCGGCCACGGCCGGCGCTGGCCTTCGGTCTCGGCCGGCCGCTTCGGCCACGGCCGGCGCTGGCCTTCGGTCTCGGCCGGCCGCTTCGGCCACGGCAGCCGGGCCAGCTGCCCGGCGTGCCGATGCTTAGTTTTAGTCGATCCAGGCGTCCGTTGGTGCCTCGGTGCGTGGCGGCGAGCCGATAGCGGGCCTTTCTTTGTCATATTTGTTGATTTTTTAGCCATGTATTTGACTTGTCGTCATGCTTTGCGGCTTCGATGTCGTCGGAAGATCCGCAGCTCAGAAGCCGACCGTCTACTCCGTCTCGCGATGGCGCCACCATCATTATTTGGTGAGGTTTTCATGTTAAATTGCTCATTCACAACTTGTATTTATAAAGCTGCATGGCCTTGATTCCTCCTTCGTGGGGAGCGGCGCCCATATAGCCTTGATCTCTCCTTCGTGAGAATCGGCCTTCGTATAGCCTTTATTCCTCCTTCGTGAGGATTGGCGCTTATACTTTGGCAAGCGGCGGGGCGATTCCATGGCGTACTACGGTCGGATGGATAGAATATTTCGTCATTTTATGTGGCGGGGTATATTATCAGATAAATCCGTGAATGCGTTAGGATGATCTTCCCATTATAAGGCCGTGACTCTACCTCATGAATTTAGTGAGATGAATTCAACGTCTTATATATATGTTTCTTTGGGTTTTGACTCATTCGATTTCATCTTTTCGGTTGAGTATCCCTGCAGTGCGCTTCCTTAGCATGCGGTTGGCGGGCGTCGTGGTGACCAATTCTCCTCCTCGATGATCCTACTATTCTTATTTAGCCCGGTTTAGGCCGGATCGCGGAGTGACCCGATTGGTACTTGGGGAAGTCCTCGTGTGTTGAGTCGTGATGGTAGCGCCACTCGAGAAGATGCGGTTCTTCGGCCTTTGGGCAAGGCGGACTATTTATTTGGCGACTCCGTCGAGGACCGGATCGACTTTCATTGAGAGTGAGCAATGGTGCACAAGGGCGATGGTGGATTCTTATATCTCCCTTGGGTTCCTCGGCACCGTTGTTTGGTGAGTTACGTCATCGAGCGTCGCCGCGGAAAATGTCGTGGTGCTTGGCGAGGCGTGGCGGCATTCATTGCGGGTTTATCACCCATCGGTCGGTTCTGGCTCACTTTCGGAGGTCGGGTTATTGGGCGCACCACGGTATATTGGGGCTGGATTCTCCGCCTCGTGGCGAGCATTTCATCAGCGGTCGGACTTTGAAGAACCGCCTTGCCTGTTGGGGCCGGAGATCTTAGGCATCGGTCATAGATTCTTGGTGGGTTCATTCTGCGGATAAGCTTTGGTGGACTCGTCGGTAGTCCGCGTTCTCGGCCGATGGGGCGAGGACCTTCGTGCTGTGGTTTATATCTTTGCGATTCGTGCCACCATGTATGGGCTCCGATCGGTACCAACCACTTCTTGGCTTTATCGGGCTTTATGATCTGATTGAACACATTCTTAACTAGGCATGGCGAACTTGGATTGGCTTTGCGAGATGCACGGGTCTCGGGTTTACCTATGGGAAGGATGCTCTATCGGGAATATTTCCCTTACGGTGAGAATTGGGTGTTGAAGGCTACTCTGCGGCCGTTATGACACTCTGTGGGACCTCCGTGCCATTATCACATTGCTCTATCACCGGATGGAGCCGTCGATAAAGAGGAAGTCGATTATAAGCACGAAGCGATTCGCCAATTATTTGTTCAAACATCACGGAGGGCGATTACGATGGCGATTTGTGGTGGCTCCTTCTACCTTGAGAGGTTAATCGTTGATCGAAAAGTCCGGCTAAGTCTTATACCCGAGTAGCCACGATGCGGTTTTCAGCGAGGGACCAAATTCTCGACCTTCTTATGGCATGCGATAAAGCATCCGGCCGATGACTCTCTTAGCGGCTTCATCGCCATCGGTTGAAGAAATGTGTGATGCCGTGTCGACCTAGCGGCGCTTTGCGTTAGAGGTACTCTATCCTGCGATTCGGTGGCTCATAAGAAGGCTGTCTCTTCTTAGGTGATGGTGGCTAACATTCATCGGGGACTTAGTCAAATAGCCCTTGCCTTTACTCGGAGGAAAAACAAACCATCGGTGAGATTCCTCATGTCAAGGTGGAGCTGCCGTACACCTACTTGATGGCTGGTTAGTCCTTCATCGACTGATATGATGGCGGTAGAAGCTTGCGGATCCGTCTGTCCCTTTTATCAATCTTTAGAAATGTAAATGGCAAAGGCGGATTTTTAGCGATGCAGGCGGTACAAATCCACAAGGGTTGGATCTTACGTAGGTGTTTTCCTCGGTTCTCCGGTCGATGCGGGGAGGCCTTGATTGATGAGGAGAGACATAAAATGAGCGGACTTTACTTGGCGTTGGTGTTTTAATTGGTGACCAACATCCGACACGGTTATCTTATTTCGAGTGAAAGCGAGTGCTACATTGAGCCTTATTTCCCTTCGTTTATTTCGTCGGTTCGGTTCACGACCGGCTTTACGTTGGGAACCGAACGGGAGCTCGGACTTCGCGGCGGTTTGATCGATGGTGTCGGGCGTGGTAATGGAGTATAGCGGGTTGTACCGATGCTAAATTTAGCCTCCAGTGCTGATCGCAAGTTAGAGTCGACATATTTATCTGCGGTTGGCTTTTGGCGCCCGATGAACTTCGTTCTGTGAAATCCCTTAATGGCGAAGGTGAGGAGGCTTCGGTGACACTCGAGTACATTCGGAGCCAGGCGTCGCCGTACGCGAATCGAGGCAGTCGATGGGGAAATTCATAGTTCCGTGGCTGATACTTCAGGAGATGACCAGGAGGAGATTGCAACTCATGAAGAGGATTCTGGTACTCTCTCCTTTACTCTTATTATTCCCTTCCTATGATATCTTAGTCTGACTCTGATCTATCTTTTCAGGCGTACTGGAAAGGGATGCGGTCCGCCCTTGCGATGGGGACAAACTCCGCAATGGAGTTCCTTTTAAGCGAAAGAGACTTGTCCACAGATCTCGCCCTGCCTCTCGGACCATTAACTTGGATTCGACAAGCGAAGACTCTGCCGGTGATAGGGGTAATGTTCGGCTAACCCATAACCTTCTGATTATCCGGCCTTTTTATGAATCTCACGATTTCCTCCTGTGCAGGAGAATTTGGTGGGGATGCCAATTTTGATTTTCCCTTCCCTGACTTTGCCGCGTCCAGCTTCGTGGAGCAAGTACTCGGAGCTATGGACGGAGGGCCCGAGAATACCAACATAGGACCGAGTTGGAAAATCGGGTTAGATCTAATATTGGTATTTTTCTACGGGCGTCACTTGCAGCGAAATGAAATTTGTTTCCTGCGGTTCTCATCTATACTTCACACTCTTATGCGGCTTTTTCGATGGAGGACTTGAGGATTTGATCGCGATTTACCGAGGCGGCTCCTCCTCACGGCGATCTTGAGCTTGAGTTAGGAATTCCTAGGGATATCGGTGATTCCTTTGAAGGTAAAACTCCCCTTCTTGATAATCATAGGACTATTCAATTTTAAATAGTGCGTCTATGATTGAAAATGTCTCCCGTTTGATATGAGGGCTTCGTCACGGTGACATTGAGGTGCTATTCCTCGAGTCGGCTTCCACAACCGTTGCTATGTCGGACGTGCGGGTTGAGATACCGATTGAGGCTGTCGATCGCCACCGACTCTTCTTTGTTTCGCCGGTTTCATTAGGGCAAGGGCTCTGGTATGAACCCTTCATTGCCAATACTCATGTTGATTTTGTTTTGGGGGTTTTAACCCTTTTCTTCCTTTTCGCGAGTGCATCCGCGACTCTTCCGCGACTTAGTGAGAGCTTTGATGTCGGCGGCGATCCATCTCGGCTTATTATCAGGGTGGAAATTAGTTCGTTCTTTTCCTATTTGGCCATAGTGATAGACACACTTCGGTACCGGGCTTTCTCTTAGTCGGTTCGGCCATTCCTTGATCCTAGGGTAACCACGATACGAGATGCGGGTTATTGAGTTGGCCCGGACCATTCTTGATGATCTCGATCATTTGGAGGTTAAGCTCAAAAGTCGCAAGACTTTGAAGCGGCCGAGCTCCCCTCATATATAGAGGCGAGCGAGGCTCGCTGAAAGCTTGGCGTGATGCTGGCGTCATTCTTGGACTCGAAGTTGGATCACGGCAAGACGGGTGCGTCTTTTGGAGGCTAGCGTCACGAAGCCGTCTTCAGTGGAGCATTTTCAATCTTGTGTATTTCTTTGGGGAAGCGAGGATAGTAGAGCTCGAGCAGGAACTTCAAGCGGCGAGGAGAGTCGATCATCTTGAAGGCGACAAAGGCCAACAAGGAGGAGACTCTTGCGGTCATGTCAGAAGCTTGAGTTTTCAAAGCGGAAGGCTGGTGAAGTCGAGGAGAAACCGCAAAGACCCTTAATGGCGGCGAGGAGACTTTCGGGGCGAGCCGGGAGGAACTTCAACAAGCTTTCCTTAATAAAGTATCGATTTGAAGCGACAAATTTGCTATCACAAATTTGATGTTTAGAAACTGTAACCAGTCTTTTATCAATAAAGCGTGTTTCTATCCTCTTTTGTGCTTTATTACGATTCTTTTATTTAAATCGAAATAATTAACCATAATACTTATAGGATTTTGGCAAACCCTCGGCCGTCAGCGGTTTGATTAGCCTTTACCAACTACCGTTTGAATTGGGCTAGCGTCGCGGATTATCGGACCCGTTCATGCGTGGCGTTGTCTTTGGAAGAATGAAACTCTTCTAGACTTGTTGCTATGATATTGAATACATAGGCTTGGTACTCTTTTACGGGCAAGAGATCGCGACAGCGTGTGGCGTTGGCTTAATCCTTCTTAGGCTTGGGATGAAATACCCGAGTCGGACTCGGTGTCTTCTTCAATCGGAAAAGACTAAATCGGCGGCAGCGTATGGCGTTGACTTTAGGGTTATTGGCCAACCCGACCTTCAGCGGGTTTGATGAGCCTTTACCAACTACCGTTTGAGTTGGGCTAGCATGTAGATTATCTAAATCCGTTCTACACACAACGTTGTGCTAAAAGAATGAAACTCTTTTAGACTTAATGCTACGATGTTGAATCGTGAAGCCGTCTTTTATCACGGGAATAGACTACGACAGCAGCGTGTGAGGTGTTGGCTTTATCCTTCTTAGGCCGGGATAAAATACCCCAAGATGAATCTTGGCCTTCTTTTGGCCAGGAGAATGATTGAGCAGGATTAAGATTGATTGAGGTGGGAAAGGAAGAATGTATTCTATTTCCGAATGTGGAGAGGAAGGAGGATCTTGTCTCCTATCTCAGGGTAAGGGATGAACAAGAGAGAAGGTTTTGTATCCTATCTCTTGCGATGGAGAGGAAGGAGGATCTTGTCTCTATCTCAGGGTAGGGATGAACAAGAGAGGAAGGTTTTGTATCCTATCTCTTGCCGATGGAGAGGAAGGAGGATCTTGTCTCCTATCTCGGGTGAAATGTGGGAAAGGAAGAATGTATTCTATTTCGAAGTTGGAGAGGAAGGAGGATCTTGTCTCCTATCTCGGGCGTTTGGAAAGGAAGGATTTTTGTCTGTTTCCGGTGAAAAGCTGAAAGTGGGATCTCCGCCGAGAATCTTGAAAGATGAAACTAAGAGTGGGATCTCCACTCCAGAATCTAAAACAAGAGAGGAAGAATGTATTCTATCTCTTGCTTACGAAGAGGAAGGATGTGTCCTATCTCGGTGAATATGGGAAAGGAAGAATGTATTCTATTTCCGATGAGAAACTAGGCGGGGTCTCCACTCGAGAATCTTTGGAAGAATGCGGATAGCTTTCGCTTTTATAGGATTGCTAACCAGAATTTGAAAGTGGACCTCTCGTTCGCGGCAGGAATCGAGAGGGGATTTTGCTGGTAGTTGGACCAGAGAGGTTTTTAGTGGGCCCACCGTCAATGAATTTGATCGGTGAGAGAATTTTGGAGGAAAACACAACAACTTAGGGTTATCCTCATGAATATGAGTGAGATATTCTCTGAGGAACTTCCCCTCAAACGGGTTATCCTGAATGTGCTAAGGATAATACTTTTTCAGAAACTTCCCGTTTATTGGCATTAATTGCCGGTCGCCATTCTGTGTGATGAGGCGATATGCTCCGTTTGAATAGACTGTGTCTATTACAAATGGTCCTTCCCATTTGGGTTCGAATTTACCTTTCTTTTTAGAGGTGAGGATTATCGGCCGTCGGCGGCGGGGCGAGATCTCCCTCCTTAAAGGTTCTCTGTCGAACTTTCTTGTTGAAAGCCCTCGACATTCTAGCTTGATAGAACTCAATGCATTGTTGAGCCTCGAGCTTCTCATCTAACATCTCAAGCTCTTGAGGCGTTTTGATGTTGTTCTTGGTCGTCATCTACATTTGCAAGGCGGCGAAGTGGCGAATCTGGATTTCTAGCGGAGAATTGCTTCACACGTAAACCCGAGATGCGGGGTGGCTCTGTTGGCGTGCGTCTGGTTGTGCGATATGCCCGAGTGCTTCTCGAGTTTATCGTCGGTCTCGTTTGTTATTCTTCACAAGCTTGACAAAATCTTGATAATCGTCTTGTTGAGCGCCTCGGCTAATCCATTTCTTCTTTGGATTATAGAACATCGATGAGACATCTTGTATCTTGAACTTTTAAAACGATGAAGGAATTGGCGATAAATTGGGGACCATTATCATGCGATCCGTCTTGGGACACCGTGTCGATAGATGACATGGTGTTTGATAAACTTGATGGCGGTACTTCGCCTTGACCTCTTTTAGCGGGATTGCTTGACCCACTTGGAGAAGTAGTCGGTGATCGCTAGAATAAACCGATCTCCTTTAGCGGCGGAGGAAAAATGGGACCTACAACGTCCATTCCCCATGTCTCGAATGGCGGGATGTGGCGAAGGATGCAAGCTTTCGGGAGGTGATGCATATAATTGGCGTGAATTTGACAGCGTGGCATTTCGGCGTGCTCATTGCGTCATTAATCATTGTGGGCCAAAGTAGCCCATTCTCTGATTCGATCGTAGAGCTTGGGACCGGTAGTGCGCTCGCATTCACCTTCGTGTGCTTCTCGAAGGACCTCCTCGCCTCTCTGTTTGAAAGGCACGGAGTAAAGACCATCGTACCCGGCGATATAACATCACGGGTCTCAGGTGTGGTAGAAGAATCTTGGAGCTCTTAGCGGATTGACTCTCTCTCCTTCCGTCTTACGGCGAGAATACCATGTAAGGCGTGTCGATGATAGGAAGCGCCAATCTCGGGGCTCCAACTTGGTTTGGGTTGCATGTACCTCTTTGGTAACTATCCCTTTGTCTTCTTGTACCCCATCATATATCGGTACAAAAAGCTGATGAGTCCTGACCGTAACTAGCTGCTCGGTCTCGGAAGGTTGTGCAGCGATACCGCTAATGCGGCCAATGCATCGCATGGCGTTACGGCGGGATATACCGATGAAGAATTCTTCAAATGAGTCGCCATTTCAACGGCTATCTGATGATAGGGGACCAGATCAGGGTTCCTAACCTCATAGTCACCACGAATCTGCTTAACTATCAATTGCGAATCGCCGTACGCTTCGAGATACTCGACCCCCAACTCCTTGGCGAAACTAAGTCCGATAAGTAACGCGTTGTATTGACTCGTTATTGGAGCAAGGTTGGTGAGTGAATAAGCGGGGCATGACATGATTCCGGAAATCAAGACAACTCCGACTCGGTGGAGATTTTAGAACATCAGGGGCACTTGCTACATTAGTAGCTCGAGAGCTCGTCAAAATACAATCGCCATATTTGTTGGTGCGATGTAGTGTTGACTTCTTGAACTTCATCGGAAGATCATCATATAGCTCAAGCGCATCCGTTGTCGGTGGCGACCAAGAGATCATAAATCGCTTGTCCTTTGGTGACTTACGTTGTTTGAAGTGCAAGTCATATTGGGACAAAAGCAAAGCCCATTTTGCCAAGCGCCAACTCATTGAGGCGGTGGGTCATAAATATTCGGACCGGTTCGTTAGAGATAACATAAATCGTCTGTCCGACCAAATAGTGCGCATTTTACGAATCGCGAACACTAATGCAAACCTTTGCTTCTCGACCATTGGATATCGAGACTTCGGCACCGACTAATGTTAAACTCGGGTAATACTGCGCTATTACGTGACCGCCGTCGTCGTCTGCTTGCGAGTAAAGCAACGAGTGATCCGTTGCCTTGGCGTAGATCGAGGAGCGGTTTTCCGGCTGCGGTGCGACAAAAGCGGTGGTTTAGCGAGATCGATTTGATCTCTTCAAGCGGCTTCGGCGGCGTCGTCCCAAATAAGCGACCGCCCTTCTTGTTTAACTTAGAAAATGGTTGGCACTTCGGATAGGTTCGATATGAACCGTCGGATGTCATGTCGCCCTTATAACCCGAGTTCTCTCGGATTTCGGAGGTTGCAACTCTTGAATGCCTTCACTTTGTCGGGATCGGCGTGGATTCCTTTGTCGGTGGCGACAAAGCCGAGAACTGCCACTAGACATCCCAAGGAAGGATTTGGCGGGGTTCATCTTTAGTTGATGAGTTAGCATGAGTTCGAATACCGTTCTAAGATCTTTGATGTGATCTCCTTTGTCCGCGGCTTTTCACGACCAAATCGTCGGCGTAGCATTGACCGTTTTCGAAGATGATCTGGAAAATTTCGTCATTGCTTTGGTATGTTGCACGGCGTTCTTTAAGCGAGCGGCATGACCGTGTAGCAAAATATACCGATGGAAGTTACGAGCGGCTGTGTGTTTGGCGTCATCGGGGTGCATCTTGATTTGATTATACCCGAAACCATCCATGAGCGACATTCTTTCAAATCCACCGCGTATTGTCGACTATGACATCGGTGATTGGAAGAGGAAAGTCATCTTTTGGGCAGCGGCGTTGGTCTCGTAGTCGACCACAGTCCTAATCGAACCATTCTTCTTCATGGCCGGGACTATATTAGCCACCCAATCCGGATGTTGAATTTCCTCGATGAATCCGATTCTATGAGTTTCTTTACCGTCAGCGATTGCTTGCAATATTTGTGGGCGAAACCGTCTTCTTTGTTGCTTGGCGGGTTTGACATCCACCTTGATGTTGGCGATGTGTCGCCACATTAGGGTCAAGTCTGGCATGTCCTCGTAGCTCAGCGAATACATCGATATACTCCACGATTAGAGGCGATCAACTCTTCCTTCTCTTCGAGGGAAGAGTATTGCTGATGTTTATGAGCTTAGGATGCTCCTCATCACCCATATTAACTTGGACTACCTCGTCCTTAGTGGGGGGTTCTCTTTGTTCGAATCTATCCCCAAACTGCTCTCTGAGTTGATGGATCCATGGGTCTTCCCATGTTGGCATATCTTCATCACTCTCAATAGTAGCAGGATCGACCGTAGCCATATTTGACATCAAAGCCTTGAAAGCTTCTCCGAGGCTGGTGTCAGAATCCCAAGCCGAAGAATCAGACGAATGTCCGTCTCCCTCATCGGGTGGATTATTATCAATTAGCCACGAGCATTCATCTTCTGAGGAGGATTCGTATCCCAATCCCCTTCTAAATGCATAGTAGTTATCTGGCTTCCCTCTTGGGACATATGCCGCTTTAGGAGGGACTCGAGGACCTCGCCCGAAACATAGACCTTCTCCTTGTGTCAAGTCGTACCCCCACTTCTTCATGATACCCAGTGTTTCTGGACTATATCTGAATGTGTGGAGGATAGGTCCATTGTCGTCTTCATCGTTTTCTAAGAAATGATTGGTCTTTGGAGCGCATCTCCTTTTAGTAAACCAAGTCTTTTCACTACTCGATCTTAGGTGGGATGGCGAGTCTTTGTCCCAAAGGAGTCGGAGCTGCTTTTGTGTAAAGCAAGATGGCCGAGTTGGTAGGTGCAACTCGGATCGTTGTATAAACTGTCATTACATCATTCAAAGACAAAGGGTACTCTAAATCGTCATTTATTGATTCATCGGCAATTTGCCAATTACAATGTTCATCGGCGATTCTTCATCGTCAAGATTGATTACAAGGGGTACAATGTCATTTAAAACAAAACCACCACTATAATCAAGCGGCCGGTATCGGCTTCTTCACGCTGTCCGTGCCTTGGGCGATGATTGATTTGGACTCATTACCGTAGAGGAGAGAATCGATAAAATAATTCTCCACCCCTTAAGCGGTTGTTTGTCGCGACCACCGTCTTGACCTCATTATTAGTGTCTACATATTTGAGACAGCGATGAAGAGTGGATGGGACTATAGCGTTATTGTGGATCGAGTCGACCAACAATAAGTTATAGGAAGTCTCTGCGTCAATCACATAGCGGTGACTTGGACTTTAAGTCCCCATTTGGCACTTAATCCGGATTTTACCAAGTGGGCGGGACCCGGTGTTAAATCCGTAAATCATTGTGCCGATTGGCCTTGATTCTTGGCGAGGATTCAAGATGATACATGGCCTTGAGGGCATGATGCTCCTGTGGAACCGGATCGACTTGGATCCGGTTGACTTCGCTAGAACCAATATACGGTGAAGTATAGCGGCCTATCGTGCTTGGAATTCTTGAGTGCATATCCTCCTTTGTAAAGGTGATGCGGGGTAAGTGTTTAGCCACAAGGTTGCATTGTTGGGCGATTCTTAGGACTCGGCTTGACTGGCGAAACACCTCGAGTCGGCCGAGCTTCTTGTAGAGCTTCGGGTTTCCTTTGACAATCGAACCTTCGTAGAGAGTTATCTGGCGGGATGTTTGCCAAGCTGAGCCATGGCGTCGAAGCGGTATGGAGGCTTCGATGTTCGGTCTATCCCTCTGTCAGGCGATTGAATCGGGGCTGCCGGAGTTGAGCTTCACGGACTGAGGTTGCTTCCCCTTTACTTGTTTGTCTTCCCTTTGGCTGCCGTCTGGCTGTTGTACCTTCTCTCCTCGAGTGAGAGGAGTTGTGGCTACCAGTTCGGATAGCGTCTTAGCATTGGGTTTGGAATCTCCGGATACTTGTAGTTGTATTCGTGCCCACTCCTTGTGGCAAAGACTTCATGCTCATCCTCAGAAAATTGGAAGGTTGCCACTTCTTCATCGTCCTTTTGGAATTCTTTAGGCGGCTTGGCATAATTTGCCTTTTCCTTGGACTTCTTTTTGGCGAAGGCGGTCCAGCGATCGTCTTCCAACAAGTCGGGGTGGACCCAAAGGATTTCTCCGTTCTTTGTTGTATCGCGGTATGAGCCCTTTCTCCGTTGCGTGAGGATCCTCATTCACCATTTTCATTCCTACCTTCACAATTGGGGTCGGTTGAAACCAATCAAAGGCCCGATCCGAAGTTTATAGAGGCGCATTAGCCCCACCTTCTTCTCTTTAGAAGGTTTTGGAGCGATGACTCCAACATCGATCAAGGCTTGAATCTTGTCCCTGAGATGGTAGCAGAACTTTGTAGGATGATGTACCGCCCTGTGATAAGCGCAGTACTTAGGATCTGTAACTTTGTTTGCCTCCTCTTGGTTTACAATTGGGGGCAACTGGATTTTGTTGTTTTCCAGAAGGTACTTGAAAATGCCCGGAACTTCCTCATCTTTGAACGAGTAAGTCTTGGGGAATCTCGAACCAGAAGGTTTTGATTACGAGTTTCTTTGGCGCCATTGAGGCTGCGATTCTTTGTGGCGCCTATTTATTGCGGCTTCTTGTTGTGGTTGCGATTCGAAGGTTTGATTGGCGTCTGAGACTTTCTTTGGCGCCTTACCTGCAGCGTGGCACAAAATTACGTTTGTTAGGTGTTTGTCGCCGGTGGCCTCTTTACGCTTTCTTCCTTTTAAGGAACCTTTCGGCTTGCTCTCCACGAACTTTCAAGTCCTTCCACGTTACGGATGGTGCGTCCCCATTGCTTGAACGCGTCTATCGATAAATTCGTGGCAGTGCGGAGGATGAATTCCTCGTTATCGGATCGGCGGTTCATTGCCTTGTTGCGAATCGTTTAACAAAGATATCCACGGTTTCTCCATTCTTACGCTTTTCGTCGAGTAATGTTCCAATGGATACCTCGGTATCGTCATCAAAGAAGTTGGAAAGCAGGGGACTCCATATCGTCCCGGTGTTGATGCTCCCTGTTTAAGGCGGTACCAATCGAAGGTAGCTCCACGAAGGGTGCCAGCGAATGGCCGAACCATCGGGGGCTCATTGCGAGAAATAACCAGAGTGCGACTTGAAGTAAATCAAGTGTTGCGTCGGGGAGCCCTTACCGATCAAGCGGTGTAAAGTTTATTAAGTTAAACTTTGAAGGGTATGGGATTGATTCCCACCCCTCGGGTATGGGCAAGGGATACGTCTTCTTCACCTCTTGGTAGGAAATCAGCGAGTTAATTTTGCTCTCGAGGTCTTTAATCTTCGTTCTCATGAGCAGCGGCGTCGCGTGGTTCGGAGGGTTATCATCTTCTAGTGCTTCCTCGATGCGAGTGTTGTCATCTTGATCAACGTCGATGTGTTGACTTGATTCTCCTCGATGCTTTGTTAAAGCTTGGATCATTGGTCATGCATTTCTCTCATCGTCTGCATGGCCAACTCCATCTCTAATTTGAAGTTTTCCGTTGCTTATTCAGCGCCGTCCGGCATCTTGGCCACGATGCATGCGATCATAAAGCTTTTCGGGGTTGTCCGTCACTAGAAGGCTGTATTGTCGGATGCCATTGCCGACCGGCGTCGATGCTTCATCCTCGAAGGTAGCCCTCTCAAGAGCTTGTCGTGGTGGACCGTCGAATAGTCGGACATAAGCGAGTTAACGTTGCGATCTTGTTGGGAATAGCCCTTGGCGATGGTTCTTTGCCGATCATATTATTAGTGACCTCGGCAATTCATCCTCTCGGGATGCCATCCTTCTGCGGAATCTCCTTGACCTAGGTTTTGGCGTGTTGGTGCTAAGTCTACGAAGGCCGAGACTCTTTACGGAGTTCCTCGACAACAATTACACTCAGAAACCTTGTTTTGATAAGCTTGGAGCATAAACATGGTAGGCGGCAGGGGAGCACCTTGAGATTTCTTTGTGCTCCGTGCGGTAGTATAATTCGTCGGCATGAGTCGGAGCAATCTTCCGCATGTCGACCACGATCTCGGGTATAACACCCTCATCGTCGGATAAGCGTCTCCGTCCGAGGACGAATTGTTTCGTAAGAACTGGCGAAAGTAACCCGTCTTGACTTTCGTTGGTGTGCGGGTGAAGTTCTGGCAGACTCTCGGACTTCGACTTTCAGTCCGGTATGCAAAGCCGTAGAAATCTTCTTGTCTTTGTGGGTGCTACCCCCTGTATTAGGAGTGACCCGCGATTCCTTTTGTGGACCCAGGCGATCCTTGACAGTAAGTCTGGCAGTGCGTGGCGGAGTTGGCCCAGGAGTTGAGTCTGACGCCAGGAGGTAACTTTGGCGTCACTTTCGTTGAAGTGCTCACAATCTTTGATCTGAGCACGGGAGCAGGAGTTGGCCTGCTGGCAGGGCTGGGCTTGGATGCCAAGTTCCTCGGAGGTGAAGCGTCGACGGACTTGGGCTTCCAAACTAGCCGACTTGTTGACGACCTCTTGGCCGCCTCCTTCTTCAACTCGCGGGCTTGTTGCACCAAAGCCCTTGCTTGTGCGAGGCGTAGCGGCGCTTCGGATCGCTCTGGCGTAGAAGCGGTTCCGTTTGACTTCGGACCCATTCGTTTGTCGCCCGGCTGTAGGAGTCGGCTACAATCTCGAACTTCAATCTACGAGTTAACACGGATCTTAGATCCGCCTCATAGCGGACCCCATCCATTGATTCTTTTGCACAGGCGGTTTGTTTTGCCGGCGTTGGCGTCGCCTCGGCGGGCTCTCTTAGAGAGTCCGCGGCGCCATCGGCGAGAACTACCTCTTGAGGAGATAGAGGTTACGATAATTTGGCGTTTTGCGGCGAGGAACCACCATTGTCTGCGGTCTTGGCGGTGGTGGTGGTGGATTTTCGCCTCGCATCGAGGCGATTGGGTCTTCCTTGCGGCGAGACCATCTTGGACTTGCGGAGGCTGGATGCGGGCGAGGAAGAGGTACTCCTCATACTTCTTTTGGTCGAACTTCGAACTCTTCAATGGCCAGGGATCACGAATCAGCGGTTGCGACCACGGCGGCTTCTTTGTTGAAGCCGTTGGCTCTTGTGGTCGCCCGGCTTGTTGGCGGGGAAAGTTGGTTTGTTATTCATTGCTCGTTTGAACTTCGTTATGCGGCCGTTGGCCTACAACAAAATTCAAACAAAGAAAATGCCTTTTATTTCGGGCTTACAATGAAAGCGAAAATTACAACTTTCTTCCTTTTGTGAACAAACCACGAGGATCTCTATTTTACGGGATCACCGGCTTGCGTGGAGTTCTTTGCTGTGCGGGGACTTTTATTCGTCAGTGGACCACCGCGCAATTCGATCGGTGGAAACCGGGTTACGGAACTTCTGAGGCGTGAAGGGGCTCGTTTCCGCGAAGGAAGCGGCGCACGAGGATCACACTCCGCGAAGGAGAGGATGCGCCGGGGATCGCCTCCGCGAAGGAGAGGATCGCCGGGCGGGTGAGATCTACTAGGAGAAATCCTGGCTGATCGTAGCCGACCGAGTTAAACACCTCGCGGTTTGTAGATCGGCGTGCTCGCCGGTGCTTTCGGGGCTGTCGTCGGCGGCTCGTGGATCTCGCGAGGGCTCTCTCAAGAATATCGAGAAAATCCAATCTCCAAAATCCGGCCTTTGGCCGAGCACCCCACTATTTATAGGAAAACAAGAGGGAGAGGGGTTTGTTGGCGGCGGACACCATTTGGTGTCCGGCGGACACCATTTGGTGTCCGGCGGACACCTAAGGTGTCGGCCTTAGCCGGACACCAGCGGTGTCGGGTTTCGACCCGAAGCATGCTTGGCTCCTCGGTTTGGTTTGGTTTTGGACTTTTCGCGGCGTTAGTTCGATCTTGTCATTGTCGTTATAAGTCCGCGCTTGGTTCACTTGATTGGTTTCATCCGTCAGCGGTTTAAGTGGCGATCGGTCGATGTTCAAATCCTATCTCGCTGGCGTTTGAACCCGATCGATCTCGTTGAAGCTTTGCTCATTCCATAACACATAGCCTCGTTGATTCGTACGCCTTGCTGACCCACTTCATGAGTTCGTCAGCTCGCTTTATGCGTTATGCGGCGTCGGTTTGTCGAACGGATCGTCGGTTGTCAACCCACCGTTACGAGTCTTTCTCGGGTATTGACAAGCAATTTTTTATGCCTACACTTACCAGCGCGCAATGACAAAGATCTTTCAGGATCATCTTCGGAAGACGGTTGAATGTTACGTCGATGACTTGGTTGTGAAAAGTCGTGACAAAGATGACCATATCCGGGGACTTGAGGGCGGTATTGACCTCATGCGGACTCATCAATTAAAGATGAACCCCACCAAGTCTTTCCTCGGAATATCCGATTGGCAAATTCCTCCGGATTCGTTGTTACCAACAAAGGTATCCACATTGACCCGACAAAATAAAGGCAATCAATGAATTGCAACCCCAAAAGAATCTAAAGAACTTCGAGGAGGATTACGAGGCGATTAAGCGTACATCCGGCGCTTCATCTCAACCTCTCGGAAAATGTCGGCCATTCTCTAAAATTTGAACAAAAGGGGTGTCCTTTATGCGGGATGGCCTTTGTCGAAGGCATTGAAGATATCAAAACATATCGGCGAATCCTCACGTTTTCGTTACACGAAGTCGGGTAAACCGTTCTTGATTTATATCAAGCGGCGAACCATTAGTTGAGTGCTTTACTTGCGCAAAGCGGCGACCCGCGATCCTGGCGGTTTATTATCTAAGCGAACCTTGGTGGAGTGCGGAATCTCGCTACTCAATGACCAGAAAAGTGTCATGCTGGTCTTTCGCGATTGAAAATGCGACACTACTTAGTTGGGCAAGCGATCTCGTCATTTCTAGCGTAAATCCCGTTCGGTGTTCATGGCAGCCGGCCTCTATGAATTGGCTGGCGAAATGGGCTCTACTTTTGTCGGTATGACGCACTTCCAAGCGGCGAAGTCAATTAAGGGACAAGCCATCTGCGATCTTTTGGCGACCAACCCAACAAAGGATCGGTGAACTATTTGATGATCTACGGATGAGACCCACGAGGTTAACACAACTCTGCACCAACAGGTGTGGCATTTATATTTTGATGGAAGCGTCGAGCTACCAGCGTGGCGGCGCCCGGATGTTCTAAGATCTCCGGTCGGGTAGTCTTAGTTTCCCGGGGAAGCATGTCATGCCTCGGGCTTATTCAGCCGAGCCTGCTCTAACAATGTCGATACAGCAGCGCTCCTCATTGGACTTAGCTTGGCTAAAGAGGCTGGGGTAGAATATCTCGAAGCCGGACTTGAGCCGAGATTGGCTTCCCTATTATGAGGCTGAAAATGGCGAAAGGGTAGTCACTAAGGAAGTGTATGCAACAAGTCGGACTTGAGCCGAGATTGGCTTCCCTTATAATGAGGCGAAAATGGCGAAAGGGTAGTCACTAAGGAAGTGTATGCAACCCAAGTCGGACTTGAGCCGAGATTGGCTTCCCTATTATTGACTTCGTCTTGCGGCATCTGCCGAAGATATGAAGGGCGTGAATCAGTCAGTAGAAAGGCGCGAGTTCTTCTACAATCACGAGGCAGCTCTATCGGCGTGGGTATAGCGGTTTGCTACTCATTGCCTTTCAAATAAAGAAGGAGGAAGTTCTCAAAGCACCGCGGAGGAGAATGCGGTGCGCACCGGCCAGTCCTAAGCTCTATGATCGGATCGGGGAGGATGGGGTACTCTTGGCCTACTATGGTCAATGATGCGGTCGCATATGCTCGGGAGTGTCAGCGTGCCAAATACCGCGAACTACTTGCATCAACGCGGAACAACTTCACCCGTCGGCCACATCTTGGCCATTGAGACATGGGGCATAGATGTGGTAGGCTAATCTTTCCTCTGTCGGCCAAAGGTGATCGGTTTATCACAGATTACCGATTACTTCTCCAAGTGGGCGGCGATTCCCCTCAAGGAGGTAAAAGCGGCAATGTAATTTGGTTCATCAAGCACCCGTCATCTATCGACCACGATGTACCAAAGGCGGATCGTTACATGATAGCGGTCCCGGTTCATTAGCAATGCCTTCATTCGATTTTGCGAGAAATTCAAGATCGGGGCGTCTCCTCAGCTGCGTACAATCCCGGCGCAAGCGGATTGGCGGAGGCCTTCAACAAAGCGATCATTAAAATTCTCAAGAATGCGGTGAAAAATAACAAGCGGCGGGATGATAAACTTCGGGCTTACTGCGGTATCGCCTGACGGTCGCTTTTACCGGTAGGGCTACCAGTACTCTCGGTATATGGGTGTGGCAGTCCTGCCCTTGGAAGTTGATTCCATCTCTCGCGTGCTCATAAGCGAGATGATGACGGAGGAGCTACATCAAAAGTGCCTCGAAGAACTTCGAGATGCTAGATGAAAAGCTTGGAAGCTCAACGGCACATTGAGTTTTACCAAGCAAGGATGTCGGGGCCTTCAACAAGAAAGTCCGACAAAGGAGCTTCAAGGAGGAGACTTGGTCCTCATTTGCTCGGCGACCGATAATTCGACTCAAGAGGAAGGGTGTAGGCGTTAAAATTGCTTATCGGTGCGAGCGAAACTTCGTGGCGGTGGGTTAACAACTAACAACCCATTCGACAAACCGGCGCCCGATTGACTATGCATAAGCAGCGTAAAGCGGTCGAACACGAAATGGGTCAACAAAGGCGTCACGAATCAGCGAGGCTACGTGTTATGGAATGAATCAACAAGCAAAGCTTCAGCGAGATTGATCGGGCCCAAACATCAGCGAGATCGGTTGAACCGACCGTCGTCACCTAAATCGTTGGCGGGATGAAACCAATCAAGTGAACCAAGCCGCGGACTTAGAGCGGCGGCGACAAGAAGCGGAATAAGCGTCCGCGGAAAAGTCGAAAACCAAACCGAAGCCAAAGCGGCGTCCGGCTGAAACCGGACACCGTTTGGTGTCGACAATTAGTCGAACACCAAATGGTGTCCGACCAATAACGGACACCAAAGGTGTCGGCCCGAAAAGCCCCCTCTCCCTCTTGTTTTCCTATAAATAGTGAGGGTGCTCATTGAAAGGGGTTGGATTTAGGTGGATTTTTGGAGATTGGATTTTGATATTCTTGAAGAGCCGCCGAGATCCGGAAACCGTCGGCGCCGCAGTTCGAAACGCGTGACGGCGACCCTACGACAATTAGCGAACTTCGAATTGACTCTGGTCAGTGTGTGATTTCTCCTAGTAGATCTCACCGCTCGGCGATCCTCTCCTTAAGTGAGTCACGATCCCGAAGGCGATCCTCTCCTTCCGTGAGTCGCGATCCCCTCGGTAACCGTTTCCCTCGTGAAGCGAGCCTGTAGCGTCTGTAGTTCGAGCCGGGTTTCCACGGATCTGCGAATTGCAGCGGTAGTCCGCGGACGAACAAAAGTCCGGCAGGGCAAAGAACCCATAGCGAGGATCAGTAAAATAGAGATCCTGCGTGTTTGTTCTAAAAGGAAAGAAGTTGTAATTTTTGTTTTCATTGTGCGCCTAAAATAAAAAGGCATTTCTTTTGTTTTGAATTTTGTTGTAGGCCAGCGAAGGCGTAAACAAGTTCAAGCGAGCAATGAATAACAAGTCTACTTCGAACAATGGTGGCGACCACGGTGGGAGCCAGCGGCTAATTAAGAAGCCGTCGTGTAATTACCAGCGGATCGGATCGGTCGAAGAAGAAGTCAAAGGCCTCAGGGCGGATAAAAAAAATTTTCGGTGCCGGACGCAAAGGGCCCGCCGACCCCCGCCCGCTAGCGGCTAGCGGAGGCCGAAAACTTCTGTGGAGTGTAATAGTGCAGCTCGGTGAAGTCAACGAATCAAGTTGATCCGGGTTCGGCTGTGAGTATCATACTATCATCCTTGTCGGTCGTCCTCCCCACAAATCGGAAGGATCTCGTGCAAGAAAGATCCATTTGTCCTCGGCTCAGGAACTTTAAAGGCGAGGATCTTAACTCGCCGTTGCGAAGTTGCACCAAATGGCATCGCAGGCATCCAAGATCGGCCGGATCTCTCGCGGAGATAAGCGATGGCGTCGCGGAAACTCTCGGCGTGAGTTCACCAAGGCCACGGAATCGGTCGGCGGTGTCGCTACAAAGTGGAATAAGCGTCCGCGGAAAAGTCGAAAACCAAACCGAAGCCAAAGCGGCGTCCGGCTGAAACCGGACACCGTTTGGTGTCCGACCAGTGGTCGAACACCAAATGGTGTCGTGAGCTTAGGACACCAAAGGTGTCGGCGAAAAGCCCCCTCTCCCTCTTGTTTTCCTATAAATAGTGAGGGTGCTCATTGAAAGGGGTTGGATTTAGGTGGATTTTTGGAGATTGGATTTTACGATATTCTTGAGAGAGCCCTGCGAGATCCACGAGCCGTCGGCCTTGCGATCCGAGCACGTGAGCCGCGAGCGAATCTACAAACGGGTGGCGAACTTCGGGTGGACTCTGGTCAGTGTGTGATTTCTCCTAGTAGATCTCACCGCTCGGCGATCCTCTCCCGTGAGTCACGATCCCGAAGGCGATCCTCTCCCGTGAGTCGCGATCCCCTCGGTAACCGTTTCCCTCGTGAAGCGAGCCCTGCGTCTGTAGTTCGAGGGTTTCCAGGATCACGAATTGCGGTGATCCGCGGACGAACAAAAGTCCGACACGGGCAAAGAACCCATGGCGAGGATCCGTAAAATAGAGATCCTGCGTGTTTGTTCTAAAAGGAAGAAGTTGTAATTTTTGTTTTCATTTATGCGCCTAAAATAAAAGGCATTTCTTTTGTTTTGAATTTTGTTGTAGGCCAGCGAAGGCGTAAACAAGTTCAAGCGAGCAATGAATAACAAGTCTACTTTTCGCATGAACAAGGCTGGCGACCGGTGGGAACCGGCTTCAATTAAGCCGTCGATGTAAATGTAGCGGATCGGATCGGTCGAAGAAGAAGTCAAAGGCCTCAGGGCGGATAAAAAAAATTTTCGAGTATTTGCCGGACCATAAAGAGGCGGCCCCTTGACCCCGCCCTTAACCGGCTAAGGACAGCGCTCTGCGTGGAGTGTAATAGTGCAGCTCGGTGAAGTCAACGAATCAAGTTGATCCGGGTTCGGCTGTGAGTATCATACTATCATCCTTGTCGGTCGTCCTCCCCACAAATCGGAAGGATCTCGTGCAAGAAAGATCCATTTGTCCTCGGCTCCGGGAACTTTAAAGGCGAGGATCTTAACTCGCCGTTGCGAAGTTGCACCAAATGGCATCCTTCCGGCATCAAGATCGCCCGGATCTGAGAGATCGCCCGTGATGGCGTCTTGGAAACTCTCGGCGTGAGTTCACCAAGGCCACGGAATCGGTCGGCGGTGTCGCTACAAAGTGGATCGAAGTCGAGGAGAATGTGAAGAAAGCGGCAACCCTTCAAGTCGCCAAGAAATGATTGGGTCCCGTCAAAGCGGAACCGATCAACACTTGAAGAAGTATCGGGCGCCGTGCATTGCTTACTGCGCCGCGGGCTCTAGTTGAAAGAGGCTCGGATGTAGAAGAAAGGAGAAGTGGACAAAGCCACTAAGAATGCACCAAGTTTGGAGGCCAAAGGCTTCGAACAGCGGTTGAACCAAGGCGAGTATCAGCGAGGATCGGCCACCTGGCTGATTCTACAAAGGCTCGGCTACCCGGGATGATCTCCGTCAAGGGAGGTTTGCCCCAATATCGATTCCACCTCCGTGATCGCATCCAAGTTGCCGTCCACCTCGGTGCAGCCGGTCGAGCTGGCTGGAGCTCCCGAAGCAAGGAAAAACTTTGGAGCACCTCGGCTCATTGCGGGATGATCGGTAAAATTCGATCAAGAATGATTGGGCCGTTAAGGAAGTCGGGTCACTCTGAGTGCGGTCGCACCCACCTCAACGTGATAAGAAGATTCTGTGGCTGCTCTCAGGATTGGATCGAAGTTGAGAGCCCGTCCGAAACCGGCTGCCAAAACGTTGAGATTAGTGACTCTTGGAACCTCGATAATGTGACTCATCCTCGAGAAGGAGGCGTTTTCATCGGCGGCGATGGCGTTATACGAGAAGTCATACCAACACGAAGGGTTGCTCCGGCATTCATCTTGCGTAGGTTATACTATCGTCTTTGAAGTGCAGTAAATCTCGAAGAAGTTCCCGAATTGAACCGCATTGTCAGTGTTCTCAAACTATCGAGGCGGTGTTGTCGAATGTAGCGCACCAAGCCGGCTCGAAGAAATGGCTCTTTGATAGGCTTGGCAACAAGATCGGAATCTCAAAGGCGATATGACCATGAAGGGTTGGGATCTGAATCCTCCTCGAGAAGATGAATGCTCATGGGCGATTGATAATAATCCACCCAATGAGGGAGGCGGACATTAAATCGATTCATCGGCAGGATCCGACACCAGCCTCGGAGAAGCTTTCAAGGCTTTGATGTCGAATATGGCTTGATTGATCCTGCTACTATTGAGGGTGATGAAGATATGCCAACATGGGAAGACCCATGGATCCATCAACTCGAGCGGTTTGAGGATAGGTGAACAAAGAGAACCCCCACTAGGGCGAGGTAGTCGAGTTAATATGGGTGATGAGGCGTCCTAAGCTCATAAACATCAACAATACTCTTCCCTCGGAAGAGAAAGAAGAGTTGATAAGCCCTAATCGGGGAGTATATCGATGTATTAAGCTTGGAGTTATGAGGACATGCGGGACTCGACCCTAATGTAGCGACACATCGCCTCAACATCAAAGCGGATGTCAAACTGTCAAGCAACGGCAAAGGCGGTTTAGATCCACAAATATTGGAGGCAATTGTTGTGAAGTGAAGAAACTCATAGAATGGGGATTCATCAAGGAAATTCAACATCCGGTTGGGTGGCGAATATAGTCGGTCATGAAGAAAAATGGGTCGATTAGGATGCGTATGGAGCTACTGAGATCTGAGCGGCGCTTGCTTAAAAGGCGACTTCCCTCTTCCAATCACCGATGTCATAGTCGACAATACGTGTGGATTTGAAAGAATGTCGTTCATGGATGGTTTCGGGGTATAATCAAATCAAGATGCACCCGATGGCGTAAACACGTTGAGCAGCCATCGGTATATTTTGCTACGCGGTCATGCCATTTGGCTTAAAAGCGCCGGTATAGCGTACCGGCGAGCAATGGCAGAGATTTTCGGGATCATCTTGGAGCGGTCGAATGCTCGTCGGCGACTTAGTCGTAAAAGCGTGACAAAGGAGATCACATCAAAGATCTTGGAGCGGTATTGAGCTCATGCGAACTCATCGGCTAAAGATGAATCTGCCAAATCCTTCCTTGGAATGTCGGTGGCAAGTTCACCGGATTAGAGTAGTCACCGACAAAGGAATCCACGTTGATCGACAAAGTGAAGGCAATTCGAGTTGCAACCTCAGAAATGCGAGAGAACTTCGAGGGGTTACAAGAGGCGATTGGCGTACATCCGGCGGTTCATATCGAACCTATACGGGAAGTGCCAACCGTTCTCCAAGTTGAACAAGAAGGCGTGTCGTTTATTTGGGGCGGCCTTTGTCGAGCGTTGAAGAGATTAAATCGTATCTCGCTAAACCTCTGTTCTTGTTACTGCTTGATGAACCGTTCTGATCTCGTCAAAGCAGCGGATCACTCGTTAAAGCGCCTTACTGCGCGGGGCGGCGGCTGATCCGCGAGCGGCGATGTATTACGAGCGAACATTAGTGGTCTTTGAGTCTCGATATCGAATGTCGGCGGTGCCTTGCATTAGTGTTCGCGATTGAAAAATCGACACTATTTAGTCGGACGGGCGATTTATGTTATCTCTAGCGTAAATCCGGTCGAATATTTATATTGACCCGGCTTCAATGAGTTGGCGTTTGGCGAAATGGGCCTTGCTCTTGTCCCAATCGACTGCACTTCAAACAACGAAGTCGATCAAAGACGGCGATTTGCGATCTCTTGAGCACTTGACCGACAGGCGGTTGAGTTATATGATGATCTTCGGATGAAGTCGAAGTCAACACTCGTCGCACCAACAAATATGGCGATTGTATTTTGTGGAGCTTCTCGGGCCACTAATGTAGCAAGTACCCGGACGTTCTAAAATCTCATTAGGGTCGGAGTTGTCTTGATTTCCAGGGAATCATGTCATGCCCGTGCTTATTCACTCAGAACCTGTTCCAATAGCGTGGCGAATACAGCGCTACTTATCGGACTTAACCGTAGTGGGTGAATATCTGGCGTATGGAGATTCTGGCCGATAGTTAAGCGGGTTAAGTGGTGACTCTGAAGTCGAGGAATCGGATCTAATCCCTATCATCGGATAGGCTGTTGAAATGGCGGACTCATTGAAGAATTCTTCATCGAATATATCCGCCTCCAAAAGCGCTCATCTGCGAGATGCTTGGCGTTAGGCGTGTCGTTAGCACAACCTTAGAGACCGAGCAACTAGTTCGGTCGGGACTCACCAACTCTTCGTACCATTATCGATGAGGCACAAGAAGGTAAGGGGTAGTTACAAAAGTACATGCAACCCAAACCAAGTTGGAGCCGAGATTGGCTTTCCTATCATCGATTCGTCTTACATGATATTCTACGAGAAGGCGTGAAGGAGAGTCAATCGGCGAAGAGCTCAAGATTCTTTACGACCACGAGACCCGGATGTTATATGCGTCAGTGCGATGGTCTTTACTCGATGCCTTTCAAACAAAGAAGCGAAGAGGTCCTTGGGGAAGCACCACGAGTGAGTGTGTCTTGCTTACCAGCCTGGTCCCAAACTCTGATCGAATTAGGAGAATGGGCTGCCGGCCAGCAATGATTAATGGCGGTCGAGGAAATGCGCTTCGGAAATGCCATGCGTGCCAAATTCCATAGCAATTATATGCATCGACCTCGAGGCGGTTGCATCAGCGACCACATCGGCCATTGAGACATGGGAATGGGCGTTGTAGGTCCTATCTTTCCTCCGTCGATCAAAGCGTCGGTTTATTCTAGCGATCACCGACTACTTCTCCAAGTGGTGAAGCAATCAGCTAAAAGAAGTGAAGGCGAATGCAGAATCGTCAAATTTATCAAACACCATGTCATCTGAGCCGCGGTGTTCCAAGGCGGTCGTGCATGACAGCGGTCCCCAATTTATCGGCAATTCCTTCATCGGGTTTTGCGAAAAATTCAAGATCTGAAGATGTCGTGACTGACCTATAATCGGCGGCAAATGGATTAGGCGGAAGCGTTCAACAAGACAATTATCAAGATTTTGTCGAAGCTTGTGAAGAATAACAAAGCGAGACTTGTTAGCGGTAAAAGTCGGGATGATTGTCATTGATTTGAATTTGCTTACGGCTTCTTTGGCCTAGCGAAATTCAAAAGAAATGCCTTTTATTTTAAAGTACAATGAAAATCAAAAAGATTACAACTTTTATCCTTAGTGAACAAACACGAGGATCTACGTTATATCGGATCACCGGCTTGCGTGGGTTCTTTGCTGTCTTGGGGACTTATTGTGTCCGTGGACCAGCGCAATTCAATCTGGTGTAAGCGGGTTGGAACTTCTGAGGCGTAGAGGGGCTCGTTTCCGCGAAGGAAGCGAAGCGCTGGGGATCACACTCCGCGAAGGAGAGGATCGCTGCGGGGATCACACTCCGCGAAGGAGAGGATGCGTAGGGCCGGGTGAGATCTACAAGGAGAAATCCGCGGCTATCCACGAGGTTAAGGCGAAGCTTAACCTAGAGGGTATCTGTAGTTCGACCGAGTTTGTTTACCTTTAGCCTATAGATCGGCGTCGTGGACTTGAGCTGCGGTGCTCCGAACCGTCGTCGTAGATCTCATGAGGGCTCTTGAAGTCCGCCAAAATCCAAGCCAAAATCCCAAAATCCGACCTCAAAGTCTCCAAAATCCCCCTATTTATACATCTCAAAGGGGGTGGCTCGACAATGTTGGTAGAGCCACCTCGACCACTGGCCAGGAGGCTCGACCATGTTGGTAGAGCCACCTCGACCACTGGCCAGGAGGCTCGGCCATGTTGGTAGAGCCACCTCGACCATTTGGCGAGGTCCGTTCGTCGGTTCAGTCGTTATTAGTCGATTCTTCGTCGATTCTTCGTCGATTCTTGGTCTTAGGGCTTAGTTTTGCTCGGTGATGTCGCCGTTGTGTTGAGTCCGTGTCGATCAACTTTGAGCTTCGAGCGGTTCGTTTGCATCGGCGGACTAAATGCGGTTGATTCCGTCTCGTCAGCGTTTGAGTTTAGCCAACTTCGCCTCGTTGAGCCGTCGTCGGGTTTTCTCCACGGCCAGCGTCGTTTCGGCGCAAATGCGCCTCGCCGACCCACTTCATGAGTTCGTCGACTTCGCTTTATGCGTTTTGCGGCGTAATCGCGTCGGCGGCGTTACGAGTCGGCGCCGTCGGATGGATCGTCGGTTGTCGACCCACCGTTCACGAGTCTTGTTGAATGCGATAAGCAATTTTTATGCCTCTGAGATACCCCTCCAAAGCGTCTCGGTCGATTCTTGATGAGTGCAGGATGCTTTGGACATGATAGTTCGACCTTGATCGGTGAGGGTCCCAAAGATAGCTTCAAGTCTTGATTCTTCGGATCATCCGGTTCTTTGTAGGATTCACGATAAGATCGCGGTCTTTGCATTTATTGTCGACCGTTTGTTGAAATCTTGATTGGTGGGTGAGTTTTGTTTGTAACTTCGTGTCGGTTGGTGGTTGTTTGACTAACCATCGGACTTTGGACTTCTCCATATGTCGTGAACTCCTTTGTTGGCGACACATTGGTACATGGAATTTCATAACCCTTATTGGCTAATTCCTTCATCATCCGTGTGTTGTTGGTTTAACTTCTGGCGGGAGGATATGATTATCCGATGTCAACATGACTTTCACTCCTCATCAGTTATCCCTCTCTTGGAGATTATGGTGGGAGGAAATTAAGGGTTCTGAGTTATCCTTAAGAATATGGATTTATTCTCCGGGAACTCCTCGTTGAAATTTTGGAAATAGTTTATACTCGTAATCCTAGTTGGGTAGGATTAGGCGTAGCGTTGATGTCGATGCAATTCGCATGATCGAGTTATCCCTAGAATATTTTTGTGAAAATATTCTTAGGAACTTCTCGACAAATTGGGAAGCGGTTTATACTGTAATCCTAGTTGGGTAGGATTAGGCGGCAGCGTTGATCGGCGTCGATGCAATCCGCCGCGATCGAGTTATCCAAGAATATTTTTGTGAAAATATTCTTAGGAACTTCTCGATAAATTGGGAAGCGGTTTATACTCGTAATCCTAGTTGGAGTAGGATTAGGCGTAGCGTTGATGGCGTCGATGCAATCCGCGATCGAGTTATCCTAAGAATATTTTTGTGAAAATATTCTTAGGAACTTCTCGATAAATTAGGAAGCGGTTTATACTCGTAATCCTAGTTGGAGTAGGATTAGGCGGCGTTGATGGCGTCGATGCAATCCGCCGCGATCGAGTTATCCTAAGAATATTTTTGTGAAAATATTCTTAGGAACTTCTCGACAAATTGGGAAGCGGTTTATACTCGTAATCCTAGTTGGGTAGGATTAGGCGGCGTTGATGGCGTCGATGCAATCCTTACGATCGAGTTATCCTAAGAATATTTTTGTGAAAATATTCTTAGGAACTTCTCGACAAATTGGGAAGCGGTTTATACTCGTAATCCTAGTTGGAGTAGGATTAGGCGGCAGCGTTGATGCGTCGATGCAATCCATGCGATCGAGTTATCCTAAGAATATTTTTGTGAAAATATTCTTAGGAACTTCTCGATAAATTGGGAAGCGGTTTATACTCGTAATCCTAGTTGGGTAGGATTAGGCGTAGCGTTGATGTCGATGCAATCCATGCGATCGAGTTATCCTAAGAATATTTTTGTGAAAATATTCTTAGGAACTCTCGATAAATTGGAAACGGTTTATACTCGTAATCCTAGTTGGGTAGGATTAGGCGGCAGCGTTGATGGCGTCGATGCAATCATACGATCGAGTTATCCTAAGAATATTTTTGTGAAAATATTCTTAGGAACTTCTCGATAAATTGGGAAGCGGTTTATACTCGTAATCCTAGTTGGGTAGGATTAGGCGGCGTTGATGGCGTCGATGCAATCCATACGATCGAGTTATCCTAAGAATATTTTTGTGAAAATATTCTTAGGAACTCTCGATAAATTGGGAAGCGGTTTATACTCGTAATCCTAGTTGGGTAGGATTAGGCGTAGCGTTGATGGCGTCGATGCAATCATACGATCGAGTTATCCTAAGAATATTTCTTGTGAAAATATTCTTAGAACTCTCGATAAATTGGAAGCGGTTTATACCGTAATCCTAGTTGGAGTAGGATTAGGCGGCGTTGATGTCGATGCAATCCGCGATCGAGTTATCCTAAGAATATTTTTGTGAAAATATTCTTAGGAACTTCTCGATAAATTAGGAAGCGGTTTATACTGTAATCCTAGTTGGGTAGGATTAGGCGGCGTTGATGTCGATGCAATCCATACGATCGAGTTATCCCTAGAATATTTTTGTGAAAATATTCTTAGGAACTTCTCGATAAATTAGGAAGCGGTTTATACTGTAATCCTAGTTGGAGTAGGATTAGGCGGCGTTGATGTCGATGCAATCCATACGATCGAGTTATCCTAAGAATATTTTTGTGAAAATATTCTTAGAACTCTCGATAAATTGGAAGCGGTTTATACTCGTAATCCTAGTTGGGTAGGATTAGGCGGCGTTGATGCGTCGATGCAATTCGCATGATCGAGTTATCCTAAGAATATTTCTTGTGAAAATATTCTTAGAACTCTCGATAAATTGGAAGCGGTTTATACTGTAATCCTAGTTGGGTAGGATTAGGCGGCGTTGATGCGTCGATGCAATTCGCATGATCGAGTTATCCTAAGAATATTTTTGTGAAAATATTCTTAGAACTTCTCGATAAATTGGAAGCGGTTTATACTCGTAATCCTAGTTGGGTAGGATTAGGCGGCGTTGATGCGTCGATGCAATCCATACGATCGAGTTATCCTAAGAATATTTTTGTGAAAATATTCTTAGAACTTCTCGATAAATTGGGAAGCGGTTTATACTCGTAATCCTAGTTGGAGTAGGATTAGGCGGCGTTGATGCGTCGATGCAATCCATACGATCGAGTTATCCTAAGAATATTTTTGTGAAAATATTCTTAGAACTTCTCGATAAATTGGGAAGCGGTTTATACTCGTAATCCTAGTTGGAGTAGGATTAGGCGGCGTTGATGCGTCGATGCAATCCATACGATCGAGTTATCCTAAGAATATTTTTGTGAAAATATTCTTAGAACTTCTCGATAAATTGGGAAGCGGTTTATACTCGTAATCCTAGTTGGAGTAGGATTAGGCGGCGTTGATGCGTCGATGCAATCCATACGATCGAGTTATCCTAAGAATATTTTTGTGAAAATATTCTTAGAACTTCTCGATAAATTGGGAAGCGGTTTATACTCGTAATCCTAGTTGGAGTAGGATTAGGCGGCGTTGATGCGTCGATGCAATCCATACGATCGAGTTATCCTAAGAATATTTTTGTGAAAATATTCTTAGAACTTCTCGATAAATTGGGAAGCGGTTTATACTCGTAATCCTAGTTGGAGTAGGATTAGGCGGCGTTGATGCGTCGATGCAATCCATACGATCGAGTTATCCTAAGAATATTTTTGTGAAAATATTCTTAGAACTTCTCGATAAATTGGGAAGCGGTTTATACTCGTAATCCTAGTTGGAGTAGGATTAGGCGGCGTTGATGCGTCGATGCAATCCATACGATCGAGTTATCCTAAGAATATTTTTGTGAAAATATTCTTAGAACTTCTCGATAAATTGGGAAGCGGTTTATACTCGTAATCCTAGTTGGAGTAGGATTAGGCGGCGTTGATGCGTCGATGCAATCCATACGATCGAGTTATCCTAAGAATATTTTTGTGAAAATATTCTTAGAACTTCTCGATAAATTGGGAAGCGGTTTATACTCGTAATCCTAGTTGGGTAGGATTAGGCGGCGTTGATGCGTCGATGCAATCCATACGATCGAGTTATCCTAAGAATATTTTTGTGAAAATATTCTTAGAACTTCTCGATAAATTGGGAAGCGGTTTATACTCGTAATCCTAGTTGGGTAGGATTAGGCGGCGTTGATGCGTCGATGCAATCCATACGATCGAGTTATCCTAAGAATATTTTTGTGAAAATATTCTTAGGAACTTCTCGATAAATTGGGAAGCGGTTTATACTCGTAATCCTAGTTGGGTAGGATTAGGCGGCGTTGATGCGTCGATGCAATCCATACGATCGAGTTATCCTAAGAATATTTTTGTGAAAATATTCTTAGGAACTTCTCGATAAATTGGGAAGCGGTTTATACTCGTAATCCTAGTTGGGTAGGATTAGGCGGCGTTGATGCGTCGATGCAATCCATACGATCGAGTTATCCTAAGAATATTTTTGTGAAAATATTCTTAGAACTTCTCGATAAATTGGGAAGCGGTTTATACTCGTAATCCTAGTTGGAGTAGGATTAGGCGGCGTTGATGCGTCGATGCAATCCATACGATCGAGTTATCCTAAGAATATTTTTGTGAAAATATTCTTAGAACTTCTCGATAAATTGGGAAGCGGTTTATACTCGTAATCCTAGTTGGGTAGGATTAGGCGGCGTTGATGCGTCGATGCAATCCATACGATCGAGTTATCCTAAGAATATTTTTGTGAAAATATTCTTAGGAACTTCTCGATAAATTGGGAAGCGGTTTATACTCGTAATCCTAGTTGGAGTAGGATTAGGCGGCGTTGATGCGTCGATGCAATCCATACGATCGAGTTATCCTAAGAATATTTTTGTGAAAATATTCTTAGAACTTCTCGATAAATTGGGAAGCGGTTTATACTCGTAATCCTAGTTGGGTAGGATTAGGCGGCGTTGATGCGTCGATGCAATCCATACGATCGAGTTATCCTAAGAATATTTTTGTGAAAATATTCTTAGGAACTTCTCGATAAATTGGGAAGCGGTTTATACTCGTAATCCTAGTTGGAGTAGGATTAGGCGGCGTTGATGCGTCGATGCAATCCATACGATCGAGTTATCCTAAGAATATTTTTGTGAAAATATTCTTAGAACTTCTCGATAAATTGGGAAGCGGTTTATACTCGTAATCCTAGTTGGGTAGGATTAGGCGGCGTTGATGCGTCGATGCAATCCATACGATCGAGTTATCCTAAGAATATTTTTGTGAAAATATTCTTAGAACTTCTCGATAAATTGGGAAGCGGTTTATACTCGTAATCCTAGTTGGGTAGGATTAGGCGGCTATATTTATCGTTCTCGGGTGTTATCTGGATGAAATCGTCATACCGTTATAAGGTAAATGACTCAATCTATGTAAGATGAATTCAGCGCCATTTACTAGCGAGTATTTTCGATTTGATTGATTATTCCTCGGGAGCTTTTCCGACCTCTGCGGTCGATGGGCGTCATAGTGACTATTATTCCATGTGTGATGATCCGCGATTTTTATCTACGCCTCGATTTGCTGGGACATCGTGAGCGATCGGTATTTGAGGAAGTTCAGCGTTCTCCGGCGTTTGGTCACCGATCGCCGCTCGTAAGGGACACCGGCTCACGAACCTTTGCGAAAGGCAGTTATCTATTGGCTTCGGTTAAGGATCCGGATCTGACTCTTATCGAGAGTGAGAGGTGGTTGAACAAAGGCGGCGGAGGCCTTGTATATTCCCGGATACCTCGTCAACTCTCATTGACCGACCTTAGACACCATCTTTGTGACCGCCGTATGTCATGGCGTCGACGAGAGCATGATCATATTCATTGTGGGTTTATTACCCGGCGGCCGATTCGGGTTCCAGCGAGGAATCGCGTCATCGGCCTTCACCACAGGGTTGTAGAGTGGACACACCGCCCGTGATGAGCTTTTGTTCTGCCTCGACTTTGAAGAATCGCCTTGCTAAATTGGGGCGAGATGCGTCGTCGATCATAGATTCTTGGTGGGTACACTTTCGTCAAGTAAGCTTGGTGGGGTCGCTGACGCTTCGTCCTCGGCCGATGGGATGGAGAACCGTGCTTGCGATGCGTATTGGCGATTAGTGCCACTATGTATGGCCTTCAATCGGTGTCAACCATTTCTTTACCTTATTGAGCTTTATAATCCGGACTTCGAATCGTTTTCACCAAACATGGCGAGTTGGGGTTGGCTTTGCATGAGATGTACCGTATTTGAGGTCTACCCATGGGAAGATGCTATATCGAGTACTTTCCCTCAATCGAGGCGAGCGGTGAAGAGCATACGCCCGTCGTTATAAGACTTTATGGGATCTCACTTGTCATTACCATATAGCTCGGCCCAATCGAACCTTAGCTAAGAAATCGCGGTGAGTGCAGGCGATTCGCCAATTACTTGTTCCGGCATTTGGAGGACAAATCGGCGAGGAAATATGTGAACTATCACGCTCACCCTTGAAGGTTAATGAAGCGATCAAAGTGCGAGGCTAACTTCGTATACACTCGGCTTCGCCAAAGAAGGCTTTCCTTCGGGGACCAAGTTCGCGACCTTTACGTGGCATGCGGTGAAGCCTATCCGGTAGACAACTCTTCTAGCGGGCTATCTTGCAATCGGCTCAAGAAGTGTGTGGTTCCATATCAATCGATGATGCTTTACCTTTGGAGGTCCTTTATCCTGCGGTTCAACTTCGCCCACAAGAAGGAACTCTCTCTCCTTCGGTGATGGTGGCGGTATTCACCGTGGATTGCGGCATATAGTTGGCGTTTACCCGAGAAAGGGCGAGCCATCATCCGCATCCCTTCCGTCAGAGTAGAGCTCCCATATACCTATTTGATGACTGGTTGGTCCTTCATCGTCCGACATGATGTCGGCACGGGTTCCACAGTTAGTCTACTCCTTTCTTACGGTTGGTAGAGGATTGCGGATGGAAGGCGTGGTTTTGCGAGATCAAGAAGCAGTCTGATTCACAAAGGGTGGATCTTTTCGGATGTTTTCCTCGATTCTCGGTCAATATGGTGAGTCCTTGGTCGGCGAGGAGGTGCGAAGACGGCGAACTTCACTTAACATTGGCTATTTCAATTGGCTAGTGAATATCGGGCGGGGTATCTCACCTTCGAGTAAATGAGGAATGCTTCATTGAGCCTTATTTTCCCTGTCGTTTTGCTTTCGCCCGGTTCGGTTCACGACCAACTTTATGTTGGGAACCCGAACCGGCGACTCGGACTTCGAGGTGGACTTGTGGATGGCCTTGAGCATGGTTGTGGGCGTCATGGGGTGTACGGTGCTAGGTTGATCTCAGAGCTCGGGCCGTCGGTGGAGTCGACATTCCTCTATTGTAGTTGGCTATTAGTAGCTAGCGAGTCAGTCCTGTGAGGGCCATCTCGAATCTGGTAGCGAAGCATCGTTGCGAGCGGCATTGAACACTGCGGATGCGGTCAAGCTCGGAAGCGCCGCCAATCTTATCGGCCGGGTGGTGAGGAGGAGTTCCACAACTCGGCTGCTACTTTAGGAAGGACCAGCGGAGGCTGCGGCTCATGAGAAGGATCTCGGTACTTTCTCCTTTTCCCTTCGTTTTCTCATCCTTTCCATTAGAGTTCTCATCCAATTGAATTTTCGGAAAATCTATTGAAGAGGAAGAATTCGACCCTCTCAAGGGTTAAGCGAAAGAGGCTAGCCCACAAGAATCCGTGAATCCTCGGTCCTTTGATATAGACTTGACCGGTAATGTTCGGTCGGTGGCGGAGGTAATAATTCACCGTGACAAAATTTGAAATTTTGACTTTTGAAGGTGACATTTCTCGGTTAGCATGCGAGGGGTTCTAGGGATTATGATCACGGCTTTGATTTTGATCACCACAATTACTGGCGAGCCGGTTACGCTCATCTTGAGCCAGTTTTACTCAACAAATGTATGGAGCTATGGCGGAAGAGGCCGATGTAGGACCTGATCCGGCGGACCAGTACATCTAACATCGATAATTCCTCTTACGGGTGGCAAATCACGAGAATGGAATGACTTCGGGATTTGTACCCCACTAAGCGCCTCTTTGCTTTTGTTCTTTTAGAGATTGCGGGGAGACAAATGCACAAGCGAGACTAGGCGACTAATCACACCGTAGGAGGTAAGTAACTCTACCTATTGTTAGTCTTAATTGCATTCACTTTCCTAATGCCTTCTTTTTCGGACTTCTCAATGGAAGATCTCGTGGCGGTGGTTTATCACGGTAGTACCTCCATGGATGACTTGTTCGCGCTTGGTCACAAGATGGAGATACCCTTGGTGAGGATTTGCAGAAGCTACTATCCTGAAGAAGGTATGAACTTTCTCTTCGATTAATTATAGGACCGGCCGTTTGGCCAATACCACTATAATTAAAAGAGGCTGAGGCGCTCCCCTTGTGTAGTGGCGGGGACTCCTCTTTCATTGCTTTCTCGAATCGGCTACCACGGCGACCGTTGAGATAGATGAGCACTGCGAGGGCTCATTTGCGGTTGATAGCATCGGCGATAGATCGCCTCGGTGGACTCACTAGCCTCTGAAGCTACACCGAAGGAGACGGGTAAGGGTCTTTTAGCCAAATAAGCTTTCGCCAATTTTTTTACTAAAAATCCTAAAGTCCTCTTTTCTTACGTGCGAGCCTACATCTCGACTCCATGATCACGGTGAGGCGTTGATCTTTGGATGAAGATCCATCCCATCTCATTATCTGTTTGGAAATCGCTCATTCTTTTCTTTGGTGAACCTTGTGATCGAAAAGGTCCTTCATGGCGGGCTTTCTCTTCATCGATTCGAACCCTTTGCTTGATCCCGGATGGCTTTGATCACGGGATATGGGTTATCGGTGGCTCGAACCATTGTTGATGACCTTGCCCATCTGGAGGGAAAGCTTCAGAAACTGCAAGGGCTGCGGGTAGCAGGGGCTTCCTCATATGTAGCTGCTCATACGGGCTCGCGTTTAGAGGCATGGCGCGATGCTCGTGTTTTCTTGGGCTCGAAGTCGGATGCAAAGACAGCGCCGATCAGCTTGGGCTGTTGTTCTTGAGACATATTCTTCCTTAAGCCACATCGGTGATATTGTGGCGAGTCGCGGAGAAGGATATCTTGCTTTCGGGGAGAGCTCCATGCTGAGGAAGATAGGATGAGCAGTTTGGAGCTGGCCAAGGCCAACAAGGAAGAAGCCCTCATCGTTGCGTCTAGGGAGCTCGATCTGTCGAGCGGCTGGTGAGCTTCGAGGAGGCAACCACGAAGACGAACACCGATGAGGAGTCCTTGAGCGAGTTGCGGGAAGAACTCCACCGGGCTTACAATGATGAAGTGTCACCATTTCGAACAACAAATCCTTTGTCATAGACTTGATGTTTAAGCGGTTGTAGCCCCTTCTATATTTGCTTCAAATGAATAAGATCCATCCCTTTCATTGTTTATTATGATTCTTTTGCCGTCGAAATAATTAACCATAATACTTATAGGATTTTGGCAAACCCTCGACCATCAGCGGGTTTGATTAGCCTTTACCAACCACCGTTTGAGTTGGGCTGGCGTCGCGGATTATCGGGATCCGTTCCGCGCGTGGCGTTGTGCTAAAAGAATGAAACTCTTCTAGACTTGTTGCTATGATATTGAATACATAGGCTTTGTACTCTTTACGGGCAAGAGACCACCCGACAGCAGCGTGTGGCGTTGGCTTTATCCTTCTTAGGCCGGGATAAAATGCCCGAATCGAACTCGGTGTCTTCTTCAATCGGAGAAAGACTAAACCCGACAGCAGCGTGTGAAGCGTTGGCTTTATCCTTCTTAGGCTTAGGGATAAAATGCCCGAATCGAACTCGGTGTCTTCTTCAATCGGAAAAAGACTAAACCCGACAGCGTGTGGCGTTGACTTTAGGGTTATTAGCCAACCCGACCCTCAGCGGGTTTGATGAGCCTTTACCAACTACCGTTTGAGTTGGGCTAGCATGTAGATTATCTAAATCCGTTCTACACACAGCGTTGTGCTAAAAGAATGAAACTCTCTTAGACTTAATGCTACGATGTTGAATCGTGAAGCCGTCTTTTGTGGGAAGACTAACCCGACAGCAGCGTGTGGCGTTGGCTTTATCCTTCTTAGGCTTGGGATAAAATGCCCGAATCGAACTCGGTGTCTTCTTCAATCGGAGAAAGACTAAACCCGACAGCAGCGTGTGGCGTTGGCTTTATCCTTCTTAGGCCGGGATAAAATGCCCCAAGATGAACCTTGGTGTCCTCTTTTGTGGGAGAATGGCTGAACGGATTAGGATTGATTGAGGTGGGAAAGGAAGAATGTGTTCTATTTCGGGATGAGGCTAACAGTGATTCCTTCTTTGTAGGAATCGAAAAGACTTCGGGTGACCTTGATCGGACAACACAGTCACGAAAATCCGGCGCATACCTTGATCGGCGCTACCTAAGATGAAAGTTCGGTGCTTACCTTGATCGGTAGCTACCTAAGATGAAGATGGAACTAAGAGTGGGATCTCCACTCCGAGAACCGAAAAGACTTCGGGTGACCTTGATTCGGACAACACAGTCACGAAAATCGGCGCATACCTTGATCGGTAGCTACCTAAGATGAAGATGGAACTAAGAGTGGGATCTCCACTCAGAGAACCGAAAAGACTTCGGGTGACCTTGATCGGACAACACAGTCACGAAAATCGGCGCATACCTTCGGTCGGCTACCTAAGATGAAAGTTCGGTGCTTACCTTGGTCGGTGCCACTTGGAAAAGGGTGGAACTAAGAGTGGGATCTCCACTCAGAGAACCGAAAAGACTTCGAGGTGACCTTGATCGGACAACTGGTCACGAAAATCCGGCGCATACCTTGATCGGTAGCTACCTAAGATGAAGATGGAACTAAGAGTGGGATCTCCACTCCGAGAACGAAAAGACTTCGAGGCGACCTTGATCGGACAACACGATGCGAAAATCGGCGCATACCTTCGGTCGGCTACCTAAGATGAAGATGGAACTAAGAGTGGGATCTCCACTCCGAGAACCGAAAAGACTTCGGGTGACCTTGGTCGGACAACTGATGCGAAAATCGGCATACCTTGATCGGCTACCTAAGATGAAGATGGAACTAAGAGTGGGATCTCCACTCCGAGAACCGAAAAGACTTCGAGGCGACCTTGATCGGACAACACAGTCACGAAAATCGGCGCATACCTTGATCGGTAGCTACCTAAGATGAAGATGGAACTAAGAGTGGGATCTCCACTCAGAAGCGAAAAGACTTCGAGGCGACCTTGATCGGACAACTGGTCACGAAAATCCGGCGCATACCTTGGTCGGCTACCTAAGATAAAAGATGAAACCCTTCCGTTTGACACGAAAAGGATTTTGCGGCTTGGAGAGGAAGGATTTTATATTCTCTCTCGGCGTGAAAGGAATTTTGAGTGAGCCTCTTGTTCATAGAAGGAATCAAGAGGGATTTTGGTAATGTACCGAAAATTTGTAGACCCACCGTCAAGGAATTTGATCGGTGGGGAAAATTATGATGGAGGACAAATCTAGGGTTATCCTCGCGAAAAGTGGGTGAAACATCCCGAGGAACTTCCGTCGAAGCGGGTTATCCGAAGATACTATGGATAGTATTTCTTGGGAACTTCCCATTTATCGGCATTAATTGCGGTCGCCATTTTGGGTAATTAGGCGATATGCACCATTGGAGTAAACCGTTTCTATTACAAGCGGGCCCTCCCATTTAGGTTAATTTACCTTTCTTTTTGGAAGTGAGGATTATCGATCGTCGGCGGCGAGGACCAAATCTCCTTCTCTAAAGGTTCTCTGTCGAACTTTCTTGTTGAAAGCCGACATCCTAGCTTGGTAGAACTCAATGCATTGTTGAGCCTCGGTAGCTTCTCATCTAACATCTCAAGCTCTTGAGGCGTTTTGATGTTGTTCTTGATCGTCATCTGTTGAAAGGCGTCTGAAGTGGCGGGATCTGAATTTCCAATGGGAGAAGCGCTTCACACCGTGGGCCGAGTGCGGGGTTGCTCCGTTGGCGTCGCGTCTGGTTGTCGCGATCGCCCGAGTGCTTCTCGAGTTTATCATCGGTCTAAGCTTGTTACTTTTCACAAGCCGGCGAATTTTGATAATCGTCTTGTTGAATGCCTCGGCTAATCCATTTCTTGGTGGATTATAGAACATCGGCGAGGCGTCTTGTATCTTGAATTTCATAAAACGATGAAGGAATTGGCGATGAGCTGGGGACCGTTGTCATGCACGATCCGTCTTGGGACACCATGTCGATAGATGACATGGTGTTTGATAAACTTGATGGCGGTACTTCGCCTTTACTTCCTTTAGCGGGATTGCTTCCGCCCACTTGGAGAAGTAGTCGGTAATTGCTAGAATAAACCGATCGCCTTTGGTAGCGGAGGAAAAATGGGACCTACAATGTCCATTCCCCATGTCTCGAATGGCGGGATGTGGCGAAGGATGCAAGCTGCTTTCGGGAGGTGATGCATATAATTGGCGTGAATTTGACAGCGTGGCATTTCGGCGTGCTTCGACGCGTCATTAATCATTGTTGGCGGTAGCCCATTCTCGATTCGATCGTAGAGCTTGGGACTGGTGGTGCGCACCACATTCACTGCGTGTGCTTCGAAGGACCTCTTACGCCTCCTTGTTGAAGGCATCGGAGTAAAGACCATCGTACCCTCGGCGATATAACATCACGGGTTTCCGTGTCATAAAAGAATCTTGGAGCTCTTAGCGGATTGACTCTCTCTCCCTCCGTCTTCGTGAGAATGCCATGTAAGACATAGTCGATGATAGGAAAGCGCCAATCTCGGGGCTCCAACTTGGTTTGGGTTGCATGTACTTCTTTGGTAGCTACCCCTTATCTCCTTGTGCCTCATCATACCTCGGTACAAAAGGCGATGAGTCGGCGTAACTAATTGCTTTCGGTCTTGGAGGGTTGTGCTAGCGACACATTCGCCGCCCGAGGCGTCTGCATGGCGTTACGGCGGGATATATTCGATGAAGAATTCTTGAGCGAGTACGCCATTTCCACGGCTACGATGATAGGGGACGGATCGGGGTTCACGACCGTAGTCACCACGAACACCTTAACTATCAATTGCGGTCGCCATGCGGCGAGATATTGACCCCGGCTCCTTGGCGAAACTAAGTCCAATAAGTAGCGCGTTGTATTGACTACATTATTAGAGCAAGGTTGATGAGTGAATGCATACGGGGCATGACATGATTTCAGGAAACTAAGACAACCCGACTCGTGGAAATCTTAGAACATCAGGGGCACTTGCCACATTGGTAGCTCGAGAGGCTCGTCAAAATACAATCGCCATATTTGTTGGTGCGATGTAGTGTTGACTTCTTGAACTTCATCAGGAAGATCATCATATAGCTCAAGCTGCATCCGTTGTCGGTGGCGACCAAGAGATCTAAATCGCTTGTCCTTTGGTGACTTACGTTGTTTGAAATACAAGTCATATTGGGACAAGAGCAAGGCCCATTTAAGCCAGCGCCAACTCATTGAGGCGGTGGGTCATAAATATTCGGACGGTTACATTAGAGATAACATAAATCGTCTGTCAGGCTAAATAGTGCGCATTTTACGAATCGCGAACACTAATGCAAGGCCTTGCTTCGACCATTGGATATCGAGACTTCGGCACCGACTAATGTTGACTCGGGTAATACTGCTGCTGTTACGTGACCGCCGTCGTCGTCTTGTGCAAGTAAAGCGCTTAACGAGTGATCCGTTGCCTTGGCGTAGATCAAAATGGTTTTCCGACAGCGGTGCAACAAGAGCGGGAGGTTTAGCGAGATATGATTTGATCTCTTGAATGCCTTACGGCGGCGTCGTCCCAAATAAGCGACCGCCCTTCTTGTTCAACTTGGAGAGCGGTGGCACTTCAGGATAGGTTCGATATGAACCGTCGGATGTCATGTCGTCCTTGTAACCCCGAGTTCTCTCGGATTTCGGAGGTTGCAACTCTTGAATTACCTTCACTTTGTCGGGATCGGCGTGGATTCCTTTGTCGGTGGCAGCGAAGCCAAGGAACTTGCCTTTGGACATCCCAAGGAAGGATTTGGCGGGGTTCATCTTTAGGCGATGAGTCGCATGAGTTCGAATACCGTTCTAAGATCTTTGATGTGATCTTCTTTGTCCGCGGCTTTTCACGACCAAATCGTCGGCGTAGCATTCGGCCGTTTTCGAAGATGATCTGGAAAATCTCGTCATTGCTCTACGGTATGTTCTTGTAGGCATTTTGAGGCGAGCGGCATGACCGTGTAGCAATATATGCGATGGGCGTTCGAGCGGCTGTGTGTTTGGCGTCATCGGGGTACATCTTGATCGATTATACCGAAAAGCCATCCATAAGGACATCCTCTCGAATCCACATGTATTGTCAACTATGGCGTCGGTGATTGGCGGAAATCATCCTTTGGGCAGCGGCGTTTAGGTCTCTGTAGTCGACCACAGTCCTAATCGAACCATTCTTCTTCATGGCCAGGGACTATATTAGCCACCCAATCCGGATGTTGAATTTCCTCGATGAATCCGATTCTATGAGTTTCTTCACCGTCAACAATTGCCTCCAATATTTGTGGGCGAAACCGTCTTCTTTGTTGCTTGGCGGGTTTGACATCCGCCTTGATGTTGGCGATGTGTTGCCACATTAGGGTCGAGTCTGGCATGTCCTCGTAACTCGGTGAATACATCGATATACTCACGATTAGGGCAATCAACTCTTCCTTTTCTTCGAAGGAGAGTATTGCTGATGTTTATGAGTTTGGGATGCTCTTCATCACCCATATTAACTGGACTACCTCATCCTTAGTGGGGGTTCTCTTTGTTCGAACCTATCCCCAAGCTGCTCTCGAGTTGATGGATCCATGGGTCTTCCCATGTTGGCATATCTTCATCACCCTCAATAGTAGCGGGATCGATCGTGGCCATATTAGACATCAAAGCCTTGAAAGCTTCTCAGAAGTGGTGTCGAGAATCCCAAGCGAAGAGTCGGGCGAATGTCGTCTCCCTCATAGGGTGGATTATTATCAATCGACCACGAGCATTCATCTTCGAGGAGGATTAGTATCCCAATCCCTTCTAAATGCATAGTAATTATCAGGCTTTCCTCTTGGGACATATCGCTTTAGGAGGGTTCGAGGGCCTCGTCGAAACATAGACCTTCCCTCGTGTCAAGTCATACCCCATCTTTTCATGATACCCGGTGTTTGGACTATATCGAATGTGTGGAGGATAGGCCCATTGTCATCTTCACCTTCTTCAAAGAAATGATTACGTTGGGCGCATCTCCTTTTAGTAAACCAAGTCTCTTTCACTACTTGATCTTAGGTGGGATGACAAGTGTTGTCCCAAAGGAGTCCGGAGCTGCTTTTGTGTGAAGCAAGATGATCGAGTTGGCGAGGTGCAACTACGGATCATTGTATAATCTGTTATCACATCATTCAAAGATAAAGGATACTCTAAATCGTCATTTATTGATTCATGGCAATTTGCCAATTACAATGTTCATCGGCGATTCTTCATCGTCAAGATTGATTACAAGGGGTACAATGTCATTTAAAACAAAACCTCCACTATAACCAAGCCGGTTTGGTGTCGGCTTCTTCACGCTGTCAGGTACCTTGGTAGATGATTGATTTAGGACTCATTACCGTAGAGGAGAGAATCGGTGAAATAATTCTCCATCCTTAAGCGGTTGTTTGTCGCGACCACCGTCTTGACCTCATTATTAGTGTCTACATATTTGAGACGATGAAGAGTAGGCGGGACTATAACGTTATTGTGGATCCAAGGTCGACCAACAATAAGTTATAGGAAGTCTGCGTCAATCACATAGCGGTGACTTGGACTTTAAGTCTCCCATTTGGCACTTTATCCGGATTTTACCAAGTGGGCGGGACCGGTGTTAAATCCGTAGATCATGTGCCGATTGATGCTAACTTCTTGGCGAGGATTCAAGGTGATACATGGTAGGGGCATGATGCTCCTGTGGAACCGGATCGACTTGGATCAGGTTAACTTCACTAGAGCCAATATACGGTGAAGTATAGCGGCCTATCGTGCTTGGAATTCCTTATGCATATCCTCCTTTGTAAAGGTGATGCGGGGAAGTGTTTAGTCGCAAGGTTGCATTCTTTGGGCCGACTCTTACGGACTCGGCCTAATGCGGGTGAGGAAGACTTACGAATCGTGAGGGCTTCTTGAAGAGCTTCTCGTCTCTTTTGATAAGCGCGGCAACTCATAGAAGTGATCCTTGCGGGGATATTGGCTAATTGGGCCATGACATCGAAGCGGTATGGAGAGTTGAAGTTCGGTTTATCTCTTCCAATCGGGCGAATCGAGGCTGCCGGAGTTGAACTTCATCGCGGTACGCTTTCTTTGTAGCTTCTTTGGCGACCACTGGCATTGCGCTTTCTGCGTGCGAGTGAGGGATTTGTTGGTACCCCAGCTCGAGGCGTCTTGGCATTAGGGTCGGGGACTTAGGGTACTTGTACTTGTACTCGTGTCCACTCACGGTGGCGTGGGCTTGAGTTCCCCGCCGGACGGTGGAATGTTACCACGTTCATCGTCTCCCTCGAGTGCGGAGTAGCATGACATGCCTTTCCCTTACGCCCGGCTTTTCTTGAAGAAGAGGCTACCCATTGCTCATCTTCCGGTAAGTGCGGGTGGACCCACAAGACTTAGCCATTGGTACGTATCGATACAAGTCCTTTACGGCGTTGCTTGTGTGGGTCGTCATTCACCGTCTTCAACGCAACTTTGACCAGCGGTTCGAGGTTCAAACCATGTCAATGGCACCGACCGAAACTTATGGATACGCATTAGCTCAGACCTTCTTCTCTTTGGGCGGCTTCATAGTAATGACCCTACATCAATTAAAGCACGGATTTTGTCCTTAAAGTGAAGCGAGGATTTAGTGGGGTGATGAAGCGCCCTATGGTATGCCGCGATATCTTGGGTCATTAGTGTTCATCGCCTCCTCTTGATTACGAATCGGAGGAGCTTGATCTTGTTATTTTCCACAAGATATTTGAAGAGCCAGGAATCTCGTCGTCCCTAAAGGAATAGGACTTGGGAATCTCGGCTCTAAGGCCTTGTTTTGTGGCCCGGGTTGCCCGTTGGTATTACTGTTCGCGGTATTCTTCTTCTTCTTCTTCTTCTTCTTCTTTGGGGTTGGAGTTGGAGCGTTTGGTTATAACCGCCGTCTTGGCTTGCTCTTTCCCTTTGCGGCGTGGGACAAAGTTAAGCCGGGCTTCCGTTGTCGGTGACCCCTCTCGCCTTTTTCCTTTTGAGGAATCTCTCGGCTTGCTCTCCACGAACCTTCAAGTCCTTCCACGTTATCGATGGTGCTGTACCCATTGCTTCAAGCACATCTATTGATAAGTTCTTTGTGGCGGGTTTGGAGGATGAACTCCTCTGTTATTGGATCGGCGGTTCATTGCCTTGTTAGAATCGTTTAACAAAGATGTCCACGGTTTCTCCGTCTTTACGCTTCGTCGAGCAGCGTCCGTCGATACCTCGGTATCGTCATCAAAGAAATTGGTAAGGAAGCTAGACTCCATGTCGTCCGGTATGAATGCTCCCGGCTTGAGGCGGTACCATTCGGCGGCCCACGAAGGGTGCCAGCGAATGGCCGAACCATCAAGGGTTCGTTGCGAGAAATAACTCGAGGTGTGACTTGAAATAAATCAAGTCTTTGCGTCGGGGAACCCTTCGATCAAATGGTGTGAAGTTTATTAAGTTAAACCCGGCGGGTAAGGATTGATTCCCACTCCCTCGGGTATGGGCAAGGAATACTGTCTTCTTTACTTCTTGGCGGAAATCAATGAATTGATTTTGCTCTCCAAATCTTTGATCTTCTGGCTCTCATGAGCAACAGCGGCGTCGGCGTGGTTCGGGGGTTATCATCTTACGGTGCTTCCTCGATCCGAATCGCTATCATCTTCATCGGCGTTGGCGTGACTTGATTCACCTTGATGTTTTGTCGGGGCTTGGATGCGTTGGTCGTGCATTTCTCTCATCGTGCATGGCCAACTCCATTTCTAACGAAGTTTTCCGTTGTTTATTCAGCGCTTAGTCTAGCATTTTGGCCACTTGATGCATGCGATCATAAGTGTTTCTTGGGGGCTCCCTCGCTAGATCTGATATGATCGGATCGATTCTTGAGCCAATATCGGCGCATCATCCTCGCGGGTAACCCCTTGAAGCTTATCATTATGCGGACCGTCGGATAGTCGGACCATAAGCGAGTTAGCGTTGCGATCTTGTTGGGAATAGCCGTGGCGATGATTCTTTCTGGTCATATTATTAGTGACCTCGGCAACTCACCCTCTCGGAGATCATCCTTTTCGGAATCGCCTTGTCCTAGGTCTCGGCATCTCCGTGGTGAGTCTCGGAAGGCTGACACCCTTTACGGAGCTTCTTGATGGCAATTGCACTCGAGAGCATCGTCTTAATGAGCTTGGAGCACAAGCATGGCTGCGTCAATTTGGGGAATCCCGAGATTTTCTCGTACCTCTTACCGCGGTAGTACGGCTCATCGGTGTGTGCAGGAGCAACTGCCGTATGTTGGCGTGATCTTTCGGGTATAACGTCCTCATCGTCGGATAAGCGTCTCCTTCAGGGGCGGGTCAATCCATCGAAACTTCGAAAGTGACTTCGCCTAGACTTTTCGCCGATGTGGTAGCGAAGTCTCGGCGGACTCTCGGACTTCAATTTTCAATCCGATAGGAGAGGCTGCGGAATCTTCTTGTCCTTGTTGGAGCAGTGCGACCTCTGCATGAGGAGTGACCCGTGATTCTCTTCGAGGACGAGGCGATCCTTGATAGTCGGTTTGGTGGTGGTGGCGGAGTTGGCTTCACCAGCGATTGAATCTGAGCGCCTTTGTCTTTGGCGTCGTCGGTCTTGGACCTTGGCGTTGGATTTACAGCGCTGTATCCTTCGGCTTAAGCGCCGAGGCGGGAGTGTGGGCGGCGAGGTTGGGGCACCATTAGACTTGGGCCTCAAACTGGCGATGCGTTGGTGGCTTCTTTGCCACTTCCTTCTTTAACTCCGCGAGCTGTTGCACCAAAGCTTCGTGCTTGCATAAGGAGTCTTGTGGCGCTTCGGATCGCTCACGAAGTGTGGGCGGTTCCGTTTGACCGGACCCACTCGTCGGTTGGCGGCTTGGATAGGCCGTCGATCACTTGAAGCCTCTGCGTAAGTGCGGATCTTAGATCCGCCGTAGCGGACCCCATCCATGGATTGCATGGCCTTGGCAAGCTTGCGGCGCCATGCTTTGTCGTCGCCTTTGGCGGCTTCGCTTGGAGAGTGCGGCGCATCGTCGGCGTTCATCTCGGGCACCATCGGACTTGAGGCGAAGGGATTTCTCGCTACTGCGGCGGCGAGGTTGGACTTCGCCGTCACGGGGCTCTACATCGGAGGCCCATCGGGTTCTCCTTGCGGCGGAGACCTTCTTGGGCGGCGGGGAGGCTGGATCTGGAGGAGGGTGAGGATAGGTACTCCTCGAACTTCTCTGGTCGAACTTCGAACTTCGACCTCTTCTTCCAGGGATAGGGATCAGCGGTTGCGTACGGCGACCTCCGATCTGAGGCGGTGGCTCCCCATGTGGTCGCCCGGCTTGTTGGCGGTAAAAGTCGGGATGATTGTCATTGATTTGAATTTGCTTACGGCTTCTTTGGCCTACAACAAAATTCAAAAGAAATGCCTTTTATTTTAAGGCTTACAATGAAAATCAAAAAGATTACAACTTTTATCCTTAGTGAACAAACCACGAGGATCTGTTATATCGGATCACCGGCTTGCGTGGGTTCTTTGCTGTCTTGGGGACTTATTGTGTCCGTGGACCACAGCGCAATTCAATCACAGTGTAAGCAGGGTTACGGAACTTCTGAGGCGTAGGGGCTCGTTTCCGCGAAGGAAGCGAAGCGCTGAGGATCACACTCACGAAGGAGAGGATGCGCTGCGGGGATCACACTCACGAAGGAGAGGATCGCGGGCGGGTGAGATCTACAAGGAGAAATCCTGGCTATCCACGAGGTTAAGGCGAAGCTTAACCTAGAGGGTATCTGTAGTTCGACCGAGTTTGTTTACCTTTGATTGAAGATCGGCGTTGGCTGGACTTGTGCTTGCCGTTGCTTTCGAGAACCGTCGTCGTAGATCTCGCAAGAACTCTTGAAGTCCGCCAAAATCCAAGCCAAAATCCCAAAATCCGACCTCAAAGTCTCCAAAATCCCCCTCGACCACCAAGACCCCCTATTTATACATCTCAAAGGGGTGGCTCGACCATGTTGGTAGAGCCACCTCGACCACTTGGTAGAGCCACCTCGACCACTTGGTAGAGCCACCTCGACCACTTGGTAGAGCCACCTCGACCACTTGGTAGAGCCACCT